>JANAVB010021796.1:16389394-16838674 GCA_029216955.1 Iris pallida | reverse complement strand
TTAGGAATAGGCGTTTCATCTGGAATGCGCTCTTCTAATACATCGCGTGATCCTTAATGATCTCATGTGGCAAAACGCTTTAACAAGATTTCTCCGCTTCCGGGGCAGAACATCTTGGAACCAAACGTTTCCCTTCTTCTTGGGAATAGCGGCGGACTGGACGGCCGATGGCAGCGTCCTTTGCTCGGCGGGTTCGACCGGAGCAACATGTTTCACAGGAACATGGCGTCTCTCAGGGACGTCTATCCTTGCAGGCACATTTGCAGCAGGTATAATTGATCTCGTGACTTTTGCTAGGTGCTAAATGCGTCTGGCATTTGATTTGCAATATCTTGCAGACCTAGAATCCTCTGCACTTCCTTATCACTATGTGCAGAGGGGGATCATGATGAGCAAAAGCGGGCACATGCCACGCTAATTCACGTCGTTCCTCATCAACGTTAGCGTGCATTTCTTCCCCTAACGACGGAAAGATTGCCTCATGAAAGTCACAATCCGCATGTCTCGCGGTAAAGAGATCGTCTGTCAAGGGCTCTAAATAGCGAATGATGGACGGGGAGTTATAACCGACATATATTCCCCGTCGCTTCTGAGGTCCAAATTTTGAACGCCTTATCGGCTCAATTGGAACATTGACTAAGCACCCAAACACGCGTAAATGTGAGATGTCAGGCTCATATCCAGTAACCAGCTGGTACGCGAAAAGTGGTTGGGTGGCCATGGGCCTCAGATGGACCAAATTTGCAGCGTGCAAAATTGTATAGCCCCATGCAGATAGTGGGAGTTTGGTGCGCATAACCAAGGTCCGCGCTATCACTTGTAGTCGCTTTATAAAAGCTTCCGCTAGACCATTTTGGGTATGAACATACGCAACAGGGTGTTCAAGATTTATTCCCAAAGTCATGCAATAATCATCGAAAGTCTTCGATGTAAACTCGCGGCATTATCAAGTCTAATAGACTTTATCGGATAATCCGGATGGTGAGCCCTTAACTTAATGATCTGGGCGAGGAGTTTAGGAAACGTTGCGTTTCGGGTGGACAACAACACTACGTGTGACCATCTAGTCGATGCATCAACCAAAACCATGAAGTATTTAAATGGTCCGCATGTTGGTTGGATTGGTCCACAAATATCTCCATGAATTATCTCAAGGAATTGGAAAACCAATCTCGTAGGTTTCACATGGAGTGGCTTGAGATTCGTCTTCCCAATCGAGCAAGCTTGGCATAGGCTTTTCGGATTTATAACGAAATTCTTTCCTCCAAGAGGATGCCCATGTGATGCATTCATAGTACGAAGCATCGTATTTTGACCCGGATGACCCAACCGGTCATGTCATAGCATAAAAGTCTCTCATCAACTGGCGCTCGGCGAATGATGAGATTACTCTCGATGTGTTGTTAAAAAAATTTATCAAATATTTTATGTAACATATACTATCTTTTGAGTGATGAGAAAGTATATTTTGATAAATAAAAAAATTAACAAAATATTGTGTTTTACCAAAGTATATTTTCGCAACAAAATTTCTGTAACAAACCAAACATAAAGTCTCAACTTCGGAACCAATTAAAAGTGACAATACTGAAATGTGCAAAAGTGTGCAACATTAAGAATATAAACTACTGTTATCAAATCAAACAGAAAGTGCGAACCAATTAAAACTTCGGAAAAAAAAAAACACTTAGTATCTGTTCCAATTCTAAACATAATAACCGGTTCTGGAAAAATGAACAAAGTTTGATTGTTTGAATCTCAACCAAATACCATACAGAGTAGAGAATCTAAACATAATAACAAATTTTTTTACCTTTCTTACCGTATGGTGGAAGAAAGTGAGAAAACGATTGCGGATACGCGGGATCGGCGACGAGCGACGGGGTGCGCGCGGGGCAACGGTCGGCGGACGTCGAGGCGAGCGGTACGGGGTCTCCGGCGTTGCACGAGCAAAGTGCTGATAACGTGTTGTAAGGCAAATTAGCTCAACCTCTCAATGTATATCAATATATCTCAATGTGTATCAATCTATCTACAAGCTATCCAACCTCTCTTATATAGGAAGAGAGAGGTTGGGAGTTACATAATGAAAGGTCACTTAGGAGTTACAAAGTGAAGAGTCATGAGTTACAAAATGAAGAGTCACCATGATTCACCATGATGAGATGAGTTACAACACTATCTATTTATTTTCTCTTTTTTTTTCTTTCTTTCAACCTATTAGTGGCTATTCAACACCTATTTTGATTATGATCATCTGCAAGAAACTTTATGCTCTGTAACATATATAGAATGTCATCCTCTCTTATATATAAAATCAATTCTAAATAAGCATGGTATCGGTTTCTTTATTTGGAAACAATCTGGTTAAGATTTGACTATAATTCTTTTCCAAACTAATTACAAGGATTACCATTTTGCTAAATCTTCGGTTTTCTTTTTCGATCAAAGTTACAGTCGTAAGTTTTCCCACAATGGGAGGAACAAGAAAGAAGGAAGAGATTTTCTTTATCCTAATATTTAGACCAAGAATTTTCTTCGTCTAGTTCAATGGTGTCAATGATGATAGGGCTAAGCTATATATATGTTTATATGTTGATGTCTTGATGATCTGGAGTTGCATAAGGAACACAACCACTAGGACTCTTAGCATTTTCCCCTCTTTTTTTAATTAGAATTGATCAAACTTCACATTTTAGTTGGAGCAAAAAAATAAAACTACCAGTAATTTTATGTGTTATTAACACTCAGCTAACATATATACATGGCACAAAAAGAGAAACATGTAGCTATAATAAACAAAGATTATAATGTAGACTACAATAATTTTTGTTTGGATAAAGATAAAAGCTCTTAGCCAGGTCCATGTTATATTTATTTAACATACAGAAAAAAAAGGAGCAATTTGTATATAAAAAAAAAAAAAATTGAACACAGAATTCTCTTCAATCTACAATATATACAATAAGTTTCACAGGTATACATACAATAAGTCATCACAGGCTGACGAAGGAAATCGTACGCGAGAACTAACCCCTCCCCCGCGCGAGAACTCGAAACCCTCCCCCCCCCCCCCCCCCCCCCCCCCCCCCCGGTTCCGGGCTGAGACCCATCCGAAACCGAGCCTCCTGCTAACGTTGGAGTCAAATCCATATCAATGGAAAGCCGTCACGTGTCTTCGGTTCATGCACATATTTTCTTCCGTCGGTCCGTGTAGCAGAGTTCATGGGCCACGTTTACAAGAACATAGGAAATGTTGCCTCTCTCTCTCTCTCTCTCTCTCTCTCTCTCTCTCTCTGACCCTCCATCATCATTGCCATTTGCTTTTTCCACACAAAATACGTCCGTGCTCGATATGGAATCAATAATTCTGAAGAGTATGGGACAATAAAATCATATCGACCGACAATATGAAATAGGAGCTTTGCTATGCCTACAACCAAATGCTTACAATCTTCTTACAAGTGCCACGTGTCGGACTTCGATTGGAGGAGGGAGGAAGTGGTGAGGTCGGATGAAGTCCATGTAGCAAGGGAGGTGGGATCCGATGAGATCCGTGCGTAAGAGGGGTGGGGGAGAAAGGTTGTAAAAAGGTTGTAAGTATTTGGTTGTAGACTTAGCATTTGCCTATAAAAAAATAATGTCAAATTTCTGAAAGAATCTTACTGACAAGAGTAGGTCATCCTCATCTTACAAGCTCTTTCCTATCAGAATAAAGTCCACCGTAAATATAAGTAATTCGATACAATATTTAATAATAATAATATAATAATAATAATATAATAATCATCATCATCATCATCATCATCATCATCATCATCATCGACCTCTAGATATTAATTTTTTATATTGTTGTCAAATTTATAATTTATGAAAAACAAAAACCGACTCTCTAAGACCTAGATACTCAGACATAACTGACTCTCTAAACGATCTTGAAAATATGATACCCAATGTAAAAAATGTGTTTTTGTAAGTTTTGGGGCCCTTATGTGAAACATGGGGCCTTTGAAAATTTTGGGAACCCATAGGTGAAGAATGGTGCCTTTGAAAATGGAGGCCCCTAAACGAAAAGGAATCTTTGTAAATTTTTGGACCCCTATTAAGGGTGGGCATATGGTTCCATAATCCGCTGGTTTCGATCCGATCCGAACCGTAAAATGTCCAAATAAGTCAGTTTTTAAAAGTTAGAATTTAAACGAGACGGACAGGGGTCGGATCCTGTGACATTAACGGGGCGGGACGGACCCTATTTTCAAAATAAACGGGACCCAGCCCTACCCGTTTCAAGAGGTATGTATTTTTTTAATTAATTTTTGAATTTTTTTGTTATTATAGTCTATAAATAATAGAACATTTTATTATTTAGTAAACAAATTCTAGAAAATTTTGAATGCATTAGACTTGTTTTGTTCTTATAGATAATAGAATATATGTAAATGTTATTATTCTATAATTTTTTAAAAAAAATTTGGACCGTTTGGACCCGCGTGTCGGTATGGTTCGGACCCGTTTCGAACGGATC
The DNA here is from genome assembly GCA_029216955.1 of Iris pallida. NCBI lineage: Eukaryota > Viridiplantae > Streptophyta > Magnoliopsida > Asparagales > Iridaceae > Iris > Iris pallida. The sequence continues at coordinate 16,834,149 of JANAVB010021796.1, read as the reverse complement.
AAGTTCGGTCTGGTACCCTTTTTTTTTGACCCGTCCCGTCCCGTCCTGCCAAGTAACGAGTCTGGTCAGGGTCCATCAAATTTGGGTTCGATCCGACCTATGTGAAAAATGAGGGCTCCTATGTGAAAAATGGGTCTTTGTAAACTTTGGTATCCTAGACTTGGGAGTCGGCTCTGTGGTCAGATGGTAGATATGTAAATCTATATATCTTGGCACGATGTTTAAACTCGTACATCCAATAAGCACGTTTTTGGACGAAGAGTCAAGGGGGTTGTTGGAGGACGTTATTTCTCACTTTTCCTATATCCCAACCACACAAAATCACATGCATAACAATACACAACAATACATCAAACAAATGGATCTTATAAAAAAATACATTAATAGATTTTCTTTCGAAAAAAAAGGGAAAAAAAATCAGATTAATAAGAGAAGTTGCTAGTCTACCGAACTTGAATAGCTCTTGTGGTTACCGAGGATAGATATAAGATCCTGGTTGGACGGCAGAAGGTCAGTAGATCGAGCCACGGAAACGTATTATTATTTCTTCTATTTATTTGGTGGAAGTCGGAAAACAATGGACCAAACTGACATGCAATACAGCGTGCACAAGATCACGTACATATCGTTGAGTATCTAAAAACTAAAAAAAATACTAGCCCCATGATAAAAGGGGGTAGAATACTCTCGCTGAGGATGCCAACCATAAATAATTATCTTCCTTAAAAACAATATCAGTGTTCCATTATTGATGCTAAATCTTATCGACCATACCATGTTTATCATGTTGGGATAAACATGTGATAAATCCTAGAGCAAAGCATATGCATAAAAATGATGCCATAGAAAAATCACCAAAGAAGTGAATCATATAAAGTAAATTTACAAATAACATCAATTAATCAGAAAGAAATTCAATTCTTTTTTCTTCTACTAGTGATGGAAACCCAAATTATTCCGATGAATGTCTATTATTTACACACTTGCATAGGCATGCAACAACAGGTTAAAGGAGTAGAAAATAGTAATACAACAATGCAATAGGGATAAAAGTCATGTCGAAGGTCATATAGAAATTAATGCAAAAATTATTTTCTAAGATAAGTATCCGTAATGGGTCAGTACATGCAACACTGAACATGGTAATCGATTCTACATAAAATGAAGATCATAAGATACAAGACAAAGACGCAAGAATATAAATACAAAGTTCTAACTTGTAAAAATTACTGAAAGAACGAGATCACTAGTAAATAATATCACACGACTTATAAGATCGTTACAACTTTGTAATTTTCAATACCAGAGAAAACACACAAAGAGAATCCAAGAAATTTTAGAGATTACCCAAGAAGATTTGAGAAACGCAACATTTCTTTAACCTCTATTTCTTCCATCTTTTCCTCTCAAACCTCTTTTGAGCACAATTATCTACAAGGAACTCTAGACCTCTTTATATAGCACGTCATGTCTTCATATATAGAAATTCAATTCTAAGTAGACATCGATTTCCTTATTATAGAACTAATATGATTAAAGTTTTGACTATGACTTTTCTCCAATCCTGTTAATACAGGGATTACCATTTATGAGCAAAATCCTAACAATTACTACATTGGATCATATTCATTATCAAACTCAACAAGCATCTAATAACCTCTAACATTGAGTCTTCAAACAATAGTTTGATATCATGAATCACCTCCTCCCGGGGGCACCAGTCACAAGTCGACTCGAACTCGGGCATGGCTTAAATTCGTACTTTATCTCCATAACATCGTCCACTTACAACATTCAGAAATAATCGTCGTTGTACCCGGATCAATAAATATATCTCATGGTCGACTCACGGAAGGTTGTCCCACTGCAAAAGAACCATCCTGGATATCCAACCCTATCGTTGCAAAAAATATAAGAGCACCACATCGCACGGTATCCCCTATAGTCGATAAACATTACCATACTTTTGTCTTTTCATAAGCACAGCGCAATCATGTGTCACCTTTAGAATTCCACCCCTACCTGAAAAGCCACAAACACTTGGAGCCTAATGTGCCAACAATATAAGATTCTTGCTCTTTGTACATATCGTATCCTAACAAGTATGCGCACCATGCAATCATGCATCTTAATATCTTTTTTTCCTCAACTGACAATCTCAAAAATAAAGTCATCACCCATGGAAACAATATCAGTATTCTTCTCCAAAGCAAAGCAAGACATATTTGAGAAAATATGTAACGAACTACCAGAATCCAATAATCGGTCAGGAGTAGCTTCCCTACACTAGGAGATCATGAGAAAATCGTCCCAAATGCCATCATGCACTTACGCCACCACCGTCGCATCTTCATGATCATTATTCTTCTTCACACATTGCATACAATTTCTTCTAATGTGACCAAATTCCTTACAATGATAACACGTCGCTCTTCTTTCTAGATGTCGATTGAAATCGTACCGCTCCTGATCCTTATGAAGAGTCCTTCATCTTCCATTTGCCACCACCGTCAATTGTTCACCATCAGAAGCAAAGCTTTTCAACAATTGATTAGATAAATTTGAAGCAGTGACTTCCTCTATCTTCATCGTGTCCTTCTCATACAGAAGCGTAGTCACGATATGATCGTACGAAAAGGGAAGCGAGATAAGAAGTAACATTGTCACGTCTTCTTCCTCCACTTTTGTATAACAGTGTGAAGTTGATCAAAAATCTGTTGAACATGTTAACAGATGTACCGGCAGATTTTTCACATTCCTTCATCCTCAGGCCATATAACTGTTGCTTCAAGTAGAGCCTTGTCGGGACAGACTTCGACATGTACAACCTCTGTAGCTTTTTCCAAAACTCGGTTGTAGTTTCTTCCTCTATGATGTTGAGGAGAAGATTGTCGGCCAAGCACGTCCTGATCAACTCGTAGCATTCACCTCCATGTTCTCCACTCGTGTCATCATCCATTGTTTCTGTCTTGTTTGATTTCTCCAGCAAGATTTTGTAAAAACATTGTTGCACTAAAAAAATCTTTAACCCTTCTCTGCAAAGTCCAAAGTTTCCTTGGTCGTTGAACTTCTCCACCTCAAATCGTTCGAGCATTGTCGTAGACATCATCGCCATTGCTAATCTTCGGATAGTCAGTTAGAAGCTCTTATACCATTTTTTTTGGTAATAAAAGCTCCAAGATATGTGTCCGTGACGAACCAACACCGGCAAACACTGAATATGGTGATATACAAGAATATGCAATAACATAAGTGGAAAGACTTATCCGGTAAAAACAATCAGAAGACGGAGATCTACTAGATAAGGTTACAAGGTTTTACAAGATCGCTACAACTTCGTAACTCCCAATACCAAATAGAGTACACAGAGAATCCAAAAAATTCCAGATTACATCTAAGAAATTTGAGAAATCAACTCTCTCTTTAATCTCTCTATTTCTTCTCTCAACATACTGGAAGGTACTCGACAGTCTTTTTTAGTACAATCATCAAGGAGCTTTATGTCCCTTTATATTGCATGTCATGTCTCCATATATATATAGAAACTCAATCCTAAGTAGGCATGATAATGATTTCCTTATTTGAAAACTCAATATAATTAGTGTTTTGTCTACTACTATTACTATGATTACCATACATGAGCCAAATCCTAACATAGTCATTTCATTCGTACAGGGAAAGGAAAACTTGTATAGTTGTTTAAGAATTTTACAATAAAAGACTTTTACAAGCACACAATTAAACAAATCATATTCATTCCACAAAATAATGCTACAAGAAACTGGTATTTTAAATCTTTGAGGTACAATACCTTAAATACTAAAAACAATCCTGGATGGGCCAATAACACTTAACTGGAAACAATTGGGGTCATGCATTACATTTGATATACAACAAATTAATAATGTCAGTATGACAGGTAACTTTGGTATAAATGAATCAAGTAAGATCTAGAGCAAAAAAATTACACTTCTTACAGTGACTTCAGCATGCTACCAAACAAATCTGGATTTATTCAAGGAATTGAGAGAAACCATCTTTTAGTATCTGATGGGCCCATCCAAGCTACCTGATGCAAACTGTAAATAGAAAAACACACAAGACGGAAATCCGGATTTTTTTATTGTTTGTGGTGGATGAGATACATAGCACATTACGATAAGCGTACCTGTCTAACAATGGGATTCGTTGAAGTTGCAAACTCATGGGTCATTCCTTCCCACACAATCTTTCCCTCATACAGAAACAATAACCTGTGAGATACAATTTCAAAGAAAAGTATTTAAGGGATGCAAAGCCTTGATACAAAAGAAGTTTAAAAATGAAAGAGAAATGAACAACTACACTTCTCTTTGTAGGGTAAATGAAATAAAGTAAAAAGAAGAAAAGGAGAAAAAGGAAATATGATTAATCCAGCTAATTTCTTAAATATTGACCCAACTAAGAGGAAAAGGATAAATGAATTTACTTCTCTTGCTATCCTAGTTTCCTTTTCCATGCAAAACTGTCAGCAAGGAAAAAACCCAAGGAGAAACTGGATTGTGGTTAAAATGAGATCAGTACCTGTCAACAGCCCTTCTAATGGTGCTATGCTGTGTTACAACTACATAAGATGTTATTTTCCCTGGTGCATCATCTCCTTTAAAATGCACAGAGCGGATGAGATCTTCGACGACAGTGGATGCAATGGGATCAAGTCCTGCTGTGGGTTCATCATACAAGAGGACCTAATACCAAAAGAATGAACTGGATAAGGATTAAGCGATGTACTTTCTGGCTGTCTGAGTGTTCCCATTTCCTATCTTTTCCTACTCGGAAATCACGATAAATCTGGGGAAGTAAAGGACCAACTTTCTTTAAGATTCTTGAACTTGCTAACTGCTTCATCATTCTTCTTTCGGTAAGTGAATACCTTAGCAGAAAAGAGAGAGAGAGAGAGAGAGAGAGAGAGGAGAGAGAGAGAGAACATAGACGAAGTGAATTAAAGCCATATCTTTGCATTCGACTAATCACATTAGTTAAATTTTATCATGGCCAAATAGTTCAGTTCCATTCATTGATTTCACAAGCAATGCTACCTGGTGCTTTTACTGCATCATGACTATTATAGGGCTACAACTTTTCCATAAAACAGAGAGTCATGTGATCATGGATTACAAAGTAGCAGGCAGTAGTGCAATAGACTAATTATAAGTGGTGAAAGAGGTAATGTTGAGCATGCCTATGTTACCCGGACTCTCCACTTTAAGGAGAAGTACCCATGTCAACCCGATAGGACATGACAATGGGTATGAATCCGTATCCGATCCTCCATCGTGACAATCGGATCCTTCATGGTGACAATCGGAAGACTGGTAGTGAAGTAGATAGTTTATTTTAATGTGGTAGTGATGTAGATATCTTATTTTATTATGGTAGACCGGCAGTAAAGTAGTAGGGGAGCTGAAGGGACGGTCCCTTAGGAACTCTTATTCAACTAGTTCGGTAAAGTTTACTAGTAGATTTTAATTACAGGTTGTCTTTTTATGAAATCTTAGTCATATCCGTACCCGTATCCAAAATTTTGATCCTTTTTAGCCGAGTCCGTGTGTCCTTCAATTATGAGTTTGAAGGGTCCGACTCTTAGATATGTACCCGTACCCGACACATGTACCTGAGTCCAGGTAACATAGGAGCATGCCATCCATTTAAACTTATACACTATATTTGAAAATAAAACCAACCCAGCTTGGGGACATACCTCTGGCTCAATTGCTTCCTTTGTGTTGTCAAAAATGATGGATCGAGCTAATGCTACCCTTTTTTCATGCCACCAGACAACTCAGAAGGTAAGCGATCTTCAACACCCTACGGAGATGATAAGTTAGTACCTTCTTGAATAATGAACTGATAATATAATATAATTATGTAAAATATCTAAACTTGATCTATCAGTGAAAAAATTAACAGAATATGGAACATGAGGTTGTGGCTATTAATGATGTACGGTGGGTGAAGTCATTTTGTTGTTATGCAAGAAATATGGGTTCAGAAGCCTTCCCTAACTGGATATGCCCATGGAGGAAACCTACAGTGCATCAACTCACAAGGTAGAAGATTCCTCTACCGTTGTTCATAGATTCACAGGGAATGCGATGCATAACATCATCTTAGAAAGGACATCATCACAACCATTATATTCTCCCCTAAAGACACGGATTTGAGCATAGAACATAATTATAATCTGAAAAGTCTCCCAAATGTCTAGCTTGTATGAATTATTTGAGTCTCTGCCTAATCTCTTGGTTATTTAACTTTAGAAGGCCACTTGTTAAGTCTACCTCGAGTATTTTAAACTCATGCAACTAAGGAGAAATTCTCCAAACTTTTGATATACTAAAAAAAAGAAGATGATAAGGTTAGATGTAGAAGATTTCCCTCCTACGGTAAGATATAAGCCAAAGAGAGAACATGAAGGGGGAAAAATCCAAAATCTCAAAAGGAAATCGTCAGAGGGTTCAATGGTGTAGATAAAGAACAAAAGTCATTTTCAGAAAAGAAAAAAGATGGATGCAAGCATCCACATGCCAAAGTACTGCAAATGCCTGTCGTTAAGTGTTGTTAAGAATAAGCAGAAACCAAGTAGTCTTCACATCCCAAAATTGTTCGATACATACTAGCCCCAGTTGCACAGAAACAGGTTCCAGTTAGGAGGATATTCCATGAAGTAGATGATGCATTAATCTTAAAGAATGAGTGAAAACTGAAAAGATAGCTAGAATTTGGACAAGTAAACCATATAAATCATATGATGAGCTAGTTTCATATTGCTGTTTTATCAAGCTTATTATTATGCTTTGGGAAAGAATTCAGATTTGTGCAAAAGATAATAGGGAAATGCTCTAAGAAATTGAGAAAACCTACAAAATGGTAAGGACACTAAACTGGTTTGTGTTGGAAAAGATGATAATTTTCCAAAAGCAAGAAGAAAAAAACAAGTGTTGCCATATTAATCCTCTTGTTAGATGGAACATGCATGCTGTTTAACGTTGTGAACACCTACGAAGAGTGCATCTTTGTCTTTCTGTTTTCTAGAAGATAACATTGTAGCTTTAAACATCAAATAATTTGGATGATGCAGATATCTTGTAAATTCAAGAAGATAAACTAAACCTCATTATAAAGTTTTATTATAAAAGTTCTACAACTTTAAGAAAATTAAAATATATCAACTTCAACCAATTGTCCATCACTTCATTGAAAAAATTGATATTCAAACTGAGGGTTGTCAGTTCTGCAAGGTCGAATCTGGTTGAAGGTCTAAGTTTAAGGTGGGTAACTTTCTTTCTCTTGGATTCTTGATTTTTGTAATTGCACATGCACAGTATTTTCTTATCTGACCAATCTATGACAAAGAAAAAATAAAGTGAAAAATCTAATTTGCCAAAATTGTTGAAGAAACTCTACACTGCCATGTTTGGATTAAACTATTTAACTACGTGTATAATGATCAATATCCTTTGGAATTCCAACTTACCTTCAATCCAACTGCTGCTAAATTTTCTCTCACAATTTCTGCTATTTGATCGTCTGTCATACTGGAATTTTCATACCTTACGCAGAAAAGAAGAGAGATAATGGACACTACTACATGAGTAGTTGATGTTGAAAAAGAAATTTGATAGGAGTTGTGAACCAAAAACTGTGATAATCTCTTACAATAGAAAGCCAACATTTTCACGCACTGTAAGGGAGTCAAAAAGTGCTGCACTTTGAAAAACCTGCAATGAAAATCAAATACGAGAATCACTTGGACCCTGCAGCATTCTTGATAATTAACAATAAGTAAATTTGTTGATGCCTAATTTACAATCTGACTTACTTTGAAGGTACTAAGCAGCAACAACTTGAGGATCAAATGTACGAAATGACACTGGACTACAGAAACTAATAGACATTCATGCCTTAATTTTTTAGTTCTTCAATGATAAAGATAGTTTCCCTTGTGTAAGGGACCAATGCAGTGTCAAGTATAGCCCTAGAAGGGGGTGGTAACACAAGAAAAATCAAAGAACACAACGAACATCGAACATTTGTTAATCAGTCTAGTTTCCACCTCTAGCGAGCAAAAACAGCTCCAAACTTCTAAACCTCTTTAACTAGTTTTCAGCCTATCCCATTCAGCCTATCCCAATCAGCCATAAATTACTCCCAGTTACAGTATGGAGTATGGACTTGAAAACATCCTTTCTTGTTGGTACTGTTATTTGGGTTACAATCAACATCAAGTGTATAACATAAGCATTGGCGCCAATTTTGACATCTAAAAGGATCAATCACAACTTCACGTGAAAGGTATCAAGTAATGGAAGCATGAGTTGATAAGGTGAAGCACAAATTGAGATGTTTTGCAGCTAACATTTACAAATTTCCATTAAATATTGTCAACGTAATTTACAGGTCATGCCTGAGAGTACAAAAGTTGAGTAAACTATACCAAGCCAATCCGGAGGCCTGATATCTCCTCGTCATCAACCAAACCATGTCTCTTCTTCCCACAAATGTAAACCTCGCCCTGAATTCCACAGTAAAACAAAATTAAAAAGTTGAGCAAGCAAATTTCTGGCTTACAGTAGATACTCCAATTAAGACACTCGCCATGTAATACCTTGTCTGGAGCAAGAAGCCCAGCCATAATCTTCAGAACTGTTGACTTGCCAGTTCCAGAAGGCCCAATCCCAACAGCTTCCCCGTGTCTACAAATGTCCAAAAAAAGAGAATAAAAAAGGATCAACTATAGAATTCTGGCTCTAATGCCTTACTATTTTCCATAACGTTAGTAAGAGGGTAGCTGAAGATAACAAGATAAAAAACAAAGAGACTCAGATAATAAATAATAAAGAATAGTGCACGAGGATATAAACTGTCGTCCAGGACCTCATATTAATCAAATAGTATAAAAAATAAACATAATAGACTAGAATTAATGTGAATGGTCTCCAAATACAACTTTATTTGGGCCCTAATCGCTACTACTTATGCAGGAAACACGCTCATTGAAAAAAATAATCATTTTACTTAAACCTCTAATCTGAAAGAATGATGCATTTACAGATTTTACACTATCTTTTACATATATCCATCACATGAACTGTCCACGACAATGGTGGAAAAAACCACAACAAAATCCTATTTGATTTGTTGCTAAAACACAGGGAAGGGGGTCCTCGGGGGGAAGCCTTTCCCTCCTGGGCAGTCAATCCTTCAGGGGAAAATGAGCTAGAAGCGCCGGGTTTTGTCCTTTCTAAAATGGACATTGATACCTCTATCGAGATTAAATCGATTGTAGATTGATGTTATAGATCAGACCATCATCATCCAAGCCTCTCCCATCAGAATTGGGTCCAATATGGAGCATAAGAAAGCTCCAAAAACAATTTAAGGGTTTTTATAACCAGCTATTAACCTGTTATCAACCCTATATTTTGGTTCTCAAATTCCTAGCAAAGGTAGTTTAGCCCCACCTCAGATTGAAAGTGTGCCTCCTACGAGTGTCAGTGTATATATACCCATTGGCATATTCCTAATAGATCATCCCATTCAATTCCATTCCATTCTTTTCCATGTTCTTCTATCATGGTATCAGAGTTTTCAAACACCGATTTTCTAATTCTCATTTCCATCTCCAAATTCCACTAAAAAACCCTAATTCTTATCAAATCCATCAAGAACCATAATCCTTTTGAGAGTTTGTCATCACCGGAACTCCTCGCCAGCGGTGAGTCGTGATCCAAGAAAGGCTTGAGCTCCGAAATCCTAACTCTAACTCTAGCCATAAAAATCCACAAAAAAACAACAAAACTCCCATCGAAATCCACACAAAAACTACAAAATTAACAAATATGTCAAAACCCTAACCTGATCTTGCTTGGAGTTCAAGTTCGTTCGAGATCCCGACATGGCATCTCGACCCAGCCATGGTGGATCATTATCTTTGACCTTTGTCTTCATCGAGGAGTTCTTGATTGAGATCATGCTTTTCGACTTCCTCTATGGTCGATCTTGGCAGAGCCTCTCTTCATCTCAATGACTTCTCTTCGACCTCGTTAGGGTGAGATAAAGAACCCTAACCCTAATATTTTTGGTTCTTCTTCCATTTGTATGCGATATGCGAGAGAAGAGAAGAAAGACGAAAGAAATTTTGTTTCCTCTCTTTGTCTTTTTTATTTACCACTTGATCTAGACCATCAGATGATGGTTCCCAATCTGAGATACAATATTGATTCACGAAGTCCTGCACCCACTTGCACTTTGGGTCCACCTCCTAGCCACTAGATGTTGACCCAAACTGGATCACAGTCAACCTAATTTAGAGAATTAACAAAAAGATAACTGATATGATCCAATACGACACATCAAGTACAAGACAGAACATCATCTATGATCCAATACAACGTATCAAGTTCAAGACAGATGTCATCGACAAAACTGTTAAATTGCAAATGTACTTGTACTCAGTCTGTAATTTTTCAATTTATTGAGTCTAGGAACATGTACGTTGAGTCGCACTAAGTCATCTCAACCCCTAGACTTCTCCAAGCTCCACCACAAAACAAAACAATTCCTGAACCAAATCAAACCAAACTAATCTAGCCCATATAGACTTTTTGGCCCAAGGTAGACAGAATTGGGCCAAACTCTGCCTTAGACAGAACTCGGGCCGAACTCTACCCCCTAAATTTTAGGAACCTAATTTTTAGGGACACCATGCTACAAGCTGTCCAACGTTCAAATTTTTGAATATTTGGGATAGAATTCTGGTCGAATTCAGCCTCCCCTGACTAGTATATATAGGCTTGATTTCTCTCATTTCAAATAATCTCTCACTCTCAATCTTCTAAGCCTTATTCATTCTAAGTCTTACTCTTCCAATCTACTAGCCACAAAACTTCCTAAGCCCCAAGGTGCTCAATGCGATTCAGCTAGAAATTTCTGTGCAAGAGTTGAAAAGAAGTCACTTGGATAATTCCAAGTTTCGCATCTGCAAAGTTGTAAGAAGTTGGCGAATTTTTCTAAGTAAAGGCACGTGTGTACCCTATTTCACAAATAGTTAATTTCAATCATGAGCGAGAGTTCTCAGGCCTGGACTAATCCTTCATGAGGAAAACCAGGTTATATCGTTGTGTTTGCGTATGCTCTTCTGATCTCTCTTAATTTCCGCATTACTACTCCGATTATATATTTTATTGGTAGTTGCTTCTGGACTGGCATAGAGTTAATTTTTAATTGATTATTTTTGACACAAACTCTATTCACCCTCTCCCCCTCTAGAGTTGCCTACACGTAACTTCAATTGGTATTAGAGCTATGTTCTCTTGATAAAGGATTAACATCCTAGAGCTGATCCATGGCAACCACACAACCTATCTTTACCAACTATAGTGAAGGACAGTCCACTAATAGGCCGCCCCTATTTGATGGAACCAACTACACATACTGGAAGACACGAATAATTTCTATCTAAAATCTCTAGAATTTGACTTATGGACCATAGTTACAGATGATTATAAGAAGCCTGCTAGAATTGTTGTTGAGGAAAATCTCATAAACCCCACGACAAATATACTGATCAAGAAAAGAAACAGACTAGTCTAGATGCTAGGCTATTAGTGCTCTTTTCTGTGCTATAGACAGGACTGAATTCAACAGGGTATCTACGTATTCCACTTTACACGAAGTATGGAAGCTTCTAGAAGTGACTCACGAAGGAACCACACAAGTCAAGGAATCAAAAATCAGTCAGCTAACACAGGAGTACGAAACATTCAAGATGAATTCCAATGAGACGATCAAACAAATGATCACTAGATTTCTCGACATCGCCAACCCTCTTTCTTTTCTCGGTAAGAACTACTCCAACCATGAGAAGATACGTAAGGTGCTAAGGGGATTAACGAAGAACTGGAACCCCAAAGTCACGGCAATCATCGAAGGCAATAATCTCACCACCATGTCTCTGGAAACTCTGGTGGGCAAACTAATGACGCATGAGCTTGACCTCAAGGACTTTGAAGAAACGACTCCAAAGGAGAAAGAAATCGCTCTAAGAGCTAATCGCCGAAAGACAGTTCCAGAAGAAACAGACGATGATGACTCCGACTGTGATGATCAAGTGCTCATGGTTCGCAACTTTAAGAAGTTTCTACGTTTCAACCAAAGAAAGAAGGAACAACACAAAGATGACGATGAAGAGCCTATCTGTTTCGGCTGTAAGAAGACGGGACATGTCAAGAAAGACTGCCCTGCAGCAAAGAAAGGGAGCCAATATGAAAGATCATACAAGAGGCCATCATCTCGAAAGTATGCCAACACAAGCATCTGGCACGAGAGCGAAGCCAGTGACTCAGAAGAAGAAGATGACTCTCCCCAAGATACTGCAAACGTCTGCCTAATGGTAACGTCTGAAAAGGTAACATGATCCACTTGATGACTTTACTTTTGATGAACTTGGAGATGCCTTTAGTGACTTACTTGAAGATCACAAGAAGTTACTTAGCAAGTATAAACATGCAAAGGCTTAGATCAAGACCCATGAAGTTGAGATTCATAGACTTTCATGCTTGCTTGATAATGTTAGAGACACCACCCACGGAGAACACTGAGGAGGTATCCAAGCTTAAATTAAGCTTACACGATGCCGAATCTCGTATTGAGAAAAACACGTGATATTACAGCACTCAATAAAGAACTCTCAAACGAGAAAAAGAACTATAATATTGCTTCTGTAAGAATTGATGCCTTAACTGCCAAGCATGATGATATGTACAATGCCTCTAAAAGATTAGAGATCAGACTGGAGAAACAAGTTGTTCAGCCTCAAACCCAATCTCACAGTCACAACACGTACATAAGACAAAAGACTGCTCAACACAAAATACACGTCACAAGAAAGACATATATACTCATGCTGCACACAAACATGCCTTTATGTACACATATTCACATACAGCACGACAAACACCCACACATACACATGGCACACACAGACATGCTTTTATGAACACACATGCAGAACGACAAACACATAGACATCACTATTATCCTACACCTAACACTAATATACATGCTACATGTTACTATTGTGGTAAACATGGACACACTTCACCACAGTGTAGAATTAGAAGACTAGTTAATTTAAAACTATATGCATGGGTACCGAAGACTACATTTCAGGACCTTCAAAATTTTGGGTACCAAAGGTCACACCTACTCGTGGTGTAGGTGGACCTTCCTTCATCCTCTAGAAGCAAATGGATTCTCGATAGTGGGTGCTCGTGACACATGACTAGAAATGCAAATATGTTCGCAACACTATCGATGAAAATGAAAGAATATGTATCCTTCAGCAATAATCTGAAAGGTTATATCATAGATAACGGTACTATTGGTAATCCTCCCTCTCCTGTCATTAAAGATGTTTGTTTAGTAACAGAGTTAAAGCATAACTTGCTCAGCATTAGTCATCTTGCTGACCATGGATATGATATTAACTTTGGAAAAACTAAATGCTCTATATATGATAGATCAACTGGAGACATCGTTTTTGAAGGGATAAGGGAAGATAACATCTATATATTCTATCTCTCGAAAGATACTAACAATGCAGGAAGATACCTTTACGTTCACAAAGATGAAAGACTACTATGGCACATGGGTCTTGGACATGCAAACATGGATACCATATCAAGACTGTCAACCAAGAAGCTAGTAAGAGGACTACCGGATATCACATTCAAAAGGATACGGTATGTGCCGAATGTGAGAAAAATAAGGCGACTAAATCCTCGTTTAAATCTATCAACTCTGTAAGTACTACTAGATCCTTGCAACTTCTTCATATGGATTTGTTCGGTCCTAGTAGAGTAGCCAGTCTTTGTGGAAAACTCTACGTCTTTGTGATTGTTGATGACTTTTTTCGATTTACTTGGATTTTCTTTCTTTCGAACAAAAGTGATACTATTTCCGTTTTCGAAATTTTTGCTAAAATGGTTCAAAATGAAAAAAACTTCATGATTACTCGAATCCGAAGTGATCATGGCGGCGAATTTGAAAACTCTGATTTCAAAAAGTTTTGTGATTCCAATGGTTTTAATCATGAATTTTCGTGTCCTAAAACTCCCCAACAAAATGGTGTTGTCGAGCGGAAGAATAGAACTTTTGGCGATATGGCCAGAGTCAAGTTGAATCAATTTTCACTTCCGAAATATTTTTGGGCAGACGCTATAAGTACAGCATCCCATGTCTTGAATAGGGTTTTGATTCGACCTATTTCGAAGAAAACTCCCTATGAAATTTTTTTTGGTAGAACACAAACTATTTCTTATTTTCGAGTGTTCGGTTGTCGCTGCTTTATCCTGAATACCAAAGACAACTTAGGCAAGTTTGATGCCAAAGCTGATGAAGGTATTTTTCTTGGTTATGCTGCCAAGAGTAAAGGATACAGAGTGTTCAACAAACGCTCTATGATTGTTGAAGAATCTGCTAATTTTACTTTTGATGAGAACAATAGTTCAGCAGCGGTTCTTGATGAGTCGATGACGATGATGATGTCCACATCAAACCAATAACTCCTACCCCTGCGAGTACATCTGGAACCAGTTCTCTGGATAGCTTACCAAAGAAGTTTCGCTTCACACCAGAACATCCAGAAAACTTGGTAATAGGTGAGGTATCAAAAGGAGTAAGTACTCGTTCATCTGTTAGAGACTATAGCTAGCACTACTTTTATTTCTCAAATAGAACCCAAAAACGTTTTAGAAGCTTTCTCTGATGAATTTTGGATATTTGCAATGCAAGAAGAACTCAATCAATTCGAAAGAAATCAGGTTTGGGAACTTGTTCCTAAACCTGCTGATCATTCGATCATTGGTACTCGATGGGTCTTTCGTAACAAAGTTAATGAGGACGGTTCAGTCACACGTAACAACAAAGCACGCCTAGTAGCTCAAGGATACAACCAAGAGGAAGATATCGACTACGATAAAACGTATGCTCCTGTTGCACGACTTGAATCAATCCGCATGCTTTGTGCTTTTGCAAATTTTCAAAATTTTAAACTCTTTCAAATGGATGTTAAAAGTGCTTTTCTAAATAGTTTTATTAAAAAAAAAGCTTTCGTAAAGTAACCACCTGGTTTTGAAAACTATAAGTTTCCTGATCATGGTTTCAAGCTTAAGAAAGTTATTTACGGTCTCAAACAAGCCCCTCGAGCTTGGTATGAACACCTTAGCACTTTCTTACATGAAAAGGACTTTTTAAAAGAGAAGATTGACACGACACTCTTTATAAAATCAATTAATGATACAATTCTATTAGTACAAATTTATGTAGATGACATTATTTTTGGGTCTACTAGTGAGGTATTATGCCAAGAATTTGTCAAGTGTATGCAGAATGAGTTCGAGATGAGCATGATAGGCGAACTTAACTACTTCCTTGGATTGCAAGTTAAACAAAACTCACAAGGAGTCTTCATCAGCCAATCAAAGTATACAAAGGACATGCTGAAGAAATTTGATCTTGACAACATCAAACCAATCAGTACTTCGATGGCTACTACAACTAAATTAGAACCTGATAAGACGGCAAACCAGTCGATTAACGTAAGTATCGAGGTATGATTGGTAGTCTACTCTATTTAACTGCTAGTCGTCCCGATATCATGTTTAGTGTTTGCCTATGTGCTCGTTATCAAGCCAACCCTAAGGAATCACACATAACCGCAGTTAAGCGTATCTTTCGATACCTTAAAGGCACTGTTATAGTGGGCTTGTGGTATCCCAAAACCACATCCTTTGACTTGATCGATTATTCGGATGCCGATTTTACTGGATGCAAAGTCGACCGTAAAAGTACCAGCGACAAGTGTCATTTATTTGGCAAAGCTTTAGTCTCTTGGTTTAGCAAGAAGCAAAACTTTGTCGCACTATCTACAACAAAAGCTGAATACATAGCTGCAGGACGTTGTTGTGCTCAAATTTTGCGGATGAAACAAACCCTAGCAGACTATAATTTATTTTTTAAGCACATTCCTATATTCTGTGATAACACTAGTGCAATTAACCTGACCAAGGACCCAATGTCACTCACGCACTAAGCACATAGAGATACGACACCATTTTCAACGAGATCATCAATTGCAAGGCACTATTAATCTAGAGTTTATTGACACTAATCATCAGCTAGTAGACTTTTTCACTAAACCACTTGCCGAGGAGCGTTTCAACTTTCTTCGTCGAGAATTAGGAATCTTGGATGAAAACATCATACAATAAATTTTACATGCGCACTCACTTGTTAAATCAGAATGCATACATGTACGTTGCATTATTTTGGGTATAAGTCGAAAGGACCCTTCTGACAACAAGGCGTAAAAGCCTAAGCGACACGGTGCCTAGTGTCTTTGGATTACCGCTAGCTGGGATCTGGCCCCTACAGCTAACCTGAGGCGATTGACATGTACTGATCGATGATTCACAAAGTTTGTCGCATGTTCCATTTACTTTATGGCTTATAAAATCCATTATTCTTTTAATTCTAGACTATCTTTTCTCTTTTGATGACCATCCTCAATCTTTTGAAGCTCTGGACATACTAGAACAGAGCTCGGGCCGAACTCTGCCTTTGGCAGAACTCGGGCCGAACTCTGTATGGTGAGTTCCAGAACTACCAGCCATTCCTGGCCGTTTGATATGCTTCATCGCATTATTTTCTCTTCCATCCTGTCCAAAGCTGGATCTACTGATGAAGTCACTTACCATAAGATTACGGCACTATATTATCTACACTTCACCATCCCTTTCAATTTTCCACGCACGATGATGAACTGGGTGATTCGTGCAAGGAAGAAGCCAAAATCACTTGTCTATGCTATGTATCTTCCTATGATCTTTGCTGCCTTCCATATTCCTTTAGACGAGTGTCAGTTTCTAGCAGCTCCTGCCTATCTATCTAAGGCTCGTAGGACTGCTACTGCACATGTTCCTCCTGCTTCTGTTGAGGAAGAGTCTTCGAACTCTGATGCCCCTCAGCATGAGCCACCTGCCACCTTAGACTCCATCAGAGACATGTTGCGCGACCGCTTCCGTTTAGAAGAGCATCGCTATACTCAGCTGGACTATCGGACCACTCTTAGATGAGCGCCATCAGCAACACCCTGCATGACATCCAGTACAACATGGCCCGGCATCCCACTATGTCGTTTCCTATGGGTCGGGACCCTTCTCGCGAAGGCTACCAGATTGACGACCCTTGGGCCATGCGGTATCTGAATCCTGATACTGCGTTTATTGATCCTCGTCACTCTGCCAGCGAGCCATCCAATTCGGCCGGTCCATCCCGTTCTCATGCTCCGTGATGGCTGTGGTCTCCTACTTAATGTTGCCAAGGTTGTAAAAATCGCTAGTCGGCCGCTAGTCGGTTTGTGGGGACTACGGATTAATCGGACTACTCGAGAACTAGTCGAGGACTAGTCGATTTAGAATTTTTAATGAATATATATATGTAATATGTTATAAAAATATTTTAAAAAATAATATGTTAATTGTTGAACTTTTAGTTATTGCAGTGCATTTTCTTATTCATTATTTTGCACAAATTTCTATTTCGATAAATCTATAAATAATATGTTAACTTACTATTTTGCACGGAGAGTTACAGCCGCAGTAGCAAGCAAAAGCAAAAAAAAAAGTAACAAACAAAAATTAAAAAGAGAGCCACAACAACAGTAGCAAAGAGATAACAAAAAAAAAGTAAAAAATAAAAAAAGAGTAGGCTAGTCACTTTTTTCAAAAATAGAAAAAAGGAAGCAACAAAGTAAAGAGTCGACGGCGACTGCCTTGATGAAGTCGACGGCAGCCCAGACTAGTACCAATTTAACCAATTTTTGGATGGACCAGTCCCTAATCGAGTCGACGGTGGTCGACAAGTGACTAGTCGGGGACTAGCCCCTAGTCGAGTCGGCAGCGGCCGACTAGCGACTAGTCGGGGACTAGTCAGCCGCCTAGAGGGATTTTTACAACACTGGCTGTTGCTGCTAATGCTTTTTAGTTATGCTTTGTAGTTTGTCATTTCATGACTTTAGTACTATTTCTACTATGCTTTTATTTCACTTTATATGTATGACTACAAGTTTCTTTTTTTTGGATTATCAAAACTGCTAGTTGTCTCTATTAAAGTTTGGTTATGGTTAAAGTTGTGTGATTGCTCTCTTCACTTTATCTATCTTTTATCTCTTTATGGGGGAGCTATGCTATATTTTACTAAGTGACAAAGGAGAAGAATAATAGATATTTGATGTGATCTTGTATATGATGTGATATTGGATATGATATTATGAATTGTGTTGTGCTTGGATAAGAACTTTGTATCAGGACAAAAACAGAAATATCTATTTGTGGGGGAGCCACTTCATACGTGCAAATTATTCTATCTCCTTCAACATGTGTCCAGGTATGAATATTGAGAACATACAAATATCATTTTGTTAATTATCAAAATGGAAGAAATTGTTGACCCAAACTGGATCACAGTCAACCTAATTTAGAGAATTAACAAAATGATAACTGATATAATCCAATACGACACATCAAGTACAAGACATAACATCATCTACAATCTAATACAACGTATCAAGTTCAAGACAGACGTCATCGACAAAGCTATTACATTACAAATGTACTTGTACTCGGTCTGTAATTTTTCAATTTATTGAGTCTAGGAACATGTACGTTGAGTCGCACTGAGTCATCTCAACCCCTAGACTTCTCCAAGCTCCACCATACAAAACAAAACAATCTCTGAACCAAACCAAACCAATCTAGCCCATATAGACTTTCTGGCCCAAGGTAGACAGAATTTGGGCCGAACTCTGCCTTAAGCAGAACTTGGGCCGAACTCTGCCCCCTAAATTTCAGGAACCTAATTTTTAGGGACACTATGCTACAAGCTGTCCAACGTTCAAATTTTTGAATACTTGGGACAGAATTCTGACCGAATTCTGCCTTCCCTGACTAGTATCTATAGGGCTTGATTTCTCTCATTTCAAATCATCTCACTCTCAATCTTCTAAGCTTTATTCATTCTAAGTCTTACTCTTCCAATCTATTAGCCACAAAACTTTCTAAGTCCCAAGGTGCTCAGTACAATTCAACTAGAAGTTTCTGTGTACGAGTTGAAAAGAAGTCACATGGACAATTCCAAATTTCGCCTCTGCGAAGTTGTAAGAAGTTGACGTGCGCTTCTGAGTAAAGGCACGTGTATACCCTATTTCACAAATAGTAGATTTCAATCATGAGCGAGAGTTCTCAGGCCTGGACTAGTCCTCCACGAGGGAAACCAGGTTATATCGTTGTGTTTGCGTATGCTCTTCTGATCTCTCTTAATTTCCGCATTACTACTCTGATTATATTTCTATTGGTAGTTGCTTCTGGACTGGCATAGAGTTAATTTTTAATTGGTTATTTTTGACACAAACTCTATTCACCCCCCCTCTAGAGTTGCCTACACGTAACTTCACTTGATTCATTATGACCCTCAGCTTCAGGTCCACTAGCCAGATTAATTATGAGCGATACTTCCTAACTATAGTAGTTTATGACACCATTAGTGTGCCCTGGCCCACTTGCCAGTGATAGCATGTTTTGGTTAATTGCTTGAGTTTTTTAAACTAACTTTTATCCATGATAGCTTCTGCTTCTATGTATCGGATTTAATATGCACCCTCCGCGACAATATTATCCACATATAACTTTATAGGATTTGATAGTGTACTTTCTGCTAGTAGACCCTCATTTGCACATCATGGTCCATCTCATGTTGTTATCAACTCTTCATCTGTTATTGGTTCCTCTGACTATGTTGTTCGATCATTCATTTGTTTCTCATGGTCAGCAACAACCTGTTGTTCATCAGGGACCATCCAAATCTGTTGTTCCTGACGATTCTACATTCTTCTAGTTCTTGCTTGAAGTGATGTGCTTGGCACAAGAGATACCGACAAGATCTTCCTCGTGAGTGTCAGGCCTTTGCACAACGCAAGGCTCTAGAGACTGCACATCGCCAGACTTTTATGGCCAATACGACTACTTTTGACATCTCGTCTCTAGCCAACAATTCTCCGGTAGCTCCTCGACACACACCGGTTACATTTTAAAAGTTCTAGCAGTTTCTAAGTATGTTCGAGCTGTATGGTCCTTTGTTCGCTTCTGTTAGCTCCACCTATACTGTATAGGCATTAAGCAGTTATGGATGAGGTAGACACTTCTGACACCTTGTCTGTGGATGATTGTTCTTCCTCGATAGCTCAATAGCAGACAACGGTGACATCTGACAATTTTAGTGGTTGTTATATTTGCTTGCTCCACTTATGCCGCCCCCGCATGTATATCTTCTACCTCCTAGATTCTTGACTCAGGTATTTTTTTATCATATGACTAGTGATGCCTCTAGACTTAATAGTTTTATGCATGTTTATTCGTTTGTGTTTATTCATACAACTGATGGCACTCTTTTACCTTATGTTGATCATGGACACTTGATTGACTTACCATATTTTACCATACTTGATATTTATCATGTTCTCCGCTTGACCAGAGCCTCCTATCGATTTCCCAGTTAACCAACATGTATGTTCACTGCAACTACATGTTCTATACAGGATCCACATACGGGAATTATCATTATGATAATGCATAGACATGATGGACTTTATTACATGGAACATCTTCTACTTCTGCTAACTACTGCTTCTGCTACTTGTCTCGACCTTGCTACACCACATTTTGCTTGTAATGTCTGACAGAGGAGATTAGGTCATTTGTCACTTTCTAGAATTCAAATGTTTTCTTCTTCGGATATCTTAGGGAACTTTTATGCCAAGTCCCTAACCTGTATTGGTTGTATTCATGGTCATTATGTTGCTATTTTTTTTTTCCATCAAGTGAATATGTTTCTACTTCTCCTTTTGATCTTGTTCACATTGATGTATGGGGACCCTCTCCTTATATATCAAAAGGGAGGAAACATATATTATATCATTTTTTATGATTATTCTCATTTCACTTGGCTCTTTATTTGATATCTTGCAAGTCTGAGGTCTTGAAGTATCTTGAGCTTTTAAAGATGGTTGAGACCCATCTCTGCAATTTTTGTCCTCATGCTCATCGACAGAATAGGGCTACAAAGCGTCGTCGTCATTATATCCTTTATGTCACTAGGTCTCTTCTCTTCTTAGCTTCTCTTCCTGTTCAATTTTGGGCAAAAGCTACACTTACTAGTATGTTTGTGATCAATAGGATTCCTACTCTTCTTCTTGATAGTGTCTCCTTACTAGTGTTTATATGGCCGTGCTCCTGATTATTCCATACTTAGTGTTTTTGTTTGCACTTGCTTAGTTATCTTCAATTGAGTGAGACAAGTTGTCCTTCAAGTCTGTTGCTTGTGTGTTTCTTGGGTATAGTTCTCAGCATAAAGGCTATAGATGCTATGATCATGTTGCCACACATCTTCGCATCTCTTATCAAAAAAAAATTCCTATTATGCTTTACCACATCCTCCATTTCCCTTACAACCATCTACGCATGAGGAGCTTGCTTTCCTTGATATTGGATCATGTTGGTGGGTTTTGGATTGTTCGTGCAACCCTTATTCTACAACCCATTAAGAAGTAATTTGAATTTAGCCAGCCGTTTTGTGACTTAGTTCTTAGTCTTCCTCCCATTGTGGTGGGAAGACCCCCTCTAAAGGATTGAAAGGAGTCAAGGACTCCTCTTTAAAAAGAGAGCTCATACTCCCCTTTCTCCTTTCCAACCTCATTTCCTTTTCATAAGAGAGTGTTAGTGGAGTGTTCTCAGCTGCGGAGGGTGAGTTCTTGTTGTGCTCGTAGAGGAAATTGAAGGCTCTCATGGCTCGGAGAGAGTGCATGTTGTACGGAAGATTCCAACAACATCTCTCTCAGAGTGAGTGGTTTCTACCCTTCTTTCCTTTAAGAATCACATTAAGAAGATAATATTTAGATGTTATTATGACTTAATCACTCATGCTAAGAAGCAAGACACGAAGTGGGTTTTTGAAATGATTTCTGTATGTCACGTCCCAGAACCAGAATACTGGAGAGCGGGGACGGACACAGCCAGCTACGTATATTGAAGTGCAACCCACCTCGCTATACGGATACGGCTGTCTAGATACATGAGGGTTTAACTACAAGCCATCAGTCTCTTATGGTCATGAACAAGCCCATTGTCTCAATCTCAAGCAAGTAATAACAGTTACAAGATGTCAGAGCACCAAATATACAATAGTAAGGCGTCCCATACATTACATATTTGAATGATCATGAAGCTAGTCATACAAAATGTGAAGACTAGCAAGAGTTTCAGTCATACATGATCAACCCTAGGATTTGTTAATCATGCTACAGCCCGTAGGCAGACAGTAAGTAAAGTGCAATCGAGCTAACACGTGCTCGTCGGCTAAACGCCTCAAAAGAATATTTTTACAATAGAGTGGGAGAGCAAAATAAAACCCACTCGTTACCAGGGTTACGTCTGGTGGTCACCATCTGGCTGGAAGGTAGGGAGATCCTCTGGAGCCACTCCGGTATCTGGTCATGCAAAACCAGCTGGGTCAGATCCCAGAAAGAACAAGTGCCACAAAGGAGACTTCACTTAAGAACTAAAACCAGCAATTAGCACAAAACATAATTATATAATAAAAGACTGGAAATATAGAAAATCATGATGATATACGATAAGATAACCATGGGACTATTCAGATAACCAAGTTACAACCCTTAAACCAAACAAGGACCGGAGTTGTAACCTTTCGTCTGAACGGAACTTGGTTTTCCACCATTTATCGATAAAGTATAAGCAATCAGGTCATGTAACCATCTTGTACAGGATCAGGACAAGACTAGACTGGGTTAGACTCCATCCAATCAATCACGGCCAAGCAATAAATACGGCTTGATACTTTAACTAACTAGGGTTATCACAGACCTAGTTACTAGCAAGATGCAATGAGAATGTTCCAAGCCCTGCAGACCATCCAGGCTATCCAGACGCAAATTAGGGGTTGAATTCATGTGGGTACATCGTTCAGGAAACGCATGTACCCTTAAGTAGCTTGAAGGGTACAACACATGACAGTGTGATGGAAATGTGTCCTACTCGACGGCAGGCTACAGATCCCAGGTGGGGCGCCCAGATAACGGAATTGCCTATAGCTGAGAAATCTCTTCATGACTACTGAATTATTCTAGTTATTAGCCTTAGTCAGTTTCAGTAGGTACCCCTGACCGTGGTACTCAGGGGTCCCTGCCCTAGACATGATGCGAGACAGTACTGGTTCATTTGTACAAACACAATCGTCCACGGTGTCCAGGTCATTCATTCTTGTCATGTCATGCTAGCCGTCGCAACAGCATTCAATAGTTCCCATCATGCTTATTAGTCATGTCTTGTCATGTCATACCATGTCATGTCAGTTACTTGTCATACCATGCCATGTACAATTATCAGTCCAATCGTGTCAATCAAGTCAAGGTTATCAAGTCCGTGACAAGAGGATACAAGCACAAAAGGGCACACGGGTATGCATAGGGGCTCAAAGCCTCTACGCGAGAGAAACTACACTAGGCTAGGGGCCCCGAGCGTAAAATGGCTTTACGCGAGCAAGACCAAGGAAGGACCCATCTACGCGAGCAGGTACTCTACGCGAGCAGGACCTGAGGAAGGACCCCTCTACGCGAGCAAGTAATCTACGCGAGCAGCCCTCTACGCGAGATTCTACACACGCGAGATTCTACGCACGCGAGACTCTACGCGAGCGGGAGTCCCCTGCGTAGAGCTCGAATGAGCTCGACGTAGAACGGATTACGCGGGCACGCAAGGCGTGTGCTTAAAAGGGGACACTACGCGGGCACGTATGAACGTATGCGTAAAGAAAAGTACTACGCTGGCACGTAAAACGTGTGCGTAAAATGCTCGTCTCCTCCCCAAGGCCGAGACTTGCAGCCATGGAGACTCAAGAACTCAACCCCATCTCGGCCAAGACTTGGTGAAATCCAGCCATTCAAAAGCCAAACTTGCGTAAAATCGAAATTCCCGCCACATGGAACTCTCCATTTCTGAAAACAACCAAGTTCAGTAGATCAAAACCATGAAGATCAAAAATACTAAAACTTAGATCTATATGAAATGAACCACGAAAATAAAAAATGCTAAGTACTAAAGTGTCTTAAAATCTCGTGAGGAAGACATTGGAACAACAAAATTGAGTTCCTCCATGAAGCAAGTTGCACTTGCCTACTACGGGTGGTCGGTGGAGAAATGAAAAAGAAGAAGAATAGTGATGGGAAATGAATGAGGAGAGAGAAGGGTTGTTGGGTTAATAAATGGGGGATGGCGGTAGGTAGGGGTTTGCATACTAACCCAAACCAAACCCAACCAGACCGAATCCAACCGATCCCGATGCATGCCCCAGCCAGAATAAACCACACGAGCCATGAAATGCCAACTAACCCATGCCAATGCAAGAAACCCAAGACTAGCCAGCCAGGACAAGTCAAAATACGGGTCCGAGATACGTACACGTATACCAAAATACGTATAACGAAAACCGATGGTGACAATGTTCAGAACTAAACATGATGTACCTATTTTTGTACATTGTCTATAACTCTGCACATAAGGAATTTGGCTACAGAGATTTAATGGTAGATAGAGGACTAGTAGAAGGAAAGATTTTGTTTTGAACAATGTGCCTAATTATGTCGTTAGATGCCTGTAATGAACCTATGAACTGAGCAACCCGATTCTATCTTCTGTGGGAAGAAGAATTGGGTACTCTGCAGAACAAACTGCTTTTTGGTCTGCACTGATAGAGTAACCAAATCATATCATATACGTCTGGAAAAGCTAACGCAATGCTCTAACTCTTTGTTCAGAAAGTTTTGTCTAATTGTAACTTCTACTGCTTAAAATTAGACATTGAAGTAGAATATTGAATGCTGTCCGGTGACTGAACAGAATTTACGTAGCTTTCTGTATTTCTGATATTCTGAACAACATGTTTATCATAACTTATACATGTTATATATCATCAGAAAGATATTTCAGTGCTCTATAATTCTTGTTTATACACTTTATGTTAATTTTGGACCTGTTGGCTCAAAACTGAGTCCGAACATAGCTGTGCAGGCAGCAAGCTGAATTGAGATTAGTGCAAAGAATTATGTTGTGAGCTATTTGACCGTTTCTGAAAAGTCAAAAATCGTACAATGAGCTGAGGCTTGAGTATTGGCTGAGATTATATGATTAAAAGGACTTTGTCTGGGTCGAACGGATCGTGCGCAAGGCCGGTTCCAGCCCGAGTAGTAGAAACATGGACTGTTCTGAAAGAATTTTGCAAGTGTACTATATTTCTCGTTGATTCTTTATCTATGGATTCATGCATTTGAGTCAGTTGTCACAAATGACTTGTGCATGAGAAGAGCTTGCTCTGCATAATTCCTCGAACGATATCCATGCACGGAATCTTGTCGTCCTAGGAGGAATAAGTTAGTATTCGTGGATCTTCGATATGGAAGGGTCGCACGAGGGATCAATGACTTTTAGTTGGGAGCTAGACACCTTCACTAAAGGGGTGCTGGATACCTCCCTTACTACCGCGGGAGTAAGGCAGTCATTTTCACACATATTACCCATAAGTTCATATAATTCATATTATAGTACATGACCTCTATTTATTTTAAGATTAGAATGTCATTTCTTTGTTTATCTTTGGTTTTTGTCTTAGAGATGAATGCAATTCCCTACAGTAAAGTAAGGTTAAGCACAAATTGAGTCTAGTTTACTTGGGTCTGAGTTAGTATTTATGTACGATTTACTAATGCTGATTTTAGTTGGTGGGTGAATACACTGAGCTGTATTAGAATAGGCCAACTAGGTTAGGATTTCTTTTCTTTCCCTATAAATACTACATGTACATAGGGCTGCAAACGAGACAAGCCGAGCCAAGCTTTTGTAAGCTTGAGCATGTCTTGACTAGAATTAATCAAGCTCAAGCTCGAGCTTGATAATTTTTTTTATTTTAGAGCTTGAGCTTGGCTCGAGCTTGTTTATATTAAGCTTGAGCTTGGCTTGGTTTGAGCTCGAGCTTGGCTTGATAAGCAGGCTTGATTCGATCTTGATAAACAAGCTTGATAAGCTCAAAATCAAGCTCGTTAAGCTTGATTTCAAGCTCGCTCAACTTTATTTCAAGCTCATTAAACTTGATTTCAAGCTTAACGAGCTCCATTTCAATTTAGTTAGGTTTGAATTCAAGTACTTGTATTATTAACAATTTATTTATAAAAAAATTAATTAAAAAAGTTCCTTAATATCAATTATTAAGGACATATAAATATATAATGCACACACATACATATAATTAGAATTCAACAAAGAACAAACGAGCTTCTAAACAAGCTCCTAAACGAGCCAGCTCGCAAGCTCATAAACGAGCCAGCTCGCGAGCTCAAACGAGCCGAGTACTTCTAATCTTGAGCTTGGCTCGTTTATTAAACGAGCTCGAAAATGAAGCTTGAGCTCAGCTTGTTTACTAAACGAACCGAGCTCAAACGAGTACTCATTGAGCGAACGGCTTAGCTCATTTGCGGCCCTACATGTACAACAGGGTTTTCATTTTAAAGGGTAATTGATTGAAGAATAAATTTTGAGAAGAGCCAAAACCAAATTTAGCTCATATATCTTTCTTGTACATATATTCCATATATTGATGGTTATTTCTGCAATGTTCGTCAAAACTCATCGAGCAACAGATCCTCATCTCCTCCGTCATCTTCCCATAACATCTTCACTGTCGCAGCCGTTCAGACCCGACCAGAGCACTATCCAATGGAGTTCAGTTCCCACTACCAATCGATCATCGTGAGGTCGACTACTAATTGTCACATTTTTGGAAACCACTCCGTTGGTCTCGACTTAGGCGGAAGTCCAGAACAATTAACAATCCTGAGTTCTGCAACAAAACTGATTCAAAATCTGATTGGTTATCCGACTGGATATTAAACCAGCTGACCGACCGGTCATCTGCCAGTTGCAGAACTCTTCCAGTTTTTGTGATTTGTTTCAGAACCCTATTTAAATTCCATTGTTTTATTCCAACATACTTATTAGGATTTTCTGCGGTTGATATCAATAATTGACGTTCATAACTAAAGTTCCCATGAAAATGTTTCAATTTAGTCAATCATGAGTCCAACCAACCCACCCACCCCAATCTAGGTCCAAAGATCCTTTTCGGTCTCGTCTTGCGTTAATGTCTCTAAAAGACTCGAGTGCCAAATTTATCTTAGGAAAAGAACTATAAAGTAACTCCTAAATCAATTTTAATTAGTTGAGTATTTCTAATTTGTTGTAGGGAGGTTACCCCTACATTCACCTTCAGAACGATGCCGATGATGGATAACTAACAAAGCCAAAATGTCATCTTGATGATTTTGCCCAAATCCACAAGCAATGTCCAAGTTCACAAACAACCTTGAGTCCGCGAGGGTTGCTAGAGTCCACAAGCTATTGGAGTCTACCAATAAAAGTGATAAATCTCAGAATTAACTTTATTTTCTTGAAGATTAATAATTAAGTACATTGAAGTCCTTTATATAGGCTTACAAGTCAAAAGAAGTAACAAGAAACCCTAGTAAACTCTAACCCTACTTCTAGATATGGAAAACAATCTAGTCAAAGATATGACCAGATTCGTTTGATTTATTCATGCAAAATCTAAACGAAATATAATCTAAACCTGCCAAAATTAGCTCTATCCTGCATCTTACTAGAACCGAATCGGTCGGTTTACTGACCTGTCCACCTTCGGTTGACCGGTCAGAAACTGATCGGGTGAAAGAAGTCAAGTTAAAGTTCTGAGTTCTATGGCTACAAAGCCGGTAAAGTCTGCACACATAAGATTGATAACATGTCAACCTAGGTAAGCAGCATGTGACAATTAGTAACACACTGCATCAAGTCAATCCATCAAGTTCTTAATGTTGAAAGCATATGGTCTTATGGAGTGAGATATCATATAATCACTATTGTGTTGCACATGTGACATGAATGTTCCCAATTTATAGAAGCAGCTTTATCAGTCATCAAATAATAATCTCTCCTAGATCTCACTAATATTAGACTCAGGCCATTTAAAACAAAATGGATAGTGAAATGTGGTATCTAAACTATAAACACCAACATAGTGAACCTTCGGGTCTATATGATTGACTAATTAATATGGAACTGTTAAATGTGGTTTATGAACTATTAACCACAGCGCATAAAAAGTGTGATATAGCTGAATGGAAGGAAAGGATTCATGTTGTCAAGCACTTTGGGAAAGAGGCTTTGTTACTTCTTCAGCTGTTGTAGGTGCATAAGAAGAACCATATGTTTCCCCTGCTATATGTTCAAAGGCACAAGACCTCTGACATCTACTTTGAAACTTGCCAGTATTGCGTCATGGAGAAACTATTTTAGAAATATGACATACAGAAGATGAAACTTAACCTTGAAATTCACACCTCCCAAAATTTGCTTCTCCCCAAAGGATTTGTGCACATCACGGCACTCAATAAGGATGTCAGTGTCACCCTTAACCTCTTGAGGAACTCCAACATTCTCAGTCAATGAATTCTGAAAAAATACCAGACAAAAATTAATTATGGCAACTCCATGGTTCAAAGAAATATATATAAGAAAAGGCTACCACTCAATGCAGAAAACCATGAAAATATGTCAATGAGCAAGTCATACTTGTTTGTTAAAATCAATGAGTATAGCAACTGTATCATCAAAGTTACCCAGTTCTTATTCTTAAAAGTCCCCAGTTTATTCAGTTTATTTCATACATATGACTTTCAAATGGGAACTGGAGAAAAGCTGATCGTTTCTGAACAGACAACAAAGTATATTTCTATTATGAACATGAAATCCAATTTGAAGGAATTGAGGATGAGAGTTTAGATAAACTTTATATGTTTACGAATAGAGGTATAATTATCATCCGCAGAAGTGACTATTAAGGGTCCTATATTGTCCAAATCACAGAAAATAATGTCTTTACTCAATACTCTTAACTCCACAAGAAGTCGCGCAGATTGATGAAGTTCTCAACTTAGGGCTAATAGTATCTGAAAACAACAGCATACTCTTTACACTCTATGTTTATGTGATCTCCTCCACCCAACCTTACGCTGTCAGCTAAGTTACTTCCAACAACGATCCCCCACACCACCCAAAGAGGGGGGAAAAAAAGATTGACAAACAAAATGGGGAATACAACAAATTGTAACTTGACAAAGTTTAAGCTTTTCCAGTGCAAAATGGGCGAACAACTCTACATAACTAATTTTCTTTTTAGAAAATATATATGTGACCAAAAAATTTAAACATCGCAATACAACATTACATATGCCATGCAAGAAAGAGACATTAAGTGAAATCAAAAGTCTACCACACAAGGAAAATTGGCAAAAATTGAGGTGCTCCTTATAACTTATCATGCCATAATGATACCTTGGGCCATGCAATTATGTGAGCTCCACTGGGACGTAAAAGGTGCAATATATTCAATTATTCTAATATAGGCCCTCTTTATAATGATTGGACAATGTGTCGTGCACATTAGATAGGATTTGTGTTGTCATTTGATGGGTCCAACCATGATGCAACTGGAAGTTTTGTATACCATCAGCTTACAAGCCAGCTCCACATAATGTGGGCATAAGGAATGGGCTAGTAAGATAAAGCACTGCTAGTAGGACTCAAACAATTAGCATCTATATGATGACTTCCAATTTTCCACTACTATATGTGCCCACATGAAATAGTTGTTTCAGTCATTTCTAGGTGTGTGGCTAATGTTTAACAATAATTTAGTAGCTGGAATATGTGAAAAGCGCCAAATGCAGATCATATTACTCGGAAACAAACAACTAGAGAGGAAAAAGTATATGTCAAATTCAAACATTTTCTTGTAGACTTCACAATTTAAACAGTATACTTACATAGAAAATGTTACTTTATATTAGTAAAAGATTTCTTTTACGAGGCTGAAAGTCAAACATGAAATAATAAGTACTGACTATCAATGAACTTCATTCAATGTTAATAGTTTTCAACAGGTTGTTATCCAGTTCAAGTAGTAAAACAAGTTAACGTTTGTTCAGAATAGACAATACTGCATTAGGATTCTAAATGTCAGCTGTCAGGATTCAATAGTCAGTGCAAAAGTACAAAGGCTGGTCTTGGTCTTACGAATGTATTTAAACAACTTAACACGTCACTGTTACAATTGCTTGCTGATTTCTCTATGGTTGTAAAGCAAGATGATACATAACAAAAGCTATTGTATTTGGAGTAGAGTAGTCAAATCACAAGAAAACACAATATATCCTTTTATGCACTTTTCCTGATAAAAAGATTGAATACACTTTTATTGCTCCAATTTATGAACTTACAATTACGAAGAAGTTATTTTGGTAGTAGTTCTCTTTGTAATGTTGGTTTCAAAAAAGCATAAAAGTTGCTTAGTTATTTGGACTCTTCTAAATTATTATGCAATAACAAGCAATGTTGCAGTATTGGTATTGGGATTGGAATAGGCTTTGGACCTTTCTTTTGAGTATCAGTGTTGGATGTTTCAGCAGTTCAGGAAAGCCAAAAAAAACAATTAAAAAATAGGCATAATTTTATCTATTATTTGTTGCTTCCCGTTAACTTTAAATGGAATAGTCTTCAACATTGATGAGCAAGACACAGCCTTGCCATAACCTAGAAGGTCAGTTGGTGCGAAAGTACCAAGTAAGCTGACCTTTTTGGTCATGTCGTTAAGCTCATGCAACCAAAGATCACTCTTTTAAGTTACGTTAAACGAGAAAAAAGTCTATACAAAGAGTTAAGGTAATATAATTTGCCACATGGAGTACATTCATCTAATCATTTCTACGGCACAAGCCAACGAGTGCAAAGACGACATTCCCAAGAATAGAGCTAAAAGTGCAACTTAAAATAAACTAAGCATTATATTCTGCAGTAGTGTTTGGATGCATTAGAAATAACATAATTTTACTCGAAATTGAGTTTGGTGGAAGTCGACATTAAAAAATAATTGGATGGTAACTACTTGTCACGGACTTAGTACTTTAGGCTACACTTTGTCGGGTGCGGCGCACTATCTTCCTCCTCGAAGACTCGTGCAAGCCTTTCCGAACCCGCTTAGCTAGAATGCTAAGAAATTAGAGAATAGTGGAGCAAGAGAGAGACTTGTAACTATTCTTTATTGACTTGGAGAATGCTTACAAGTTTCAGTGGTGAGGAACAAATGAGATATCCCGCTTATTTATAGTGCACATAGGGTTTATAGGGAACATTCCAGAGATTATTTCATATCTAATTAATTACAAGAAAGCTTCTAGTTATTCTAGAAAGATCATGGGCCATCCAGAAGGATCTTGGGCCATCTAGAATGATCTTGGACCTTCCAGAGAATTTCACTGTCTTCTAGAGAGTTCCGTCATCTTCTAGAGAATTCCGTCATCTTTTAGAACGTTCTGGAAGCTTCCCGCATAACCTTGGTCCATGAAAGGTTACGCAATTCTACCTCGGGCCGGGCACAAATTTTTTGGCTTTACATTCTCCCCCACCTAAGGCGTTGACGTGCTCGTCAACCATGTTCACTGAGAAATGCCTGGTCCTCGGCCCCGAACTGATGCAGCGTATCAGCACGTTCCCAACTGGACTCGCCGTGCAGCATTCCCTTCCACTTAATGAGGTATTCACGTACGGGAAAACACCTTGCCGACTAATAGTCCTCTTGTCGAGCACGGCTTCCACTTCCTTGTCGAAGGACTTAGTCATGGTCGTCGTGGGATGCTTCGAAACTCCACGCTGAGGGTCCTCCAAGTCTTCATGGTAGGGCTTCAGGCAACTCGCATGGAAGACTTGATGAATCTTCAGCTTGGCGGAGAGCTCGAGTTTGTAGGCCACTTTGCCTACTTTCTTGAGCACGGGGAAGGGGCTTTCATACTTCCGGATCAGTCCTTTGTGCACTTTGTGGAACACTCTAAACTGTTGCGGCTGAAGCTTAACCATCACCATGTCTCCCTCCTTGTACTCTACTGGCCTTTGCCTCGCGTCGGCCTATTTCTTCATCTTCCTCGCGGCCTTCTCCAGACATGCTTTGGGACCTTTGCCTTGAAGTTTGAAGTGAAGTGGTTGGCTGCGGGGCTTCTACTCGAGAACCACGCACTCAACGTGTGCGGGACAAGCAGTTGTC
Organism: Iris pallida; assembly: GCA_029216955.1. Lineage (NCBI taxonomy): Eukaryota > Viridiplantae > Streptophyta > Magnoliopsida > Asparagales > Iridaceae > Iris > Iris pallida. Next base: position 16,801,776 of record JANAVB010021796.1, on the reverse strand, counting down.
GACCTATCACCAACTCGAATGAGCTGCTGTGTGACAACTCGCTCCGTTGAAGATTGTAGCAAAACTGAACGATGTCCAAATGGTGCACACAATCCCGCTGATTTGCACTCACAAAATACCGCAAGTACTCCTCGAGCAGAGAGTTGACCCGTTCCGTATGTCTATCCGTCTGCGGGTGGAAGCTGGTCGAGAAGTGTAAGTTCGTCCCGAGAATTTTGAACACTTTCGTCCAGAACTTTTCTATGAAACGAGGATCTCGATCGCTGACTATGTTCTCCGGGATGCCCTAAAACTTCACCATATGGAAAATGAACAAGCGTGCGGCCTCCTCTGCTGTGCAGTCAGATGAAGCAACAATGAAGGTCGCGTAATTGGAAAAGCAGTCCACCACCACGAGAATGGACCCAAGCGCCCCCACTTTCGGCAGGACAGAGATGAAGTCCATCGATATTCTACCCCACGGTCGACTCTCCAGTCAGCACGGGAAGAGGCTCCAGCAGGACCCCGGGTCTCTGATGATCCACCTTGTCTTGTTGGCACACAAGACAGGTGCGTACATATCCATCCACATCCTCGTGCATGCGAGGCCAGTAATAGGCGGACTCCAGCAACGCTAAGGTCCGCTTCTGTCCCGGGTGTCCAGTCCACTTGGTATCGTGGTACACCTTGAGCAACTGTCTCTGCAAGCCACTCCATTTAAGCATGACCACCATGTCGCCCTTGGTGTAGATAAGTCCGTCCTTCAGCCTAAACCTTCTCGTTTTGTCATCCCGAACGAGCTTCACCACGACTTGTATCAGTGGGCCCTCAGCAACACCAACTCTGACATGTTCCAGAATGTCCCCTTGAGTAAGCATACCGATACAAGCCCGGCCTTCCTGCTAAGTACATCGGTCACTTGGTTCTCCTTGTCGGGCTTGTATCGCATCTATATATCAAACTCGGCTAAGAAGTCCTGCCAACTCGCCTGCTTCGGAGACAGCTTCTTCTGGGACTGGAAGTAGCTAGTGGCAACATTATCCGTCATGACCACGAACTTGGTGCCGAGAAGGTAGTGCCGCCATGTCCTCAAGCAGTGCACGACCGCGGTCATCTCCTTCTCTTGTACCGTGTAGCGCCGCTCGGTATCATTCAGCTTGCGGCTCTTGAACGCGATGGGGTGCCCTTCCTGCACCAACACCCCACCGATAGCAAAGTCGAACGCGTCCATGTGCACCTCGAACACCTTGGAGTAGTCCGGTAGAGACAATACCGGCTCCTCCGTCACAGCCCACTTGAGTGCCTCGAATGCCTCCTCACACTTGGACGTCCAACTCCAGACCTGATCTTTCCGCAACAGATCGATCTGCGATGGCGGAATATCTTCGGATGAACCGCCGGTAGTAGTTCGTCAGGCTTAGGAATGATCGCAGCTCCGTCGGCCTGGTGGGAGCCTTCCACTCTCGTACGGACTGGACCTTCGTGACGTCCATCCAGATCTTTCTATGCCCAATCCAGTGCCCCAGGAATGTAACATCTTCCTGTACGAAAGAGCACTTCTCCCGTTTGACGAAGAGCTGGTTTTCCCTCAGCACCTGAAAAACCGTCTGCAAATGCTCGATATGCTTCTCCATCGTGTTTGAGTACACGACGATATCGTCGAGATAGACGACGATGAACCGATTCAAGTAGGGATGAAAGAGCTTGTTCATCAAAGTACAAAAAGTCGCAGGAGTATTTTTTAAACCAAAGGGCATAACTAGAAATTCATATGCGCCATATCACGTGACGCATGCCGTCTTTGCCTCGTCCCCTTCCGCAATCCGGACTTGATAGTATCCCGAGCGCAGATCGAGTTTGGAGAAATATTGTGCATCTCCCAGTTGGTCGAACAAGTCTGCCACCAACGGGATGGGATATTTGTTCTTGACGGTCACCTTGTTCAGTGCACGATAGTCGATGCACAGACGAAGGCTTCCATCCTTCTTCTTCTGAAATAGCACCGATGCGCCGTACGGGACATTCGACGGTTTGATGAAACCCACGACGAGCATCTCTTTCAGTTGCTTATTCAACTCGTCGAGCTTGGACGAGGCCATGCGGTATGGAGCCATGGCGGACGGCTTCGTGCCTGGCTCCAACTCGATTGCATGGTCTACCTCCCTCCGCGGAGGTATCCTCTTTGGCAACTCCTTTGGCATGGCGTCCCCAAACTCCACAAAGACGTCATCAATATCAGGCGGAAGATCCCCCTGCATGGGCGCATCCTCCGCCTTGAGCACCGCTAGATAGGTCATCTCTCTGTGTCGCGTCCCCTTCTTGAGTTGTATGGCAGAGAGAGCCTTGCCCTTTGCAAGCTCGCCTCGTGCAGCATTCACCATGCACGGAAAGCTCTTTTCTATGATCCCGACGACTCCTAGATGAGGCATTGGAACAGTCTTTGTCGATGTGAGGAAGTCCATCCCAAGGATCATGTTGAAGTCGTCAAGTGGTGCGGCCATGAGATTGGTGACACCCGTCCAGTCTCCCACCTGAATTTTCACCCCTTTGGCCACCCTCTGCATGGGACGAGCCTCTGAGATGACCGTCTTCATCTTGTTCGAGTCTTTTTCAAGCACCATACCCAAGCATTGGACCTCCACGTTCGAGATGAAGTTGTGGGTTGCCCTTGTGTCCACCATCGCCCTCGTGTTGTGGACGTTGATCTTCACGTCCACATACATCAATTCCCGACTCGGGGCTTTGGTCACGGTAGCCTTGCTCTTCAGAGCGTTGAGTAGACGCAAGACGCCCATGTGAGCCCCCATCATGGACTCCTCGTCCACGGTCTCCTCGTCTTGGATTGCGTTCACCCTCTTGCCTTTGTTCTTGCAATCACATACGAAGTGGTTCTCTCCACACACGAAGTACTCGATCTTTCGCTCCGTCGGAGGCTTCGCAGCCTGCTTGTCCTTTGTCGGGACTTCCTTTCCGTTGTTCTTCTTGTCTCCCCCACCATTGAACTTGGTGGTGGCCTTTGCCTTGGGCTTGGACGTATCGTTCCGCCGATACTCCATCAGCTTTTCGGCCGCTGCAACGACCGTGTTCAGGTTTGCGATTCGTTGCCTCTGTAACTCCTGTGTCGTGCATGGTTGCAGACCGTCCAGGATGAAGAACGGGCGATCTTCTTCGCCCATATTCAAAATGGCAAGCATCATGTGGGTGAATTCTACCACATAGTCTTTGATGGACCTAGTGTGCTTGTGTTGTCGCAAGCTCTGCCTCGCCACAAACTCCTCATTCTCTGGGCAGAACTGTGACTTGATCTTCTTAGTGAGATCTTTCCAAGTCTTGATCGAGCAGAGTCCCTTCTCTTTCTCGATGCACCTGCGATGCCACCACAACATAGCATCATCTGAAAAATAAAGACACGCCATGTTTACCTTATCGGTCTCATCCTCGATGCGAACCGCCTTTAGGTACCACTCGATATTCCAAATGAAGTTATCCACTTCTTTCGCGTCTCACACGTCGTTGAAGGACTTGGATTATGGATACTTCACTTTCGGAACTGCCTCCCTACTCGGAGTTGCACCACCAACAATGGCCTTCTCGAGAATCGTCGTATTGGTTTTTAGCTTCTCGCGCAGTTCGGCAATCTCCACCTTCGTAGCCTTGCGTTCCTCCTCAAACTCAGTTTGTATCTCGCAGAGTTGCTCTCGGAACAACGACATAACATGGGTGACATCCGTCTCCAACTCGTGGGCGAATTCCTCGTGAGCCGACTAATTTTGCTTCACTTGCAGCGCGACGTCCATGCGGGATGCCAACTCGCCAAGGGCACGTTCTAACGACGGCTCCTTGCTCTTGCCCTTCCTCGAGGGCTTCGCCTTCTCCTTAGGCGATGCAGGTTGCTCCTCGTGGACGATCTCGGATGTCGACATCAGAACTATCGACCTTTGCTCTGATAGCACTTGTCACGGACTTAGTGATTTATGCTACACTTCGTCGCGTGCGGTACACTATCTTTCTCCTAGAAGATTCGTACAAGCCTTCCCGAACCCGCATAGCTAGAATGCTAAAAAATTAGAGAAGAGCGGAGCAAGAGAGAGACTTGTAACTAATCTTTATTGACTTGGAGAATGCTTACAAGTTTCGGTGGTGAGAAACAAATGAGGCCTCATATTTATTTAGGCAAATGTTAAGGGCCACCCCCTTTTTACTAAGGGCCACCAACTTAAAATTTTTTAAAAATTGCAAGTTTGTCATTTTGAAAATACTAAGGGCCACCAAGTTATGGCATTGTCTTCTTCCTCCATTGTCTTCTTCCTCTATTGTCTTCTTCTTCTTTTCTCAATCCCCAAACCACTTTTCTCAATCTCTACCTCCATTGTTCCCCACCCCCTCCATTGTTGTCCCCACCTCCACCATTGGTGTCCCCACCTCCAGTGACATTAGTCTTTCTCGATTTTTTTCAAAAAATTCAACCTACAGTGACTGCAGGGACACCCTGCAGTCCTATTTGAAGAAAGGACTATAGGCAAGTCCTGCAGTCCTCAAGTGACAGAAGCTTCTTTTTTCCATTTTTTTCCAAAAAACCCAACCTACAGTGACTGCAGGGACACCCTGCAATCCTATTTGAAGAAAGGACTGCAGGCAAGTCCTACAATACTCAAGTGACAGAACGGGGAAGGGGGGCTGTCGGGTAAAGGAGGGGGAGAACGATCGGGAAGAGGGGGCTATCGCCTGGGGGGAAAAAGGGGGAGGGTTTTGGGTTTTCTTGTTTTCTATTTTCTTTTTGTTTTTCGTTTTATCCTCTTGGTGGCCCTTAGTAAACTTGTGAACTTTAGGTTGTCCTTAATAAAAAAAATAAAAAGCATGGTTGTCCTTAGTAGGATGGTTTTCTTAGTAAAAATGGGGTGGCCTTTAACATTTGCCTTTATTTATAGTGCTCATAGGGCTTATACGAAACTTCTGGAAACGAAATATTCCAGGGATTATTCCATATCTAATTAATTACAGGAAAGCTTCTAGTTCTTCTAGAAAGATCATGGGCCATCCAAAAGGATCTTGGACCTTCCAGAGAATTTCACCGTCTTCTAGAGAGTTCCGCCATTTTCTAGAGAATTTCGTCATCTTCTAAAACGTTCTGGAAGCTTCCCGCATAACCTTGGTCCGTGAAAGGTTATGCAATTCTACCTCGGACGGGACACAAATTTGTGGACGTTACATACTGCTAGAGTTATCACTTGCACACATGATATAACCATGAATTTTGCCTAGACCGAAACCAATATTGGTGATTTCAAAAGGCAACCCTAGACTCAAACAGATCCCGATACAAGAAAGGAAACAGCACGATATATGAAAATATGAGGTCTTAGTCACTTTCGTAGATTTAGTTAGTTAATCAATGTTCCCGAAAGTTCGAGATTATAGGGACGTGCCAAAATTATACAAATAAACCTTTAACACACCCTTCCCGTGCTGGTCAAGATTACGTGAACCTGGGTTGTACCAGTATATGGATGAGCCTAGAGTGTCGCGCACTTCGGCTAAATCCAAGTGAATCGAGGATCAAGAATGTAAAAGCAATTAACTATTTAGTTGGCGGAAGGGAATTTGAATCTAGGACCTTTTGCTCCGATACCAAGTTAGCTAACCAATGTTCCCAAAAGCTCGAGATGCCAGTAACAGACCGACATGATCATGTATTAAACCTTTAACATATATAACGGAATGTCCAAACCCGAACTAAATTTAAACTATGTGGCAAGAGGCATGGTAAAGAACTGCACTTTTCAAACTTATTTCTAGAAAAGAAATAAACTTGGATTTGGTTGGAGGCCTCTTATGTATTTTGACTGAGGCTTACTATCGAACAGTTAGCAGACATTGCTTATATGATGACATGGCGTAAGAAAACGGGAGCTCACGTTGCCATCGACGTCGGCGGAGAGTCCGCTCGGATTTGCGGCGGCGGAAGCGCAGGCGAATCTCCTGTCGGGCCCAGCGCTCGGAGTAGAACCCTTGCCAATCGCGATCGCGAACTTGTTCCGCCGCCGCCAATTCTTCTTCGAGCCGGCGGCGAAGGGAGGGATCCAAGAATTCGCCCACGGCGCAGCGCAATTCGACATGGCGACGGCCTCCGGCTCCCGGCGAGGGATCGGGCTTTGAGGGAATGTCCTGGTCTCGATATTTGAGGGAATCGGGGAGGGCTGAAGGAGAATTTTCCCAGGAAAGAAGCAGCAGCAGCAGAGAATTTAGCAGTCTACTCTGGGCCACCAGTTTTAATGTTGGATCCGGTCCGGCCCGGCCTGGTTCGATATGTTATTTAGCCCATCTATCTCTTGTATACGTACCAATTCACAGAAGCCTCTTGACTTATTACGACTATTTAGCAGTCTACTCTGGGCCACGAGTTTTAATATTGGATCCGGCCCGGCCCGTTCCGTTTCGATGTGTTATTTAGCCCATCTCTCTCTTGTATACGTACCTATGAAGTATTAAGATACTTAGTTTAGAGAGCTCCTAACTTGTCGCTAATTACTAACGCAAAACAATGGCATATGAAGAAAATTGGTAATGAAGTGTGTTTTCTGTACTTACCTTAGTGGTTTAAGCGATTGATGCAATCTGTTTCCAGTGCCAGTACCAGGTGCTTGGACACACTGACTGCGTAGAAGGGTAACAGGTAGGTTCTGAACCTCTTGCTTGCAGACTTCGCAAGTTTTGGTACCTTTGATGCTAAACCATTTGATAGCGCACTCTTGATGGGCTAGGGCAAGTTCGTCCTTGCAGTTGCATTCCAGTTTCATCATATCACCACCTTCACACAGTTCGACCATACAAATTCTACAGACAGCCCTCTCTTCAGGTATATCCTCACCATCGCCACCGCCATCAATGTCTGTAACATAGAACTAGAAAAACATAGGTTGGTATCTGATACTCCAAGAATCAAACAACATAACAGGTTTTATATATAGAAATAAGTTCTCGGCTTTCAAGTTTATATATGCCAAATATGTCAAGAAAGAAAGTAATTACCACTATGATCTGCAATAGATTTGCTACTTGTCATGGCACCACTCATATCCATTACTCGTGGAGTCGAAGGAATTACACAAAATCTGCTGCGCAAAGATTCAGCCCTCCTTATACTTCTTGTCTTTACATTCAATTGAACTGAAAGTGACCTCAACATATGCTTCTGAACCTCTTTCTTCTGCCAAGTAAGGGGAATGAGAGTCTGAAAAAAACTATCATCTTCTAGCCATATTCTCAGAAGAACAGTTTGATCGACATGCAAGCATAAATGTCAGGTTCAATAATTGGCTTATAACTACAGAACCTTGAACTCTTGCAAACACAAACCATAACTGAACATGTGAAATGCATCTAAAACAATTTCACATCTTTATAAGCACACATTTGAACGATAATTCCAGGGTACTAATATTAACATGCAAGATTCCACATGATAATTGTCTACTACTATTCAGCATACACAGGTAACTTAATGTTGGGAAAGAAACGCGAAAACTTTTTCCCAAACTAGACATTAGCTTAGGATGGCTAGACATTAGCTTGGGAGATCTACTTCAAGAGATCCATGTTGAGGACGAGATGCGTTCCCAACAGAAGATGGACACTCTGTCCAAACAGTTGGCTAACGCCAATCTAGTGCAGACGAGAGATCCCAAATGGAAGCAGGCGGCTTCTCATCACAAGAAGAAGGATTTCACCAATTTAAAAGTGAAGGGTCCTTCATTCAAGCAACAGAAGTCCAAGTCCCAAGTGACTTGTTTCAATTGTGGCAAGAAAGGCCACTACAAGAGTGAATGCAGATCTAAACCTAAACAATCAGAGAAAGATGAGCCTAGTAAGGTTTTATTGGTTTCTAACATTGTTGCTATGATCGCACAGGTCACAACTGTGGGGGTTGACTCTGACTGGTGGATAGACACTGGTGCAACTTGCCATGTCTGTTCTGGCAAGGAATGGTTCGTCACGTACCAGCCGATATCTAAGAAGGCTGTCATGGCGAACCAGGCCCAAGCTGAAGTTCTGGGGATCGGGACTGTGGAGCTGAAACTCACTTCTGGGAACACTATGACGCTTCAAGGTGTGAAGCATGTTCCGGTGATTGCCAATAACCTGATCTCTGGGAGCCTGCTCTGTAACGCAGGCTTGAGGATGGACATCAATGCTGGTCAGATGGTGATGTCCAAGAAGGGAACATATTTCGGGAAGGCTTATCAAACCGAAGGAATGTTTAAAATTCAGCTTGTCAATCAGTTTGATGACATTAATGCAGTTGCATTTTCTGATTATTCTCTTGAGTTGTGGCATAATAGACTAGGACATGTTCATTGTAAAAGAATTAACAAAATGTCTAGTCTAGGACTTATCTCCAAATGTGGGGGTAAGGTGGAGAAGTGTGAAGTATGTGCTCAGACGAAGATCACAAGAAAATCCTTTCATCGGGTCAATCGAAGCACAGATCTTCTGGAGTTAGTACACTCCGATATCTGTGACTTCAAACATTTCTCCACAAAGGCCGGGATGAAGTATTTCATAACCTTCATTGACGACTTCTCAAAATACGCGTTCATCTACTTGCTCAAGACTAAAGACGAAGCTTTCGAGAAGTTCAGAGAGTTCAGGGCCGAAGCTGAACGGCAGACTGGACAACAACTCAAGAGGTTGAGAAGTGATCGAGGTGGGGAGTACAGGTCTCATGACTTCGCGTCGTTCTGCAAAGAACATGGAATCATATGCGAGACTACTGCTCCATATTCTCCTCAATCCAACGGAGTAGCAGAGAGGAAGAACCGAACATTAACAGAAATGATGAATTCAATGCTACTTACTGCAGGTCTTCCAAAATGCTACTGGGGAGAAGCTGCATTAACGGCCACTTTCATTCTGAATAGAGTGCCATATGCAACTTCGGACGTAACTCCTCATGAACTCTGGTTCAAAGTCAGACCAAACTTGAATGTCATTCGAGTGTAGGGGTGTCTGGCGTATGTGAAGCTCCTAGATCTGAAGATTCAGAAGCTGGGGACAAGGACTACGAAGGCGATCTTCTTGGGGTATGCCGAGAAGAGTGATGCTCGGAGATTTCTTGATATTGAGTCAAATCATATCATCGAATCTCGTGATGCTGAATACTTTGAAGACAAGTTTGCAAAAGACAAAAACATTGTTCTTTCGGACATTCCGGAAAATGATGTAGGTGCAAATGAGACTGAAATCTCATATGGGCCAGTAGTCCAAGAAGAAGTTGTTGTTGATGAAACAACTCTTGTATCAGAACTCGCAGAGCCGTCAGCAAAGCGAGCGAAGAGACCTAAAGTCTTCGGAGATGACTTTGTCACCTATCATGTGGAAGCAAATCCGCTTACCTATGATGAGGCGATGACGACCAGAGATGCTATCTTCTGGAAGGAGGCAGTGAATGACGAGTTTGACTCTATCACCTCCAATAACACATGGGTGTTGGTAGATCTACCTGAAGGAGAAAAGCTCATCGGATGTAAATGGATCTTCAAGAAGAAGATGAAGACAGATGGAACTATTGACAAGTTCAAGGCCAGGCTGGTAACCAAGGGATTTTCTCAGAAACAAGGTATAGACTACTTTGACACGTACGCTTCAGTAGCTCGGATGACCACCATCAGGATGTTAATCGCTCTAGCAGCTATACATAAGTTGGTGATACATCAGATGGATGTAAAGACAGCATTCCTGAATGGAGAACTGACCGAAGAGATTTACATGCAACAGCCAGATGGATTTATCGACAAAGGTCTTGAAGACAAAGTCTGCAAGTTGGTGAAATCATTGTATGGTTTGAAGCAAACTCCCAAGATGTGGCATGAGAAGTTTGACAAAGTTATTAGGTCAAACGGCTACAGAGTCAGCGAGACGGACAAATGTGTTTACACAAAGTTCACTGATGGAAGAGGAGTCATCGTTTGTCTGTACGTGGACAACATGCTAATCCTAGGGACGGATATAGGCTGTGTCACGGAGACAAAGAAGTTCCTCTCAACCAAGTTCAGTATGAAGGACTTGGGGGATGCAGATGTCATCTTGGGCATAAAGATCATCCGGACAGACACTGGAGTAGCGCTGTCACAATCTCATTACATTGAAAAGATGCTCACACGCTATGGGTATAAGGATCTTTCAGGAATCGATACGCCATACAGGTGTGATCAGAAGCTGAAGCCAAACTCGAGGAAAAGCGTCAGACAGCTGGAGTATTCTAGCATTATCGGAAGTTTAATGTACGCAACCACTGCCACAAGGCCTGACATAGCTTTCGCCGTAGGAATGCTGAGTCGGTTCACAAGCAACCCAGGGGTTGAGCACTGGAAAGCTGTGAAGCGGGTGATGAGATATCTCAAGAAGACTCAGACATATGCACTGCACTACAACGGGTATCCGACAGTAGTGGAAGGCTTCAGTGATGCTAGCTGGTGTTCAGAGGTGGAAAGCGAGAGATCCACAGGTGGATATGTATTTTTCTTGGGTGGAGCTGCTATATCGTGGAATTCGAAGAAGCAGACTATACTCTCTCGTTCCTCCATGGAATCTGAATTCTATGCACTTGAAACTGCAGCAGATGAAGCAGAATGGCTTCGGGAGCTCATGTATGATCTTCCAGTGGTTGGGGCTCAGATACCGGCGATACCGATATACTGTGACAACCAGGCGACTGCGGCGGTGGCATCAAATGACCTCTTCAACGGAAAGAAGAGGACTGTGCGGTTGAAGCACAGGACAGTACACGATCTTATCAAAAGAGGTGTAATTGCAGTGATTGATGTTCGGAGTCAGGAGAACCTGGCAGATCCGTTCACAAAGGGCCTCAAGCGCCAGTTGGTCGATGACACAGCTTGTAAAATGGGCTTGAAAGCATTCTGATAGTGTGTCTTTGTAATCCTACCATAAAGTTTTATGCTATTAGTTCAAAGAGAAATCTACTAGGCATCTAACTTTTGGTTCAAAGGAGGTTCACTGACTGGAAAACTATCAGGTAACAGTGGGTACTTATTCTCTGGAACATGGAAGGGATACGGACCCATAACCACTATTGTCTACTATGTATTTTCTGCAGAAAAAACAGATCCTGTGGAAGGTTGGCTTAAACGCCTTAATAAGTTCTCAGGCAGAGTGAATGCCTGGTGTGCTTTACAGGAAGCACGGTAGAGCAGCACTACAAGGAGTGAAACTCCATGCTACAGTGGGGTGACTCCACCATGAGGTTCCCAGGTCTGGGGTAATGCCTCGGCTTTGCAAGCCAAGTCATAGCGGCGTAGCACCGCAATTAGGCAGGTAGCTTAATGCTGTATGACATAATTAAAGAGTTGTAGACAGCACTACAAAGGGGAGGATGGCCCCATGTTACAGTGGCACGACACCACGATGAGGTACCCAGGTAGGGGTAAAGCCTCGGCCTTGCAAGTCATGTCGTTGCGGCGTAACACCGCAAGGAAGCCTTAGGCTTCATGCTGAGTAGATTGGCACTACAAAGAGGCTGAGACCTCATCCTACAGTAGTATGACACTACGATGAGGTTCCCAGGTAGGGATAATGCCTCGGCATCAGGCCATGTCATAGCGACGTAGCACCACAAGGAAGCGCAAGGCTTCATGTCATGTCTCTTTAATAAAGAACTCACCTATAGTGTATGGAAAGAGATATCAGGCCGTATCTTGAGGGTAAACTTGTAGACGCCCAAAATTATATACTGAAACCAGGCTGGCACAGGGCCTTTAATGTGCAGCCAGAAGCACACGTAACTACACTTTGTGAGTGGGAAGAATTACAATTGTGGTGCAGAATTCAAGGCGTAGTCCATTCTTGTATCACATTATTATTTAACCCATGCGGGAAGATTCAAGTCGTCAGCGACATTTATCCTAATGCAAAATGGACAGTTACTGTGGGGAACGCTCAACCCTGGACACATATATATGTTGTGATATGTGGGGGATTGTTGGTACTTTTTTTATATGGAGAGAGCTTGCTCTCAACATGCCTTGTAAAAGTTTAGTCCCACATTGGAAATGCACCATGAGTTATCTCAACATATATACTTGGTTGTGTTGTTGAGAGATGCACATGGGGTGGTGACCCTAAGGAGGGAACCATGTAGGTGATTTTACTAGGAGGTAAGAATAAGGCTCCAAGGATTAAGCATTAATGCTTTTGTCATTCTCTTGGATTAATTCCATTTGGAGCTAAGCCCCAAAGGGGCTTAGTGACTCGGACTCGGACTCGGGCTCATGGGCTCATGGACTCGCACCAGGCTGACTGTGCAGACTACAAGTCAGTTATGGAAAGACTGATTCAATGCGATTAATTCAGATCCACTTTTTGTGGGATTTAATTCAATCTTTCCATAAGATTTGAATTAATTTCGTTGCCATCTTTGTGGGATTTAATTCAATCTTTCTATAAGATTTGAATTAATTTCGTTACTATCTTTGTGGGATTTGAATTAATTTCGTTGCCATCTTTGTGGGATTTGATTCAAGCTTTCCATAAGATTTGAATTAATTTCGTAGCCATCTTTGTGGGACTTAATTCAATCTTTTCATAAGATTTGAATTAATTTCATTGCTATCTTTGTGGGATTTAATTCAATCTTTCCATAACTGAAAAGGCGGTTAGAGTTTCCACCCTCTCTCTATATATACTCTCTTCTGGCCTCCTATGTGAGGGACTACGAATTTTATAAGTCAGAAAAGAGAGAGAGAGAGGGAGCTGCTGCCGCCATTGCAAGTCCATCCGAGGAGTCAGAAAAGAGGTGACTTCGAGCGTTCCACAAGTTCTTCAACTTGTTGGTTCCTGGAAGCAATTCGTGTGGGGCGAATCTTGCTTTGAGCAACGGTATTTTGACACCCCAGCAACTTTTCTTCATCTCTTCTTTCTCTAGATTATTGTAACTCGTTCTGTCCCAATTGCAACACGTTTGCAAGGAAGAACGAGAGATCTTCTCTTCTCTATTTCTCTCCTTCATATTGTAATCTGTCTTTTTGGTTTTTTGTATCATCGTAGATCTTGAGTTTGATCACTGCAAAGTTTTTTGTGTGACATCTCAGATCTCGATTGCATCAGTTTTCCATCTTTGGTCAAGCCCCGGGACTAACACCATACACCCAAAATGAGGAGATATTATGTGAAGACGCAAAAATTGAAGGATAATCAGTTGACAAAGATACATTAGTTGCAATAATTTATAAATGGACAATCTTTATTTAAGAAGAATGAGTGAAGATTTTCTTTGGCATTACCAGCTGTAGGACCTGTTTCAGTGTGCTATCAGAATTGAGATGTATGCAAAATGGTGATATTGATCCGTGTCAGACCTACCCAAACTACTCACACCAGAAATGGGAACATTTTTTGTGAGTTCTTGTTTAGGAATCCTTCATGTTGTATATGTTAACGTGGCATCTTTAAGCTCGAACTTTTGGGTAAAAGTGTCTAGTTCTGATGCCTGTGTAATCTACTGTCCGTGCATAGAATTCCTCTAGAGGCTCTGAAGATGCTAATTTAGCTTGATATGTATATATTGAACAGCATCTCAGAAAAAAATGTATATGTTGAACAGATAAGGACACAGCAGGACACGCTATGGGCATGTGCACGCAGTATGGATTTTGGTATCTCTGTGTATGTTTTGTCGTGTCTGATGCCTATCCAACATGAAGAAGATACCAACTTTGGAGTGGTATGATGCCTATACATTGTTGACTCAAAACCTTTCAGGTTGAGATTTTCGGTGAAGTACTATGGACAGAAGATAGTAACGACACTAAACGCAAAGATGAGCATGCCGAAGATGCTTCAACAGAAGTCCAATCCATGGTTAAGTAGTGCTCAAAGAAACTTCTCTTCCAAAAACCCGGTAACTCTTTGCGTATATAACTTTGGTTCCAGTACATTTTAAAGTATTCTCATATAATTGGTGAATTCTCCCAAAGGACACAGGGAACACCTAATCTTCTGCTATCTTACACTCTAAATACATAAGCAGGCAAGCAAATTGGTGATGAGAGAAGTACAACCAAAGAAGTCACTATATATGTATTGGATTATATGACTCTTGAAAACCAAAGAGAAGAGAGGAGGAAAGGGAAACGTCAAACGACGTGGAAGATTTTGATGGTTCACCTCTAGCAACCACACTGAGGGGACATTAGCAATCACAAAATAAAGGTTGTACCGGTATTGGCGGTTTCGGATCAGAGTATCAGATTTTTTGGTACCGAAAAACAAATAATTATTAATAAATTATTATAATTTTAGGAAAAAGTATTTTAGACATTTAGGCATAATTTTAAGTATTTCATGTGTTGTTTCTTAGTAGTTTTGAAATTGAATGAAATAGTAGTCACCCTTGCCGATTGGTTTACATGCGATAGATAAGTCTTCTTCTTTTACATGCATTTACAACTTATGTTTTTGCACTCTTGTTGATTTGTATTTTTCATTCAATTTTCTTTGTCAAATTGACCAGAAAAGAGACTCCCCGATGTTGGTGTCGGTGAGTATCGGTATCGGTCGGTATCGGAACCGGATATGCCAAACTGTATCGGTATCGGCTGTATCGGATCAGTATCGGCCGCTACTGCAAACTATGGACAAAATATGATTACAGAAAAATAACAGTAAAATGGAGAATGATCCTTTATCATCTTCACTTGTTTACATCTAATCTCTCTCTATCTTGCAAATCTCCTAATTTTCACAGCATCTTTTGCATTCCTCTCATATGAACCCCCCTAATCTAACTTGAGCAGTGAGCGTAAATGTTCTAGCAGTCCAACGTCTGAGCTACAGAAACCAGAAACCTGAATGCAAACCTCAGTGCCCTGGCATGACCTCATGCATCATACTATGCCAGGTTTTACCAATACTAAATGTGAGATGTAGCGAAGGGAATAGATCAGCAAATTGATTTGAGTAAGTAACTAGTGCCATAATTACAAAAAGAAATACACTTCATAATCTTGTGAAAGGATTGGGCAAGAAAGTACCACAACTTTCTGATCTTCATCCACTGCGTTCTCATGAAAAATGGCGTCTTTCGTTGCCATAGCAGCCAATCAATTTAACTGCAAAAGCAAACAAAATATAACATGGAGCAAGAGACAGAAAACCACACAGTAGCATCCATGTTATATGCAGAAGAAAAAAAAATCTAATTATTCAGAGGAGATGGTTTCTCCCAGAGTAAAAAGAACTATATATAAACTTCCTTTGTCATAGCCTATGTAATTAAAGCTTGCAGGAAAGAGAAAAAGTTGCAGGAAAGAGAAAAAAGGTAGATGCTGCCACTATTTCATTGTATCCCACAATTAGTCTATAGGAGATGCATCCTGAACTTTAGAACACTTTTGTTGTACAAAATGAAGTTCTTTCTTATGCAGCCACTTTATACTGAGAAGTATGTGCATCTGTAGTAACATATTGTCAATGGCTGAACTTATGATATCCACAAAAAGAGTAACCGATATATTTTTCAGATGTTTGCAAACTTCGTATGGCTGAAGATAGTCAACATATGTATATATTTGGAGGAAAAAAAAAAGTTGATTACAAAGAACAAAGCTATTCAAAATCATGAGTGATTCCCCAAGCTCAAAAGCCAAAAGAATTAAAAAGAGAAATCCCCAAAGTCAGTGGAAGTTGAACTGACTGAGAACAGGAGAATAGTAAAGCATACTTTCAAGCTGCAGTGATTCCACAAATATTACATCATTTCAAAGCAAAAAAATATCCGTTATCCAAATAAGCACCATTGCTTATATTATTACAATTTGAAGCACTATATACTTCTGTGAAATGAGTAGTACTTTATATATTTGACATCGCTCCCTCAGTGTATACCTTGCAAAACTGAATTATTTTAGCAGCACAGAGACAATTGTCCAATCGAACACCAGACATAGATAAATAAATAAAATCTTCAATAGGCAAGAGCCAATCTTAGAAAAATAATCCACCACAAAACGGAGCTTTAACACAAACAAATTGCCTTGAAATCAAATGCTAGAATTTGCATATTGGCATGTTCAATCAACATTAGAATATCTAAATACCCATAAGGAAATGAAAAACATAAATGATCACAGTCTTCATGATATGCTTACACAATAAAAATAACTGGAAATCGGTAACTAGCTTTGTCTTAACTGGGCAAAGATTTCAATGCCAAGGTGAGAAAAACCAAAATAACTCCAATATTGTCCATGCCAAAAAAAGAGAGCAAGAACAAAACAAAGGAAAATCTAGTATTAAAGCTGAAGGAACAACCAAATTTGGTAGGAAGACTATGATCCATTAAAGGCATTACTGATAATATTGTACTAAACAAGAAAAACAAAAGTGACACTACTAGCTATACTGAACATAAGTCAGTTATATCAGGAGGGAACTCACATAGCTAAGCAAGGTTGAGCATGAAGGATTTCACAGAGAAAAACAATACTGATCAAGCTCTCTTGCACCACTATATCAAGGTTGGGTGCTGCTTCTGTAGAGAATAATAGTTCTATTTTTTATTGATTGGCTACTCCACTACTTATAGGGAGTCTAGCTCCTCTTCATATTACATTTTCCAATGTGGGACTAAATCCCTTATTAGTTCTCAACACTCCCCCTCAAGATGGGCGATAGATATTAATCATTCCCATCTTGTTACATAGCTTAGACAGACTTAATGAACTAAGACCCTTAGTCAGACAGTCTGCCAATTGTTCTTCTGAGCGAACATGATTAATCTTCAGTATCCCTTGTTCCAGCTTCTCTTTGATGAAGAATCGATCGATCTCGATGTGCTTCGTTCTGTCGTGCTGCACTGGATTGTTAGCTATACTTATTGCAGCTTGACTATCGCTCAGAAGACGTAACGGTGCTCCCTTGTCCAGCTTCAACTCTGTCAGCAACGCTTTCACCCACAGCAACTCCGACACTCCTAAAGCCATTGCTCTGTATTCTACTTCAGCTGTAGACCGTGCTACCACAGACTGTTTCTTGCTTCTCCATGAGACCAAGTTTCCTCCTACAAAGACACAATATTCCGTGGTAGACCTTCTATCGTCTATGTAGCTTGCCCAGTCTACATCACAGTATCCCTCAACTTCTATACATCCATTCTTCTTGAACCATAGCCCTTTCCCCGGCGTCCCTTTCAGATATCTCAAGATCTGAAACACTGCATCCATATGACCCGTTCTTGGATCATGCATGTAGCGACTTACTACACTCACCGCAAATGAGATATCAGGACGAGTGTGCCCCAGATAAATCAATCTCCCTACAAGTCGTTGATATCTTTCACGATCAACTGGCTCTCCTACTTCTGCTCCCAACTTGCACTTTTGGTCAATTGGGGTGACTGCTGCTTTGCATCCCAGCATCCATGTCTCCTTCAGCAGATCTAGTGTGTATTTTCTCTGTGAGAGAACAATTTCTTGTTCACCTTCACACACCTCGATACCTAGAAAGTACCTCATCGCTCCTAGATCCTTCACTTCAAACTCCTTCGCGAGTTTTGACTTCAGCTTAGCGATCTCGGCTTCATCATTACCTGTGATTACTATATCATCCACGTATACAGCAAGTATAGTGATGTGGCCTCTTGCATGTTGAAGAAAGACCGTATGATCTGTATTTTCTTGATGGTATCCCATGCCTGTAACAGCCTTTCTGAATCTGTCAAACCAGGCTCGAAGAGATTGCTTGAGCCCATATAGCGACTTCTTTAGTTTGCACACTTTTCCATGCGACGTCCCTCCGTCTGATTCTGTAGCATAGCACCCTGGCGGGAGTTCCATGTACACTTCTTCTTGTAGGTCCCCATGGAGAAAGGCATTCTTCACATCTAATTGGTATAGCTTCCATCCATAGTTTGCTGCAATGGAGACCAGAGTTCTTACGGTGCTCATGTTCGCTACTGGAGCAAACGTCTCATCATAGTAAATGCCATATGATTGTATGTATCCCTTTGCAACCAACCTCGCCTAGTATCATTCCACCTTTCCTTCTGACGTCTCCTTTACTGTGTACACCCATTTGCATCCCACAGTTTTCTTCCCTTTGGGTAATGGAACCAACTCCCACGTCTTATTTTTTTCCAGTGCCCCAAGTTCTTCCATCATTTCAGCTTTTTACCTTGGATCTTTCTTTGCTTCCTGCCAACTTTTGGACAACGAAGTAGAGTCTAATGATGCAATGAAGGCTCGATAATTCGAAGAAATGTTAGAATAAGACAGGTAGTTGGCAATATCATGTTCATAATCATCAAAACAACTAGGAGCCTTACCCGCATTGATGCGAGAAGATCTTCTGAAGGGAGCAATAGGTGGTGGAGAGATCATACCATCAGAGTCAGAGAGATCCGCATCAGAATCAGATTGATTCTGTGCGGGGAAAACATCTTCAAGAGTTGGAGCAGGAGTAGACGAGGGACTTGGTACAGTAGGCACAGGACACGGTACAGGCATAGTACTAGACTTCTGCTGTCTCCTTCTGTAGACTTGGACCTCCTTTTCCATTGTCTGCTGCTCCCCCTGTTCCTTTTCCATTGTCTGCTGCTCCCCATGTTTAACATATGTATCTTCTTCATCTTCTGTATCGGAGTTACTGCTTTCTCCCCCTTTCGTTCAGTTTTCTACGATCGGACATGGGACCGATCCGACTACCACATATGGGCTTAATGTCTCCCCCTCACATCTAACACCCTCTATGTTAGGTGTGTCACCAAACGCCGAACCGTCATCCGAACCATAATATGGTTCCAGTTTCCTGAATGTAACGTCCGTGCTTACAAACATCTTCCGCTCAACAGGGCTCCAACATGTGTATTCCTTCTGAGTTGTCGTGTACCCGACAAAGACACATTTAACCGCTCTAGGATCCAGTTTGCCAACTCCTGGCCTATTATCTTGGACAAAACATACACACCCAAATACTTTCGGTGGAACAGTGTACGTGGTTGCACCAGTAAGCATCTCCAGCGGTGTCTTCCAGTCCAATACCTGAGATGGTATTCTGTTGATGAGATAAGATGCCGTTAACACCGCCTACCCCCATAAGTGTTTCGGAACATTCATAGCCAGCATCATCGTTCGTGCGACCTCCAGCAGGTGTCTGTTCTTCCGTTCGCCACACCATTTTGTGCCGGTATATAGTCACAGGAAGTTTGGTGTAGTATGCCATGAGTGGATAAATACTCAGCAACCTTCTTATTTGTATACTCCATCCCATTGTCAGACCGTAAGCACTTGATTTTAGTGCCATATTGAGTTTCTACCCGGCGATGAAAGTCTCGAAACGCCTCAAAGACGTCACTTTTATTCTTCATAAGGTACACCCATGTCACGCGAGTATAACAATCAATAAAAGTGACGATCCAGCGAAAACCATTAATACCGGTTGTAGGACAAGGGTCCCATACGTTCGAATGTATCATATCAAAAGCAGCCGAACTTCTACTACCCGAACTCACATACGTGCTTCTGGTATGTTTACCCAACTTACAAGCGTGACAAAATAACTTCTCTTTATTAGCCCTTTGGTATAAGGACGGATACATTCGATTAATAATTTTAAAAGAAGAATGACCGACACGCTGGTGGTGGAGTAGCAATTCATCTTCTACACTGCGCCGTGAATCTGCTGGTGGTGTGTCTGCTACCAGAGAAGCCAAAGCTTTGTCCAGTCCAGTCCTGTCCAAGTCCCACAGCCCCTTATGCCATGTGTCAGTCCCTAGTCGTCGTCTTGTCCCCTTCTTCTGAAAAGTTACCGTAGGAATGTCAAAGGAAACAGTACAGTTAAGATCAAGAATAATGGCACTAATAGAAAGAAGATTGACAGGAAAAGACGGAGCATGTAAGACATTGGTGAGAGTGAGAGAAGGGGTGCATGCGACAGTGCCTTTACCCATGACAGGGCTGGAGTTACCATCAGCAGTCTGAATGCTCTCCGGCGTCGGTAGGTGAGTATAGTCCTGGAACTCACCGCGGGATCCCGTGACATGACGAGATGCCCCAGAGTCCATAATCCAACCTGGTTGGTGGACAGCTGCTGCAAGAGCACGCGCAGGTATACCTGTGCCGTTTTGGGCAAAGCAAGTGATGTGGTCCCCGAGGTAGACGACGCCCCATTACTTCCGTCCGAACCCAGCTTCGTGCCGCGTAACTTTGCGAGGAACTCCTTCTCAAGAGGGGTTAACTCAGTCAGGTAATTTTTGCCCCCTTCCTCCGCCAGATTAGCTTTGTGTCCTCCAGAATAATTTCCTCCTCTACCAGCATAACCGCCTCTACCACCACGACGTCCTCCGTGGCCCCGTCCACGATCACTCGACTGACTGTGCAGGGGTTTTGGACAAAATCTTATGTAATGTCCTGAGTCACCAAAGTTGTGGCAAACACCGGCCACAGAGGAATGCTGATTGAAGGCGGCAAGGGCAGACTTGTCAACAGTGGCTTGCTCCCCCTGGAAAGAGCCCTTGTTGGGCATCAACTTCAAGCGAGCCTCTTCTTATGCCATGACAGCCATGGCTTCTTATAAGGTGGAAAGCATGGGCTGTGCCAGGAGCACATTCCTTCGATTCTCAAACACAGGATTAAGACCCTTCAAGAACTTCATCATCCGTTGACGCGAAATATAATCCAAGAACTTTTGGAAATATTTCGCAAATGCGGGTTCGACTTGGGCATCTTCCATCCCAAGAGGATCATAGTGATCCAGATCAGACCAGAACTTTTTCAACAGTGTTGCATACTCAGAGATGGTGCGGCAGTCCTGGGCCACCCTATCAAGTTTATCCTGCAGTTGGAAGACCCGCATAGGATTGCCCGAGCCTGAGTACATATTCTTCAAAATCTGCCATATATCAGTAGCAGCCTCCATCGCCTCTACATTGCCCGACACCTGGTCGGTCAAGGAGGCTGTCAACCATCCAGCCACAACATTGTTGACAATTTTTCAAACAGTAAACTCCTTTGAGGAGGAATCATCTGGCGCCTTGGTTTGGCCATTGACGTAGCCAACCAAGCCACGTTCCTTCAGCGTCCGTATGGCCTGTCGTGACCATTTCAAGTAATTGGACGTGCCTTCCAACTTCGTCTCCAGCTTGTCCAGCTTTCCCATTTTGTAGGGTGACGGATCGACATCAATATGGATCACACGTGGGGTCGCCTCGGTTAATCTCTTTGATAAAATATCATCAACCAAGGCCTTCATCTCATCTGCTGTCAGTTTACCACTGATCGAATCCATGGCGTCTTCAACGGTGATCCGTCGTCGTCGTCGTCTTCGTCGGCTTCGTCGTCGTCGTCGGCGGCGGCGGCTTCATCGTCGACGTCGTCTTTGTCGGCTTCGTCGTCGTCTTCCTTATGTAAAGTCTTCAACAGAGACCGTACGAATGCGCTGTTAACATGGCCAACACCGGCGCGCGCATGGAAAACTGAATTTGCAGATCGAGAACGGAAAACAAATAAAGCATTTGTAATTCCGGAGGGCGTAATCTATGAACAGAAGGTACAAATAAAGCACTTGACATCCATCCGTCGTCGAATAACTGCCCACATAATCTCTCTCGCAAAGTAGGGTTTTTTTTTTGATGGAAAAGAAAAAAAAAGGGGGTGGGGGTACAGTAGCAGGTGGGGGGCGGCAGGGGGGGCGGGGGGGCAGCAGTAGGTGTAGGGGGTCGGCAGGGGGTGGGGATCGGCAGGGGGGGTCGTCGGGCGGGGCAGGGGGGGTCGGCAGGGGGTGGGCGTCGGGCGGGGCAGGGGGGGTCGGCGGCGGGGCAGGGGGGTTAGGGTTAGGGGCAGCCGGGGGGGGGGGGGGGGGGGGTGGTCGGCAAAGGGGGGGATTTGGGTTAGGGTTAAGGTCGGCAGAGGGGGGGGTGAGAGAATTTTTTTTTTTTTTTTGTGGTTATGGCTCTGATACCATGTAGAGAATAATGATTCTATTTTTTATTGATTGGCTACTCCACTACTTATAGGGAGTCTAGCTCCTCTTCATATTACATTTCCCAATGTGGGACTAAATCCCTTATTAGTTCTCAACAGCTTCCCATCACATCAAAGTGTTCAGAAAATGACAGTCAATATAGAATGACACTGGGAACTCAGAGGTTGGACATGAAAATTTAAACATTCTTCAAAGTATGGGAAAACATAGGAAATTTGATTGGGTATAGTCCCCCCCCCCCCCCCCCCCCCCCAAAAAAAAGAAAAAAAAGAAAAAAAAAAGATTGTACTGTCTAATGTTTTGTTTTACTACTATAACTATTAGACTTATTATTCCATCCAAAATATATTGATGGCTAAACAAGACGTGCCTCACTTATCATATAATCCCACGAACACTGCACACACATCTAATGAACTGAAGACGGACACCTGTAGGCGATGAAATATTTATCCTTATTATTATTGAGGACAAGCTAGTGAATGCTGGCAACTATTTCCTAATGAGGAAAGGTATAGCGGGAAGCCCAATACTATAAACAGAGTCTTGAATCCAGGATCTTTGGGTCTAGCTAGTAGGGTATATTAGAAATTCTCTGTGCGTCAAAGGAACTTCAAAATTCTTGAAACTAAAAGACAAGACAATCAATCTTTACCTTTTATT
Organism: Iris pallida; assembly: GCA_029216955.1. Classification (NCBI taxonomy): domain Eukaryota; kingdom Viridiplantae; phylum Streptophyta; class Magnoliopsida; order Asparagales; family Iridaceae; genus Iris; species Iris pallida. Next base: position 16,779,144 of record JANAVB010021796.1, on the reverse strand, counting down.
GAGGGTTACAAGAATGACAGGGATACTATAGGTTTTTACTAATGACCTTCTTGAGTCAACTTTCACATGAAAGATGGTAAAAACAGAGAGTTCGTACTATTGTTTATAAAATTCGCGTCCTCCAGTTGGATTTAAGGTGATAATCAAACTTATTGTAGATGCTATGGTTAATATAAAGCCCATGTGCGAAATTCAATGTCAGAATCACACGATATATTAAGACGCTTCTGAACAAATTCACATGATATATTAGGACATCTTCTTTAGGTATACATTGTAAACCTACTAGAGGAAGGATATACTAGGACATTTCTTTAACAAGATTCTCTCTCAATTTGTCTCCAATTGTGAATGAATCCAGTAATGAAGTGAGAAATATCTCGTTAATAAGTGTAGCCCTGACCATATTCATTTAATCCAACTCTTCAAATAAGTATTTATGTTTCTGACAGTGCTCAGTAATTACATATGGGCAGGCACTCTACAAGGGTCAACCCATCCACAACAAACACTCGTCATCTACATACAGAAGTTATCAACTTCCTCAGAATGTTTAAGTTGCTCCTGCAGGTTAAGCGAAGATGGCAGACAAAAAGACAAAAATGTTAGTCTACTTTGGCATCAAACAGTATCTAGATAAGGCATTGGTCCATGAACCACCTTACTAAAATTATGAAGAGTACACATTTCCAGATGAATGGGGATCTGCAGGTCTTAAATGTTGGCTGTACAGATTACTGCTCAACTTCTAACCAAGGTTCGCAGTTGTTGGTGTTTTTGCCTTTGGACTAGAAAAGATAGTCCCACATCGGCTACACCAAATGGTGAGTATCTCAATATAATGCATTGCTTGTGTTGAGGTGTGCACATGAGGTGTAGTGGGGCACAAGTTTGTGCCATGTGGAAGTATTTTCCTAGAAGGAAAAAGGATTAAATCCAACAAGGATGCAAGTTAATTTTTGTTGTGCGGACTCGGACTCGGACGCGGACTCCAAGATGTCTCGTGCATGCACGGGAGGGTTCGGGGGGTAGGCGTGGACTGGCACACTTCTATGCTGATTGTGGGATGATCTAAAATATCAAACTCTATTTTTGAGTATTGGTATTTTAGTCCCACATCGGATAGGAGAAGAGGTGAAGTCTCAACTCCACTCTATAAATAGAGCCCCTTGGCCTCCTTTGAAAGATGCACCAAGAAGAGAGTTGAGGGAGTCTGTTAAGTCCAGGAAGCCCGTTCAAGTCTCAAATATTGACTTACGAGCGTTCCAGAAGTTCTCCTGAACTTGCTGGTTCCTGGGAGCTTATCCGTACTGCGGGTATAGCTTTGAGCGCCGGTGTTCAACACCCCAGCGAGATCCGCTCTTCTTCTTCTTTCCTCTTTCTGTTGCCTTCGAGAATCTGAGACTCAACTGTTGTTGATCATCTCTTGTTGCCTTCGAGAAACCGCTATTGCAAACGCGATTCGATTTTTTAAAATCGTTTAGGCTACGCAATCAGCATTATTTGCATCTCTTTTTTAGGGATTGCAACTGCATTCTTTGCATCTCTTCTTAGGGATTGCAACTGAGTTTTTCCATCGATTGTTTGCAAATAGACTAACAATCTCAAAGCTATACGATTCGATGGAAAACACTCGTGCTTCGCTTGTCGATACCGGCTTTAACAAGTTGGAGAAATTCGACGGCGAACACTTCCAGATCTGGAAGCGAAAGGTGACTCTGAACCTTCAACTCGTGGATGTTGATCACGTGTTGGATGAGGAAGAACCAATCGTTCCAGCAACAGGATCTGCTGCTGTTCTGGCCGCTGCTACGAGCAAGCAGACGAAGTGGAAAAAGGATAACAGCATATGCAGGCTGCTGATCCTGAATTCCATGGAAGACTCTCTGGCCGAGTCCTACACAAAGAGGACTTCTGCCAAAGAGATCTGGGAGTCCGTGGGGAAGCTGTATGACGACGACGAGGCCCGGTCGAAGATGTTCATGGTTGAAAAATACCACAAATGGGTCTTTGAAGACGAGAAGACCATGTTGCCCCAAGTGAAAGAGTTCCTGAAGCTGCGCCAGAAACTGGAGGACGATAGCATGCCCCTCGTCGACAAGTTCGTCGTTGGAGGGATCGTGGCAAAACTTCCTCCAGGATGGAGCAACATCTATGCAAGGATGCATAGGAAGAAGATGGAGATTAGCCTGGATAATCTCCTCAGTGAGATTCATGTTGAGGACGAGATGCGCTCTCAACAGAAGTTGGACACCCTGTCCAAGCAACTAGCAACGGCGAATCTGGTTCAAGCCACCAGAGAGAACAAAGGGAAGCAGGCGGCTTCTCACCACAAGAAGAAGGACTTCTCGAATCTGAAAGTGAAGGGTCCAGGATTCAAGCAACAGAAGTCCAAGTCCCATGTGACTTGCTTCAACTGTGGCAAGAAGGGTCACTATAAAAGTGAATGCAAGTCCAAGCCCAAAGAGCAAGGTGAGCCTAACAAGGTTTCTTTGGTTACTAATCAGGTTGCCATGATAGCACAGGTTGCAACTGTGGGGGCAGACTTGGACTGGTGGATAGACACTGGCGCGACATGTCATGTCTGTTCAGACAAGGACTGGTTCGTCTCCTATGAGCCTACTTCCGAGAAAGTCATGATGGCGAACCAGGCACAAGCTGAAGTACTGGGGATCGGGACGGTGGAGCTGAAGCTTACATCGGGGAACATTCTGACGCTTCAAGGTGTGAAGCATGTTCCTGCAATCGCAAAGAACCTGATCTCTGGGAGCCTGCTCTGCAACGCAGGCTTGAGGATGGACATCAATGCTGGCCAAATGGTGATGTCCAAGAAGGGTACTTTCTTCGGGAAAGCTTTTCAGACTGAAGGAATGTACAAAATTCAGCTTGTTGTAACCCAGCATAATAATGTCAATGCTATCACTAGTTTGAATTACTCTCTTGAGTTGTGGCATAATAGACTAGGACATGTTCATTGTAAGCGAATAAACAAAATGTCTAGTCTAGGACTTATCTCCAAGTGTGGGGGTAAGGTAGAGAAATGTGAGATATGTGCTCAGACGAAGATCACTAGGAAACCCTTCCACAGGGTCCATCGAAGCACAGATCTTCTGGAGTTGGTTCACTCAGATATCTGTGACTTCAAACAATTCTCTACAAAGGCCGGGATGAAGTATTTCATTACTTTCATCGATGACTTCTCCAAGTATGCCTTCGTCTATTTACTCAAATCTAAAGACGAAGCATTCGAGAAGTTCAAGGAGTTCAGGGCCGAGGCTGAACGGCAAACTGGACAACAACTCAAGAGGCTGAGGAGTGATCGAGGTGGGGAATATAGGTCTCATGAATTCTCATCATTCTGCAAAGAACATGGAATCATCAACGAGACGACGGCTCCGTATTCTCCACAATCCAACGGAGTAGCAGAAAGGAAGAACAGAACGTTGACAGAGATGATGAATTCTATGCTGTTGACTGCGGGTCTTCCAAAGTGCTATTGGGGAGAAGCTGCATTAACGGCCACTTTTATTCTGAACAGAGTGCCGTATGCAACTTCCGACATAACTCCTCATGAACTCTGGTTCAAAGTCAGACCCAACCTGAATGTCATTCGAGTGTGGGGGTGCCTGGCTTATGTGAAGCTCCCGGATCTAAAGATTCAGAAGCTGGGGACAAGGACTACTAAGGCGATCTTCCTGGGGTATGCCGAGAAGAGTGATGCTCGGAGATTCCTTGATATCGAGTCAAATCATATCATCGAATCTCGCGATGCTGAATATTTTGAAGAAAAGTTTGCAAGGCACAAGAATATTGTTCTCGCGGACATTCCGGAGAATAATGAGGGTGCGGAGCAGACAGAGATCTTTATCGAACCAGTAGTCCAAGATGGAGTTGTTGTCGAGGAGACACCAGCTGAACCAGAACTCGCTGAGCCGTCAACTAAGCGAGCGAGGAGGCCGAAAGACTTCGGAGATGACTTCGTCACCTATCATGTGGAAGCAGATCCGCTTACCTATGATGAGGCGATGAAGACCAGAGATGCTATATTCTGGAAGGAGGCGATTGACAACGAGATTGACTCAATCACCTCCAATAACACATGGGTATTGGTCGACCTACCAGAAGGAGCAAGACCCATCGGATGCAAATGGATCTTCAAGAAGAAGATGAAAGCAGATGGAACCATTGACAAGTTCAAGGCCAGGCTAGTGGCCAAGGGGTTTGCTCAGAAGCAGGGGATCGACTACTTTGACACTTATGCTCCAGTAGCTCGGATGACAACTATCAGATTGTTAATTGCTTTAGCAGCAATACACAAGCTGGTGATACATCAGATGGATGTGAAAACGGCATTCCTTAATGGCGAGCTGACCGAAGAGATCTACATGCAACAACCAGAAGGTTTTGTCGTCAGAGGTCTGGAAGACAAAGTCTGCAAGTTGATGAAGTCTCTGTATGGTTTGAAGCAAGCTCCCAAAATGTGGCATGAGAAGTTTGACAAGGTGATAAGGTCAAATGGCTACAGGGTCAGTGAAACAGACAAGTGTGTCTATACGAAGTTTGCTGACGGAAGAGGAGTAATCGTTTGTCTATACGTGGACGACATGCTAATCCTAGGTACGGATTTAAGCTGCGTCACAGAGACAAAGAAATTCCTCTCGACCAAGTTCAGTATGAAGGACTTGGGGGATGCCGACGTAATCTTGGGGCTCAAGATCATCCGGACAGGTACTGGAATAGCGCTGTCACAGTCTCATTACATTGAGAAGATGCTCTCTCGCTACGGGTATCAAGATCTTCCTATTATTGATACACCGTACAGGAGTGATCTGAAACTGGAGCCAAATTCGAAGGAGAGCGTCAGGCAGTTGGAGTACGCTAGCGTCATCGGAAGTTTGATGTACGCTACTACTGCCACAAGGCCTGACATAGCCTTTGCAGTGGGAATGTTGAGTCGATTTACGAGCAATCCAGGCGTAAAGTATTGGAAAGCTGTGAAGCGTGTTATGAGATATCTCAAGAAGACTCAGACATATGCACTATACTACAGCGGAGATCCGTCAGTAGTGGAAGGCTTCAGTGATGCTAGCTGGTGTTCAGAGGTGGAGAGCGAATATTCCACAGGTGGATATGTGTTCGCCATGGGTGGAGCTGCTATATCGTGGAAGTCGAAGAAGCAGGCTATGTTATCTCGCTCCTCCATGGAATCTGAATTCTTTGCATTGGACGCTGCAGCAGATGAAGCAGAGTGGCTTCGGGAGCTCATGTATGACCTTCCAATGGTTGGGGCTCAGATACCGGCGATTCCGATATACTGTGACAACCAGGCGGCAGCAGCAGTGGCATCAAATGAACTCTTCAACGGGAAGAAGAGGACTGTGCGGTTGAAGCACAGAGCAGTGAACGATCTCATAAAAAGGGGCGTCATTGCAGTGATCGATGTTCGGAGTCAGGAAAACCTGGCGGATCCGTTCACGAAGGGTCTCAAGCGTCAGCTGGTCGAGGACACGGCAAGGAAGATGGGCTTGAAGGCATTCTAATATTGTGTCATTATAATCCTATCAATAAATTTTATGTTATTGGTTCAAAGAGAAATCTACCAGATATCTAATTTTTTGATTCAAGGGAGGACTATTGACTAGAAAAATATTAGTTAACAGTGGGCACTTGTTCTGCGGAACATGTAAGGGTTTCGGACCCAGAACCACTGTTGTCTACTATGAATTTTCTACGGAAAATTGATCCTGTGAGAAGGATGGCATAATGCCTTAATGAGTTCTCAGACTGAGTGAAGGTCTGTTATGCTTTACAGGAAGCATGGTGGCGCAACAACCACAAAGGAGTGTTACAACTCCATGCTACAGTGGGGTGACTCCACCATGAGGTTCCCAGGTAGGGGTAATGCCTCGGCTTTGTTAGCCAAGTTACAGGCGGCGTAGCACCGCATATAGGCAGGTAGCCTAATGTTGCATAATCGTAATAAAGAGATGTAGGCAGCACTACAAAGAGGCCGGTGTCCTCATGTTACAGTGGCATGACACCACGATGAGGTACCCAGGTAGGGGTAAAGCCTCGGCTTTGCAAGCCATGTCATAGTGGCGTAACACCACAAGGGAGCGCAAGGCTTCATGCTGGGTAGTTTGGCACTACAAAGAGGCTTGAGACCTCATGCTACAGTAGTATGACACTACGATGAGGTTCCCAGGTAGGGGTAATGCCTTGGCTTTGTCAGCCATGTCATAGCGGCGTAGCACCGCAAAGAAGCGCAATGCTTCATGCCAATGACTCTTTATATAGAACTCACCTATAGTGTATGGACAGAGATATCAGGCCGTCTCTTGAGGGTAAACTTGTAGACGCCCAAAAATTATACACTGAAACCAGGCTGGCACAAGGCCTTCAATGTGCAGCCAGAAGCACAGTTGATGTCACTATGTGAGTAGGAAGAATTGCAGTTATGGTGCAGAATTCAAGGCTTAGTCCATTCTTGTATCATGCTGTTATTTAACCTATGCGGGAAGATTCAAGTCGTAGCGACATCTCTCCTAATGCATGATGGACAATCACTGTGGGGAACGCTCAACCCATATATTGAGATATGTGGGGGATTGTTGGTGTTTTTGCCTTTGGACTAGAAAAGATAGTCCCACATCGGCTACACCAAATGGTGAGTATCTCAATATAATGCATTGCTTGTGTTGAGGTGTGCACATGAGGTGTAGTGGGGCACAAGTTTGTGCCATGTGGAAGTATTTTCCTAGAAGGAAAAAGGATTAAATCCAACAAGGATGCAAGTTAATTTTTGTTGTGCGGACTCGGACTCGGACGCGGACTCCAAGATGTCTCGTGCATGCACGGGAGGGTTCGGGGGGTAGGCGTGGACTGGCACACTTCTATGCTGATTGTGGGATGATCTAAAATATCAAACTCTATTTTTGAGTATTGGTATTTTAGTCCCACATCGGATAGGAGAAGAGGTGAAGTCTCAACTCCACTCTATAAATAGAGCCCCTTGGCCTCCTTTGAAAGATGCACCAAGAAGAGAGTTGAGGGAGTCTGTTAAGTCCAGGAAGCCCGTTCAAGTCTCAAATATTGACTTACGAGCGTTCCAGAAGTTCTCCTGAACTTGCTGGTTCCTGGGAGCTTATCCGTACTGCGGGTATAGCTTTGAGCGCCGGTGTTCAACACCCCAGCGAGATCCGCTCTTCTTCTTCTTTCCTCTTTCTGTTGCCTTCGAGAATCTGAGACTCAACTGTTGTTGATCATCTCTTGTTGCCTTCGAGAAACCGCTATTGCAAACGCGATTCGATTTTTTAAAATCGTTTAGGCTACGCAATCAGCATTATTTGCATCTCTTTTTTAGGGATTGCAACTGCATTCTTTGCATCTCTTCTTAGGGATTGCAACTGAGTTTTTCCATCGATTGTTTGCAAATAGACTAACAGCAGTATCGGTATTCGAATCGGTATCAAACACTTCCTATGAGTATCGGGATCGTTGGTATCGGCAGTTTCGAAATGGAATATCGGATTTTTTGGTATCTGAAAACAATTAATTATTAAAATTTTAGAAAAAAAATATTTTATATATTTAGCTATAAGTTTAAGTATTTCACGTGTTGTTTCTTATTAATTTTAGAATTAAACGAAATAGTAGTCATCCTTGCCGATTGGTTTACCTGCGACACATAATTTTTTTTTTTTTCTTTACATATTTTTACAACCTTACTATTCATTTTTTTTTTCTTTTCGAATTGACCAAAAAGAGACCCCTTGACGTCGGTACTGGTTAGTATCGGCATCAGTCCGTATCGAATCGGGACATGCCAAACTGTACCAATATCGGCCGTATCCGATCGATATCGGTCGATACTACAAACTATGCTTCTAACCACATGGTATGGCGACTTATAATAGCTGCCCACATATAATGGGAGATTAAGTGGATCTCCCACCATGGACAAATGGAAAGTGCAGTATGACTGCTCTGATTAAAGAAGCCAATTATCTAGCAAAGGGTTAACCTTTTCTAACTATGATGCTCGTCATCATTTCGCGCATTAACAGCATATTGTCCCGTCCTTACAATTCCATGTAATTGTTTAGCTGAAAAGTGAAAAACATTTCTAAGTAATAATGGGGACATTATAACCAGAACAGAAAAAGGCTCGCTTTTAGGGTCTGCTTGGATTGAGGTGAAAAAAAATATGCAGAGTTAAGTGGGGGGTTAAATGAGAGGAAGTTAAGCGAGGGGGAGTAGAGTCGATCCATAAAATCTTGTTTGGATTGGAGGAAGAGTTAAGTGAGTGGTGTTTAATAACCCTTATTTGGATTCGAGGTTTTGAGTGAGAGGAGGATTAATAAAATTATGATAGTTACCAAAATAACCTTATTACATACGTCATAAAAGTAAATTTGATTGAAATTTTAATTAGAACTTGTAAAAATATCTTCAACAAATTAGGAAGGTACGGAGCAATATGTTGAAAACAAAAAAACGGAGAAAAAAATTATGATATTTTATAGAACAAATAAGGGATGTTGACTTTTTAAGCAAAACCACCAATCCCCCTCGTTAACCCTCCGATTTGGGGGTTAAAAAAAGGGATAATTTAGCAAATGCCCCCATTCTAAATGTTAAAATTAGCATATACCCCCACTATTTTATTTATCTAATAAATACCCCCATTTTTGATATAAAATAATAAAAATTTAAGATATACCCCCACTCTTTTACATAGGAGTGGGGGTATTTGCTAAATAAAATAAATAGTGGGGGTATATGCTAGTTTTAACATTTGGAATGGGGGTATTTGCTAAATTATCCCTTAAAAAAATGGACAAAAGAGGGTAAAATAAACCCTCTATAACCCTTCCTCCTAAACCCCCACCCTCAAACCAAGCATGATTTTATTTCCCCCTCACTTAACTCTCTTAACCCTCAATCCAAGCAGACCCTTAAGGTACTTGTCCGTTAGTAGCAGGAACGAATTGCCATTGGCCCATTGTGAGTATGACCAAATCTACATAAATCTCTTCCAGATAACGCATCTTAACCAAAGTTTGCACTATCGGTATCGGAATCAGAGTATCGAATTTTTTAATATCAGAAAGCAAATAATTATTAATAAATTATTAAAATTTTAGGATTTTTTAATACATTTAGACATAATTTTAAGTATAAGATTATTATTGTAAATTAATTCCAACTCTATATTTAAGAGACAAAATAATAGAATATAATGTAATTAAATAATATGACCGAGACCGAGGCTTGAACTTGGTTCAATGTTCTTAAGACAATATTCGTCCCACACTCGTGCTTACGGTTTTAATGACGATTAGTCTCCCAGGATACAACGGTTCTTCTCCTTCGGTAGCAGCACTTCACACTGTAGGAACTCGACGAAGCAATGTTGGTAGTCCCTCCCTCTCTTAGACTTAATGCTAGATGTATGAATGAGTTTTTGATTCATTGATTCAAACACTCATAGGACTATCCTTTTATAAGGGATGAAGAGACACAATGGAAATGATACACCTTTCTAGTAGATAGATTCGTTGCACATTGGACACATATATTGGAAAATTAATAGAAAGAATTTTTAATTAATTTTTCAAGTCAAATTTACATTTACTTTTCCAACATCTTTTGTGTTGTTTCTTAGTAGTTTTAAAATTGAATAAAATAGTAATCACCCTTGTCGATTGATTTACCTATGATAGATAAATTTTCTTGTTTTACATATTTTTGCAACCCTATTATGCTTTTATGTCCTTGTTGATTGGTCTTTTTTATTCAATTTTTTTTGCTGAATTGACTAGAAAAGTGACCCCCAATATCGGTATCGGACAGTATCGATATCGATCGATATTGGAACATGTCAAAGTATTGGCCTTATCGGATCGGTATCGGCCGATACTGCAAACTATGATCTTAACACATCTTAAACACATCTTGCAGGTCATGGATTATGAGATCATCATGTTTAGATCTTGCAAATTGGAAAGTACAGCTCCACTACCTCCAGCCTCTAGGAACTACACATTACATTACTACAGGCAAAATGAAAAAAAAGAAAAGAAAAAGAAATTATGATATACAACACTCATATCATGTTGATCAACGTGTTCAAGTTGTTGGAACTAAAATACATACATATACCAGCTACTTGCAGCAAACAGTTGTTACTAGATTATTGACAGAAAAATGTGTTGCAAAAGAAAATTACTTATAGATAAACAAGCTAACAAGGATACAAGTAAAAATGCTTGATTAAGGCACATTATCTTCCAAATACTCTAAGGGACTAGGAGAAACAACACACAAAAAGGTAGGCAAATTTACTCGCAAATTGGTCTTGTTTCTTGTTGCCAAGGTTCTCACTTGCTCATAGCTGTTTTATGGAGCTTCCGACTTTGATAGAAGGTTATGGGCAGAAGTTGAACTTGTCATTATAATGCAATACTAGTAGAGAAGCTTCAGTAATATACATCACTCATCAGAATGATACATGAACTTTGAGAATATCCAGCAATTGCAACAAGAGCTTAAGTAGTAGATTTTTCAGCATCTTAAAAGAGAGAAAAAGAAAATTAAGAGACACCTTGAGTTCATGGTAAGTTCTCAGGCATAATGACCTTGAATTTGAAAAACTGTAGAGCAGAATAATGGGATGGATCTCTTATTTATGAGAAAGTTACATATACATAGGAGAGGCTAACACCTCTCACTCTTATTCTATCTGATGTGGGACTAAAGTCCAATACTACTAATACTACTACTAATACTTAACACCATTCCTCAAGCTGGAACATAGATGTCAATCATGTCCAGCTTGTTACACAAAAATTGAACCCCATGGCCCAAAAAAGACTTCGTGAAGATATCGGCTATCTGATCACCGGTACTCACGTGGTGAAACTTTATCACCCCCTTTTTATACTCATCAAGGACAAAGTGAATATCGATTTCAATGTGCTTCATCCTTTCATGAAATACATAATTGGTAGCAATATGGATAGCAGACCAGTTATCACACCATATATCTGCTACTTTAGATCATGCTTCTTCTTCCAGCTCTTGTAGAAAATGCTTCAGATATAACAGCTCTGCTGTGCCATGAGCAATGGTTCGATATTCTACTTCTGAACTTGATCGTGCTATCACACTCTGCTTCTTGCTCTTCTACGATACCAAGTTTCCACCAATAAATACCGAGTATCCAGATGTAGACCGTCTATCTATCAGGCTTGCACCACAGACAACATCAATAAAACACTCAACACGAGTATATCCATAATCTTCCATCTGAATTCATTTTTCCTGGATTCTGGACTAGATAGCTCAGAATTCTGAGAACTGTCTGCCAATGTGGAACTCGTGAAGAAGCAATAAATCTACTTACGACACTCCTGGCGACGACGTTTGATGGAAAATACGAAATCTCGTATCTACGACTAGGTCGTTGGCGTATACAAAGTAAATCAAGGAGACAAATCTCATAAGGACCACTTCCAGGCCTTTAAGGCTATGACTGATAAGATCCACTGCATATTACCTCTACCGACGGATATCAGTGAAATAAAAGTTCAACGTGAGCAGTTTCATGTCATGGCGTATCCTGCATCTCTCTGTCCTGATGCGGACTTTGCACGCTCTCAGATCATTACTAGATTTGATGTTCTGAATCTGATGGAAGCTCACTATCATGTCCTCCGGATAGCAAAAGTCGTTGAGACCACTCCGAATGATGCTCCTGAGAGTGATTTGCTCTTGGTGCTGCTCGTGCTGGATTTCGTGGTGGACGACGTAGTGACCGCAATATTGGTCGTGATGGAGAACAAGACAATAGCGGTCGTGATGGAGGAAGACCGCGCACATGCTTCAACTGTGGTAAATATAGCCATTTCCAGTGGCAGTGTCCTAAAGCACTCCTGCCGCCAATGTTACATCAAATGCACTTGATGATGGTGTTCGATCTGTCCAGATGACTGCAGAGTCATATATATATTTTTTTTGACTTCCAAGCTCAACGTCGTGGTGAAGTATCCATATCTGGATCCACAACCGGTGTCACTCCCCGTTCCCAGTATACGTATTTTTAATACATGTACTGCTTAAATGTATTTATTTAATATTTATCATGTATTGTTTCGTATTTAAATCTCTTTAAATTCATGTTAATTAAATTCCTGCAATTAATTTTCTGTATTTTACTTCCTGCTTTTATTCTCTGCTTTAGCTTACTTTAGGTTTGGCCTAGGTTGGTTTATTTTCGGATTATGGTGGTTCATCATGAACCGAACCCACCTACCACCACCCCTCCCATTTAAAGCCCCCAACTCTTTCTCTCTCTTCATTACTCTCCTTCACCATTACTCTTCTTCTTCTTTCTCATTACTCTCTCCACCAACCAAACCCATAGGCAAGTACATCTTGCTTCTTCATGATGACCCATTTTTATGGTTCCATTCTCTTTCCCTTGTGATTCTAAGAGAGTTTAGAACTTGGCATTTTTCGTTTTGAAGTTTTATTTTTAGTAGATCTAGAAATTAGTTATTTTTGGATTTGGTGGTTTTGATCTATCAAACTTCTTTGTTTTCAAGTTTTGATGGTTCCATATTGTAGAGAATTTTATTCTACCCAATTTTGACCTTTGAAAAGTTGGATTTGGACTTATTTTGACCAAGTTATGAACTTTGAAGCTTTGGGTTCAAACCATAGAGTTCTTGCTGATTGGAGAAGACAGTGAGTAGTGTATGCGAGCTTTTTAGCTAGCGCCACTGAGCTGCGCGCGCTCTTTAGCGTAGCGCAGTCTGACTCATACGCTGCCTTTTGGAGGCGTATGACTTGCATACGCTGCCTTGATGAGGAGTCGTATGGAGTACATACGCTGCCTTTTGGAGACGTATGACTTGCATACGCTGCCTTGATGAGGAGTCGTATGGAGTACATACGCTACCTTGATAAGGAGTCGTATGGAGTACATACGCTGCCTTGATGAGGAGTCGTATGGACTACACACGCTGCCTTGAAGAGGAGTCGTATGGAGTCCATACGCTAGCTTGACTTGAGCGTAGCCTGACCTGAGCGTACGCTGACTTGAGCGTAGCTTGACCTGAGCGTACGCTGACTTGAGCGTAGCTTGACTTGAGCGTAGGCTGGCTTGAGCGTAGGCTGACATGAGCGTAGCCTGCTTACCCTGGATCTTCTATAGCCCTGTATATTGATATCTTATTAGATATTTAACGTCCATTTTATATCCTTATGCCTTTTTGCATAAACTTGATATAATCATGATATGTTAATATTTCTGTTAAATATAGATTGTTACGTGGGATGTACCATGTGTCGTGAATTGAGTTATAGATACCCCGATTGACTGAAATTAAATCCTGAGAGTTGTAGACTCGACCCCACTGAATACTAGTTGACTTTCATGCCTTGTCACCATTAATAAGGATTGTGACCTTGACTAATAATTGATCATGCGTTCCTAGTTGGAACTAAGAGACTGGCTAGTCGTCTTATTAAATTGAATGAATGAGACACATTCATATTAATTATGAACTATTGAAATCGACTGGCTAATCCTGAATATTGGCATACAGGCACGTGCAGGCTTCAATTCATTTATTATTTATTTATCTTACCAAAGAAGCATGTATACTTTATGGTCAAGGCATGATTACTCCGTGGTTAGTTTTGATTGTTGTATTACGCTATGTAAGACCTACAACCTGACCGCACTGGTATCATTGTAGAGTTGCGCATATCGTACCCCGTACGAAAGTACTCATTCTGAATGACCATGATCTACGGCATGGTACTTCACTCAACGTAGAGACTATTAAGTTAAATAAAATAATGATTGCATGGAGAGAATGGATTCCCGAGTTCTTACATGGCAGCCCTCTTGGGACTAGTAGTGCCAGACAGGCCGGTTGGTCCCCACAGATACTGCAAATCTGCCACACGGGCAGGGAGCGATATCTGGTTATATTATCTATTGAATATTGTATATTAATGACGGGCGTCCCGCTGGGACTCGTCTAATTCATGATTGGCGTAATTGATTGACTGGGTAAACTAGCCTTGCTTGCGCATAGTAAGAACTGAGAAATCCTTTATTGCATAATTCCAGGATAACTTGAGACTCACAATAGCAAGCCGTAGTAGTTGCCTGGCCGTTTAAATTGATTTGTTTGTGTACTGTACCTACTCTGTTACTTAACTGAGATGATCAGAATGTCAGGACATGACGGGCCAACTTCTGTCCTTGTTTGGTTGGGAGGTTGGTTCGAAGTATCGTGATGTTGTGTGAGTCCTAGTAGATAGCAGAGATCTATTATCATATTCTCTTATTACTGGCTTCATTCCTCATATCGTGCTTCCTTGTGGTACTTGCTATTGGAGGTCTGACCTCTCTGGTTTTGCATGGCCAGATTTAGAGCCAGTCCCCGAGGATCCAGCTTACTTCTACCTCCAAGATGGTCAACACTAGAGAGATGATCGCAGGAGGACTCGAATGGGTTTCTTACTTCCCCGCTCGTTTTGTTATCTACTTTATACTTTGCCGTTTGGCACCGACATGTTTGTCGGATTGTCTTGTACCTATTTTTGCATAATTGTAACTAAGTCAGGCTGCAGCTGCTAACAATTGTGTATACTTACTACATCATCTGGCTGTATTTTGTAAAGCCAGATATCAAGAACATTTTGACTGAGCGTTTGGGACGCCTTACTGCTTTATCTCACATGTTCTCTATTTTTGTTTCTTGTTTGAATGATTGAGACAATAGAAGTAAAGTGACCATAGGGAGACTTTCATGTAGTATGCACCCCCTCGTCTTGTAGACAGCATTGATCGTATTATACGGTATTTATCTACCCGTAATACGTAGCTGGCTGAGTCATTCCCCCGCTCTCCAGTATTCTGGTTCTGGGGCGTGACAAGGTTTTAGTAGTGGCCCATGCAGGTCTGATTTCAGACTTGTAGGGTGTTTAATAGGATGTCTCAATCACACATGTTTCCCCTTGATCTCATGATTCGTTACTCTCAACTCTAGCTTGACATTCCAGTATCCTTTGACTTCATTGATCCTTCATGTCCGGTCGTTTGATTGTTCTCTTGTCTCTTTTCTTAGGGGCACCTCGTCCGCACCTGTCAGAGCTGGACAGCAACAACATGGACAGCAACATGGACAACCTGACCAGGATGGTCAACAACAAGGGCCGGTACTAACTCAGGAGACTACCCAGGAAGAAGTAATAGTGGAAGCAGCAGCTGGACCACAGTATCCGAATGTTCCACCACCACCAACAGTTCCACCTACCCCTGTGGAAGTGGACACACCAGCCCTTCTGGAGATCATGAGAGGGATGATGGCCACTCAGCAACATCAGATGTTAGCCCAACAGCGCATGCACGCTCAGTTGCAAGAGCAGAACGTACTACTCAACCAAGGGTTGCAGACAGCTTTGGAAAGAGGGGCAAGGCCGGATTCTGAAGCATCAACCAGATTTTGCAAGTTCAACCCTCGCCGTTTTGAAGGAACGGAGGATGCCATCTCAGCAGATGCATGGCTTAAGGATATTGAGGCTATTTTGACGGCGGCTAAGGTACCGGCAGAAGAACGTGTGGATCAGGTGAAGTTGTTACTTCAGGATCTCGCACGTGATTGGTGGGAATCAGAGGAAGTAGGTATCAGACGTCCCGTTGCTTGGGACGATTTCACAGCAAGATTCAAGACGAAGTACTATGGAGTTGTGGCGCAGTTTGAGCTACAACAGAAATTTATCAACCTCAAACAGGCCGGCAAGACGGTAGATGCTTATGCAGCAGAGTTCTGCAGATTGAGTAGGTTTGCCCCAGAGATGGTAGCGACGGAACGCCAGAGGGCGATGAGGTTTCAGCAAGAGTTTCATCTTGAGCTCTTGCAATTGATAGAGGGACACAATTACCAGACTTTTGATGAGATATTAACGGCAACCCGAAGGCATGAGATCACCATTCAGAGGATCACAGTAAGGACTGGAGGTCAGAAGAGATCTCACAGTCAGATTGAAGGAGGAGGGAGAGCAGCACCCCGAACAACAGCACCATCCCTTGGCATTCGCATTTACGATGTGGCAATGCGAGAGCCAGCACCACCACCCAGGCAGCAGCAACAGAAGAAGAACCAGCAATCCCAGCGGGCTGTACTTATTGTGGGAAGATGGGGCACACTAGAGATGTGTGTCAGGCATTAAACGGACTGTGTTTGATATATGGAAATCCAGATCATCGGGTTACCACATGTCCCATGAATTTGAGGTCAGGAGGACCAGGGCAACAGTTTCCTGCTCTGCCAGTACCAGGGGCAGGACAGTATCGAGGACCAGCAGTGGCAGTGAGACCATTGGCCCAGCGTCCGTTAATGCCACAGGCTCAGATGTTTCGGCAGCAGGGATCGCCGATACAGCAACACCAGCATAGACCACCCCAACATCATCAAGGAAGGGGCCAGCAGCAGCACCAGGCTAGGCCGCAACATGGAAACCAGCAAGGAGGTCGAGGGCAGGCATTCACACTGTCCTTGGAGGAGGCATTAGCATCGGGAGATGTTGTGGCAGGTAACATTCTCGTCGCTTCATATCCCGCAGTAGCATTGTTTGATTCGGGAGCATCACACTCATTTATATCTGCACAATTTGCGACACGGCTAGGAATGGAGTTCGAGGCATTGCCAGGGAGGTTGAATATACTCACTGGCAATAGGCTCGTAGGAGTTAGTAGAGTTATTCTAGCGTGTAGTGTTGTAGTTTGCGGGCATTCCTTACCCGCCCGGTTGATAGAATTTCCTGTTGGAAATTTTGACGTTATCTTAGGCATGGACTGGCTGAAAGACAGTCATGCGACAATAGATTGTCGTAGTGGGAGTGTATCTTTTGATATTCCAGGCATAAAGAGGTTCACCTTAGTCAGGTCAGAGGCAACTCAGCAAGAGCAGGGAGTAGTAACAGCAATGGAAGAAGTTCAGGTTTCGAAGGTAGTTGAAGAATTTCTAGACGTGTTTCCCGAAGAACTTCCAGGTCTACCACCGGTTAGAGATATTGAGTTCAGCATAGAATTGGCACCTGGAACTAAACCAATATCAGATCGGGTTTACAGAATGGCGGATTCGGAGCAGGCCAAGGTGTATCAGCACATAGAGGAATTGAAGGAGAAGAAGTTTATCCAAGCTAGCATATCACCATGGGCAGCACCAGTGGTACTTATGGGAAAGAAGGATGGGTCATCCAGATTGTGCATCGATTACAGGAAGCTTAACGCGGCGACAGTAAAGAACAAGTACCCACTACCAAGGATCGACGACTTGTTTGATCAGTTGAGCAGGGCTAGAGTTTTCTCCAAGATAGATCTTCGTTCGGGGTACCATCAAGTGAGGGTTCGAAAGGAAGACATTCCCAAGACAGCATTCAGGTCGAAGTATGGATATTATGAATTCTTAGTAATGCCGTTTGGTTTGACCAATGCTCCAGCTATATTCATGGATTTGATGAACCGCATCTTTATGCCATATTTAGATCAGTTTGTCATGGTGTTTCTCGACGACATTCTCGTATACTCTGCTAGTGAAGAGGAGCATGAAGACCACCTCATGAAAGTATTACAGGTTCTGAGAGAGAACCAGTTGTATGCCAAGCTCAGCAAGTGTGAGTTTTGGTCGGATCATATTTCATTTTTGGGTCATATCATATCAGGAGCTGGAGTAGCAGTGGATCCCAAGAAGGTAGAAGCAGTAGAGAGTTGGCCAGTACCCAAGATCGTAGCAGATGTGCAAAGTTTCTTGGGATTGGCAGGATATTACAGAAGGTTTGTATCAGATTTTGTAAGACTTTCAGCACATATGACCCGCTTAACACGGAAAGATGTACCATTCGTCTGGTCGGCAGAATGTCAGGCATCATTTGAGAATCTGAAGCAGAAGTTGATATCAGCACCTATCCTTACATTGCCAGTTGGGCCCGGAGGTTTTACGGTATATTGTGATGCGTCAGGTAAAGGACTTGGATGTGTCCTTATGCAACATGGGAAGGTGATAGCGTATGCATCTAGACAACTTCGAGACCACGAGAAAAATTATCCAACTCATGATTTGGAGTTGGCGGCAGTAGTATTTGCTTTGAAGTTATGGAGGCATTACTTATATGGTGACCGAGTGGACATGTACACAGACCACAAAAGTCCGAAGTACATCTTTACTCAGAAGGAGCTGAACATGAGGCAGAGAAGATGGTTAGAGCTGATCAAGGATTATGATGTGGAGCTTCAGTATCATCCAGGCAAGGCTAATGTGGTAGCAGACGCTCTCAGCAGAAGAGACGACGCATTTATGTTGACAACGCAGAAGCACATCTTAGAAGACCTTCAGGAGATGGGCATCGAAGTTATGCTTCCTAATGATATAGGAATTCTTGCGAGTCTACAAGTTCAATCCGACTTGGTAGGCAGGATCAAGGCAGCCCAGGCACAGGACCCAAGGATTCAGAAGCTTAAGGCAGAATGTGAGTCAGGACTCAGAAAGGAGATGTAAATTCATGAAGATGGTACCCTTAGGTTTGGATCACGCTTATGCGTGCCTAGTGGAGATATTAGACAGAAAGTTATAACAGAAGCTCATAGTTCCCAGTATTCTATACATCCTGGAGGGACCAAGATGTACCAAGATATCAAGCAGCACTTCTGGTGGAACGGGATGAAGAGGGAGATAGCTAGGTTTGTTTCCCGTTGCTTAATATGTCAGCAAGTAAAGGCAGAACAGCAGAGGCCAGCTGGATTATTGCAACCGCTTCCTATCCCGGAATGGAAGTGGGAACACATCACAATGGACTTTGTGACCGGTTTACCGAGATCACCAAGTGGTAAAGATACTATTTGGGTGATAGTAGATCGGATTACAAAGGTAGCGCACTTTCTTCCTTTCAGAGTAGGACAATCTACAGAAAAGTTGGCAGAGTTGTACATGCAGCAGATAGTCAGGCAGCATGGAGTCCCTGTCAGTATTGTGTCAGACAGAGATACCCGTTTTACCTCACATTCCTGGAAGAGCTTACATCATAGTCTGGGCACCAAGTTAAGATTTAGCACGGCTTACCATCCACAGACGGACGGCCAATCAGAAAGGACAATTTAGACTTTGGAAGATATGTTGCGAGCTTGCACCCTAGATTTTGGAGGATCTTGGGAAGGCCACCTGCACTTAGTTGAGTTTTCATATAACAACAGTTATCAAGCCAGTATCCAGATGACACCATTTGAGGCACTATATGGTAAGACGTGTAGGTCGCCACTAGCATGGGATGATATCGGGGAGAGGAAGATGTTAGGCCCGGAAATGATTGTCCAGACAGTTGAAGTGATTAAGGGAATTAGGGAGCGACTTCGAGTTGCGCAGGATCGACATCGTCATTGGGCGGACCAGCATCGTAGGCCGCTAGAGTTTTCTGTTGGAGACCACGTATTCTTACGGATCTCACCTATCCGTGGGGTCATTAGATTTGGCGTTCGCGGGAAGTTGAATCCGCGATACGTAGGACCATTCGTTATCCTTGATAGGGTGGGCAATGTTGCTTATCGTTTATTCCTTCCACCTTCGTTACGAGAGGTGCATGACGTATTTCATGTATCTCAGTTGCGAAGGTATGTATCGGACCCAAGCCATATCCTTGATCATTCTGAGTTGGTTGTTGGTACCAACTTGTCTTACGAGGAGCAGCCTGTTTCCATCTTGGACCGAAGAGAGAAGATA
Source organism: Iris pallida (assembly GCA_029216955.1). Classification (NCBI taxonomy): domain Eukaryota; kingdom Viridiplantae; phylum Streptophyta; class Magnoliopsida; order Asparagales; family Iridaceae; genus Iris; species Iris pallida. The sequence continues at coordinate 16,759,348 of JANAVB010021796.1, read as the reverse complement.
CTCAAGAACTGAACAATTAGTCTTGTCCGGGTTGCTTGGGGTCATCACTCTTTAGGAGAGTCAACGTGGGAACGTGAGGATGATATCCGATCACGGTATCCACATCTGTTTGACTCACAAGGTATATTTCTTCCCGTGTACCTTGATTGTCTTAACTTCGCATGCTAGTCGCCCTATGAGTAGAAATTACTTGATATCATAGATTGTTAAATATAGATATGTTACTTGCTATGGATATTGTAAAATGATTGCTTGCTTAAATTGCTTGTACTAGTTTGGCCTTGATATTCCTATCCTGCTTGGATTTGAAATTTCGAGGACGAAATTTTTCTAAGGAGGGTAGAGATGTCACTCCCCGTTCCCAGTATACGTATTTTTAATACATGTACTGCTTAAATATATTTATATATTTATCATGTATTGTTTCGTATTTAAATCTCTTTAAATTCATGTTAATTAAATTTCTGCAATTAATTTTCTGTATTTTACTTCCTGCTTTTATTCTCTGCTTTAGCTTACTTTAGGTTTGGCCTAGGTTGGTTTATTTTCGGGTTATGGTGGTTCATCATGAACCGAACCCACCTACCACCACCCCTCCCATTTAAAGCCCCCAACTCTTTCTCTCTCTTCATTACTCTCCTTCACCATTACTCTTCTTCTTCTTTCTCATTACTCTCTCCACCTACCAAATCCATAGGCAAGTACATCTTGCTTCTGTATGAGGACCCATTTTTATGGTTCCATTCTCTTCCCCTTGTGATTCTAAGAGAGTTTAGAACTTGGCATTTTTCGTTTTGAAGTTTTATTTTTAGTAGATCTAGAAATTAGTTATTTTCGGATTTGGTGGTTTTGATATATCAAACTTCTTTGTTTTCAAGTTTTGATGGTTCCATGTTGTAGAGAATTTTATTCTACCCAATTTTGACCTTTGAAAAGTTGGATTGGACTTATTTTGACCAAGTTATGAACTTTGAAGCTTTGGGTTCAAACCATGGAGTTCTTGCTGATTGGAGAAGACAGTGAGCAGTGTACGCGAGCTTTTTAGCTAGCGCCACTGAGCTGCGTGCGCTCTTTAGCGTAGCGCAGTCTGACTCATACGCTGCCTTTTGGAGGCGTATGACTTGCATACGCTGTCTTGATGAGGAGTCGTATGGAGTACATACGCTGCCTTTTGGAGGCGTATGACTTGCATACGTTGCCTTGATGAGGAGTCGTATGGAGTACATACGCTGCCTTGATAAGGAGTCGTATGGAGTACATACGCTGCCTTGATGAGGAGTCGTATGGAGTACACACGCTGCCTTGATGAGGAGTCGTATGGAGTACACACGCTGCCTTGAAGAGGAGTCGTATGGAGTCCATACGCTAGCTTGACTTGAGCGTAGCCTGACCTGAGCGTACGCTGACTTGAGCGTAGCTTGACCTGAGCGTACGCTGACTTGAGCGTAGCTTGACTTGAGCGTAGGCTGGCTTGAGCGTAGGCTGACATGAGCGTAGCCTGCTTACCCTGGATCTTCTATAGCCCTGTATATTGATATCTTATTAGATATTTAACGTCCATTTTATATCCTTACGCCTTTTTGCATAAACTTGATATAATCATGATATGTTAATATTTCTGTTAAATATAGATTGTTACGTGGGATGTACCATGTGTCGTGAATTGAGTTATAGATACCCCGATTGACTGGAATTAAACCCTGAGAGTTGTAGACTCGACCCCACTGAATACTAGTTGACTTTCATGCCTTGTCACCATTAATAAGGATTGTGACCTTGACTAATAATTGATCATGTGTTCCTAGTTGGAACTAAGAGACTGGCTAGTCGTCTTATTAAATTGAATGAATGAGACACATTCATATTAATTATGAACTATTGAAATCGACTGGCTAATCCTGAATATTGGCATACAGGCACGTGCAGGCTTCAATTCATTTATTATTTATTTATCTTACCAAAGAAGCATGTGTAATTTATGGTCAAGGCATGATTACTCCGTGGTTAGTTTTGATTGTTGCATTACGCTATGTAAGACCTACAACCTGACCGCACTGGTATCATTGTAGAGTTGCGCATATCTTACCCCGTACGAAAGTACTCATTCTGAATGACCATGATCCACGGCATGGTACTTCACTCAACGTAGAGACTATTAAGTTAAATAAAATAATGATTGTATGGAGAGAATGGATTTTCAAGTTCTTACATGGCAGCCCTCTTGGGACTAGTAGTGCCAGACAGGCCGGTTGGTCCCCACAGATACTACAAATCTGCCACACGGGCAGGGAGCGGTATCTGGTTATATTATCTATTGAATATTGTATATTAATGACGGGCGTCCCGCTGGGACTCGTCTAATTCATGATTGGCGCAATTGATTGACTGGGTAAACTAGCCTTGCTTGCGCATAGTAAGAACTGAGAAATCCTTTATTGTATAATTCCAGGATAACTTGAGACTCACAATAGCAAGCCGTAGTAGTTGTCTAGCCGTTTAAATTGATTTGTTTGTGTACTGTACCTACTCTGTTACTTAACTGAGATGATCAGAATGTCAGGACATGACGGGCCAACTTCTGTCCTTGTTTGGTTGGGAGGTTGGTTCGAAGTGTCGTGATGTTGTGTGAGTCCTAGTAGATAGCAGAGATCTATTATCATATTCTCTTATTACTGGCTTCATTTCTCATATCGTGCTTCCTTGTGGTACTTGCTATTGGAGGTCTAACCTCTCTGGTTTTGCATGGCCAGATTTAGAGCCAGTCCCCGAGGATCCAGCTTACTTCTACCTCCAAGATGGTCAACACTAGAGGGATGATCGCAGGAGGACTCGAGTGGGTTTCTTACTTCCCCGCTCGTTTTGTTATCTACTTTATACTTTGCCGTTTGGCACCGACATGTTAGTCGGATTGTCTTGTACCTATTTTTGCATAATTGTAACTAAGTCAGGCTGCAGCTGCTAACAATTGTGTATACTTACTACATCATCTGGCTGTATTTTGTAAAGACAGATATCAAAAATATTTTGACTGAGCGTTTGGGACGCCTTACTACTTTATCTCCAGTATTCTGGTTCTGGGACGTGACAACCGGGTACTTAGCGGCATGTGTGGTGAGGTCAAAGCAATGAGTGATTGACTCTGGTGCATCTGCTCATATGATTGGCGACGCAGGTATGATACGCAATTATGTATCGATGGGTCATGTTTTCGATATTACTGTTGCCAATGGTGGTTCACTAATAGTCTATGGACGAAGAAGTGCCCGTTTTTCTTTCGGACTGTCACTCAATTCAGTATTAGATGCACCGAAAATTTCGTTCAGTTTGCTTTCAATTAGTCAACTTACTCACGACTTGCATTGCTCAGTAATATTTTTTTTCTGATGGTTGTGTTTTTCAGAACCTAAAAACTAGAAAGACTGTCGATAAGGGGTATATGACTGGAGGCTTATACATGTTTGACGTTCCTTCTTGTGTTGCTTGTGCCAGCATGAAACTCGATCCTTTCGAGTTACATTGTCAATTAGGCCATCCATCCATCCTTTCAGGTCACTTGACCCTAGATCCTGCCTCCCCCTACCGCTTCCACCCCCTGCCAGCCCCCTTGCCCCCTCCCCCTGCTGTCGCCCCCTTGCCAGCGCTCCCTCCCCCCTCTACCAAAACCCTAGCCGTCTTTTCACTTCCAAAAAAAAATGTTAGGATCCTCAAAGGATAAACAATAGTTTGTTTGCTGGAACCTCCGACTCTCAACATCTTGAAAAAACAACAAAAAATGTTGGAATCCTCATAGGATAAAGGGATAATTTAGCAAATACCCCCATTCAAAATGTTAAAACTAGCATATACCCCCACTATTTATTTATTTAGCAAATACCCCCACTCCTATGTAAAAGAGTGGGGGTATATCTTAAATTTTTATTATTTTATATCAAAAATGGGGGTATTTGTTAGATAAATAAAATAGTGAGGGTATATGTTAATTTCAACATTTAGAATGGGGGCATTTGCTAAATTATCCCTAGGATAAACAATGGTTTGTTTACTGAAACCTCTGACTCTCAACATCGCAGACAAGTGGCTTGTTTTGCGTGAATCTTTGTTTGTTTTTGATCTTCACATCGGAATCTAACAGAGAGTAACATGGATTGCCTCTCTATCCTGACTTGTGCGATCCACATTCAATTTATGTTTCCTATGCGCATGACGGTTTTGGTCACATTTCTAGCGCATTGGCAAAGTTGATGTGATTATCAAGTTGGAAAGATCAAACCGACGGTCGAATAAGGAATATCTAAGGATGACAGGCAGTGAGGCGAATAGCTGTGCTACAAACACTAGTGTCAGAAATGCAATGGTGGGACCAACGAGCACTGGCATGACAATTCATCGATAATCGATTTGTCGATCGACGGTTGGACGAGCATAGGACTACTTGACATGGTGAAAGAAGCTCAAGAAGACGCTTCGAAAAATACGATTGTCCAAACATCTGACTGACAACCCTCCAGGAGAGATTGATCCCATTTATGAGCAATGGAACACAGATGACAGACAACTGTTTACACAGTTCAGTTGATGAATTCAATGAAACATTCGGTAGAAGACGTGGTTCAAAATACGAATTCAGTAAGAAAATTATGAGAGGTCCTGACAGCGACGGAATCTATGGTTAGGATTTTGTTTTGTGGATAAAGACATAGGAGTGGATGGATTATGGCTCTAATATCATGTAGAGTAGAATAATGGGATGGATCCCTTATTGATGAAAAAGTCACATATATAGGAGAAGCTAACCCCTCTCGCTATTATTCTTGGGACTAAATCTCAATACTGCTAATACTTTAACAAAAATGATAGCATCATCTCCGTGTTAGCAGCTCCACACTCCAGTAAGTTGTCAGGCAAAATATTAAAAGCTTTTAGAAGCTTATTCTTGACACCAAGTGTAACAAAGAGTCGTAAGTTTAGCCTTCACTTGAGAAGACCATCACCAAATTACAAGATACATGTGTGCAGAATATACATTTGGGTTGCAGAAACAATTTGGTTTGCAGCATTATGGCAAACTAGCATACATATCTACTCGCTGTTTACTGCTTTCTGAGACATCTCCAATGGCATTGTAGTACTACTAGCCATCTCCACGGGTGGCGCGCTACTACTATGCTGCTCTTCAGACTGGTTACTGACCTTGATCTCCAATAACCGCTCCACCGGTTGCCTACATATGGGGCATCGGTTCGACTGATACCTCAAGACCTGTGCACAAGCACTACACATGCACTGCAAGAAGCCAACAAATATGTTAGTAGATTATTATATGTCAGGTTGGATAAACAACAATATTTAGCTGACCAATTCATAAATGTAATGCTGCAAAGGAAAACCATGATAGCTGAGATCCTTCCTTGGGAAAGTGTCCTTGTTTCTACAGATAAAGTACACTATACATGCAATGGCATTAGAAATAGGTTGTAATGAAATATACGCAAAAAATTTGACAGCATAGATTATCCTCTTTTAGAAACTAGGTATTGAACAAATTATCAACTTGGAAATAAGACAAAAACATGGTTCGCCATCCGGCTCTGCACATAAAAAGCCTAACCTTATTAGATCAAAGCTATGTTGCATGGACACAAATAGGACATGACACCATACCGACACGATAGCTTAGACATGGGACCTGATTTGGTGTGTCCTGATGCATTTTGGAGTGTCCGTGATGTATCCAATACATGTCCAACACTGTGGCATGGACACAACATCAAAATTTGGAGTGTCTGCTTCCTAAGATCTAGTCAACAGATATATGGTACAATAATCGTCTAAATTTTGGATGTCACTGGAGCTAGAAATAACATTAGTAAAACAAACCTATTCTCTTCCAAAATAGAGACGCATTCTCACCACATATAATCAAAGAATTATTCGATCTTTTGGTGTCAACCAAAAATAGGAATCAGTGTCAACAAAACATTCAAACCTGAGTTACAAAATATAGACCCACACATCATCCATACCCAAAAAAACATAAGATCCCAGAATCAGCAGTCTCCAGACATTTGATACAAGAATTTGGACAAGATCAGTAGCATGTCTGAATATTACACTTGCCTTACTTCCCTGCTTTACTCTTGTCTGGCACATTGATATGTGGGCCAAGGTGCGGCGCGCGTAGAGCATCGGTTTTTGCATTCACCTACATGTCAGTGGTTGGGTTTGGAAAGAGGATAAGATAGCCAGGTGAGTATGTATAGAATTTTTCTTTGGACCTTTTCTTTGAACATACCAAACCTGACTAGGGGTACAATATATTTCAAGTTTTGGCCAACTCAGGCATAACTACTTGATGAAGTTAACTAATGCTTCAGAGCTTCTAAGCATAATTATCAGACACAGACTCGACATCGACCTGGACAAGGCTTCGGGTCATTGGATCACTGGCCAACTGGTGGGTCAATGGTCGGACATGATATATATATATATATATATATATATATATATATATATATATATAGAGAGAGAGAGAGAGAGAGAGAGAGACAGAGAGAGACCATGACACTTCTTTAGATGACATATACACTTGTCGGAAAAGACGACTCTGTTTTAATTGTGACACTTCTTGTTTTGTCAGAAACACTCATGTCCCTCTTATTTTATGTCATATATATATATATATATATATATATATATATATATATATATAGGATGTTGGTATACATCTGACTGCAGCCTAGATATTAGCAGCGTGAAATGACATCAATATCTATCATAGGGAAGTAGAGTACCTGTTACTGCTTCTCTAATTGATAAGAACATAAACAAGTTAGAAAGCAAAGAGCTTTAGGCTTTTTTCTATTTGGGACTTGTCCAGAAAGACAAGAAAGACCCAAAAGAATTGGATATAGAATAATATAATTGCAAAACTTGTAATTCACCAAACATAACATATACCAGGCCGGATCCACCAGATCGATAGAAAAATTGTATGGTAGCGCATCCAGACCAGATTAGCCACTGGATCACTAGTTTTCAGGTCCGACCACTTCGGTCAGGGTTTGATAACTATGCTTCTAAGTACAAGCCACTTCATAATTTAGCAGATATCTGTACTCACCTTGGTCTCCTGAATGGATTAATTTGTCACAACCACTTCATTTTATAATGAAAGTGGAGGAAACATCAAATGGGAACTTGGAAGTAATTTACTCGTTTACTATCAAGTCTATCTATTAGTTCCATGCGGAGTTTTTTATTTTCTAGTTGACTGCCATTCCTTCTCTATTTCGTTTAAAGTACAATAATGAAATTCTCCATAGCAAAACCACATCGTGTTACTTCTTAATAATCTAGTCTTTCCTGGTCTATCTAGCGGAACATGAAGATTTTGTTCCTTGGTTGCATGAGTTTAAACTGCATAACAGAAAAGGTAGGTATGCCTACTACAAACTGGTCTCCTTGATTTCATGACAAGGCCCTCTCTTCATGGCTACTTTGGCTAAGAATTTTGCACCAGCACAGAGGATTGGTGCAGGTTGCAGCAGGTCAATAAAACTTCTCAATTCATTTGTGATTTCTCGTATTCCATACTGACCCATTCAGGTGGGAGAAGAGATGGTTGACAATGAGGATGAAAGCCAAAATATATGCTCTTCCAACATAATAAAGGCCTAATAACCTTAATAATCAGATCCTTGTTTCAAATTCTTGAGGTTGGCCTTATGGGTCCTTCTTCTGTTCTACTATGGTTAACCTAGGTTGTTGAATCAAGATACATATTATGTACTGACTGGCTTGATTATCGTATCGTGTATCTTATTTTGTAAGATACAGTCTCACATGGGAAATTTGACTCGACATTAATATAACCACATATATATTGATAAATTGAACACATTAAGCAACAATATGGACCATGACCAAGCATCAAGTGACAAGTTCATCATAAAGTCAAGTCAAAACTAAGACGAAACATAAAATCAGTATTATGTAACCTTATTATTCATGAGAATAGCAACATTGCATCAATAAGAACTAAACTACTAACAATCAGTACATTAACATTCCAAAAAATTGTGTGTTATACATTCCAATTTTATAACCAATGTATAATATATAAAAACAGATAAAATTAAGTTTAAAAAATCAAAAAAATATTTTAGAGAAAACCAATTGCCTAAGTTGTTGAAGTCTCCAAATATTTTAGACGCTACCATCGTAGATATTGAGCGTGATGTTGGAATTCGATGAAGGCCCCGGAAAGGAGATGCTCATCCAGAGAGTTCCCTCGGAAGTCGTAAGAGAAGATTGTTTGGAAAAGAAGTTGAAAAAGATTTTAAGTGGGTTATATGGATATCCAAGTCCAGTTCTAGAGTTGTAAGGTCGGATATAAAACCACTATTTTCCAGACCAAGATTCAGGTTAACCTGATAAGTTCGTATTGGCTTATATACCATATTGGGTGAAACGTATTGTATCTGTTCATAAAGAAATTGCATCGTCCAGTAAGTTTCCCCTTTGTATCACTCAAAGAACATTATCGTTCATAGGCCGTATCATGCTGTATCAGAAGATACATATCATGTACAATAAGATACAATAGAGGGGTTGAAATCTGGTTTCAGACCCTTCTCAAATTATTTCTAATAAGTACTTAGATCAGCTTAACAATTCTAATCTTCTACTATAAACTTTCTGCATATTCATGCAGACTTTCAGGATTCAGCTCCACCTCTCGCATCAAAATTGAAATTTGTGCTACATTCTCCTAGTATTGAAAGCAAAAGAAAAAAAAAAAAACTAGTTGTTAATAAAAAGAAAAGGAATCAATAAACTAAGGTAGGTCATTGGAACCCAAGACTATATATCCAGAGTAGCAATCCTAATGGGCTTTGAGAATGAGAGGGAAAAAACAACTTACCATATGTCGGCAGGGAAGAACAGTTGTATCACGTGGTTCTGAGAGGCAGATCACACATTCTTTCCCAGGATCATTCCCCTCAAAGTCACTGTCAACTGAATTCCCTATCCCATAAATCTCCTGCAGCTCATACCTAGTACCATTCACCCACAAGATCTGCTTCACCAATCGCACCCGATACTCTCCCTTATCCTTCTCAAACACGGCCTGTGTGATCTGTGAATTCAGAGCTTCACTTACTGTCCCTTCGTCATCGGATGGAGATGTTTCTGCCTTTATAACTAGGGGGTAAACTTCCATCTCCCCCTCTTTTGTCAGTTCTGCTTCCTCAAACATTGAGAAGTCAATTCCAGTTCCAGATGGTTGCCGGAACTTCTGACAGAGGCCTTCTTTGAAAGATACAGTAACTGGCACAAGCATATTCTCCTTTGTTGATGTCAGATTACAGTCAAAACCTTCTTTTGCAAAGAAATATAAAGTGATGCTGTTCACATAGGGAGACATCCAGATTCAGTAAGACTACCCCCCTGATGGGAACAAAAAGTGGACATAGAAAAGAGAATTTTGCAGTTGGCCTGATGCCATATATAGTAGACAATTCTAGATAAGAAGTTAAATATGAAGTTTATCTTAAACAATATAGCAAAGTACATAAACATTAAAAACAAGAAGGGTTAGGATCACTTATAAAAAAACACATCTACATAAACTTAAATCTACAGGTTAACAAGTGGAATATTCGAAAGCAAAAGCAAATTTATATATGCTACAAGACTTGTGGATGAATAGTTACGCAAAGCAAAGTCAAGTATGTAAAGTTAGATTCCTATAGGAATCTTTACTTCTCGAGTACATGATGTACATCAGAAGATTGCTAACTTCTAATCTGGGTACAATCAACAGAAAGTACACAAACATATAGGCTTGGAATATGTCCTTGATACTGTAATGCTCCGCTCCGCACGGCGCATTACGCTGAGACGTTGACTCAACGAGTCGCGTTGACCGAATAAAATGTATCGATGTGAATCGATACGAGAGTTACGTTGTCCCGAGCAATGCATCAAACTAAGTCGATGTGAAGAGTTGCCTTGTCCCAATGTATGCATCTAGTTGAATCGATGCGAAGCGCCGCGTTGTCCCGAAAGATAAGTGCGTTGAGACGGCTCGAAGATTCTAAGAAATCGAATCGACCAAGGCGCAAGTCCGAACCGATGCAAGTATTGATTTTAGTTGGTTTCATGTACAGGCTATACGTTTACGCTGAAATATTAGAGGTCGACATTCTGTCTTTATCAGTAAGGGGTCCGCGAAACCAAATCGTCGCCTCGCAACGGGCTGAGACTTGGACACGGTAAACCAAATCGGACGTATAATTCAATGAAGCATGAAGTGCTCGAATGGCTAAGTCGGGAGAGTCGGCCGTGCAACGAAGTTATGAAATCGAGTCGCATTGGCTCGACGAAATGACAAGGCGTATCGACTCAAGGTGGGAGGATTGATTCTTCTTTTTACTCCTTCATGCGATAAGTCAGAATATATCATTGTATGCTAAGTTAACCTATCGACGCCACGGACGTGGTCCGGTCGGAAGATAAATCGTAGTGTGTGTCGAACACTAGTTAGAACAATTGAAATGAAACGTGCATCAAATGCACGAGTCGCTATGGAACACTGGATATCGCAAAGGCGAGTGCCTCGGTGCGCAAGCCGCAAGAACATGGGATAACTGTATTCGGCGAGTGCCTTAGTGCATGAACCATTCCGTGCCTTCGCGCACGAGTTAGAAGGCTAGAACATTGAAAGACAATAGGCGAGCGTCCTAGCATGCAAGCCACAAACATTGAACACTAAGGCACAGAACATGGAAATACGGCTTCGATGCGTGCAGCAAGTGCACGACGCGAAGGAAAGATGATAAATGTGTCGAAACGTGCCTACGCGCACAAGATCATAAAAGATGGCTTCGTTGTGAAAGAATACAGTTGTGGCATGAATGTGGCGGAACTGTCGGATATGACATGATGCCTCGAAAGGTGTTCGGGACCTTCGGGTCATTCGGTTGACGAACATTGAGTTGAGGCATGATGCCATTGAACATTGAAACGAAATATGAAACGTAAGAACATAGAAAGTTAAAGGAAGAAATACGAGATGATAAAGTCTGAGTCTCAGACTCAAGACTATGTTTGGTTGTTTGAATAATAGGACGTTGCATAGTCGAATGGAATGTACTTGAGATAATTGTGATAATCTCTCGTGCATGGGTGTTCCCTCGAACGGTTAAGTGCCGGGGCGCCGGAACCGTTTGGCCTAGGAGGGAATGCATCTTTGATAGGCGCACATCCGTAAGACGATTAGCGACCGCTTAGCGAGATGTGAAAAGCCGCAAATGATGGTATGCAGCGGTAGATCTCCGTATTTGGGACAACAACCCATTACGAGAGGCGCCGGGCTACCCAATTTGAGAAAGAAAGAAAGAAAGAAAAGAAAGAGAGAAAAAAAAGAAAAAAAGAAACGCCTTTAGTCCATTCCGATGCGGATACGCCAAGACCTTCATATAGTTAAGGAACGAGGGGTTGAAAGTGTAGGCACGTATGTGTCCTGCACACATAGATCCTGCATAGAGAGCACTTATAACATGACAGGGAAGGAATGGGGCGTATTCACCTTGCGTCAGTGCAAGGGCGAGTGCGTCGACTTGGTAAGTCGTGCCACGAAACAAACACGAAATTGCTTGTCTGCATGCCTATTCAATTCGAATAACATGCTTGCCATGATAACATGCTTTACGCTTTCAAATATGCCATAAAATCGACCCTAAGAAGAATATAGCAAGATCATAAGCTAAGTTGCATGATTGAACATAGAAACTAAAATGTCGGTTTAGAAGGAAGGTCTTTTCGTCAGTACATGCGAGGACGAACGTACTGATCCCCCACCAGCTTTCATGCAGGGTGCAGGAAATGGATTGCTCGCGGCTTAGCTTCGCTTGATCGCGCAGAGGCATGGAATGCCGTAGCGTTTGAAGCGCGCGGTCGCATTGACGCTCGGACATGCAACATGATTGATGCGGTCGAGATATAGAAGGCATGATGTATGGAACGGTGAAATCATTTGTGGGCAAGAGAGAACCTGAATGTTGTAGCCAATCTGGCATATATTGTTGGGCTATCGAAAGCCTTTGTAATCTCAGTTTCGAATATCAATGAAGAGAATTGTTTCGTATACTCTGTTTTCCTTTCGTTGTTAATATCAAATCAAAGATAACCATTTGAGAACTTGTCATCTTGCCTTGTACGAGCGCAACTCCGGGCTCGTGCGGCATCACGCCCCCTGCGAGGACGATGATTCGGGTGATTCCGGGTCGGGGCGTGACAGATACAGCATAGACCATGTTGGTTTACAATGGCAGTACTCCTCTGAGGCCTTTGCATTGAGAACTTGGAGGCCTACTCAGCTCCATGGAGGTATTTTCTAGAGAGGATATTTTTCTTCAAATTTGGCACTGAAGAGGATCGTGACAAGATTTTAGATAGTGGTCCTTGGCTGATTGATGGAAGGTTGATCATCACAAGAAAATGGAGCCCCTGGATAGGGATCTACTAATGCACATCCCTGTCTAGGTTAGTTCTCTGCCTTGTAACTGAAATTTTGGAGTAAAATGTAGACATCTGCAAAGGTTGGCCAATATAATTGGCAATCCACTGCACGGAAATGTTACAACCAAGTATATCAGGTTGGCTTATGCAAAGATTTGGGTGGAGTTGAGAGCAGGTGAGAAGCTTCCTGATGCAATGCATATTGTGGAGGATGGCAAGGAAATGGAACAACCAGTGGAGCATGGCTTCCTCCATCATGTGCATCTTGCAAATGTTTTGGCCATCAACAAAATAAGTGTCCTACTATACAAACATAGAGAGCCAAAAAGAAGAAGCACCATATGGTGGAGGCACTTAGACCCAAGCAAGGAGATAGAAGAAAGGGGAAGAGCAGAGGAGCAGAGAAGTGCGGAAAGGAGTAGTGGAGTGATAGAGGCTGGACCTATAAAAGAAACCTCACCTTTGAGAGGAATCAGAGTAACGCCTCAGGGTATTTACAATCCTCAAGAAGTGGTCAAGATTGTGGGAGAAGATAGTCGGAGTTTTTAAAAAGGCCAGATCATTAACAATGATCAAGCAGTGAACTATCAACCCACTGAAAATGCTGCAGAACGCCACGAGAGGCTGCATTACAGGTGATGCCTGGAAAACAAGGCAGCTATCACCAAGGGGGGTATCACAGAGGAAGTGGAAGAAATTCCTGAGCTAATGAGAACTAATACATGTGCTAATTTGCTGGAACCTGAGAATTCATTTAACCTCATGAAACTCCTTGCAAAGGACGAGGAGCCATCATGTAAATACAAGAGAGCACTTGAGGACGGCAGCCAGATAAAAAGACAAGATGAACCTGGGTAGTTACATATTGATTCACCTGGGCAGCAGGGCAATAGCTAACAGATAGAAGTCACGAATGGGATAACCTGCTGGAGGAATGAAGAAGACAGAAAACAGCACTAAGAAGACAACAAAACAAGTGGAGGCCAATCCGACAACTAGAATGATGCTGAGGAAATATAAAGCTCAAAACATAACACCTCCTGACAATGTTAGTCTGAAATTGATGATGTTGACCCATCCTTAATCTTAATATGGGTGTCACCTTGGTTTTCTTCAGTAATAGGCATCGTCATTGCCTTGGACGTCACAGGTCCACCTATAAGGCAGGCAGATGAAGGTGCACAAGACATACAGTAGGGGGGAGAGAATTCAAGAGTTCCACAAAATAGAAGTCGTCACCTGCAACGGAGGTGGGACTAGGAGTTGAAAAAGGAGAACCAGAGAGATTACTGGTGTGTTGCATGTGGCCTGCGAATGTAGGGGTAATACAAGAGCCAAGAGGGATGAGAATTGTGGAGGAGAAGAGAAGTGATACTTCTGTGAACAAGATAGAGGTCGCCGCTCACACCACTTGATAGTAGTAGGAGAGAAGAAGAGGCAATTTGGCAACACTCCAGGAGTCTTTAGCGACCTCGCAGGGACAGGGTTCACTCTTTGGGAGGAAAACTTATTTCGTTTAGGCAATATGAACAAGTCGCAAATAATGGAAAGTTTTGAGGATATTCGTGAAAGGAAAAGAAAAGCATGCTGTCAGGCTTCAAAGCCAAAACTCAGTAGGGGATGAATGAGTGTTCAAACTTATGCATACATAAAACACCTATGACTCCAGAAGGTTAATGGAGTCACGCCAATTGACTGATGTGGCGGTATATACATGTATTCGGAGTATGTGATAGTTCATTTTGATAATATTTTGCTGAATAAAATTATATATGAAAGGAGTTCTGCAAATTTTCTTGTACGAGCTTGTTTAGGGAAAGGACTCAAAGGAGTAGTATCCAAAAACTTGAACTTTAGGGAGTTGACTACAATTTACCTATATAGTTAACTATGCTTGAATTCATGTCTATATATTTGACAACTTGGAAATCTTCATGAACAAGTATTACTTGGTCAATTAATCAGCCTACTGATCGTTGCTTATTTCAATTTTTAGAACATTACCGATTCTTTTCACAAATGAGGTAATAGATCTAATGTTTTAAATTAAGACTTAGCCAAATCTCAGTGTCCTACATATCTTGAGGTATTATAAACCCCTAATCCAACTGAATGCCTCCTGCACTGAATTCATCTTTTTAACGCATGAACGAGGCACTTCATAACAATAATATTTATGTTATTACACTACATATCCAGAGGCCTAAGTTCAGCAGGGCTAAAGTTCATGCCATAAAATTCACAATTATGATCTACACCCTTTAACCTTAAAGACATTTTGCCACGTAGCTCAGTTTGTATGGCTTGCAGTAAACTCGTCAAACATATAGCAATTTAAGTATGAAGAAACAAACTTAAGCTCATGCATTAATGCAACAGTTGCTTATTAAAGTATAATAAACAATGACGAACAAGTCACACTGACTATAAAAAGGGATGTACTTCACTAAAAAAAAATTCAGAGAACAAATGCTAGCCTGAAGTTGATTCAATTAAATAAAAGTTTTTCATTGAGCATTCTTGTTGGGCATAGTATATGCTTGTAAAAGGTCACTAGTTTAGAACAATCTTGTAAAAGGTCACAAGTCACACTGACTATAAAAAGGGATGTACTTCACCAAAACTGAACCGAAATTAGCCATAACCGGAACCGAACCGATTTAATCGATTCGGTTTGTTTGGTTGGGCTATTTCTTTTGTTTAATGGACTGGGCCCAAAGTTGAGATTGTGGCTAAATTATATTTAAAAATACAATTTTTATACATACTTTTGCCGTATTTCAAAGTTGGGCTGAAAGTTAGACTAGTTGTTAAATTACCAATTGGACTTCAAAACACATACATAGAATTGTTGTTTTCAAAATATACATATTTTTAATCATAAAATATACATAGAATGGAGGGTATTTACATAGTTGCATAAGTCTTACTCGGTTTTCGGTTTTGGATCGAAAACGAAACACAAAACCAAAACCGAATTAGAAATTATAATATTTTCAAAATCGAAACCGAGCCATAAAATTTTCGAACCGAACCGAACCAACTTATTATCGGTTCGGTTTCTGGTCCAAAACTGAATAATGCACCCCTACATAAAAGGACTCATCTGGCAATTATATTTGAAGACGCTAAGGACAGAGTTAGTCAAGCAACCTTGAAATTAACCAGTAATAAAAATAGTAAAGATGTATCTTTCTATCAAAGTACAAAGCCCATAAAGGCTTAAACAACCAAAACAATGTATATCTTCAGACTCGTTAAACAGTTACCCTTTTCTCTTGGGATCAAAAAGGAGTTCATTAACAGTTACCCTTTTCTCTTGGGATCAAAAAGGAGTTCATTAAAGCTTCTTCAATTTATCAAAAAGATCAAAGGAAAAGGTGTGATTTTTTGTTCCATGTACTGAAACACTTATCAAGTATCAACAATTTAGTCAAGGATGATCAGACAAGCCATGAGGGCTTCAAGTTGAGTCATACGAAGGTCAAGCAGTCAGACAAAACCTACTCATGTGTTACCATTTTGTTTTAGGTGAACTAAGGCAATTCCATCAATCCTTGTCCATTTTACCGAAGATGTTAGAAAGGACTCTTCTTATTTGACATATAGTGACAATTTTATCAAGTATCTTACTAAGTAATTATGGCCATTTCAAGTAAGATAATCGGTAACCAACACTTGAATTTGAAGACAATTATGAAACATATATTCATCAGAGAGAGACATTCCTATTATGTTACAGAAGTGTGTTAATATGAAATTGTAATGACCTTCAAGCACTAAGACAAGAAATTACCGTCCGTCCACGGTGGCATCAAACATGAAAGTGACAAGGAACCTCCCCGGGTTCAGCTCATCCGGCTCGATTCTCAGGCTCTCCTTCTTAAGGTTCACGTCATTACGAATGGTGACCGCCTTCTGGTGCTCCACGAAAGGCTGCTGCTGCACCACCGGCGGGTTAGTGTGCCTCCCCGCTCCGCCTCCCCAACTGGAGTTCTGCGGTGCCACACCGCCCCGGTGGTGGTGCTGATGGTGGTGGTCGAAGGGGGCGGGCAGCGGAACGGGCATCGGCGGCGGGGGAGGGGGGTAGTATCCAGTGTACTGGTAGTACGGCGGCTGGTTGGGGTTCGGGTACTGCGGCGTGTACGGCGTGGCCGCCGCAAAAACGTAGCGGTTGCCGGGGACCGGCGGTGGGGGCTGCAGTTGCGGCGGATGTTGCTGGTATGGCGGGGGAGGTGGGGGTGGATTAACCGGCGGTGAATTATGGCTCGAATTCCTCAGGCGACCGTGACCGCCATTGCTCCCTGAGTTCCCCATTCCTAGAAACAATCACAGAATACAAATTGCTCAACCCTCAAAGAAAGTATTGTTCTTGAGCATTTGGGACTAACAGAACCCAAAAAATACAAAAAGAAGTGATCTTTATGGCTGGATCACTGAAAAAAAAAACCTATAATTGATGTAAAGGTGCAATCTTTGGATAGAAACATAGCTTACCACAAACGTTTTGGTGACTCCTCTGATCAAATCTGTAGAAGAAGAAAATCCCCAAAAAAGGGTTTGTTGGTATTACTGAGAAAACCCTAGAAATTGCAGAAAGCTGTAATCTTGGAGAGAATTCTGATCAGAATTCAATTTTTTGATGGAAGAAAATTTTTGAAAGCCTAACTAAAATTTCTTTCAATGGCTATTATTAAAGAATATGTTGATAGTCTGAGCTCTCTAGTCTAGTGGTATTAGAGCAGACATCAGGAGGGACTGGCAAGGTTCGAGTCCTCCAATTGTGTGTGTGAGTGGGATTTCAAAAAAAAAAAAAAAAAAAAATATGTTGATACAAAAGAATAAAGAGAAAGAAGTAAAAAATATAATAGAGTTTGTTTACTTTTTTTCTTTCTTACTTTTGATAGTAAATTTTTGTTTTAAAGAGAGAGATGTAATGAAGAAAGGAAAAGGTTATGGCATATTTTTGATGCAAAAGGAAGAAAAAGGAGGGACCCAATTTGAATACTATATTGCACCATTGTATGTGACACACTATTGTTGCTTTTTCAATTTTTGACTCATTATTCTTGCTTTTTCAATTTTCTTTTATAATGGAAGGAAGCATCTAATGCTCCAGTGGGATTTTGTTAGCTGTCAATCTTATTATTAAAAGAAAATTAGTTGTTTTTTTTTAATCAAAATAAGGGACATTGAGAATATGAAGGTGGTCCCTTCTTTCATGACTTTCTTGGTCTACTTTAGTCTTCGATTAGTGATAACCCATTATATCATGTTGTTGTTTTTTAGTGCAGTTACCTGTACTGTATCGGACCGATGGATGACTTATATAGTCACATTCCAACTTGAAAAATGACACTTCAAATAAATAAATAAAAATATATATATATATATATATATATATATATATATATATATATATATATATATATATATATATATATATATATATATATAGTAAATGACCTCTAGCCTAGTGGTATATATATATATATACCGCATGCATCTCTCTTAACCACTAGGCTAGAGGTCATTTACTATATATATATATATAGGCGATGATGAGTCTGATCTGTGCGATGATGAGTCTGATCTGTATATATATATATATATATATATATATATATATATATATATATAGGCGATGATGAGTCTGATCTGTGCGATGCAGAGCATCGACAACGTCGGAGGACTGACGAAAAATTAAGAGCCACGATCTGAGCTGGAATAAAAACGCACAGATCAGACTCATCATCGCCTATATATATATATATATATATATATATATATATATATATATATATATATATATATATATATATATATATATATATATATATATATATATATAAACAGATTTTTTTGGACAAGAAAAAAAAATCTGCCAAGTGAGTTGGCGAAAAGTCATTTCCAACCAACTCACTTGGCTTGATTCCTCTTTTTAGCCATTTCACTTAGCTTATTCCTCTTTTTAGCCATTTCATTTGGCTGAAAAAAATTTGTGTGCTCTGCCAGAGAGGATAAGAGAGAGAAAACTTTTTGCCAATTCAAATGGCTAGAACTTGGCTTTTCGGCAATTCAAATGGCTGGCACAGTCTCCCACCCAAGACCAAAGATTAGCACAGTCTGCAAGGTGAACTTTCGCCAAGTCACTTGGCTTGGGAGTGACTTTTTGCCAAATCACTTGGCTTGGGGTTGAGTTTCTGCCATATGAATTGGCTGTGGGTGGGGATTCTCACCAAGTCATTTGGCTGGGTTTTCCATGGCCTACCAGCACTTGAATTTTAAGTTTTCGCCAACTCAGTTGGCTTGAAAACCAATTTTTCTACTCCTTCGCCAACTGAGTTGGCTATTCATCCAGTTCCCTATAATTTTTCGAAACTTTTTCCTTATCATGCTATATTGTTAAAATTAATCCCCCTATACGACAATAATCCATATATTTCGTGAACGTTCTCACTAAGAGTCGAACACCCGGCCATCTGGACCTTATGTCTCTTCTCTAATCGCTAGGCCAGAGGATCATTAATTATATATATGGGTCCGGATCCGGAGCCACGTACGTAGAGCCTCGCGGGAGCCCCGTCGCTCTCGATCGTTGAATCGAGTGGACGTGTGCGCGGGGCCTTGATTCGTTGGTACGAGAGGGCAGAAATTTGATGGGGCTCCGCAGATGAAATAGAGAACGAAGTATATATATATATATATATATATATATATATATATATATATATATATATATATATATATATATATATATATATATATGTCCGGCGCTCCTAGCGTAAGTGGCAGGAGGGGGGGGCTCTCGGCGGGGAGACCCGGGATCGAGCCCCCCTCCCGCACAAGTCGGCTGGGTGGCGTGGCCACGGGCTTGTGTGCGGGTGACCGGACACCACAAAAAAAAATAAAAAAATAAAAAAATAAAAATAAAATATATATATATATATATATATACTACCGTATAATAAATGGAGAACGGAGTGGCAGGAGCAGGGTTAGGGTTTCCTCTGTCATGGAATCCTGGCTCTTCTGATCGGGGACGAGGGAAAGGAAAAAAGGCGGATAGATGCTCCCCCTCGCAAGACGATGGAGGTGGGTGGTCGACGGTCGATAGGCGGAGGAAGAATAGAGGCGGCGCACTTGAACATCAGAGGAGGGGCGCGATGGAGCAATATAGCTAGCCGAACTCCTTGAAAGGGCGGGAGGCCGATAGGAGGATGCCTATGCCTTCAGTCCGACGAGGTTACCGTCATGAAGGAGGTACGGGGTTGAAGACAACGACCAATGACAAAAGAAAACATGTGGCCTATGATCGGATGGAAGGTATGATCGGGAGTGCAATGGTTTGAGAAGGACGACAGCTGCAGGAGGGGCCATCTGGGATGTTACCGGACCTTGGTTCCTCTAAGGGACTCCCATGGGGCAAATCTTGGGTCGATTGTATTCGACAAGCTGAGCCAAGCCCAGATTCTAGGATGAAGTACGTGGAGCCAACGAGAGTTAGAGACAAGTTGAGAGCGATATTTCCAGAGGAAGAGATCAAGCAAGCGGGGGAGTTTTGGGCGAATACAATAGTCATGTACGTCATGGGAATAGGCCATTTTATGGCCAAATCAGAGGATATGCAAGTCAGATCTGGCATCCAAAGGGCACTATGGAGATCTATGTACGAGAGAACGTGTTTTATTTCGTAAAGTTTGGCTTACGCGAGGATGTAGAGCATGTATTGTAAGGTGGCCCTTGGAGTTCGATGGTAGGCTTACCATGATAAAGGAGTGGACACCAACTGCCAAATACGAGAAGTAGGTAGTACATATTGTCCCTGTTTGGATCAGATTTCTAAAGTTTCTAGTTAACTATTGGACCGTTCCGTTATTGATGCGCCTCATGAGCCTAGTAGGTGTGCCTATCAAGACAGACGATGCCACAACAAAGAAGGAACATGTCATGTATGCTAGAGTATTTTTGGAGGTGAAAGTGGGTAAGGAGTTGCCAAAGATGACCGAGTATGAAGTTCCATCAGGGGAAGTGTACACCCAGGCCATGGAGTATGAGTGGGTCCTTCCTAGTTGTAGGAGATGTACATGTTTTGGCCACACTATGAGGGAGTGCAAAATGCTAGAATCCTCGGACATGAGCGGACAGACAACTAGGGTAAATCCTGACCCTAACATCCAATAATGGGAGGGTGTGATTGAAGTTGAAAAGGACACGAGGAATTCTACAGGTGGTCGGCCTATAATTGAGAGGAATATTGATATGCATAATGTGGAAGAAGGTGGATTAGAAGAACTAGTGGGAAGCAGTGGTATGGAATTGTTTCCTATTAATGCTGGTACCCCCTTGACAGCAAGTTATCGGATAGGTCCGATGGTGGGAGAGAGTGCAGCTTTCATGCCTCAGAACCAGAATACTGGAGAGCGGGGGCATACATAGCCAGCTACGTATAATGAAATGGAATCCACCTCACTATACGGTCACGGCTGTCTAGATATATGAGGGTTTAACTACAATCCATCAGTCTCTTATGGTCATGAACAAGCCTAGTGTCTCAATCACAAGCAAGTAAGTAAATGTTACAAGATGTAAGATCACCAAATATACAATAGTAAGGCATCCCAAACATTACATATTCAGCTGATCATGAAGCTAGTCGTTACAAAATGTGAGGACTAGCAAGAGTTTTAGTCATACATGATCAACCCTAGGATCTGTCAATCATGTTACAGCCCGTAGGTAGACAGTAAATAAAGGTGCAATACGAGCTAACACGTGCTCGCCGGCTAAACGCCTCAAAAGAATATTTTTACAATAGAGTAGAATAGCCAAAATAAATCCACTCGTTGCCAGGGTATCGACTAGTGGTCACCATCTGGCTGGAAAGTCGGTAGATCCTCTGGAGCTGCTCTGGTATCTGGCCATACAAAACCAGCTGGGTCAGACCCCAGAAAGAGCAAGTGCCACAAAGGAGACTTCACTTAAGAACTAAAACCAGCAATTAGCACAAGAATATAATTATATAATAAAATACAGTAATTAAGGAAAAGCATGACAGGTGATATACGATGAGATAACCATGGGACTATTCAGATAACCAGGTTACAACCCGTAAACCAAACAAGGACCGGGGTTGTAACCCTTTATCTGAACGGAACTTGGTTTTCCACCATTTATCGGCAAGATAGTATAAGAAATCAGGACATGTAACAATCTTGTACAGGATCAAGACAAGACTAGACAGATTATACCTCATCCAACATTCACGGCCAAGTAATAAGTACGACTTGATACTTTAACTATATCACAGGCCTAGTTACTACCAAGATGCAATGAGATGTTCCTCCAGCCACAAGTCCTGCAGCTAATCCAGGTTATCCAGGCGACTTGGATTCATTAAGCAGTTATCAAGAATTGTTAGGTGGCTTGGTGTGCAACACATGAAAGTGTGCATAGAACTTGTTTCATGAAGTACCCCACATGACAGTGGGCTAGAAATGTGCCCTACTCGACGACAGGCTATAAGTCCAACAATGGTGGCCCGGATAACGGGATCGCCTGTAATTGGGGAAATCTCTCATGACTATTGTATTATTCTAGTTGTTAGCCTTAGCCATTTACAGTAGGTACCCCTGACCGTGGTACTCAGGGGTCCCTGTCCTAGACATGATGCAAGACAAGACGGGTTCATTTGTACAAGCACAATCGTCCACGGTGTCCAGGTCATTCATTCTTGTCATGTCATGTTGGCCGTCGCAACAGCAATTCGAAAAATATATAGATTATGTCATGTTTATCATGTCAAGTTATCATGTCAAGTTTATTTGTCAGGAGTGCGCCACAACGGGCCACTATCAAGTCATGTCATTGTCAAGAGTGCACCACAACGGGTCACCATCGTGTCAGAAAATAATTAATATGGCACAAGCATACATGTGGTAATTAAATATTAGTAGGGGCATGGACGTGGACTCATGCAGCTCAGAAAAAATTGGGCCATATGCGGCCAGCAAATAATATTAATGGCCATGCAGAAAATTGTCTATGCGGCCATGAATGTGAATATCCATGCGGCCAGAAATTGGTCCATGCGGCCAATGCAATTAGCTATATGCGGCCAGCTAAGTAAATTGGCCAGCAATTGAACTGCCATATGCGGCCAGCTAAAATAATCATGCAAGCAATTGCATGCAATGCCATGCAACAGTGCATATGCGGCTAACAAATTAAATGGCCATGCAAATTGGCTAAAGGCCATGCGGCCTTGCAATTCAACTAAAGGCCATGCTGCCATAAATCAAATGGAGGGGGGAGAGCATATGCGGCCAGCATGCAAGGCCATGCAAATTACATGCTTATGCGGCCAGCATGCAAGCTAATAATTAAATGGATTTGCATGCAAAGTTGATGCATGCGGCCAACTAATGGCCAAGCTAATAATTAAATACAAGCATGCAAGCTTTAAGCTATTAATTAAATGCAAGCCTGCAAGCTTTAAGCTATTAATTAAATGCACAAGCATGCAAGCAAAGCTTGCATGCAAATAATACAAATGTATACAAGATTATGGCTGATGCATGCAATATGCGGCTACAATTGTTTGGAACTAATGTACTTGCGGCCAGGTGATATTCCATGCGGCCAACTTGGTTTTCCAAGCAAGAACTACTAATGCATGCAACTATTCATGCTAATGCATGCAAAATAGTTGAAAGGCCATACAAGCAAGTACATGCATAAAATATATATACATTAAATATTGAGCATGCCAGCATTGCAAGGCCATGCAGCTCAACTAAATGGCCCATGCGGCCAAGAATATATAAATGCATGCAAGCTACAGCTTGCATAGGCCAAAGGAAATTAAATAATGCCATAAAATGGCCATACGGCCATGTTTAAGTAAGCAAGGATGATACATGCAATTATTTAAGTACTAATGCATACAAATGCATACAATTCCATGCGGCTAGCAATGAACAGTAGCCATGCGGCTCAGCAATTGTATGCAAACTAATGCATGCAATTACATGCAAATGCAAATAGGCCATGCGACTAACAATGAACAGTAGCCATGCGGCTCAGCAATTGTATGCAAACTAATAAATTCTTATGCGGCCAAGGCAGGTGGCCATGCAATTAATTGCATATGCGGCCCAAACAAATGGCCATGCGGCAAAAGCTATTAATTAATGCTCATGCGACTCAGAGCTAAGAATGCTCATGCGGCTCAGCAACTCAATATTGCATGCAGCCAAAAGTATAATTAATGGCTCCCACAGAGAACATGTCTATAGAAATACCATGGCCTCCATGCTCCACCAAACAACAATATGAACCCAAATCCAGACTCCCGTAGATCAAATTTGGGTAGAATAGAATTCTCTACAACATGGAACCATCAACTAGCAAAAATATGCAGGTTTGATAGATCAAAATTCGTAGAAACCAAAAATACCATAAAGCTAGATCTACAAGAAATTAACCACGGAAATAAAAAAATGCTAAGTACTAAAGTGGGTTAGAAACACATGAGAAAGATAATGGAACAATAAAAATGAACTTCCTCCATGAAGCAAGATGCACTTGCCTAAACCTTCCACTCTCAAATTGGTGGAGAAGTAATGGAAGGGAAGAAAAAAAGTTAATGAGGAGAGAGAAGGGAGTGGGGGTTAATAAATGGTGATGGTGGTGGTAGGTGGGGTAGGTTCACAACAAAACCGAACCAAGCCCAAACAATCCAAACCCAACCAAACAAAACCAAGCCAAGCCAAGCCAAGCCACACCAGGATGAGCCAAAAATAAGCTAAACCAGGATCAAGACAAGCACGACAAGTCTAACTACAGGTCGGGATTCCATACACGTATACAAAATATGTAATATGAACCACGGGCATTACAACTCTACCCACCTTAAAAGAATTCTGTCCTCGGAATTTAATCAAGATACTAGAGAGGCAAGGACAAGCTAAACTAATCACAGGTAAGCTATAACTAAGCAATCAATTATTGCAATCAAGGAATTTGAAGGAAGAAGGAAGACATCCTGCTAGAAACCTATCTGCCGGTTCTGAATCTGAGCTGGGGTCAGGGCATACTTTTGGGGTCTATGCTGCTGGAATACTCTGGAGGCTACTCCTGAATGCTGGGCTTGATCTCCAGGTTGATGCTGGTCCACGGGAGGTGCTTCGCCTTACCGATCGGCAGGGTCAGGAACAATGCCGCTGAAGAAGACGACATAGGGAACAATAAGGAAGGACCAGGACAGATCAAAGATACAAGCATGTGATCAGGACAAGAATGTCAGGGATTCAGAGAATACGAGAAGAGATCAAGGACAAGTACTGATTGAGACATCTATTCGGTAAACTCTCACATATCTTGATTTATAAGACCTGCATGGGCCACCACTTAAACCATGTTACGCCCCAGAACCAGAATACTGGAGAGCGGAGGCGTACATAGCCAGCTACGTATAATGAAATGGAATCTACCTCACTATACGGTCACGGCTGTCTAGATATATGAGGGTTTAACTACAATCCATCAGTCTCTTATGATCATGAACAAGCCTAGTGTCTCAATCACAAGCAAGTAAGTAAATATTACAAGATGTAAGATCACCAAATATACAATAGTAAGGCATCCCAAACATTACATATTCAGCTGATCATGAAGCTAGTCGTTACAAAATATGAGGACTAGCAAGAGTTTTAGTCATACATGTTCAACCCTAGGATCTGTCAATCATGTTACAGCCCGTAGGCAGACAGTAAATAAAGGTGCAATACGAGCTAACACGTGCTCGCCGGCTAAATGCCTCAAAAGAATATTTTTACAATAGTGTGGGAGAGCCAAAATAAATCCACTCGTTGCCAGGGTTCCGTCTAGTGGTCACCATCTGACTGAAAAGTCGGTAGATCCTCTGGAGCTGCTCTGGTATCTGGCCATACAAAACCAGCTGGATCAGACCCCAGAAAGAGCAAGTGCCACAAAGGAGGCTTCACTTAAGAACTAAAACCAACAATTAGCACAAGAATATAATTACATAATAAAAGACAGTAATTAAGGAAAAGCATGACAGGTGATATACGATGAGATAACCATGGGACTATTCAGATAACCAGGTTACAACCCGTAAACCAAACAAGGACCGGGGTTGTAACCCTTCATCTGAACGGAACTTGGTTTCCTACCATTTATCGGCAAGATAGTATAAGAAATCAGGACATGTAACAATCTTGTACAGGATCAAGACAAGACTAGACAGATTATACCTCATCCAACATTCACGGCCAAACAATAAGTACGGCTTGATACTTTAACTAACTAGGGTTATCACAGGCCTAGTTACTAGCAAGATGCAATGAGATGTTCCTCCAGCCACAAGCCCTGCAGCTAATCCAGGTTATCCAGGCGACTTGGATTCATTAAGCAGTTATTAAGAATTGTTAGGTGGCTTGGTATGCAACACATGAAAGTGTGCATAGAACTTGTTTCATGAAGTGTCCCACATGACAGTGGGCTGGAAATGTGCCCTACTCGACGGCAGGCTACAAGTCCAACAATGGTGGCTGGGATAACGGGATCGCCTGTTACTGGAGAAATCTCTCATGACTACTGTATTATTCTAGTTGTTAGCCTTAGCCATTTACAGTAGGTACCCCTGACCGTGGTACTCAGGGGTCCCTGTCCTAGACATGATGCAAGACAAGACGGGTTCATTTGTACAAGCACAATCGTCCACGATGTCCAGGTCATTTATTCTTGTCATGTCATGTTGGCCGTCACAACAGCAATTCGAGATATATATAGATTATCTCATGTTTATCATGTCAAGTTTATTTGTCAGGAGTGCGCCACAACGTGCCACTATCAAGTCATGTCATTGTCAAGAGTGCACCACAATGGGTCACCATCGTGTCAGGAAACAATTAATATGGCACAAGCATATATGTGGTAATTAAATATTAGCAGGGACAAGGACGTGGACTCATGCGGCTCAGGAAAAATTAGGCCATATACGGCCAGCAAATAATATTAATGGCCATGCAAAAAATTGTCTATGTGGCCATGAATATGAATATCCATGCGGCCAGAAATTGGTCCATGCGGCCAATGCAATTAGCTATATGCGGCCAGCCAAGTAAATTGGCCAGCAATTGAACTGCCATATGCGGCCAGCTAAAATAATCATGCAAGCAATTGCATGCAATGCCATGCAACAGTGCATATGCGGCTAACAAATTAAATGGCCATGCAAATTGGCTAAAGGCCATGCGGCCTTGTAATTCAACTAAAGGCCATGTGGCCATAAATCAAATGGAGGGAGGGAGCATATGCGACCAGCATGCAAGGCCATGCAAATTACATGCTTATGCGGCCAGCATACAAGGCCTTGCAAAGGTGCTTATGCGGCCAGCATGCAAGCTAATAATTAAATAGATTTGCATGCAAAGTTGATGCATGCGGCCAACTAATGGCCAAGCTAATAATTAAATACAAGCATGCAAGCTTTAAGCTATTAATTAAATGCAAGCCTGCAAGCTTTAAGCTATTAATTAAATACAATCCTGCAAGCTTTAAGCTATTAATTAAATGCACAAGCATGCAAGCAAAGCTTGCATGCAAATAATGCAAATGTATGGAAGATTATGGCTGATGCATGCAATTAATGCATGCAATATGCGGCTACAATTGTTTGGAACTAATGTACATGCGGCCAGGTGATATTCCATGCGGCCAACTTGGTTTTCCAAGCAAGAACTACTAATGCATGCAACTATTCATGTTAATGCATGTAAAATAGTTAAAAGGCCATGCAAGCAAGTACATGCATAAAATATATATGCATTAAATATTGAGCATGCCAGCATTGCAAGGCCATGCGTCTCAACTGAATGGCCCATGCGGCCAAGAATATATAAATGCATGCAAGCTACAGCTTGTATATGCCAAAGGAAATTAAATAATGCCATAAAATGGCCATGCGGCCATGTTTAAGTAAGCAAGGCTGATACATGCAATTATATAAGTACTATTGCATGCAAATGCATGCAATTCCATGCGACTAGCAATGAACAGTAGCCATGCGGCTCAACAATTGTATGCAAACTAATGCATGCAATTACATGCAAATGCAAATAGGCCATGCGGCTAACAATGAACAATAGCCATGCGGCTCAGCAATTGTATACAAACTAATAAATTCTTATACGGCCAAGGCAGGTGTAGAGCCTAAAAATCAAGTTGTACCTTAAATATACTGATCAGTGATCAAGTTGCGCCCCAAAAATCAAGTTGCGCCACTGATATGAAGCTTGGAGAACAGACTGCGCCACCGATCAGATTGCGCCCAATATCAGACTACGCCCAATCTAGTTGTGCCAAAATCTACGTGGCATCTGACACTTAATGGTCATCATTACCTGACCATACTGATGACTGACACAATAGTGAACGAGAAAAATCTCTTCGAATCCTTTGAATTGTGCCGTTCAAGGAAAAGTTGGTGGACAGATGTCTTATACACTTCGTGAGTTGTGCCCAGGCGCAATCTAAACAAAATCCTTAGTTGCGCCTGGGCACAACCTGAATGACTTTTACTCAGAAGCTGCCACGTGTGTAGGCGCAGCTCAAATCAAGCACAGTTTGACTTGTTAACTGAAGCTCGTGCAACCTGATAAAGTTGAGACAACTTACATTCTAAAGCAGGATGACGTGGCGCACATGCCACTAATCTCTCAAGACGTGTCTACTATCCTGTATACGACCACGTGTATCTCAATCATATGATGCCACGCGTCTAAATACAGTTAGTACACGATTAACAACTGAATGAAAGTTGGCACAACAGGAGATTGGCACAATCCAGTATGGCGCAATCCAGCCTCGCGCACATCAGTGTAACTGCTAAAACAGTTATTTTCTGAACTCTATAAATAGAGTTTCCAATCATCATCAGACAGAGATCAAGAACTCTTGTAAAATTGCTGCTGCGTTCTCTAGAGGCTACAGTCTTCAAGTTCACATAGTCCAAGGGATAAAGTGATCGTCTCCTGATCAGATTCCTAAAGTTGTACTTCCCCAGAATTCATTGTACTTTGTACTCTTTTACAAGTTTGGAATAAAACAAATTTTTATTTTTGCAAACAAAATGGCGACTCTGCTGGAGACGACTTCCTCCTTCGACGAAAAAGTGACAACTCAATATGACATTGCGTCGATCGACAAGACGCAGAAGACTCTGGTTGTTCAAGTCAACCAGACAGCCTACGAGAATATGATCAACACCAAGAGCAACAAGCGCGCGGTGGCTATTACCAAGAATAGGACTGTGTGGACTCCTAAATCCCCCACAGTCGCTGTTGCCCAGGCACAACTTGATTGCTCAATGACCAAGACGCAATCTGCCTCAGTGGTTCCAGTACAGCCTATTTCTATTGCTAGGGTGCAATCTGCTCACTCTGCTGCCCATGCACAGTTTACCACTATCCTTGCTGCCAAAACGCAGTCAGTTCAAGCTACTATCGAGGCACAGTCTACCAAAGTTGCTGCCAAGGCGCTACCAGTAGTCCGTAGGACTATGGCGTAACCCAAGCAATCTGTTACTCCGGCACAATTTAAGGGAACTAGTCTTTTGGCTATACCCTCTTCCAATTCTCAAGTTCTGAATTTAGAGAATTCATGTCCTAGTGCTAACACTAGACAGAACAAAGGAAAAAGTCCTATGGCATTTTCTCAATTGGTACAATCTATGTCTAAAATGATCACACAACAGAACAAAAGGAAACACTTCTTAGCTAACCCTGTTCAAAATAAAGGAAAGCACCCTTTGGTCTTTCCTCAAACTTCCCTAGTCTATGACTCGGAGGAAGACGTATCAGATTCTATTCCTGTAAACAGAGGTCCTCGAACCTCTGATATCGGAAAGAATACTGATCAGAGAGGCATCTTACCTACCCCTATGGGGTCTGGTCAAGATCTTTCTACCTTGCAAATTTTAAGATCCAAACAAGGAAAATTGAAGGTATCACAAACAGAGACACCGGGAGCAGAATTTTCAGATTTACGCGCTTATCTCAATAGGCGTCAACCAATATCAACTTTGGCAAAACGCAAGAACCCTATACCGAAGGCCAATCTGCACCAAAAGCCAAAGTTTGAAAAGAAAGGCCCTTCTACCTATGCTAATGAGTTGAGTACATCCTTGTATACTCAAGGAACCAAACACTTGAAGAATAGGAAACATGTTCCTAACATCATTAAGAAATATGTCCCTCCGACTTCTTCTCATTCTGTGGTTGTAACTGATCTCCGGCAACGTCTTACACAAAGACGGAAGATTACGGGAATGTTTTTCTCACCTCCAAATCACGCTTCAAATCGCCACTGCCTACATGAAGTTGTCATCAACTGTTGTTGCCAATCGGTTTGACGATCTGTCTTCGATCGTCTGAACTATGCTTCAACTCCTGAACATATAATAGAAGACGAAGATGAACTATTATATGCTTCTGTTAACATGACTTTCAAGGCACTGGGAGTTGGAAACGTCCAAGACGTAATGCTTCCCATAATCCCAGTCAACAATATTTAGATCGGATCCATGCATCCAATGAAGGTGTCTTTCAATACACTAGATCGAGAAATCGTCATTTGATCCAAGGTGTCTTTAATCAAGAAGATCTCACTATCACTCATGTGGGAGAGGACACTCTTTCGGAGTTTGATGCAGATAGTGAAAGTTCTGAACAAACTATTTCATCAATAGCAGCTAGAGAAGTGACAACATATACCATTACAGAAGATCAAGATGCCTCTACGTCAACCAGCCAAGAGCAACGAATTGTTGCATTAGAAGACAAATTAAAAACCATGGCAGAAATGGTTGGAAGCATGCACACCATAATGGTGGCACAACATAAAGTACCTCCGATTGTAAACCCTGTTACAAATCCTGAGCTTATAGCATCTTCTGTACCTGTTAATCTGGGGGTACCAGCCCCTCAAGTTGCTTCTGTGCCAATTCAAGCTGATCCAAGTCAATCTGGTGCTGGGGGTGGTAATTACCACGCTGTACCTCCTCCTAACACTTCTAACCAGCCCACCAATTCTCAAACATTAGGGGATGCAAATGAGGCTGTGAAACTTCTGCGCACTCAGTTTGAGGCTTTCAAGCAGAAGGATGGCCTACAAAGATTGGACATAAAGCAACCATATCCTACAGAGTGGAAGAAAGTTCCATGTCCTCCTAAGTATAAACTCCCAACCATTATGCTGTTTGATGGTAGCACTTCTCCAAGTCAGTACATCAATCATTTCGAAGTAATGACTGATCAATTACAGCCAAATGATGCTCTCCTTACCAGAGTGTTCGTCGGTTGTTTAGCCGGTGCAGCATACGACTGGTATCGTAGCTTACCTGATGGCTGTATCACTTCTTTTGCCGGTTTCAAGCAAATGTTCTTGGAACGATTTTATAAGGGAGTCAACGACATAATAATGTCTGTCCTCATTAAAATTAAACAGAGGCACAATAAATCCACAGAGAGTTTCATTGAATGATTCTGCCGAGAGGCACTCAAAATGCCTTTAGGTACTCCATCTGCTGTAACAATAGACACTTGCAAATCAAGCATGTTGCCTATTTTCAGTATGTGGACGAGATCTACACAATTCCAGGATTGGCCTTCTTTTATTGTTAATACAAAGGCGGCAGAAGTGAGTGCCGAAAAGTTCAAACAGTTAGGAGTCCAGATGACTCACCCTAACCAAGATGAATATTCTACACCTGGGGGTAGTAATTGCCAGAATAACTGCAAGAATAAAGAAACATTGGCCATCAATCTTAAAGGCAAAGAGTCTTTGGCTGTCAATGTCACTCAGACGGCATCCACTGTAGAAGCATGAAAAATATTAAAGAAAATGACCCATGCGGCCAAGGAACCCCATGCGGCTCAGAAAGCCCATGCGGCTCAGAGAGTCATGCGGCATAAGGGACTATGCGGCCCAAGACATCCCATGCGGCTCAGAAGACACGTGACGGGACAGTCCTCTCCTCTGCCCTCTTGTATTAATAATTTTGACGGCTGACAAACTCTAAAAAAGTGACAGCCCAAACACAAAAAGAAGTAATTATGACTCTGTCATAATGACAGACTTCTAGGGAAGAGAAAGAGATCTCTGACACAATCCTTTGAGAGCCATAAAAATGCCATGTGGCCTTGCCACGTGGGCGTTCGTATGCGGCTCGAGCAAAGACTCCTCATACGGTTCAGAATGAAGCCGTCCTATGCGGCTCAGGCCGAGACCGCCTCATGCGGCTTGAGCAAAGACTTCTTATGCGAATTCAGCATGAAGCCGCCCTATGCGGCTCAGGCCGAGACAGCCTCATGCGGCTCAAGCAGAGGCCTTCCCATGCGGTTCAAGAGGACCATTTCCATGCGGCTCAGGCGGATATATCCCTATGCGGCTCGCAATGATCCCCTCCATGCGGTTCAAAGGCTCGAAGGAGGGCAACTACCCAGGTAGCCCTGACACGTGGCCCTAACCTTATGCGGCCCAAAATCATATGCGGCTTAATCATCATGTGGTTCAGATCCCCCCAGTGGCGCCTAGGACACGTGTCCTAAGTCGATCAATTTCTCAGATTTATTGCAATCAAAGATTGGATCAAATCCTAATAATCTGGGACACGTGGCAAGAGAATAAATCAAATTTATTCGCAGACATCAGAAGATCATTATGAGGAAGATTTATTCCAATCAGCATTAATTACTGATGAGATTTGGTGTAATCTACACTCAATGGTCCGGATTCGTCATAATCAAAATAAATGGCCTAGATTGACCAATCCACAGGCCGCCACCATCCCCAAGAGGCAATCATTGTAAACCTTAATGATGCTTCTACTATTATAAATAGCATGGTGCCATTCCCTTATGAAAAAAAAGGAAAGACAGACAAAGAGATACGCACACATAGAGAGAGGCGCATACAGGAGCACTCTTCGAGATCAGAGAGAGCCAGAGTACTTAGAGAGAAGAGCAGAGAGAGAGCAAAGAGAGCATTTCTTCAACGTTAAGCAAATCTTCTGGAGCCAAGGCTGCACACCGATCGTCCAAGGAGTAAGACAGAGCTGCCGTCGCTTTTCCGAGCCTCTATTGTCACCCCCCAGAATCTAAAATAAATAATTGTACTTAGATTGCTATACCTAGGTTTTCGTCCCTAGGCTTTCTTTGTACATGCGAGTTTGTATTGTGAGTCTAAGTTCAGTCCTCCCATAAAACTGTTCTGTACTTTTACAATCAATGGCAAACACGATGGCGACTCTGCTGGGGATAAACTTCTCCACGGCTGAAGAGTTGGTGACACAGTCGGATGCAGCCAAGCTTGGCTCCACGCAATAGAAGATGGTCGTCCGTTTCGACCAACAGGCATTCGAAGAGATGCTCTCTGAAGGAAGTGGTGGCCCGATCCAGAAACGAACCCGCACAAAGAAAGCTCGCTGTGAGTGGAGGCCGAAGTCATTCGCTCCTCCACAAGCTCTGGACGGGATACTCCCTGCTGTCCAAGACGGTAAGGGCAATTCTCATACGGCTCCACTTCAATCCATAAAGAACTCTGCTGTTCCCAAGTCCGGCAAAGGAAAACACTACGATGCTGGACTTGCAGGGGCAAATGGTGACTCTGTGCGTCCCAAGAAGAAGCCGAACACTCCTGCCAACCACATGCAGGAGGCTTATGAGGGTGGATCCACCAGCCGTATGAAGAAAATCCATGCGACCAGATCATCCAGCCGCATAAAGAACAATCATACGACTGAGACTCCCAGCCGCATGAAGAAGGCCTATGCGGCTACGCTTGCCAACCGCATACAGACCACCGAAGACAGCCGCATGATGCCTACTCCACGCGGTTCTGTCTTCGACCGCCTCTCTTATGGCCCTGATCTCTTGTGCTCCTAAGAAGACATGTCTGACTCTCTCCAGTATCACTTAGACTCTTCCTACTATGTGCCCTTACGTACTAGAGCAAAGAAGTCTAAGGCAGTACGAGCCTGGCGAGTTCGATCCGCTGATCTACCCTCTGACCATCCGAGCGTCCCGCATACCGTTATGCGGGCCTCAGATGGGAAGTTGTACAGAACCACTCGAGTCCAGCCCCCGACGGCGGACGGACAGAGAGGTTCGCAAAAGTCTCCCAAAATTTCGGGAGCAGAGATTGTCGACCCCGTCCCATCTAACTTGCGTGAGGCTATCCTCCATAAACGCAAGGAAAGAGAAGACACATCGGGGTGCAAAAAGTCCTCTCACGGACGCCACTGCACTCAAGTCATCGTCAACTGCTGCTGCAACAGTACGACGGCACAAAAAAGCCGGCAGTCTATATTTCAAAGACTGCGACAGCCATCTTCAGAAGACGAGGCACTTCCCGTCGTATCTTGTAACTCTGCTCGGAAAGTCCCCACTGATGGAAGGAGGAAGAAGACAAGTATTTCCAGCCCAAAAATCTCAACCACTGCGACCAAAAGAATGTCGTCTAAGCTGGTGCCCACCACCGGAGTTTTCCAAGGTACTCGCTCTAAGAAGAAGTCTGCTACAGTAGAAGATTCGTCGTCCGTAACGCAAGAGGTTGCTGAGGCTGGGGGTTGCACCCCTCCGAGCCTCCACAGCAACCCAATGTTCCAAGAAGACGAGCCGGGGGAGACAACTCTCCCATCAGATGTAGCAAATCTCGACGTCCCCGAGGACATCCACAACTCCCAAGACGGGGCGAACTCGGAGATTGGGGGTACTGTTCCTTCTGAGTCTAAATCAGAAGGGAACATACCCACATACCCCGACGACTTCTCACTACAGGGGTACGATTCGGAGGGCGCTTCCTCCACCGCTCCGGCTACCTCTCCTCATGTAAAAACGATATTTATGACAGACAACAACCAAGGTGGTTCCAGTGATCGCCAGCGCATCGACAGTCTCGAAGCCATATTACTTGCTTTGGTCAAATCTGTAGATGAGATTAAAGCGGCCCTTCCAACTCTGCAAGGAGGGACGCCTGGCCCAACTAGCAAGGGTCCCGCGGTCAATACGGACTCGAATTCGGCAGCACCGAACCCGGGCAACAATCCTCCAGAAACATCGGCCCCCACCGCCGTGGACGAAGCCCGCGAAGTAAGAAGAGAGGTCCAAGAGCTCCGAGCCATGTTCCACGCCCGAGAGAATTCCCAAGACCTCAGAATAGGGCAACCATACCCCGCTGCATGGAGGGATGTGCCATTCCCACCATGATATAAGCCGTGCAATATCAATCCCTATGATGGCAAGACCTCAGCAAGTCGGTACATCTCTTACTTCGAGGTCACCACCGACCATTTGCCCCATGACGATGCTATTCTTACACGATTATTCGTCGGGGCATTGGAATGAGTCGCCTTCGACTGGTATCGTAATTTGCCGGACAACTGCATCCACTCCTTCGTCGGCTTCAAGCGCATATTCTTGGAGAGATTCTAAGAAGTAGGGCAGGACGTCACCATGTCCACCCTCATGGACGTCGTCCAAGGGAAGAAGGAGCTGACAAGGAACTACATTGAGCGGTTCCGCCAAACCGCCATGAAGCTGCCCTCCGAAAATCCCGATTCCTCTTTGATTGAAATTTGCCAAAAGAGACTGCTTCCAACGATCAGTCTCTGGATGGGCGAAAGTCAATTCAAGGATTGGAAGACGTTCATCATCAGCGCCACAAGCGCGGAAGAACGATTGAAGAAGGCTCGCCAATTGGGGTTGTACATCTCGGACGGAGAGAACAAGGGCAAACGTCCTAACACCAACAACGACAATGGGGGTAATTCCTCCAACAATCGGGATAGCAAAGGAAAGCAGGCTATGGTGGCCGGCACGGCACAAAAACTTGAGCCAAAGCCAGCAGACAAATAATGGCTGCAGATCACGTACTCCTTCGAAGACGGTCACGTCAAGCCCATCTTGGACATGCTCATACAAGGAGACAGAATCCAGCTTCCTCCACCAAGACGGAAAACGCGGCCGGCAGAGATGAAGAATCCAAAGTACTGCCATTATTATCGCTATGTCCATCATGCTACACATGATTGCTACCAGCTGAAATGGTACATCCAAAACCTCATCGATTCGAACGCTCTGGCCATCGATTTCGAAGAGGTAACCGTGGCAGCCAATATGGTGTCGGTACAATTCGGCAGCTTCCCTCCAATGGAAACTCAAGACGGGGTGGTCCCCATCCCTCTGGCGACAATGGAGATTGCTAATCTTCCACCTCCCTGAGATCAGGCTGCTGGTCTAGCGTCCCTCACCACATCACGAGGGGAGGTCATGTGGATCCATCCGGACTTAGTATCAGAAGTGACACGGCCCACACCATCTTCTACCTACAAGAAGAAAAGTAGAAAAGTTAGGACCTGCCACACAATCTCGGCAGACATCGAGGAAGCTACAGCCGTCGTCACGCGGTCTGGAGTGCAATCCCAACCTGTGGTTGACAATCCAGCTGAAAATCATCAACCCACTACAACTGATGCTCCGGGACCGGCTCAGCCTTCGACGACCGACAAGCCTAGGCCGAGGAAGACTCGCTTCGACAAATCCCTCCAAAAAGAGGCAGCCCAAGAGCTAGAGAGGCCCTACAACTTTGACATCTTAGCGCAATTGGCTAACACACCGGCCAAGTTGTCACTGTACGAACTCCTAAGGCTCTCCAAGGACGTTCGTATTGCATTAAGCGAAGCACTCCAAAATGCCGATGTCTATCTGGCTCAATCCAACCTCACCGGGGAGGACTCACCCGTGGATCTCCAAGACAGTGCCTGCACGGGAGCAATGCCCAACATCATCTTCACTTCGCAGGACATGCTCATCAAAACTAATTTGCATGATCGCCCGCTATACTACACGGGATACATCAGCGACGTAAAGGTGGATCGGATGCATATTGATCCCGACTCTTCCATAAGCATCATCCCGAAGGGTCTGCTACATCATCTCCGTATCCCAATGCATCATCTGACACCTACAAGCACCGCCATCAGCGGTTTCAATTCGGGCATGAGCTACCCTATTGGGAAGATTCGTCTGAAGTGTCAAATTGGCGACCTCCATTCCGAAGTCACCTGCTACGTCATAGATACAGACACTTCTTACAACATCCTCTTGGGGTGCCTATGGATACATGATTACATGATCGTGCCTTCCACGCTACACCAGTGCTTCAAATATGTCGACAAATACGGCTTCGTGAGGACAGAATTTGCTGATATCGATCCCTTCAAAGGGGTCGAATCCTACTACTCAGACTCCTGCCTATACAAAAAGTTAAAGAGGCACCTTGATGAAGGAGATGTACAAGCTCATACCGAGACAGCTTCGGGATCAGAAGAACCTCTGACGATCCACCTCCAAGCTAGCAAATCAGGCAGGTCCGCACCCCTTACTGCCACTCTACGGAAGGACGCAATTAGCCTCTCGGCGCTGGAGGAGCAGATGATAATCCGGCTGCCAAGGTTCGGCCAAGTGCCGAGACCCACAACGGGGCCACTGACAATCAGACTGCCGAGAGTCGGTCAACCCCAAACGGAGAAGCTCAATCCCTCCGATAGGCCACTGACGATATGCCTTCCCAAGAAGGGTCGTCACCCCGATGCAAGGTCTGACACTTCTAGCGAACCAGCCACTCCTCGCTCCACATCAAATACCAAACTGGGGGTCGCTAG
Source organism: Iris pallida (assembly GCA_029216955.1). Lineage (NCBI taxonomy): Eukaryota > Viridiplantae > Streptophyta > Magnoliopsida > Asparagales > Iridaceae > Iris > Iris pallida. The sequence continues at coordinate 16,722,075 of JANAVB010021796.1, read as the reverse complement.
TCTGCCAACAACTCCATGCTCTGCTCCATCAGCTGAACCTATGACGATCAAGCTACCCAGGTCGTCCCCTCAGTCTTCACTTACGCAGGGGGTAGCCGAAGAGGAACCGGAGCTAGCCAAGTATGTGGCTGCCCACACTAATGCTCCCTCCGCTGATGATGTAATCCCCCTAGAAAAGATACCTTACTTCATCAATAAAGGGTTATCTTTGAACTACACCGAGCTCAATAAGCTATGTACAATGTATGCTATGGAACACGGTATAGGCAATCACCTACACACACAGGTGACAAATGTGTACACCGCGATCCAGCTTACTCCAGTAGAAGATGCTTACCGAATAATCGAGGGAGGGGACCATCCAATCATCTTCGGCCGGAAGGACGACCCGCATCCCTTCACCTTAGAGGAAGTCGACCTCGGGTCAGATGCCGGAAGACTGCCACTGTATCTTTATATCCCCCAATCCAAATATTTCATGCAGAAACAGGGGTATGATCTGGAGACGACGCCAGGTTTGAACTACGGCACTGGGCGACGATTACCTTTGAAGCCGCCAGTCTCGGCGGGCAAACCACGGGACTACTATAGCAAAACTCGATGCGGGTTAGGGTATGTAACGCCTACTACGACCCCTGAGAGTTCAGATGAAGAATACGACTGGCAGTCACATTCAACCGGGTCATCAACTTCTGACTCGGATACCAGCATCGGAGACGTGTTCAGACAAGTCTTGTCAGTCAACATGGCATTCGCCGACGCTTACGAGGAAGACGAAGACATCCCCGAGATCCTTGAGCTAGAGCCGTGGGCCCAGCAATTGGATGCACAATGGGAAAAATGGTTCAAACTCAGAGAACCTCCTACTGAAGATGAAGTCATACAGGTTGACCTCGGCAGCGAATCTTCTCCAAAACCAATTTTCGTCAGTAAAAGCCTAGCAGACGAAGTATGGGAGTCGCTGCTAGAACTTGTCAGAGAATACATTGATGTGTTCGCCTGGAGCTATGAAGACATGCCAGGGTTAAATCCTGACATTGCTCTTCACAAACTCAACATTCGGCCGGATGCGAAGCCAGTCAAGCAACAATAGCGACGCTTCCGCCCAGGCATCATGGACGCGATCGAAGTCGAAGTCAACAAACTGATAGCCAGCGGCTTCATTCGTGAGGAACAACATCCCGACTGGGTCGCCAATATAGTGCCCGTCTTCGAGAAGAATGGGAAGATTCGAATCTGCATCGACTTCCGCAATCTGAACGAGGCGTGCCCCAAAGATGAATTTTTCCTTCCTATCACAGACATCATGATCGACAATACCTGCGGCTTCGAACGTATGTCATTCATGGATGGCTTCTCGGGGTACAACCAAATCAAAATGTCTCCTGACGACGAAAAGCATACATCATTCCGAACACCAATTGGCACGTACTGCTACACAGTCATGCCTTTCGGTTTGAAGAATGCCGGTGCCATATATCAAAGAGCCATGAGTATCATCTTCAGAGACCACTTACGCAAGACAGTGGAGTGCTATATTGACGACATAGCCGTTAAGAGTCGCTGCAAGGGAGACCATCTGCAGGATCTAAGGACGGTATTCGACCTAACGCGAGCGCACAATTTGAAAATGAACCCTACGAAGTCCTTTCTGGGCGTATCTAGCGGGAAGTTCTTGGGCTTTATCATCACTGCACAGGGTATCCATGTGGACCCTGAGAAGACGAAAGCAATCATAGAGATGGGTCCCCCGAGAAATCTTCGCGAACTCAGAGGCCTTCAAGGGAGGCTAGTTTACATCAGGAGATTCATTTCCAACCTCTCCGGACGATGTCGACCATTCACCCATCTCATGAAGAAAGGCATCTTATTCGTATGGGATGAAGAATGCCAGCGTGCCTTCGACAGCATCAAAGAATATTTGTCGTACCCTCCAGTCTTGGTGGCCCCGGTTTCTGGAAAACCATTCCTGCTCTATGTACGAGCAATGGAACATTCCCTCGGAGCTCTGCTGGCACAAAACAACAACGCAGGCCATGAACAAGCCATATATTACCTCAGCCGAATGATGATTGGGCCAGAGCACCGATACACCGCTGTGGAGAAGGAATGCCTTGCTCTGGTGTTCGCCATTCAGAAAATGCGACACTATGTCACCGGACAAACGATACATGTGATCTCACGAGTCAACCCTCTCAGGGTCCTCATGACTAAACCAGGGGCACTCAACTCTCGCCTCGCTACATGGGCAATATTGTTGTCCCATTATCATATGACCTTCGTCCCACAAAAGGCAGTCAAAGGTCAAGCCCTGACAGACTTTTTAGCAGCCCACCCAGGCTCGGAGTCTTCCAGAATATATGAAAAGATTCCAGATGAGGTCGTCGACTCGCATGCAACCTCTCACGATGATATATGGCGAATGTTCTTCGACGGTGCTTCGAGGACCGGACCTAAAGGTAATATCGTCGTCGGAGTCGGGGTAGTGCTGGTCTCCCCTTCCGGATTGGTGATCAACCGCGCTTATTCCCTCACTGAACCCTGCTCTAACAATATGGCCGAGTACAATGCTCTGGTCATTGGCCTCCAACTTACAAGAGAGCTGGGGATAGAATACCTTGAAGCATACAATGATTCCCAACTGATCGTCAATCAGATCCGGGGCTCATACGAGGTCCGCCACGAAGACATGATCCCTTATCACCAAATAGCGATTGACATCATCTCGTCGTTCGAGGGGTTCTTCATCAAACATGTCCCCAGACTCTGAAATATCGAAGCTGATGCCCTAGCTGGTCTTGCCGCTTCCCTAGCAGTTCCGAACTATGATCGCCAATCAGTGGATGTGATAGGCCACGAACTGGTCTGTCCCAAGAATAATGTGCAATTCGTGGCAAGTTATTCCGTCCAGACGATCGATGATGCCCTAGATTGGAGACAACCATTCATCGACTTCGTCGTCTACGACATCCTGCCCGAGAACCCAAAGGAAGCCACTTTCATCAGACGACGTTCTCTCAGATTCTTCTACGATGCAGAGACGAAAATGCTGTATCACCGCTCCTACAATGGATTACTGCTTCGGTGTCTGTCAAACGCAGAAGCCAAAGAAGCCGTACGAGAAGCCCATGACGGTGTCTGCGGGGCCCACCAGCCTGGTCCTAAATTGCAGGACCGTCTTCGATGAATGGGCTACTATTGGCCCACGATGGTGGCAGATGCGATAGATTATGCTAGAAAATGTAAAGCCTGCCAAGTCCACGCGGACTTCATTCACCAACCATCCGAATTTCTACATCCGACAGTGGCGTCCTGGCCATTCGAAGCATTGGGAATGGATATCGTTGGTCCAATCACCCCACCTTCCTTCCGAGGACATCGCTTCATACTTGCGATCACTGATTACTTCTCCAAATGGACAGAAGCTGTCCCACTCGCAGAAGTCAAGACTTCAAACGTGATCAGCTTCCTTAAGCATCACGTCATCTACCGCTTTGGACTGCCCCGAAGGATCATCCATGATAATGGTCCGCAGTTTACAAGCCACACTTTCTATCGATTTTGCGATAAGCACCGTATTCAGAATATTGCTTCGACACCGTACAATCCGACAGCGAACAGGTTGTCAGAGGCATTCAACAAAACAATTATCAAACTCCTCAAGAAGTTTGTCTCCTCCAACAAATACGACTGAAACGAGAAACTCGACGAGTGTTTATGGGCGTACCGTACTACAGTCCGAACAGCTACCGGGAACACACCATTATCTCTAGTATACGGGAGTGAGGCAGTTCTCCCATTAGAAACTCAAATACCCTCACTCCGCGTCGCCCTCACTTATCAATTGACGACGGATGACAACTACCCACGTCGACTACAAGAGTTGGAGGCCTTAGATGAAAAGCGCCTCCTAGCTCAGCAAAGGATCGAGCTATACCAAGCACGAATCTCAGGAGCCTTCAACAAGAAGGTCAAAATCAGAACATTCCAAGTGGACGATCTTGTTCTGGCAGTCCGGAGGCAAATGGTCATGACTCACAAGACCGCCGGCAAGTTCCAGCCAAAATAGGAAGGTCCATTTATCATCGAGGCCGTATTCTCCAACGGTGCTTACCGCCTCGCTAAGTAAAACGGAGACTTGCTCATGTTGCCGGTCAAAGACAAGTTCCTTAAGAAATATTATGTCTAAACAACATTCTCCAAATTATTGAGTCACGTACCCGCTGGTACCACTGAACTCACCCTCATAGTTTTCCAGATTTTTGAGTCATGTACCCGCTGGTACCGCTGAATTCACGCTCACCATTCTCCAGATTCTCGAGTCATGTACCCGCTGGTACCTCTGAACTCACATTCCGGTCACTCTTTCAGGTAGCAAGTCATGTATGACCATACCTCTGAACTTTCTTTCTGGAAGAGATCCTCCCTCATGATCCACTACCCGCACTCCTAGTGCACAAAAAGGGTAACCGATCCACAATTTCCCAAAATGGCCATGTCCTCATTACCTCTGAGTCGTTTCACTTCCGCAAAAAACAAATCATCCCTTACATAGAACTTCCATGTCCTCATTACCTCTGAGTCGTTCTATGTGCCCTCCTTCATTGAGCCCACTCCTGTCATGTCCTCATTACCTCTGAATGGAAAGGCTCCGTCGAAGAAACCTTCATACTTGCCATGTCCTCATTACCTCTGAGTAAGTATGATGATCCCGTTTCGACCTATTATCTGTACCCACAACCGGAGTACGCCAAGGGTAATAGGTCCACAAATGTCCTCTGTGACCACAAATGTCCTCTGTTGACCACAAAATGTCCTCTGTTGACCACCAATACCCTCCGTCGAGTTTACTCCTGCCATGTCCTCATTACCTCTGAGTAGGAAAACTCTACGTTTAAAAACTTTCCTACTTGCCATGTCCTCATTACCTCTGAGCAAGTATGTCGGTTCTCCTTCATCCTATTATCCGTATTCTAAACCAGGGTACGCTAAGGATAATAGGCCCACAAATATCCTCAGCTAAGTTTCTTAGCACAAACCTACCATTTCATCATGCCCCAGGAGCCCAGCTGCTCTACGGCATTCCTTTACCAAGAGCACCCATGACCACTTTGTCATGGCTGCTTCAGGTATCCTGACCAAAACTTGTTATCTGTACCTAAAACCAAGGTATGTCATGGGTAACAGGTCCACAAATATATCCCCTATTAGGGGGAGAACATCACCACAATATCACAGGTATAACAAGCAATGCAAATGAAGGGTAGAATGAAAAGTACTCTTTATTTGAAGGAAGAAAAAAAAGTATTACATATTTCGGGACCACGTCCCTTTCAAAAAAGGAAAAGAAAAGGCCGACTACATTTCAACATTACTCAATTCTAGGAGGCGGTTTCTCACTGAGGTGGTCTCCCGCTCAATCCGTTGCCGAGCGCGACGCTCGGCCTCCTGGAATAACCGCTCCTCATTGTCCAAGCCCAGGAGCGCCTGGCAGTCGTCTTCTAATTTCTTCAGGGCAGTCTCCAGGTCAGTCGAAGCCTGATTAACCCCGTCAGCCTCCTGAACAATTAGCCCCCTGCTCTTTCGGGCAGCCTCAAGTTCAGACTCCAAGAAAGTCAACTTCTTCTGAAGCGCAAGGATCTGCTCCCGCGTCTCAGTAATCTCACGAGAGACAGATTCCTCCCGAGCCGTGATATTTTCATTCGTATAACTCAGTTGATCATACCGTTCAGATAAATCGCTGAGATCCTTCAGTATGGCCGATCTGGTCTTATCCCGAGCAGCCCTGGTCCTCTCTATCACAGCAATAAGGGAACCCCGCTCATCTTTTATAACAACAGACAGATCAGCCTGTCGCAATACTCGAAGCTCGGCCACTAGCTGACCAGCCTCTAACAATTTTGCCTCTAGAAGCGAAGCCATCCCTGCATCACCAGGAAGATTCCTAAGGATATTAATTTGACCCTGGGCGCATTGCCGGGCCAAGGTGAAGGAGGTCCCTCTTTCCACAGCAGCCTCGATTTTCCTCTTCAAATGACGATGAAAACTGGCAACCACATCCTGTAACGTGTCGTCCAGAACTTCAGCAGAGGATGGTGTCAGAGGAAGCAGGGACGGCAACGTCGAAGAAGTAATGCTAGAGCTTGCCACCAAGGGAACAGAGTCTGAGTAGAATGATGCATGAATGGCGACTAACTCATCTTCCACCGCCTGGAGAGCTTGGATACTCGGTAGGGCAGAAAGGTCGATTCTCGGAGCCACCGGAGCAGAGAATGACGCAAGGACCATCGTTTCCTGCCCCGACTGCCCCGATAACTGGCCCGCTAAACTCGATCCCCCAGAAGGCCCATCAAGACGAGTCGAACGGTGAGGGGGTACACCCCTCTCCACCAGTGCCCCTTCGGCTGGGTTTGTCTCAACAATGTCCATCCCCGGCACTGGAGAGGCAGGACCTGTATGCCCAGAATAATAATCAATCGACGTAACCCGAAGGACGTAATGATAGAGCAGATAGGCTTCCTCACAGGTTAAGATTCGGCTAATCTTACCAGGGGAGGGGCATGAAGGCTGCAGCTCATTCACAACTGGCATGGTCCCCTCACCCGCGATCCCCGAGTGAAACTCATCCACGCCCTCTGTCCCCGTCGCCTCGAAGGGAGATACAGATTGATCTGCGTCATCTTGAAGAGGAACAGGCTTACGGGAGTCCCCGTCATCCTGGGTCACCACCTCGACATCTTGAAACTCTTCTTCTTCTTCTCCTGACACCTAAAAGAGGGAACGAAGACGATTAGAATTGAAGCTAGAAGGAAAGAAGGAAGAAGGAATCGAGAGCGGTTTTGTTACCTCTGACGCAGGGTTGACTTCTTCTCCACTTTCTTTTAGGGCTAGCGGGCGGTGCCTAGTTGCAACCAGCTTCCGGGATCGAGAAACACCGCCAAGAGGAGAAACTTGCCTGCTACGTTTCGGAGTAGGACCAGGCGCAACGAGTGACTGATCCCCCAACATCTCATCTGACAAAATAGGCGGCTGATCCACCTCTGCGTCTGCCACTGGAAGGATAGAGTTATCTCTATCATGCTCGTTGCCTTCATCACCCTCAGCAGCGGAATCCAAATCTGGCACCTCAACTCTAGTCTTTCTTTTCTTGGCCCCTTGAGAGCCTTCCTCCAGACCGGTACCAACAATAAAACTGGTACCAGGGTTAAAACCGACCGGGGGTTTGTTCGCCATGACATGATACAAAGCCGCCATATACAAGATCTCTACTGACTCCTTAATGGCAGGGACCGAGAAAATGGTACGAGTATGGAATGAATCATAATATTGCCAAGCCCTGATACCATCAAGAAGGCTACCTTCATAACCGAGACAAGAGCTGGGGTTGTCTAGACAAAGTTGGCTGTATCCAAACTGCCGGGCAAACCTGCTAGGCAGATAAGGCTCCAGAAAGACAGTATTGCGGTTACGATACACCAGATGTGCAGGGCGGATGTTACGCAGCCATAGGAGCATCTGGCCATCCAGAAGCTGAGGGGGCACAATACCGTCAAGATGTACAGCCTCTATGTCCCTGGCGGTAAAGCGAGGGACAGATACGAAAATATGATACTTATTTGCCCTCGCTAATGCCATCCGGCAAGCCTGCATGGTCTCACATTCCCAAGGCTCGTCACGATAGCGGAAGATAAATGCGTCATCATCAGTCACACCATCTTCAGAGCCCGGTCTCATCAAAGACGGATAATGTATCAGCAGCCACCCCACCAAATAGTGATAGGACAACTCAGTTCGTTCAAAATCCTTGGTCACGTCACGAGCAATGACTTTGGATGTGAAGGTACGAAGGCCACGGTGTATGCTGCACACCTTGGCCGGGAGGAGAGCTAGCCTGATTCGCAAAACTAATTTCACAGCCGGAAGGATGAAGTTACGACTAATTCTTTCAATAGAACCAGCTCCTCCCGAGACTACACAATTTCATAGCCAGATCATCAAAAATCCCGCCAGAAGCGCTTTCTCGGACAGCTCTTGGGTATCCTGGTAAAAGTAACCAAAAGGGTCAGTCTTACTCCCGAATCTGTCACTGGTAGTGGCCACTCTCTTAGCCGACGACACCAAGTCCTTAACCGCTTCCCGAGATCGAGGGCGACGAGAGGTAACTTGACCTGAGGCATCTGTCGGGAAGAGATAGTGCACCCAGTCCTTGGTGTGGGGAGCATTCCCTTCCGAGTTACTATCCTTTCGGGTTATCTGATGACATGTGCTATAATGGCACAGTATCTTTTGGTAAAGAGCCACGAAGCCAGGATACCGTCGTTCCAAATCTTCGAGTTCCTCATTAGTGGGAGTATACGCTTCAAAAGCTTTGTCCCTCCAAGGAAGCTTGGAGACTGCATGCATTTCATGGAGCGCGAGTCCCATTTCCCCTACAGGTGTGTAAAAGGTTCCCATACGGCAATTATACATCTCTAGCAGAGACATGAACAGCTTCTTGTTTATGGACAAGCCATGACTAGTGCCTCGGATAGCGTGGTAAAGGCCAATCTCACACAAAAAGGCTTCATACTTCTGCAAGATCCACGTAGACAAATTGGTCCACGAGGGAATAGGGTGTATCCAACCAGGAAACATCAACCGACCAACGAAATAAGAGCCCTTCCGAGCAAGTTGATTTATAAAAGTATCGGCGGTAGAAAATGTGAAGTTAGGGCCCGCCACATTCAGGAAAGAACCTGGGACCAATCCTGTCACAGAACAGCTAGTATGCACCTTGCCGGCAGTCACAGACTTTAGATTGTTATTTTAATGGATGTTCCCCACGAACATTCCACATCTGGTAGGGGTTAAAGTCTCCTCCATCTTCCGGTCCAATGGGAGCATATTGAACCAAGATAATGGAAAGTGTCACTCCATCTGGGGGATGCGGATCGCCATCCCGTTAGAGATAAAACTCCAATTCTTCGACACCTCCAGAACATGACTGTTCTCCACGGTCAAGGCATCTCCAAAGAAGAAAGCAGGCTTCAAATATTTTCCTTCGAATTTCCCGGAGTTCATCATAGCGTTAAGGAAATATAAAGACTGGTGCTTGATGGCATTCAGTCTAGCCAGAGGCTCATCACTCAGAAACTGGTCCGTCATATGCTGAACAATATGGTCGTACCTATAGCCGAGAGCAGCTTGGGCGCTACCCACCAAGAGTTCTCCAGCAGCGTTAACCGGCAGATTCACTGAAGAAAAAACAGAGAAAGATAAGTTAAACGGATGGATAAAGAGAGCTGATTGGGTGCTTCCAAGCCTCATGCGGCTCAGGAAAACATCCATGCGGCTCTATGAAGCCTTATGCGGCTCCGAAGCCTTATGCGGCCCCAAAAAGCCTCATGCGGCTCAAGCTCAGAAGAACACTTATGCGGCCCCGTGCAATAAAAGTCTATGCGGTTTAGCGTCGCTTATGCAGCTTCACCGACGAAGCGCATATGCAGACACGGTGGTTTTCTTATGCGGCTCGCAGCTCAGCCGTAGGGCGAACATGCGACTTACAAAGACTCGTGCATAAAGTATGCGACGTAGCCATGGCAGTTAGGGTTCTTTAACTCATATATTGTCCTTACCAGTAATGGGGGGTGAACGTCAGGATGAATGTCAGGTACGACGACCGGCAGAGGAGCAGCCACAGTCGAGGCGGAAGTAGAGGCTGCCTTCTTGCCCTTTACTGCCACGGTCTTCTTGGGAGCCATTAGTTATCGAAGAGGAGAAGGGCAATCGAGATAGGGAAGATTTGAAGAAAAAGAAAGAAAGTAAAGAAGCCCTTTCTCTCTTCAAACTCCTCTTATTTATAGGAGGACAGGAGAAGGAGGACACGTGGGCCAATAACCGCCTCATAAAAAGCGAAACCGACTCCTCGGGTTTCGTCTCCAAGATTCACCTAGGACGTAAAATCCGAAAGATTTAATGAGCTGACCCTTGGGATTCCCTCCTACAAAACGGCGCTGAAACGAATTTGAGGCAATTAAAGACCTGCACACGTGGCGAGAAGCTATGCAGCTGAAACAGTCCCCTGCAGCTGAACCACCTACGCAGCTGAACAATCTATGCGGCCAAGATCTCTATACGACAAGGGCGGCATATGCGACCAGAAGAATACGACCATGCTTCTTATTCAAAGTATTTCAATTTTACAAATTGAAAACTTTGAAGGGGGTCTTGTAGAAGCATGGAAAATATTAAAAAAAATGACCCATGCGGCCAAGGAACCCCATGCGGCTCAGAAAGCCCATGCGGCTCAGAGAGTCATGCGGCATAAGGGACTATACGGCCCAAGACATCCCATGCGACTCAGAAGACGCGAGGCGGGACAGTCCTCTCCTCTGCCCTCTTGCATTAATAATTTTGATGGCTGACAAACTCTGAAAAAGTGACAGCTCTGACACAAAAAGAAGTAATTATGACTCTGTCATAATGACAGACTTCTAGGAAAGAGAAAGAGATCTCTGACACAATCCCCCGAGAGCCATAAAAATGTCATGTGGCCTTGCCACGTGGGCGTTCGTATGCGGCTCGAGCAAAGACTCCTCATGCGGTTCAGAATAAAGCCGTCCTATGCGGCTCAGGCCGAGACAGCCTCATGCGGCTCGAGCAAAGACTTCTCATTCAAATTTAGCATGAAGCCGCCCTATGCGGTTCAGGCCGAGACAGCCTCATGCGGCTCAAGCAGAGGCCTTCCCATGCGGTTCAAAAGGACCATTTCCATGCGGCTCAGGCGAATGTATCCCTATGCGACTCGCAATGATCCCCTCCATGCGGTTCAAAGGCTCGAGGGAGGGCCACTACCCAGGCAGCCCTGACACGTGGCCCTAACCTTATGCGGCCCAAAATCATATGCGGCTCAATCATCATGCGGTTCAGATCCCCCCAGTGGCTCCTAGGACACGTGTCAGAAGAATTAATCTGGGACACGTGGCAGGAGAATAAATCAAATTTATTCGCAGAAATTAGAAGATCATTATGAGGAAGATTTATTCCAATCAGCATTAATTGCTGATGAGATTTGGTGTAATCTACACTCAATGGTCCGGATTCGTCATAATCAAAATGAATGGCCTAGATTGACCAATCCATAGGCCGCCGCCATCCCCAAGAGGCAATCATTGTAAACCCTAATGATGCTCCCACTATTATAAATAGTAAGGTGCCATTTCCTTGTGAAAAAAAGGAGAGACAGACAAAGAGATACGCACACATAGAGAGAGGCGCATACAGGAGCACTCTTCGAGATCAGAGAGAGCCAGAGTACTTGGAGAGAAGAGCAGAGAGAGAGCAAAGAGAGCATTTCTTCAACGTTGAGCAAATCTTCTGTAGCCAAGGCTGCACACCGATCGTCCAAGGAGTAAGGCAGAGCTGCTGTCGCTTTCCCGAGCCTCTATTGTCACCCTCCAGAATTTAAAATAAACAATTGTACATAGATTGTGGTACCTAGGTTTTCGTCCCTAGGCTTTCTTTGTACAAGCGAGTTTGTATTGTGAGTCTAAGTTCAGTCCTTCCATAAAACTGTTCTGTACTTTTACAATCAATGGCAAACACCACCCCATCAGCACCATTGCAAAAGTCAATTCGTCTAAAAGAAGAGTATTCTTTCGATGAAGATGATACTTTAAGCATCTTCGATTGCTTGATCAAAAGCAATAAGCTTCAGCTTCCAGAGGCAAAGCGACAAGAAGAAGTCGGTAAAACTGATCACCCTAAATACTGTGTTTATCACAAATTCATAGGGCATCCAACCAGAGCATGTTATGTGCTCAAGGGCAAAATCCAGGAGTTGGTCAACTCTGGAGCAATTACTCTACAACAGGACGAGAAAACAGTGACTGCTAATGTGGTTTCTCTCCAATTTGGTGATTTTCTACCACAACTCGTACAAGATGGAACTATCCCCATTCCAAGGACTACTCTAGAAATTATGAATATCTCGCCTCCTCAAAATAAAGGTCTTGTTCCGATGTCAACTGACAGAGGAGAGATTATGTGGATTCATCCAGATCTGGTGGCAGAATTTGAAATGCCTTCCTCTTCTAAACAAAAGAAGCATTCCAAGTCTAAATTCAAGAACTGTAATATGGTATCCTTTGAACCATTAACAGAAAAAGAAATCCTAATGGGCACTAGATCTGGGAAACCCTATCTTCGGGAGTATTCCAAAAATCAAGAGAACCCTGCTCCATCCCCGGATGCTCTTCCTCCATCATCTTCTCCTGCTGAAGATACATCGTCTACATCTGTGCCAGTAGTCGAGCCATCTCCTCCTAAGCCAACATCAGCAGACAAGGGAAAGCAACATGTTCGCTTTGATAAAGCATTTAAGAAGTCATCTCTTGGGCTTGAAAAGCCTTACAATTTTGACATATTGGCTCAATTGGCCAATACTCCAGCAAGATTGTCAATCTTTGAACTTTTACCTCTCTCAAAAGAAACTCGTGAGACGTTAAGTGAAGCTTTGATGCAGGCTGACACTTGTTTGACTCTTCTCAAGAAGCCCAAAAAAGAGCCAGTCAGCTGTGCACATTGTCATAGTGTATTTGAATTAATGCCCAATATCACTTTTACACAAGATGACATGATGTTAGAAGACAATCGTCATGATCGTCCTCTCTATTTCACGGGGTATGTGGATACCATAAAAGTCGACCGTATTCTGATTGATCCCGGGTCTGCACTTAGCATCATGCCAAAGTCCTTATTGGACGCTTTGAAAATCCCAGTACATAATCTTTTTACAACTATTAATACCATCCTGGGATTCAATCAAGGAATAAGTGAACCTTTGGGGAAGATACGCCTATGTAATGCCTGTGTCCGTATCACGTATTCTTGGAATACGTGTACGTATTTTATTCTTGTATTGCATGATTTCCTTGCTTAATTCCTTCTTGGCTTGGCTTGGTTATTTCCTTGGGTTGGTTCGACCTGGCTTGGTTTTGCTTGGGTTCATGATGAACCCTTGGATGAACCCCCTACCTACCACCACCATTTGTATTTATTAGCCCTCTTTATTCTCTCTGTTCATTTATCATCTTCTTCTCCACCATTACTTCTTCACCTACCAGAGAGAGGAGAGAGAGGTCTAGGCAAGAGCAACTTGCTTCATGGAGGAACTCTGATTTTATTACTCCATTCTCTTCTTTACTATATTCTAAAGCACTTTAGTACTTGGCATTTTCACTTTCCATGGCTAGATTCTTGTGGATCTATATTTACTTTATTTTCGGATTTCTTGGATTTTGATCTAATTAATCATGTTATTTCTGAGTTTTGATGGTTCCATGTTGTAGAGCATTTTATTCTACCCCATTTTGACCTAAGGAAGTTCCGATTTGGGCTCCGAATGAAGGTTTTGTGTAGTTTGGAAGCCATGGTTGCTTGGCTCCTCTTCTCGGACAAGTGGAGAAGAAGAATAGTGCTAGACTTGACCGCATGAATACTTCATACGGCAAGTGATTCCGAGCCGCATGAACCTTTATACGACAGTTCTGGCCGCATAGGCTTGACTTGACCGCATGACAATTCATGCGGCAAAGTGATTCAGCCGCATGAGACTCTCAGCCGCATAGGCAGAGTCTCCCTCAGAGCCTTATGGGCTCATTTTCCTTCAGCCACATGAGACTATATGGACTTAGCCGCATTACTGGAAGCAAACTCTTAACAACATATGCAACCATCATCCCAGCCGCATAAGCAATCATATTGACCCAGCCGCATGAATCTGTCTCCGTGACCCGCATGAACTCGGGTCCTTCAGCCGCATGCGCACCCGTTCCCCGCTAGCCGCATGTGCCCCTACCCCGTGAGCCGCATGAGTCCAATTCATCCTGGCCGCATGGAACCTCCCTTCCCCCTTGCCGCATGGAAGCTAGTCCCACTCCCAGCCGCATAGGCCCTGATCCTCAAGCCGCATGAGAACCTCCAGACCCAGCCGCATGGACTTCTTAGTCTGGGCCGCATGAGTTCGATTTATCCCAGCCGCATATGCATCTTTTATTTCCTGACCGTATATGACTTAGCCGTATGGCTCTTCTATAGCCCTGTATATTAATATTTTATGAAATTGAAAATCATGAATTTATTTAATATGTCTAGAACTGATAATTGAGCACGACCTGACAGTGACCCGTAGTGGTGCACTCCTGACATGACCAACCTGACATGACCTGATAGTGGCCCGTCGTGGCGCACTCCTGACAAGTACACCTGACATGATTATCTCGAATAGCTGTTGCGACGGCTACCTGACATGACATGACCTGTATAATGACCTGGACACCGTGGGCGATTGTGCTTGTACAAATACACCAGTCTTGTCTTGCATCATGTCTAGGAGGGGACTCCTGAGTACCACGGTCAGGAGTACCTATTAAAATAGACTAAGGCTAATAACTAGATTAATACATTAGTCATGAAGAGATCTCCCAGCTACAGGCAATCCCGTTACCTGGGCACGCCTTGGGATCTGTAGCCTGCCGTCGAGTAGGGCATATTTCCAGCACACTGTCATGTGTTGCACCCTTCAAGCTACCTAAGGGTACATTCGTTTCCTGGACGATGTACCCACCTGAATTCAACTCTAATTCTTTTAACCCGGGTAACCTGGATGGACTGCAGGGCTTGTGGCTGTGGATGATTCTCACTACATCTTGTTAGTAATTAGGCTTATGACAACCCTAGTTAGTTAAAGTATCAAGCCGTAATTCTTGCTTAGCCGTGAAGTGAATGGATGGAGTCTAACCAGTCTAGTCTGGTCCTGATCTTGTTCCATGTTACTGCATGACCGGAATGCCTGTATTTATTTTATCGATAAATGGTGAGAATCCAAGTTCTATTCAGACGAAGGGTTACAACCCCGGTCCTTGTTTGGTTTACGGGTTGTAACCTGGTTATCTGAATAGTCCCATGGTTATCTCGTCGTATATCATCCTGATATATTTTCTTCATTTCCAATTTTACCTTATTTATATCTTATGCTGATTGCTGGTTTTAGTTCCTAAATGAAGCTTCCTTTGTGGCACTTGCTCTTTCTGGGATCTGACCCAGCTGGTTTTGTATGGCCAGATTTCGGAGCAGCTCCAGAGGATCTACCGACCTTCCAGCCAGATGGTGGCCACTAGACGGAACCCTGGCAACGAGTGGGTTTATTTTTGATCTCCCACTTTATTGTAAAAATATTCTTTTGAGGCGTTTAGCCGACGAGCACCTGTTTAGCTCGATTGTCCTTTACTTACTGTCTGCCTACGGGCTGTAACATGATTGACAGATCCTAGGATTGATCATGTATGACTAAACTCTTGCTAGTCCTGACATTTTGTAACGACTAGCTTCATGATCAGCTGAATATGTAATGTTTGGGACGCCTTACTATTGTATATTTAATGATCATACTTCTTGTAACCTTTTACTTACTTGCTTGTGATTGAGACACTAAACTTGTTCATGACCTTAAGAGACTGTTGGCTTGTAGATAAACCCTCATGTATTTAGACAGCCGTGACCGTATAGCGAGATGGATTCCATTTCATATACGTAGCTGGCTATGTCCGCCCTCGCTCTCCAGTATTCTGGTTCTGGGGCGTGACAGCCTAAAACTTCAAATTGGCAATCTTCGTACAAAAGTAACTTTCTATGTTATTGACAATCATGGCTCATACAATACTTTGCTGGGAAGGCCATTCCTCCATGAACACAATAATGTACCTTCTACACTCCACCAATGTTTCAAATATGTGGATGGTAATGGAGAAGTCCAAAAAGAGGTTGCAGATCTGACTCCTTTCAAAGGAGTTGAAGTATATTACAACGATTCTCGTATGTACAAAGAGAAATTTATGAAGGTGGTACTAGCAATGGACACAGATGAAGAACAGAAGAGTATACCTAATGATACTCTGGTGATTCCAGTCAAAGGACGTACCTCATGCCCTCAGTCTTTCCAACCACTGACTATTTATCTACCTTTCCATGAGAAGTGACCTAAAGGTGATAGTCAGGAACAAAGGGAGCACACCTCTTCTGAGCCGCTTGTAATTGATCTTCGTCGCAAAAAGCTCCCTCTTCCTTCTCGTTCTTCTTTTCCCCCTCTTGTCATCAATCTGACTAAGCCTGCTAAGGCTAAAGTCCCTATTGTAAATGATGGTGTAAAAATTAATAAAGCATCTCCTTTGCAGTATATTGATGTCTTTTACTATACTCAGTATTATCTGGATATGCTAGATAGCTTTAAGCCACTTATAATAGAAGTCGTATCATCTCGACGAAATGTGGTATCACTGGATTCAATACAAGGGTCGTACTTCTTAGTACCGTCTCGAAAGAAAGATAAAAAGCCTATATTCTTCAACAAGAGAAAAGAACCAAAAATCATGCTCTATAATGATAATAGAGATAATATAGGAAGGCTACCATTATGACGCTATAGTCCACAATCTAAAGCCATCATCCGTAAAATGGGCTATAATTTCAGAACAGGTCTCAATAATGGTAAAGGAAGGCGAACCCCTCTTCGTATTGCTGTTCCAAAAGGAAAATCACAACAATACACAGTAAAACGAAATGAGGACTAGGTTATATATCACCACTTCCAACTCCAGAACCTTCTGAATCTGATAAAGAAGAACGTTCAAACTCTTCTGATTCTATCTCATGGGACTCTGATACCAGCATCGGTAATATTCATAAGACTATAGTATCTTCTAATATGGTGTCCGCCGAATTCTCAGAAGATGATGAAAGTGACATTGAAGAAGCTACTAAAATGGATCCTTGGGTACAAAGGATGGACAATCAGGGGGAACTTCGTTTTGAACAACGAGAACCACCTACTGAAGATCAACTGGTCCAAATCGATATTGGAGAGAAAGGTGTATCACGACCAATCTTCATCAGCAAGAATCTCTCAGAAGATGATAAACAAGAGTTACTTCACCTTATTCGTGAATACATTGACGTCTTCGTCTGGAGTTATGAAGATATGCCAGGATTAGATCCTCAAATTGCAACTCACAAGCTTAACATCTTGTCGAATGTCAAACCGGTCAAACAACAACAACGATAATTCAAGCCTGAAATGATGGATGCAATAGATGATGAAGTCAAAAAGCTTATAGCTTGTGGCTTTATCAGAGAAGAACAACATCCTGACTGGGTGGCCAATGTCGTTCTTGTCCTGAAGAAGACCGAAAAGGTTCGAGTTTGCATAGACTTTCGGGATCTCAATGATGCTTGCCCCAAAGACAAATTCCCTCTCCCAATTACTGATGTTATGATCGACAATACATGTGAATTCGAACGAATTTCTTTCATGGATGGGTTTTCTGGATATAATTAAATCCGGATGGATCCTAAAGATAAAAAACATACTTCGTTTCGTACTACTCGGGGTGTATACTGTTATACGGTCATGCTGTTTGGTCTTAAGAACGCAGGTGCAACTTACCAGTGGGCTATGAGCACTATCTTTCGAGATCATTTGCGAAAGACTGTCGAATGCTATGTTGACGATATTGCTGTCAAAAGTCGTCTCAAAGAAGATCACATTCAAGATTTAAGAACTATCTTCAATCTAATGCGCCAGCATCAACTCAAGATGAACCCCACCAAGTCTTTCTTGGGTGTCTCTAGTGGTAAGTTTTTTTGGCTTCGTCATTACCTCTAAGGGTATACGCGTTGATCCCGAGAAGATCAAATCCATTCAAGAGATGCGTCATCCACGCAACCTAAAAGAGCTACGAGGATTCCAAGGTCAACTTGCGTACATCAGGCAGTTCATTTCGAATTTATCTGGACGTTGCAGACCATTTACTCAATTAATAAAGAAAGGTGTATCTTTCGTTTGGACGAAAGAATGTCAACGAGCATTTGATGACATAAAGCGGTATTTAATGAGTCTACTGGTTCTTGTACCACCGATCTCAGGAATACCCTTTTTAATGTATGTCTAAGCAATAGATCATTCATTGGGAGCTTTGCTAGCTCAGAAGAACAAGGAAGGTCATGAACAAGCCATCTACTATCTTAGCCGAACAATGATTGGAGCTGAACATCGTTATAGTCCAGTGGAGAAGGAATGTTTAGCCTTAATGTTTGCTGTTCAGAAAACAAGACATTACATCATAGGCTAAACTATTCATGTCATATCCCGGGTCAATCCTCTTCGAGTCTTAATGAAGAAGCCAAGCACACTCAATTCTAGGCTTGCCACATGGGCCATATTGCTAGCACAATATGATATGGTTTATGTTCTCCAAAAGTCTGTGAAAGGCCAAGCACTTGCTGACTTCTTAGCAGCTCATCCTGTCCCTGAGACATCTAAACTCTATGATGAGATTCCGGATAAAATATTGGAATCAAATATAATCTCAGAAGAATTTCCTACTTAGAGGTTGTTCTTTGATGGAGCTTCTAGAATTGGACCTGGAAGTACTCTTGTTGCTGGAGTAGGAATTGTTCTTGTTTCACCCGATGGATTAACTATTCAAAGGGCCTATTCCTTAAACGAATCATGCTCCAACAATGTGGCAGAATACAATGCTTTGCTCATTGGACTTCAATTAGCCAAACAATTGAATATTGAATATCTTGAAGTATATGGTGACTCTAAGCTGATTGTTAATCAGGTTAGAGGCATATATGAAGTCCGACATCAAGATTTGGTACCATACCATGAAGCAGCAACCCAAATAGCTTCTTCGTTTAAAGGGTTCTTCATCGAACATGTACGTTGCGCATGCAATACAGAAGCCGATGCCTTAGCTAACCTAGCTGTGGTATTGGCAGAGCCAATCAAAAGACAACAAATGGTTGTTATTTCTAATAGAGAACTATTCTGTGTTGAAAACAATCACAACATTGAATCCAGCAACCTAACTGAAGTCAATGTCCTTAGAGAGGATTGGAGAGTACCTTTCATTGATTTTGCAGTACATGACATATTGCTAGAAGATCCTAAAGAAGCTACAAGTATCCGTCGTCGATCACTTTGATTCTATTATAATCATACTACTAAAACTCTCTATCGAAGAACTTTTGATGGATTACTCTTGAGGTGTCTCACTGGTGATGAAGCAAAGCAGATATTACGTGAAACTCATAATGGCGTTTGTGGAGCACATCAACCTGGTCATAAACTACAGGATCGTATCGAACGTATGGGCTACTACTGGCCCTCTATGGTATCAGATGCTATTGATTATGTAAGAAAATATCGTGCATGCCAAATTTATGCATATTTCATTCACCAAACGTCAGAATTTCTTCATCCAACTGCAGCCTCATGGCCTTTTGAAGCTTGGGGCATGGATGTAATTGGCCCTATCAATCCTCCTTCATCTAAAGGACATCGATTCATCTTAGCCATAATCGATTATTTTTTTAAGTGGGCAGAAGCTATACCTTTGGCTGAAGTAAAGACTAGTAGCGTTATCAATTTTATCAAACATCATATGATATATAGATTTGGTGTCCCTCGCCGAATCATTCATGATAATGGACCGTAATTCATCAACCAGAAATTTAATAGGTTCTATGATGACAACAGAATCAATAATGTCGCTTCTACAGCCTATAGTCCTGCGGCTAACGGGTTGGCTGAAGCATTCAACAAGACCATTATCAAACTCCTTAAAAAATTTGCCTCTATTAACAAACGCAGTTGGAGTGATAAACTTGGAGAATGTATATGTGCATATCGCACTAATGTCCGTAACCCCACAGGTTGCACACCTTTTTCTCTGGTATATGGATGTGAAGCTGTTCTACCTTTGGAAATTCAAATTTTATCATTGAGAATCGCCATTGCTAATGAGCTTACGACAGATAATAATGATCGTCTTCGGCTTCAGGAATTGGAGGCGCTTGATGAGAAAAGGTTATTAGCTCAACAACATATCGAGCTTTATTAGGCTCAGATTTCAAAAGCTTTCAATCGCAAAGTTAGAGTACGAATATTTCAAGAAGGCGAGTTGGTTCTTACAGTCAGACGTCCTATGACTATGACACATATGAACAAAGGCAAGTTCGAGGCAAAATGGCAAGGACCATATGTAATAAATAAAGTCTTTTCTAATGGAGCCTATCAATTAACAGATATGGATGGCAGAGTTGCTATGATGCCCATCAATGATAAATTTCTCAAGAAATATTATGTATAAAGACAAAATATACTTTATTTTCAGAGACATGATGTAAATAAAAATTTATTTTTATTCAAAAGCAGAATAGAATTACATAATATTAAGGATGGGGAGGAGGCCCTGACCCTTCATGATTAAATACAAAGTTCGCCAACAGTTCAAACATCTCATTGTCTGAACTCACAAAGAACTTGCAGGCAGCCATCCTCAATGCCTCTTCTTCGACAGTCTTCCCAGGCTCTACTAGTTTGGAAATCAAGTCCTCTTCTGGTGCAGGAAAGTTGAGCCTTCACCCCTTTCTTTCTGAGGAGGTACTGAGGGCTCAACAGGTGGTGTCTCAGTCTTTCCTTCAAGCTTCGGGATGAGCAAATCTTTGGAGGACATTTTGTACAGAAAAGAAAGAAAGTGACGATATCTACGAAAGTTTTGTTCTATTTATAGACAAAACAACTAGATAGTCAATCTCGAGAACTGATGCAACTTTTCGAAAGAAGCCTAACTGTTCGTTCATTTATAACTGTTCGTTCATTTATAACTGTTCGTTCATTATCCGATGTGACTGTTCATTCATTTTCAGTATCCTTATCTCGAAAATTGAAGTGACCGTTCACTTTTCCTCATGGTTCACATTCTCTATACTTTGGAAATTCTGTATTACATCAGCAACTTGTCATCCACATTTTTCCTTGATTCTATGTTTCTTATCACCACATCAAAATTAAATCGTAAAGAAGAGAAAATCATTCTTTGTTCCTTCTTTAAAAACATAGATACATCTTAATGGAAATCTATTACATCTCAGATTTTTATTCTAAATGAAGGTTTATTACATCTTTGGATCTTCTTATTTGTTGGTGGCAATTCCTTGCCGTCTCGGTCTGAAGCAACGAGCTCGACAATGGAATTAACTCTGGTCTTCTCTCTGAGAAAGACTAGAGGAGAACCACAGAGTGCAGCAGCCCAAAGATGAGCTGCTGTCAATACAACTGGTGGAGAGAAGACAGCCCGCCAGGGGAACTAGGAACGAGATCA
Organism: Iris pallida; assembly: GCA_029216955.1. Taxonomy (NCBI): domain Eukaryota; kingdom Viridiplantae; phylum Streptophyta; class Magnoliopsida; order Asparagales; family Iridaceae; genus Iris; species Iris pallida. The sequence continues at coordinate 16,700,869 of JANAVB010021796.1, read as the reverse complement.
CCCTTGTTGTAAAACCCCTAAATTTCTACTTTTTTTAAAATTAAATTTGGTACTGATTTAAAATTTTGTATTGTACGTCACGTAGTCGTATTGTACGTCGTGTGCGAAAGTACATTTTTCGAATTTGCTCGACGAGTACGAATATGTGCGAGCGTACATATTTTAGAAAAATATTTTCTATCATTTATAGTTTCAAAATAATATACATAATAATTATTTTGTTATCGTACCAAAGTTTTCAAATTATTATTTTATTTATTATTTATAAAAAGTCTTTCGTGAAAAATAGTTATTACTAGTAAATAATATTACTCGCGTATACATATATATTTCATAAATATTTATTGAGTTTAATTGTAAATAATAATGTATTTTCGAAATTATTATTTTAGTATTTTTAGAAAACATATTTTGAAATTTTTGTAGCAATTTAAAACTTGATTTGATTTATGAATGTGTTATAAATAGTAGATTAATATCTATATTTGGAATTTACTTTATCCCAATTGATTTTAAACCAAAAGAATTTAATTAGATCTAAATGGGATTTGGATTTGAATTTGGATTTGATTGATTTTAAATTAAGTAGAGAATTATCTAACGGGAATTTAATCTTTTCCTAATCTTATCCAATTGGGAATTCCCACATCCTATAAATATGCAGGTACTCCTCCATAAAATCCATCTAGCCGCAATTCATCAACCACAGCCATTGTGCATCGTGTCTGTGTACTTCTCTTCCTTTCTATTATTCTACTACAAATACATTTTTCTCTCTTGTGTCCGACAACCCCGGACACGTCCACCCGATCATATGTCTCGCAGGACACGCCTACCCTAACCCTAGTTCCCAAATCCCCACAACATCCCCTTTGTGTCCTAACATCAGGACACGATACAATCAGAAAACCCTAGTCCTAACCTAACCCTAGCCACCGTCTCGCTAGAAAAATCCGCCACAGCAGGACATGCCCCGCCACCCCGTGCCTCCACTTTCGACTACACCCGCGGCCACCGTCACGACAGTCCACACCTGCCACCTTCAACCATCACACCCATCACCACTGTAAGCCCCAACCACCACCGTCCCCACGGCCATCGCCGGAGCCCCGAACAAACCCCCTCGCCACCACTAGCCAAACGACCGCCACCCAAAAACCAAAAAAAGAATAGGAAGGAAATAAAACCATAGCCCTAAAACTCACCTCCTCGATGCCGTGCCCGACCCAGCCGCGTTCCTTCGCTGCCCACCGTTCCCTTCCACCGCCACTCCCCCGGCATCCCCATCGCCACCACTGCCCACGTCGCTGGTGTGCATAGCTTGTCGTCTTCCGTCCCACGCCCACGACCTCTCCAGATATGAAGCCGCAACTTCTTGTCGTCGTCGCCCCACTCCTCCACGGCCGGCGAGATCCCGATCTCTCTAACCCACCGCCGCACTTTCTGTGGATGTGCGGGCACCACCGCGAGGCCGCCGTGCCGTGATCCACCAGCTGCACCGCCGAACCCCCGTCCCGTCGAGCCCCAAAACCCTCCGATGCGTGCGCCTAGCCGTGGTCACTCGCGCGAGCTTCCCCCTTCGCCTGGAACCGCCGCCCTCCGACTTCCTTTTCTGTCGCTCCACCTCCCCACGCGAGCCCCCTCGCCTCCAGTGCGCCACCGCCTGGACGCGTCCTCCGCCGAGCGCCTCTCCCGAAACCCTCAACGCTTCTCGCCTCCGCCTTCGACTAACCCTCACCGCTCCTCTCCGCCCGATCTCGCGTGCGCCTCCTCCTTCCAGCCCTTCAGACCGCCGCTTCCTTGGCCACGACCACCGCACCACGCCGTGCAGGTCGACGCGCCACCGCACCTCTCTCCATCTCCCGACCATTCCTCTCGCCATCACCTTCCCCTCTCTCATCTCTCTCTCCCTCGCTCGCTCTCTGCGCTCGAGGAGCAGACAGCTACTGCTCTCCTCTTTAGGAGAGAGTGGGTTTCTTTTGGAACATTTCATTGTTTTGTTTCTTTCTTTTGTTTTTTTATTTTATTTTTTTTCGATTTACTTTTTGGAGGAGACAACAGACTACTGCTGACTGGGACAGCTGTAAATTTTTTTATATTATTATTATTCTTATTCTTTTAATTATTTTACTTAGTATAGAAGAAAAGCCAGCAGCTTGTTGGTTTTTATTTTTTTTGTTTTTTAGTGTTTTGATTAGTTTTGTTCACTATTGTTTCCTTTAATATCTATTATTATTATTATTATTATTATTATTATTATTATTATTATTATTAGATTCTTACATTATTCTACAAATCTTTTAACAGTTGTGCTGTTTATTAGTAATATTTTAATATTAGTATTATTGTTATTTCATTATTACTATTATTGTTATCACTATTATTATTAATATTATCATTTGTACTACTGTTATTATTATTATTTGTTATCTTGCTAAATTTATTAATTGCATTATTATTATCATTTAGAAAATTTTACAAATATTTTCTAGCAAATTTCAAAGTAAATTTTGACTCTAAAATATTTTCTCGAGTTATATGTATATAAATATATTTGACGAGTTATACTTTTGGCCTAAATAACTCCTTATTATTTTCGAAAAAGTACTTAAATATTTTCATATAGAAAATATAGTTTTTCTACTTAGAAATAATTATTTTTGTCAAAACTTAGAGTTTTTCTCCCTAAAAAGATTTTTGGATTTACAAATAATTAATTTAATTATTTTTACTAAATAAAACCCTATTTTAAAGTATTATAAATAGCTCTCAAAAATCGTATATATTATTATCCATTTTTTTCTTTCTTTTACTTTTTCTCCTTTCCATGACCAAGCCTAATATTCATATTCCTTCGCCAATCATGTCCTTCCTCCTTATGTCATCCCTAGCTAAATTGACCCTTCTGGATCCAATGGAACTGTCCGTGCCACCACCCAAGGTCACCATACATAGTCGTTGCACCGAAGTCGCAGTTCATGCCAGCTTGATCATCGCAGCACACCAAGCGTCCTACCAGGCAAGACACCTTGCCATTTGCTGTTTACTTATTTTAGCTCATATTTCATACAGTAGTCATTATTTTCTTTATGCAAAATAAACTGTGATACATGGCATAACCTGTTAGAACTTACTGTTCATTTATATTTCCTGCTATGTATTATTTTTCTTACACATTAAACCTAGATTTAAGGGTCCACCTTGTGTGTTGCATTCATTGGCCTTGACACGTTATAACACGAAGTTGTGTGTCGCATGTAGAACACGGACATGCGTGACTGGCTGGCCACCGGTACGTAAAGCCGTGCGGTAGGAATAACCGCTAATAGAGGTTGCATGCTTAGTTTGACTTAGCGGTTATAGAGGTTCTCTGTTGTGGATACAACATAGTAGGCATTGGACGGGGAGGACAATTTCTTAGCGTATGGGCTTCGATGTACTTTCCCTTGTGACCCGGATTCTCCGCTAGAGATACGGGGCTGATGACCCATGATTACTGACGGCCACTGACGATTCTGCGAAATGTCATGCTCTTACTGATGGGGCCTCTGGTGCCCCAAGGGGGGACCATACCGATCCTATTTAACCAGGGCCCATGCGTAGGAAGGATTGTTCTTAACTACATTTCACTTAGAACGGTTAGGCACCTTTATCCGTTAGGTATAAGTACTTTTGGTTTGGGTACTTGTATCTGACCGTGGCTTGGAACAATAACTTGTCGCAGATTAGTTCGTCACATCTTGTCCTTGTTTGGTTGTAGGTGTGACTTAATACTTCGATGAGAAGGTATTGAACCTTGTTGGGGTCCGAATACCATATTGGATTCATAGCATGGAAAGATACGTCACCGTGAATTAGTTTACCATCTCCTGTCCTTATTTGGTTGGGAGGATGGTACGCTCGTTCAATAGGTGCGTATTGGACCATGTTATAATTCAATTGACTTATTTATTTGAGCAATAATTATTCAGTTTATATGGCATAATATTATGTGTCTTGTTATGTCCCTCTGAGGACCTGGTTATCTCTTTAGGTGTATGCTCTTGTCTTTCGCAAGTGCTTTAGCTCTAGCCGTGACCATCTCCATTTTTTTCGAGGATGATTGCACTTGGATCGTCTTCGCTTCGCTCGCCAAAATTATTCTTTTGTACATCATGTATTTCTTTTCATTGTTGGTAGTGGATTTGTCTCCGCCCAACTACATGTACCAATGACAATTCTTAGTTGATTATATGATATCATTTATTCATTTATTTGTGTGGATGAGATTAGTTATGGTTCTACTGCATTTTACAGCTTATGTATTCGTACGAGATTTCTATATATTGGAGTGTACTTCGTATGAATACAGCTGGTATGTCTACGTTTCTAGTCCTACGTATTTTAGGACTGGGGCATTACATATTTTTGTGGTGGGCCATACAGTTCAAGATAAATTATTTGGTTACTTTACCGTACCAAGCAAGCCTGCGAATAGGATTAGAAGTCTAGGATCTCATCCACATACTTGACCTTTTTCCTCGATTCCATATTCGACCAACTCATCGATTGCATCTTGCTTGATTCCTTCTATCATTATCCTTATCTTTCCTTCGTGCTTGCTAGAGATTGACCCTACAAGTTAGATGTCCCAAACACCCTTAGTTTAATTCTTTTAAGTTGGGTAGAATGCCTTGTGACCTACAAATTCCTTTGTCCTTGTGACCTATATTAGCAAGTTTACTTAGATTCTAGTATTTAGAGGACCTTAACCCATTTAGCCAACCAAGGACTTGGACAAGAAGACTAGAGGACGACTGTATGACTTAGAATCATTCTGTCTTCTTTTAATCTTAATCTCTCGTGCCTATGTATTTACTATTTTGACTAATGATGCTAATGTAGCCTAGTTTTTGTAAGCTTATTCCTTATCGAGCTTGTCCAAGACATATGTTAATTGGGTCGCTCCCACTAACATATTATCTAATCAGAACCGGTGCAGGATGGTCTGATCAACCAAGTGCACTTTGGTTCGCTTTTGTCTATTATTCTACGTGGATGGAACATAATTAAACTTGGCCTTTAGAATCCCATCCACGACTGCCTTGACAATTCCTTTGAAATTTTTCAGTCGTCTTTGAATCACGTATTCGTATTCGATAACGCCTCCTTCGAACTCTATATTGCTTTCGCCTTCACCTATTTTGGAAGGACGAAGGCACCTGTACTAGAACTTCCTTTAGCCTTCCTATCACTATGACCATTCTCACTCGATGTTGCTATAACTTCATCCTAAACTCCTCGTCCTTCTTCTCGACCCTACTATGACCCTCATTCACTACCCACGACCATACCGTATTATTTTTCTATGATCTAGAATCGCAATTTCTTTCGACCTGATTTTGTTGGAACATTGTCATTGTTTGTTCCCCATCGATACCCCCTTGTGTCTTCTCACCCCCAACTAATTCTTAATTTCGAGGACAAAATTCTTTTAAGTTGGGTAGGATGTAAAACCCCTAAATTTCTACTTTTTTAAATTAAATTTGGTACTGATTTAAAATTTTGTATTGTACGTCACGTAGTCGTATTGTACGTCGTGTACGGAAGTTCGTTTTTCGAATTTGCTCGACGAGTGCGAATATGTGCGAGCGTACATATTTTAGAAAAATATTTTCTATCATTTATAGTTTCAAAATAATATACATAATAATTATTTTGTTATCGTACCAAAGTTTTCAAATTATTATTTTATTTATTATTTATAAAAAGTCTTTCGTGAAAAACAGTTATTACTAGTAAATAATATTATTCGTGTATACATATATATTTCATAAATATTTATTGAGTTTAATTGTAAAAAATAATGTATTTTCGAAATTATTATTTTAGTATTTTTAGAAAATATATTTTGAAATTTTTGTAGCAATTTAAAACTTGATTTGATTTATGGATGTGTTTTAAATAGTAGATTAATATCTATATTTGGAATTTGCTTTATCCCAATTGAATTTAAACCAAAAGAATTTAATTAGATTTAAATGGGATTTGTATTTGAATTAGGATTTGATTGATTTTAAATTAAGTAGAGAATTATCTAACGAGAATTTAATCTTTTTCTAATCCTATCCAATTGGGAATTCACACATCCTATAAATAGGCAGGTACTCCTCCATAAATTTCATCTAGCCGCAATTCATCAACCACAGCCATTGTGCATCGTGTCTGTGTACTTCTCTTCCTTTCTATTATTCTACTACAAATATATTTTTCTCTCTTGTGTCCGACAACCCCGGACACGTCCACCCGATCATGTGTCTCGCAGGACACGCCTACCATAAACCTAGTTCCTAAATCCCCACAACATCCCCTTTGTGTCCTAACATCAGGACACGATACAATCAGAAAACCCTAGTCCTAACCTAACCCTAGCCACCGTCTCGCTAGAAAAATCTGCCACAGCAGGACACGCCCCGCCACCCCGTGCCTCCACTTCCGACTACACCCGCGGCCACAGTAGCAACAGTCCACACCTGCCACCTCCAACCATCACACCCATCACCATTGTAAGCCCCGACCACCACCGTCCCCACGGCCATCGTCGGAGCCCCGAACAAACCCCCTCGCCACCACCAGCCAAACGGTCGCCACCCAAAAACAAAAAAAAAGAATATGAAGGAAATAAAACCATAGCCCTAAAACTCACCTCCTCGACGCCGTGCCCGACCCAGCCGCGTTCCTCCGCTGCCCACCGTTCCCTTCCTCAGCCACTCCCCCGGCATCCCCATCGCCACCACTGCCCACGCCGCTGGTGTGCACAGCTTGTCGTCTTCCGTCCCATGCCCACGACCTCTCCAGATCTGAAGTCGTAACATCTTGTCGCCGCCGTCCCACTCCTCCGCGGCCGGTGAGCTCCCGATCTCTCTAACCCACCGCCACTCTTCATGTGGATGCGCGAGCACCACCGCAAGGCCGCCGTGCCGTGATCCACCAGCTGCGCCGCCGAACCCCCGTCCCGTCGAGCCCCAAAACCCTCCGCCGCGTGCGCCTAGCCGTGGCCACCCGCGCGAGCTTCCCCCTTCGCCTGGAATCGCCGTCCTCCGACTTCCTCTTCCGCCGCTCCACCTCCCCACGCGAGCCCCCTCGCCTCCAGCGCGCCACCGCCTGGACGCGTCCTCCGCCGAGCGCCTCTCCCGAAACCCTTACCGCTTCTCGCCTCCGCCTCCGACTAACCCTCACCGCTCCTCTCCGCCCGATCTCGCGTGCGCCGCCCCCTTCCATCCCTTCCGACCGCCGCTTCCTTGGCCGCGACCACCGCACCACGCCGTGCAGGTCGACGCGCCACCGCACCTATATCCATCTCCCGACCATTCCTCTCGCCATCACCTTCCCCTCTCTCATCTCTCTCTCCCTCGCTCGCTCTCTGCGCTCGAGGAGCAGACAGCTACTACTCTCCTCTTTAGGAGAGAGTGGGTTTCTTTTGAAACATTTCATTATTTTGTTTCTTTCTTTTGTTTTTTTATTTTAATTTTTTTCGGTTTACTTTTTGGAGGATAAAGCAGACTTCTGCTGACTGGGACAACTGTAAAATTTTTTATATTATTATTATTATTATTATTATTCTTTTAATTATTTTACTTAGTATAGAAGAAAAGCCAGCAGCTTGTTGGTTTTTATTTTTTTTGTTTTTTTAGTGTTTTGATTAGTTTTGTTCACTATTTGTTTCCTTTAATATCTATTATTTATTATTATTATTATTATTATTATTATTATTATTATTATTATTATTATTATTTTTATTATTAGATTATTACTTTATTCTGCAAATCTTTTAACAGTTGTGCTGTTTATTAGTAATATTTTAATATTAATATTATTATTATTTCATTATTACTATTATTTTTATCACTATTATTATTAATATTATCATTATTACTACTGTTATTATTATTATTTGTTGTCTTGCTAAATTTATTAATTGCATTATTATTATCATTTAGAAAATTTTATAAATATTTTCTAGCGAATTTTAAAGTAAATTTTGACTCTAAAATATTTTCTCGAGTTATATGTATATTAATATATTTGACGAGTTATAGTTTTGGCCTAAATAACTCCTTATTATTTTCGTAAAAGTACTTAAATATTTTCATATAGAAAATATAGTTTTTCTACTTAGAAATAATTGTTTTTGTCAAAACTTAGAGTTTTTCTCCCTAAAAAGATTTTTGGATTTATAAATAATTAATTTAATTATTTTTACTAAATAAAATCCTATTTTCAAGTATTATAAATAGCTTTCAAAAATCGTATATATTATTATCCATTTTTTTTCTTTCTTTGACTTTTTCTCCTTTCCATGACCAAGCCTAATATTCCTATTCCTTCGCCAATCCTGTCCTTCCTCCTTATGTCAGACCTAGCTAAATTGACCCTTTTGGACCCAATGGAACTGTCCGTGCCACCACCCGAGGTCACAATACATAGTTGTTGTATCGAAGTCGCAGTTCATGCCAGCTTGATCATCACAGCACACCAGGCGTCCTACCAGGTAAGACACCTTGCCATTTGCTGTTTACTTATTTTAGCTCATATTTCATGCAGTAGTCATTATTTTCTTTATGCAAAATAAACTGTGATACATGGCATAACCAGTTAGAACTTACTGTTCATTTATATTTCCTGCTATGTATTATTTTTCTTACACATTAAACCTAGATTTAAGGGACCACCTTGTGTGTTGCATTCATTGGCCTTGACATGTTGTAACACGAAGTTGTGTGTGTCGCATGTAGAACACGGACATGCGTGACTGGCTGGCCACCGGTACGTAAAGCCGTGCGGTAGGAATAACCGCTAATAGAGGTTGCATGCTTAGTTTGACTTAGCGGTTATAGAGGTTCTCTGTTGTAGATACAACATAGTAGGCATTGGGCGGGAAGGACAATTCCTTAGCGTATGGGCTTCGATGCACTTTCCCTTGTGACCCGGATTCTCCGCTAGAGATACGGGGCTGATGACCCATGATTACTGACGGCCACTGACGATTCTACGGAACGTCATGCTCTTACTGATGGGGCCTCTGGTGCCCCAAGGGGGGACCATGTCGATCCTATTTAGCCAGGGCCCATGCGTAGGAAGGATTGTTCTTAACTACATTTCACTTAGAACAGTTAGGCACCTTTATCCGTTAGGTATGAGTACTTTTGGTTTGGGTACTTGTATCTGACTGTGGCTTGGAATAATAACTTGTCGCAGATTAGTTCGTCACATCTTGTCCTTGTTTGGTTGTAGGTGTGACTTACTACTTCGATGAGAAGGTATTGAACCTTGTTGGGGTCCGAATACCATATTGGATTCATAGCATGAAAAGATACGTCACCGTGAATTAGTTTACCATCTCCTGTCCTTGTTTGGTTGGGGGGATGGTACGCTCGTTCAATAAGTGCGTATTGGACCATGTTATAATTCAATTGACTTATTTATTTGAGCAATAATTATTCAGTTTATATGGCATGATATTATGTGTCTTGTTACGTCCCTCTGTGGACCTGGTTATCTCTCCAGGTGTGTGCTCTTGTCTTTCGCAGGTGCTTTAGCTCTAGCCGTGACCATCTCCATTTTCTTCGAGGATGATTGCACTTGGATCGTCTTCGCTTTGCTCGCCAAAATTATTTTTTTGTATATCATGTATTTCTTTTCATTGTTGGTAGTGGATTTGTCTCCGCCCAACTACATATACCAATGACAATTCTTAGTTGATTATATGATATCATTTATTCATTTATTTGTGTGGATGAGATTAGTTATGGTTCTACTGCATTTTACAGCTTATGTATTCGTACGAGATTTCCATATATTGGAGTGCACTTCGTATGAATACAGCTGGCATGTCTACGTTCCTAGTCCTACGTATTTTGGGACTGGGGTGTTACATTTGTGATACGATTCCTAATTCTGTCTCTCCACTATCCAACTCTCATGTATACAGGCTCTTCCTACCATCTGAGGAAGACCCTTCTTAACATGAAGAGTCCTGAGCTGTCTAATTTGAGTGTCAGAACCATATGAGCTTTCTGATGTGGGTGTCAGAAGAATATTCTCTACAACATCCAAATCACCAATACCAGTTCTGAAGAAGCTCGCACAAGTCCCTGCAAATGTCAATGAAACATGAAAAGTTAGCAGAAATCTATCAACAGTATGCGCTTACAAACAGGCACACATCAGCAGTATGTACTTACAAACAGGTGCACATCAGTATGCGCCTACAAACAGGCGCACATCAGCAGTATGCACCTAAAAACAGGCATACATCAACAGTATGCGCAGCAGGCGCATATCAGAAATGAACATTGATCAAACAAGCATATGACAGCAATACGTGCCTCTGATAAGAGCTAAACACTGGACCACAGTATGTGCCTATCCTCAGAAATAGTTAGCACACATCAATAGGTGTCTACAACATGCAGATTAATATTTGTCTCCCGAAGTGGTGCGAAAGAAAAATACTCATACTATTGATTCTTCGTCAAGACTTACCAATTTTTGAAGACACAACATGCAAGCAAATAATATCATAATGAAGTCGCGCAAATGAAACCCTATGGAAAGACATTCGTTTTGAGAGAGTATGAATGGTTCTTTCATTTCTGAATGTCCTTTTTTAAAGAGGATAAAGAAGAGATGGGTGCGTCGTTTTAGGATCCTATTTTGGGAAAGAATTAAAAATGGGCATCTAAAACCGTATAGCGATTGCCACGTGTTCTTCAGAAGAAACAGTAAAACGAAGAAGTAGTTAAAAGAATATGTCCATGAGCACTATTCGAAATCACAGCCACACAAAATCAGAAATTCTAGGTTTCATTGCATAAAGACGGGTGGACCCCTATAATCAAGGACATAAAAATAAAAAGTTGTTTTGTCCAGAACATTATTTCTTGTCCTTTACTTCATCAGTCTGACGAAGGGCGACATCCAACTCTTGCATGGTGCAGATCCCCGAGTGACGCATCAGGTTGAGAAATCCCTCCGAATTGACGTGCTCCTCAGAGGATGATCCGCCACTCGAGCGATTGAAGACTGACGGGGTTAAACCGAAACAGTTCAGAAAGTTTACTGCCCTCAAAGCTGGGTCAGCCTCCAACAAAAAGGTTGTAGGTGCAACATCCTGTCTCGCTTCAGGAGACTTGGTTGTGGTGTCAGCATTGGTCTCCATCTCTTTCTTCTTGGGAGCCATTGAAGAACAGAAGTGAAGACCAAAGTATGAAGATCAACTATAAATATATCAACAAATTGACTCTTCGTATTCCTCATGGGAAACTGAAAGAAATCAATAAAACTTCGGAAGACGAAGAGAAGATTGAATATTTTCGAGAAAGGTATTTAATCATGATGACCGAGCATTGACCGGCGCAACCTGACTTAGTCAAAACTTTTATAAATTCAAAGTATTCCAAAACTTTGCAATGACTTTAAGTTTTGAAAACTTTGAAGGGGCTCTTGTAGTGCCTAAAAATCAAGTTGCGCCTTGAATATACTGATCAATGATCAAGTTGCGCCCCAAAAATCAAGTTGTGCCACTGATATGAAGCTTGGAGAACAGACTGCGCCACCGATCAGATTGTGCCCAATATCAGACTGCGCCCAATCTAGTTGCGCCAAAATCTACGTGGCATCTGACACTTAATGGTCATCATTACCTGACCATACTGATGACTGACACAACAGTGAACGAGGAAAATCTCTTCGAATCCCGTGAATTGTGCCGCTCAAGAAAAAGTTGGTGGACAGCTGTCTTGTACACTTCGTGAGTTACGTCCAGGCGCAATCTAAACAAAATCCTTAGTTGCGCCTGGGCGCAACCTGAATAAATTTTACTCAGAAGCTGTCACGTGTGTAGGTGCAGCTCAAATCAAGCACAGTTTGACTTATTGACTGAAGCTTGCGCAACCTGATAAAGTTGAGACAACTTACATTCTAAAGCAGGATGACATGGCGCACATGTCACTAATCTCTCAAGACGTGTCTACTATCCTGTATACGACCACGCGCATCTCAATCATATGATGCCACGCGTCTAAATACAGTTAGTACATGATTGACAACTAAATAAAAGTTGGCGCAACAGGAGGTTGGCGTAATCCAGTATGGCGCAATCCAGCCTCGCGTACATCAGAATAACTGCTAAAACAGTTATTTTCTGAACTCTATAAATAGAGTTTCCAATCATCATCAGACAGAGATCAAGAACTCTTGCAAAATTGCTGCTGCATTCTCTAGAGGCTACAGTCTTCAAGTTCACATAGTCCAAGGGATAAAGTGATCGTCTCCTGATCATATTCCTAAAGTTGTACTTCCCCAAAATTCATTGTACTTTGTACTCTTTTATAAGTTTGGAATAAAAAAAATTTTGTTTTTGCAAACAGCAGGTGGCCATGCAATTAATTGCATATGCGGCCCAAACAAATGGCCATACGGCCAAGGCTATTAATTAATGCTCATGCGGCTCAGAGCTAAGAATGCTCATACGGCTCAGCAACTCAATATTGTATACGACCAAAAGTATAATTAATGGCTCCCACAGAGAACATGTCCATGGAAATACCATGGCCTCCATACTCCACCAAACAACAATAGGAACCCAAATCCAGACTCCTATAGGTCAAATTTGGGTAAAATGGAATTCTCTATAACATGGAACCATCAACTAGCAAAAATATGCAGGTTTGATAGATCAAAATTCATGGAAACCAAAAATACCACAAAGCTAGATCTACAAGAAATTAATCACGGAAATAAAAAATACTAAGTACTAAAGTGGGTTAGAAACACATGAGGAAGACAATGGAACAATAAAAATGGACTTCATCCATGAAGCAAGATGCACTTGCCTAAATCTTCCACTCTCAGGTTGGTGGAGAAGTAATGGAAAGGAAGAAGAAAAGTTAATGAGGAGAGAGAAGGGAGTGGGGGTTAATAAATGGTGATGGTGGTGGTAGGTGGGGTGGGTTCACAACAAAACCGAACCAAGCCCAAACAATCCGAAACCAACCAAACAAAACCAAGCCAAGCCAAGCCACACCAGGATGAGCCAAAAATAAGCTAAACCAGGATCAAGACAAGCATGATAAGTCTAACTACAGGTCAGGATTCCGTACACGTATACAAAATACGTAATACGAACCACGGGCATTACAGCAGCTGAGCAGCGACAAGCAATGATGGTGTTCAGGGCACAGAGAGGCATGTTCACGAGGCAGCAGGCATCGGCTAGTACTAGAGGACATTTAGAGAATCCTACTACTAATGAGATGCAACACAGCCGTAAGAGACATACGGGGAGCAGAATTGATGACAGACGACAACCATTGCAGCAGCAGCAGATGATTCTTGCGGAAGCAACATTAACCACTAGCAAGCCGAAATGGGATGAGATGATACAAAGGATTGGATGCTCTGGGGAGGAGCATATGGAGGAGGCAGGGAGTAATCAGCAAGAGTTAGATAATCACCCAGTTTCTAGCTCTATGAGGCATGTGGGTGACCCAATCCTTAATTAATTAATGTCTATCATTACATGAAATGTTTGGGGGGGCGTGTTCGCTGGGGAGGTGGAAGGAGATATGTGGAGTGCTAAAAAGAGGAGACAACATGATTAGTGCCCGTCTTGAAACTAAGATAAAGTCTGAAAGAATGTTATCTCGAAGAACACCTAGTTATTGGGCGCAAGCTAATAACCTAAGCATGTGTTCCATGGAAAGGATCTGGGTCAGGTACGACGGTGACAACTGGGGGAGGGCATATCATTCACATGACGGTTCAGATGATTGATTTTTGTTCACGAATAAAGGGGGCTTTCAATTCGTCTTTGGCTCGGTCTATGGCCATAATGATAGGCGACACATAGAACAGTTGTGGCACGAGATCATCCAACTTAGCATCATGGTAGACGCTAGGTATAAATTGCCTTACTAATCATGTGTGATTTTAATGCACCGTTGTACCAGTATGAAAAGGTAGGGAGATGGGTCATCTTAGATGCAATATTGCGGGACTTTCAGATGTGTCTGACGAAGTCGGGGCTGAAATGCGTAGAAAGGTCTGGACACATTTGGTCTTGGACTAATAAAGCTATGTCGGGCAAGGTCGCATGTCAGTTGGATCGTGCCTTGGGAAACCATGCATTGTTCGACAAGTTCCCGTATGTTGTGGCTGAAGGGCTAGCGGCGGGAACTAGTGGTCATTCACCTATCAAGATTAGTCTTCTGGTGCCAAGGACGAAGAAGAGGTTCCCTTTTAGGTACAATAATAAATGGCCCTTGATGGATGGAAATAAGGAGGCGGTAGATGGGGGTCTACAGCGAGAGGTGCAGGGAAACTGCCAGTTTCAGCTTGTGCGGTTGAAGGAGGTGAAAACTGCACTCAATGCTTAGAGCCGATCGAGATCGGAGGAGCAACTGTCCAATCACGATGAGCTTCTTCAGGCAGTTCAAGTGGGTCTGCAAGCTAACCCGCTCAATAATGTGTTGGCGGCCAAAGGAAGGGAGCTAGTACAAATGGGGGAAAAACTTCGCATGATGGAGGAGATACACCTGGCTTAATGTGTCACGCCCCAATGGTCTAAAGGCCGTTGGTTGAAGGATGGTGATAGATTTACCAAGTTCTTCTATGATATAGTTAGAACAAGGCAACATCAAAACCACATTAGCCGATTGATTGATGTTAATGGGAAGGCTATCACAGAGCAACATGATATTCAACTGGAGGTTGTCAGGTACTAAAATAAACTTTATAATCAAGTTAATTACTCATAACTCTTTCCTGATTTGGTCTGCAAGAAGCTGGTCACCGAACATGACAATCGACTGCTGCTAGCCCCAGTGACTATGGAGGAGGTAGAGGAGATTGTGATGAGGGCGAACCCCAATAAGGCGTTTGGGCCTGATGGATTTGGTAGTAAATTCTACAAGATACATTGGGCATAGTTGAAGGGTTCAGTACTGGAGACGGTTCGGGATTTATTTGTTAATGGCAGATTGCTCAAGGAACTCAACCATACATTTTTGACTCTCATTCCTAAAGAAAGAGGGTACTTCCTCGCTCACAAATTTTTGGCCTATCACCTGTTGCAATTTTTATACAAGGTGATAACGCACCTCATGTGCCGACAGATGGAGGGTATTATATAGGGTTTGGTATCTCTGAATCAAGTGGCTTTCATCAAAGGCATGAGTATTACGGAGAATACTCTTCTGGCCCATAAGATGGTGAGGGAGTTTAACAAAGTAGGAGGACAAAAAGCTTGCATGAAGTCGAATTTGTGGAAGGCGTATGACATAGTCAACAGGGACTTTGTTTGTCATATCATGCTTTCGATGGGTTTTGATATAGTATGTGGGTTGACATGGTTAGAGAATGCATATCGACGGCCACTTTCTCAATTCTTGTGTGAGGTCATCCACATGGATTTATTCGCAGCAATAGGAGGCTACGTCAAGGAGATCCGTTGTCGCCATATTTATTTACCCTTGTCATAGAATACTTTACATGTTTGATGGACGTAGCTATGCAGGCGAAAGAGATTACTCCACTATTCAGGAGGGTCTCCCACAAGTATCACATCTGATATATGCTGACGACTTATTCGTCTTATTGTTTCCTACACATGGGGCACTTGCTGTAATAACAATGATTATGGACGAATTTGGTAAGTAGATGTGTAACCACCACTTTTCTAAAATAAGGATAATTTTAAACTTTTGTAAAATTAATTATTTAATAATAGGTTTAAATCATGTTATTGATTTATTGGAGAATTTTGATTAGTTTTAATATCATTAAATTAGTGTTTTGTGATTTTGTCCTTTTGCTAGTATAACCTTTGAGCTGCTTAGCCTAGAGACTAACCATGACCATAGAGGCCTAACCCATGTGATTATATTAGCTAATTATCACTTTTTAGGCTAGGATGTTTTTGGTCATTTTTTATATTTTAATATTTTGGGAATTTTATATATTTAATATTGATTTTACGGGATTTGTTTAGTCGGGTTTGAGTTTCGTCTCGTTCCGACTTGTGTTAGTGACCCGGGTAGCTTAGACTCTAGATGGGACCCCAAGATTAGTTAGTCATGGCCCATAAATTCCACTAATTAAGTTAGTAAGTTTAGACTAATCCCACTTGTTAGATTGGTTGAGTTAGAGGCTTAAACTTAACCCTTTTGATCCCAAACTTGAACCTAACTTAAAGTTAACCAAGGGAGATTAGTACGGGCCTGATTAGGCTTTCCCCAAGGCCCAAATAGGGTTAGATGGCAGCCACATATAGAAGAGTTGTCCTTCCTTTCATTTTATTCCATCAAGTCTCCATTTTCTTTCACAAGTGTTCTTCCCCAAATTGAGAGCTTTCCTCTTTGATTTGATCTCCAAATCCTTACATCCATCCACCAAAACTTCCATCCAACCTTCTCATACTACCAATGGAGGGTGCTAGCAAAGATTTTGAGCAAAAGTGCAAGGAGTGTCCTTTTTGGAAGATCTTCGTGTCGGAGCCGTGTCCTTGAGAGTATCATTGGGATTCCACTCCCAATAGGTAAAACCAACCCTCTAAATTGATTTTCTATGCATATTAGTTAGTTTTGAATCCATAGGATCCACCTCCATGTATGTACCCCCTTTAGATTCAAGTTTGAGGCCATTTGGAGCTCTCTTGAGGATTTTAGATATCTGTTTTGTGTCCTACTTGATAGATTCCAAATTAGGACATCCCATGTGTTTAGTTTATTGACTAATAGGATTAATTGTGTTTTAAGTTCAGTTTTAGGATGGTTAGAGAGTGGATTAATCTTAGTTAGGATGGTTAGAATGAGTTTTATTTGGATACCTATGTTGGTATCCAAGTACCTTGGCCTATATGTATTTTTGTTGTCCAAAACAACCCAAATTCGTCATAATATTCATCCACGTTTTTACTAACCATAGCAACTTAGAAATGCCATAACTTTTAGCTCAGAACTCCGATTAACCTTTCATTTTTTAAAAAGAACCGTATCGAAGTTAGGTTTCCAAATATATATATTTTAATAAGCCAAAATAATTCTAGAACTTTCTGTAAAACTATTTGAGTGTCAGCTATCCGAAAGACAAACGTGTTTCGGTGTTTTCGCAATTCCGGGAGCTTCCGGACACGAAAATATGATCCGTTTGAAGTTTCGGAAAGCTAATACGAAGGGCTACTGTCACCACCGTTTTCCGTTTTACGTATTTCAGTATATGTGTACGGAATTCTGACCGATATCGTGACTTGTCTTAACTAGCTAATCTTGGTTTAATCTTGCATTGGTTAATATTGGTTGGCTTGGTTGGGTTTGGTTTGGCTTGGTTGGGTTGGTTCAACATGTAACCCCCCTTAAAAGCTACCAACCCTACACTCTCTCCTCATTTACTTCTCTTTCTTTATTTATTTCTTCATCTTCTTCCTCTTAACTTCTCCACCTACCAAGAGAGGCTTAGGCAAGTGCAACTTGCTTCATGGAGGAACTCCATTTTTTATTGTTCCATTGTTTTCCTCACGAGATTCAAAGACACTTTAGTACTTAGCATTTTCAATTTCCATGGTTTATTTCTTGTAGATCTAAGCTTGTTGTATTTTCAGATTTTTTGGGTTTTGATCAATCAAACTTTATTATTTTCAAGTTTTAATTGTTCCATGTTGTAGAAAGGTTCATTCTACCCCATTTTGACCTATGGAAGTCCAAATTTGGACTTACGGTGAAGGTTTTATGGAGCTTGGAAGTTATGGGTTCCAAGGCCATCCTTCTCAGATTTTCAGAGATGGATGGGTCCCCATCGACCCAGCCGCATAGATGGCACCCCATCGACCCAGCTGCATAGATGACACCCCATCGACCCTGCCGCATGGATGGGTCCTCATCGACCCAGCCGCATAGATGGGTCCCCATCGACCCAGCCGCATAGATGGCACCCCATCGACCCTGCCGCATGGATGGGTCCCCATCGACCCAGCCGCATAGATCGGTCCCCATCAACCCAACTGCATAGATGGCACCCCATCGACCCAGCCGCATAGATGGCACCCCATCGACCCTGCCGCATGGATGGGTCCCCATCGACCCAGCCGCATAGATGGCACCCCATCGACCGAGCCGCATAGATGGCACCCGATCGACCCAGCCGCATAGATGGCTTCCCATCGACCCGACCGCATAGATGGGTACCCATCCACCCTGCCGCATGGATGGGTACCCATCCACTGCCGCATGAGACCCATCCACCCTTGGCCGTATAATGCCTATTTTGGCTGTTTTCTTGTCCTATTTGGCTGATTTGTAGTCAGAATCTCTCCCAACTTCCAACATAGAAGTTGTAGACCTTGTCTTTGGCTTCAAGAATATGTTACTAGCTATTTTTATGCATATTTCTCTCAATCTTGATAGGGGTCTATTAAGGCGCACTCTTAACAAGTAACAAGTAACATGACACGATAATGGCCTGTTAAGGCGCACTCTTAATAAGTAACTTGACATGATAACTCTTAAATAGAGACCCGTCGTGGTGCACTCTTGACAAGCAACCTTGACATGATAATTCTTGAATGGTGGTCCGTCGTGAAATACTCTTGACATGATAAGTAATCTTGACAGTGGCCCGTCGTGGCGCACTCTTGACAAGTAATCTTGATAAATAAGTCTAGCATGTAATCTTGAATGCTGTTGTGACAGCTATCTCGACTTGCTAGTAAATTCTCATTATGACACCGTGTTACGACCCGCACCCTATTTTCGGACGCGAGCTCGTGAGCAAGCCAGCTACGTATCGAACGGACTCCAGCCCGACTCGAGTACGTATAAGCTTTCAAGGTCATGGGTATCACGTCTAATCTAAACTATATCTCAATCCACAAGAATCAAATAAAACAAGAATGAACAATTATGGGTCATCGTCTGCAGCCCATTAGCATATTATCCGATTAGACTCTAAGAATAATATGAGTCTATAAAGCTAAGCTGATAAGCAGGATATATCATGAAAGCGCGAGAAAGATAGTAAATCAATAACACTAACAAAATACCTGAATCATGAAGATGAAGTCAACTACCACATGCTCAGCTAACTAACTCCGTGCAATCAGCTACCTGAAGAGATCATCAGGTCCTCAGAGGACTAGTAAGATACATAAAACATGCCTACTAATATGACAGTAAATAACATGTAAGAAGGATAAGAACACTGCAAGGAGAACATCTAAGGACGACGAGTCGTGTGGAAATGTAATACTAGACTTGGCTACCAATCAATCGATTAACCTCTCTAGCTTGTAGTACAATGCAAGATACTCCCAATCTATAGTAGATTTTGACTGTAAAACAATGCAAGATAATCCCAGTCAAGATTAGCCAATTCTAGTATCGATCTCCTCTCCTAAAGGATACAAAGTCAAGTAGACTCCTATAAATCGTAGTATAATACAAGATACTCCCAATTTATAGTGTCGCAAGCTAATATGGCTGCGAAGCCAGGTCTCCATGTTTCCGCCATGCCAGCTAATATGGCTGCGATAAACTACAGGTTCCATAATCATGTAGACGTTTTACCATCCCTGTATTTCCGTCAATATATGTTATCAGAAAATATCGTAACTCAGGCTATAAAATTCATCTCGATAGGAAAATCAAAATCAACAACGATTCATCAAAATCAAATTCAATAATCAAGGAGTGAGAGCAAACAAACAAGGGGAAATGATTCAAATTGAAGTTTAAATAAGATTCTCAAGGGTCGTCCCAGGAATCTTTCAAGGAATCCTAACCGTGATTGAGTACCCTTAAAATATATTCTAATCCTACTGTAGGCTGTAGTGATACTCTAGTTCGAATACCACTACATAAACTCGACCTGCATGGGCCACCACTAAAAATGTGTCACGACCCGCACCCTAGAAATAGGGCACGTGACGTGGGTACGTCCAGCCTACGCCGCAGCATCGGCGGTAGAACGCTGTCCTAGGTCATAACATCTAACAGATAAGGGTAATATACAGTTATACTCCCCGAATGGGGGTGACATAACACAATATAACTCAACCACATCTAGGATAGAACAGGAATGAGATAGAAAGATAAAGATAGATAACAACCAGGAATGTAACATCACAGAGATACAAATCCAGAATCTAAGTGACTAAAATAAATACATCTCAGAATATCTCAAAGTCTAGTACAGTAATCCCAAAATAGTAAGATAATCCTAAACTAATGAAAGTAACACCAACTGCTAGCAGGTCCAAGTCACTAGTGATGTCTAACGCTGCACCAAGAGGGATAGACACCAGAGCCTCATCATTCACTGTAAAATTTTCAACAGGTCCAGTCAGGACGGGAACGAGCACATATCTCTCAAAACAGTTC
Organism: Iris pallida; assembly: GCA_029216955.1. Lineage (NCBI taxonomy): Eukaryota > Viridiplantae > Streptophyta > Magnoliopsida > Asparagales > Iridaceae > Iris > Iris pallida. The sequence goes on along the minus strand of JANAVB010021796.1, from coordinate 16,680,458 downwards.
ATAGCAGATTAGGAGTATAAATCATGCAATAGAGTAAAATACAGGAAGTGCTGAAAAGGAAGTACGAGTAAACAGGAGATATTTTGTAACTGAAAGTAAATACATGATAGTAGAGACTGTAAGTAGCTACGTGATTTAGAGCATAATGGTTATGTAAACGGCTTGGGGGCACATGAATACAAATAAAGAGGCACATTTATACAGCTACTGGGGATAGTGTTCACATAACCAATTCTACTCACCCCGCCCCAACCAGTACACAAGGATCCATTCAAGTTACGTTATAAGCACATGAATACAACTAAGATACGTGAACTCATGTAATGAGTAGTACATGAGGCACGTGAAAGCACATGAGAACATGTAAAAACATGAACTAGTACGAGTACAAGGAGTACCTGATGCACATGATAAAGTACATGAACATGAAATACCCGATGCACCCGTAAAGGGATAACATCTCAGGAAAGGATCCATATAGTACTAATCCGTGAAGATACGTGTCAGCATCAAGTAGAGTAATCTAGAGCAAGAATATAATTCAGATAAGTATGAAAAGATCAGAGAATGTACTCGCCTGCTAGCTGAAAGTCTGAGATGAAAATACTGTCCGAGGAGTGGTGTCTGGCTCCTATTAGAACAGCACAAGTCACAACGAGTCCAGAATGGTAATAATATGCACTACAATGCGTTCTACATGAATCTAGGTCAATCTAAACCAAAGTCAACTCTTGGTCAACTCTGGTCAACCCTAGAAGTCAAACTAGGTCAACCAAGTCAAATCTAAGTCTCACTAACCCATTCTAGGTTCTAACAATCTACTCTAAGTTGTACTATGGCTAAATAGCCTATTAGGACCTCTATCTCACTCTATAACCCATATCACATATCAAGACACTACACACACTATATATACAATATATATATAGATCACGCATACACATGAATAGGAAAGCCTCTATATATATGTATCTATGACAATGCCTATTCAACCACAAAGTACCATTCACTTATATCACATTCATCTAATATATGCATATAGGAACTAATGTCACTACAATCATGCATTGTTATATATAGGTATACAAGGGGGAAATACAAGTGTTGTGTGTGCATTGATACAAGTGTGTAATGACAGGAAAAGGAAAAGAAAGAAATCAGTGCAGTGCTATAATTTCAGAAAATAGAAACACATAGCAATGAGGGAAAACATTGAACTAATGACAACCTACATTAAGTTTACAGTGAATTGGGAACAGGGGTTAACATATTACAGTGTATTGTCATGAAGAATAGGAAGGGAATTTCAGTTTGCAGTAAAAGAAGGGAATACAATGTCATGCTTACACTATTCAGTTTTAAGAGTAAGTTTGCAGGATGCATTTGGTGATCATGAACACTAGTGCAAGCATTCTCCAGTTCTTAACAGTTAACAGTGAAGGTTATATTTGCAGGAAGAATAAGTAATATCAATGAGCTATTCACAAGGTAAAATCTGGAATTGAACAACATTCATTGCAGTCCTACAGTCACCACATGTCTCAGTTATAGGTAACAGTGGCAATATAAATGGGGTATCTTGTGTACAGGAAGGGAAAATCAGTTTAATCTTGAACTTATCATTTCAGTTCAATGACAGTTTCAAAGAACCAATTGTTCACAGTGAAGTAATGAAGGAATCAGTTTACAACTTAACATCATTTCAGGTTTTCATGAAGTAAAGGAAATCAATTTTCAATAGTTCAAGGGAACTATAACCCAGGTTCCAATCATTCCCAGGTAATGAATAAACTGGGAACACAACCATATCTTCTCAGGTTATACTGTGTAAAGCAAATCTCATGTTTTGTGAACATCAAATCCAGGTTTCCTGAACCAATAACATACCCAACAGTTCAATGGATCCTCAATCTAGTTAACAGTTCTCAGGTTTGTTTAGGATATCAAATTTCAGGTTATCAAGACTGAAACACAAGCTAATACCAAACTCAATAATCAGTCAACAGTTAACAAAAAAAAGGAAAGAAATCAATTCAGGTTAACACTTAATCTCAACCAGTCCTAGTAAATAAAATCTCAGGATTTGAGGGGAAAACCATTTCAGTTTTGAACCAAAGGAATCTCAGGTTTTAACTTGGTATCACAGTTTGACAGCAAAAGAAGGGAAGAACATTGAATTCCCAGGTTTGAGTTTACTGGAACACATCCTGTGTGTATCAGAACACAACATCCCAATATCAAATCATACCCATTGCTCAAATCCTATTTACACATTCCCAAGCCCAAATTCGAATGCCAAGGCTAAACTAACATAATTTATGATGTGTAGGTTCCATTTTAATAGATAAAACATAACAGGAAGAAGAATTTAACTGTTTGGAAAACTTAGATAAAACAGTATCAGACAATGTATCAGGAAAATTCCAAAACAGTGTTTCGAATCCCAAATTACCACATTAAACCTAAACTATTGTGTAAGCAAATGCAACAGGGGTTTAGACATGATAATTAGGATCTAGCTAACCATTAAACGTCATTTAACAATCATTTAAATACGATTTAACATTCCAAACAGACACTGCACACGTACACAATCAGCCATTTCCCGTGCACACCCGAGAACGTGTCCGACACGACACGAGGACTCGTGAAACTTGGCGAGCCTCGTGTCAGTCAACACCCCTACTCCTATACCAATTTTCGTGTGTCCTCGACGCGTGTCCAGCACGCAGTAGCTCCCGAGTAGCAGGGGAGCTACAGTGTCGCGCGCGCACGCCCGCACACGCGTGTCCCGTGCTCCCCACGACACAACAGGACACGAACAATAGCACACGACACTAGGGAACCCTAGACGACACCTAGATCTAGCTTCCTATTCAAAAAGATTGGGAAAACTCGATCGAGCAGTCCTTTGGGACATTTCGTCGAGCACCTGGATCAAGCTCTGATACGTGTCCGATACGGACACGAAACGAGCTCGAAACCTAGGGTTTGCTTCCCATACAGTTGGGTGAGGGCTAGGGGACCTTAGAAATGATTTTTACTGGGTTTTAGGAGCAGTGGTAAGGATTATACCTATTGATGTTCCAAGCTCCAAAAAAACACCAAGGAAGAGGATCCTTCAAAGCACCAAAGCTCCTCAAATTGTGTGCTCCCTGTCAAAACTCAATCCCAACAGCAAGAGAACAATATTTAGAGCCTATAGGAATTTGTTTGAAGGAAAAAGGACCTAATTTGGATTTAATATGAATTTATAAAGATGGAACATTACCTCTTTCTAAAACTTGGTGAAATTTCCTAATGGAGGCTAGCCCTAACTTTGGGAGGGGATTAAATAGGATGGAGAGGATCATTTGTCCAGCCATGGGCTGATTAGAATTAGGGTTAGCTACTTGGTGGGCCTATGGGCTTTAAGCCTATTAGTCATAAAATGACTTGTGACTTCACAAGCCATTTCCATATGAAACTAACTCCTAATTTCACCAAATTAATTCCAATGGGTTCATCCTCATGAACTTAAGTCATCATAGGTTTTCAAATCCTAATCACAAAGTCAAGACCTAGGTTAGCCACTAGGTTAGTTTTCAAGGTCAACTTAAGTCAAAGTCTCTAAACACCAAAAACAATTATTCTAAAAATCACTCAAAAATCACAATAATTATAAATAATAATAATAATTTAAATTAAATTCTAAAATTTTGAAAAAGACCAAAATACCCTCATTTGGAAAACTAGGTGTCACACTAAAGTCGTCAAACTATATGCCTATGAATCTGATTTTCTGATACGAACCCAATCGTATGTCCAGAGTTGGATTCCGGCGGCCCGTGCACAAAATCACTCGTTGAGTCGGACCGTGGGACCCGCAAAACGACAATTTTATCAACTGTCTCAGAATCGGACCAAACTTGGCATATAGGACCAGAAAAATGATACGGTCCTGCTGGTATAAGTTTCGTCTCGATCTGACGAACGTGCACAAAGTAATTGGAAAATTTGCACAGAGATCGATACGGTAAATTTCGACGGATACGGATCAAATTCGTCACGCATACGCAACCAATTTGAATTCCGTCAAAGCCCACACGACCACGAAGCCGTTACGCACCTTTTGATGCTTTCGGTTCATAACCACGTCGTCCGGATTGGCGGGACGCACGTCGTATTGGACAAATTTCTAGTTTTTAAAACAGGTTTTTGGGAAACTTTGGGATTCGATTTCTCGACGCGTAGTCGATGATTTCCGAATCCACAAAAAAGATTATGATGACCTATATGTTGTCTAAAAGTGCTTTAAGTAGTTTTTCTAATATGGCATTAGATCGATCAGAATCGATCTTCAAACATGGAGGGTTGGACTGCACTAGTGTTCTATTTTTTATAGGTTTTCGACCAACTTCGGGTCGATCTTATGGACTGATCGTGCATCATATACGAAATCTAATTACTGGAGTTTCGAGGCGGTCATGTTGGCTTTCCAAACTGATTTACGGGACGACAATCGGTTAAATATACGAGGAAAAATACGGGGTCGAATTTACCTCCGCGGCTGCTGTGTTCTCTGTTGGTTGTGCGCCCGAGCGCGCGCACGCCGTGCCTTGCTGCGACAGTTCCCGGCCGCGTACGACGGTGGCGCCGGCGGCAGATGGTCGCCTAGGTGACTGGGGTGGGGCGTCGGGTACGAGTCAGGATTAGGGTTCTCATGCTCTGTTCTCACGAACATCAATATATACGCACTGCATCCACGGGATCGGGGGGTGTGAAGCTTGGGCTGTGGGGACTTGGGTGTAGCCCGAGAGGGGCTGGGCTGGCCTGGCAGGCCGGGCTTGCTTGGACTGCTGCTCCTTTTATTTCTTTTCTTCTTTCTATTTTATTTTAACTATAACATATATATATATATATATATATATATATATATATATATATATATATATATATATATATATATATATATATATATATATATGTTATAGTTAAAATAAAATAGAAAGAAGAAAAGAAATAAAAAGGAGCAGCAGGCCAATATATATAAATATAAATATAAATAATAAATATATATATATATATATATATATATATATATATATATATATATATATATATATATATATATATATATATATATATATATATATATATATAAAATATATATATATATATATATATATATATATATATATATATATATATATATATATATATATATATATATATATATATATATGTAAGTGTGTGTATATATATATATATATATATATATATATATATATATATATATATATATATAAATATATATATATACACATACATTTATATATCTGTATATATAATCACTTACGTATATGTATATGCATATATACACATAATATTTATATATATATATACACACAAAAATATATAATAATAATAATATAATAAGAATAATATAATAATAACAATAATTATAATAATCATAAGAATAATATAATAATAACAATAATGATAATAATAATAAGAATAATATAATAATAACAATAATGATAATAAGAATAAGAATAATATAATAATAACAATAATGATAATAATAATAAAAATAATATAATAATAACAATAATGATAATAATAATAATAATAATAAGAATAATAATAACCAACTAAAATGTCCACTAAGAGTCCTTGGTGAACATATCATACCCCATCTGGCCCTAGAATTTTGTACAGTTGTTCGAAAACACCATTTAAATATTAATACTGAACTATTAACTATTTAGAAAATATTTTTCAAGTCCTAAAATAGATAAGAAATATTTGTATACACCTAAAATGTCTACACGGCCGTCTTTGATCTTTCTACATGCCTACATGGGCTTGGATTTGACTTGGGTCTAATCTGGATAGGTTCGGTACAATCGGGTTCCCGAAAACTCAATATAATTAAATAATAAATAAATCTTCGGTAGGGTTAAGTCACAACTCAGCCTGGTTTTCCTAGTTAGAACAATCCTATGACTCGGCCTTCCCCTACTATGGATAAACACTAGTCAAAGCACGCTACTGCACTATCCGTGCCATGATTCCTAGTATCGATCTCCTCTCCTAAAGGATACAAAGTCAAGTAGACTCCTATAAATCATAGTATAATGCAAGATACTCCCAATTTATAGTGTCAATCAATCAATATATGCTATAGGTCGTAGTACAATGTAAGATACTCCCAATCTATGGCATGTCTCAAGTCAAGTCAATCAATCAATCAATATATGCTATAGGTCATAGTACAATGTAAGATACTCCCAATCTATGACATGTCTCAAGTCAAGTCAATCAAGTGATATCAAGGTAGAAGAATCGGTTATAAGTCGTAGTACAATGTAAGATACTCCCAATCTATAGTATGTTCCAATTGTAGTACAATGCAAGATACTCCCAGTCAAGATTAGTCAAGTCAAGGACAGATATAGAAACTGACAACTCAATCACGAGGCAAGATAACATGAAAAGACCAATAATCAACAATGTCGAATATCCTATACGTGCACGTAATCTAGAACAAGTAAAGCAATCAAGGATAAATCAATCACAATATGGAGTCATGTGAAAATATGAAAGGAAAACAATAGAAAAAAATAATGTAAATACTGTATATGTTCGATAAGGTATACTTGCCTGGGGGTTGCACGGAGAACCAACAATATATCGCCAATCAACAAGTCAGAAAGTCAAGTCATCACAACTGTCTCCGAAAGCTGAAATAAACGTTACCAACATTCTCAGAATAGTCAAATTAGCTAGGATTGCCTGTCCTTAAGTCCAATTCTGGACACAGGGGCAAAACGATAATTTTGGGCAAAAATGATGTCCGTCGTTGGACCCGCTTTGTACCGAAAAGCGTGCCAGAGTCAATGATCTTTAAAGTTGTCAAACTATATGCCTACGGATCCGATTTTCTGATACGAACCCAACCATAGATCCAGAGTTGGATTTCGACGGGACGTGCACAAAATCACTCGTTGAGTCGGACCGCGGGGCCCGCAAAACGGTAATTTTATCAACTGTCTCAGAATTGGACCAAACTTGGCATACAGGACCAGAAAAATGATACGGTCCTGCTGGCACAAGTTTTGTCTAGATCTGACGAACGTGTACAAAGTAATTGGAAAATTTGCACAGAGGTCGATACGGTGAATTTCGACGGATACGGATCAAATTCGTCACGCACACGCAACCAATTTGAATTTCGTCAAAGCCCACACGACCACGAAGCCGTTACGCACCTTTAGATGCTTTCGATTCGCGACCACATCGCCCGGATTGGCGGGACGCACGTCGTATCGGACAAATTTTTAGTTTTTAAAACAGGTTTTTAGGAAACTTTGGGTTCGATTTCTCGACGCGTAGTCGAAGATTTCCGAATCCATAAAAAGGATTATTATGCCCTATATGTTGTCTAAAAGTGTCTTCAAATAGTTTTTTTAATATGATTAGATCGATCAGAATCGATCTTCAAACATGGAGGGTTGGACTGCACTAGTGTTCTATTTTCTACAGGTTTTCGACCAACTTCGGGTCTATCTCATGGACTGATCGTGCATCATATACGAAATCTAATTACTGGAGTTTTGAGGCGGTCATGTTGGCTTTCCAAACTAATTTACGGGACGACAATCGGTTAAATATACGAGAAGAAATATGGGGTCGAATTTACCTCCGCGGCTGCTGTGTTCTCTGTTGGTTTTGCGCCCGTGCGCGCACGTGCCGTGCCTTGCTGCGGCGGTTCCCGGCCGCGTACGGCGATGGCGCCGACGGTGGATGGCCGCCCAGGTGACTGGGGTGGGGTGTCGGGTACGAGTCAGGATTAGGGTTCTCATGCTCTGTTCTCACGAACATCAATATATATGCACTGCATCTACGGGATCGGGGGGTGTGAAGCTCGGGCTGTGGGGACTTGGGTGTAGCCCGAGAGGGGATGGGCTGGCCTGGCAGGCCGGGCTTACTTGGCCTGTTGCTCCTTTTTATTTCTTTTCTTCTTTCTATTTTATTTTTACTATAACATATATATATATATATATATATATATATATATATATATATATATATATATATATATATATATATATATTTTTATATATTTTATATATATATATATATATATATATATATATATATATATATATATATATATATATATATATATATATATATATATATATATATATATATATATATACACACACTTACATATATACAATATTATATATATATATATATATATATATATATATATATATATATATATATATATATATATATATATATATATATATATATATATATATATATACACATACATTTATATTTCTATATATATAATCACTTACGTATATATATATATATATATATATATATATATATATATATATATATATATTTATATTTTTATATATATATATATATATATATATATATATATATATATATATATATATATATATACACATAATATTTATATATATATACACACAAAAATATATAATAATAACAATATAATAAGAATAATATAATAATAACAATAATGATAATGATAATAAGAATAAGAATAATATAATAATAACAATAATGATAATAAGAATAAGAATAATATAATAATAACAATAATGATAATGATAATAATAATAAGAATAATATAATAATAACAATAATGATAATAATAATAAGAATAATAATAACCAACTAAAATATCCACTAAGAGTCCTTGGTGAACATATCATACCCCATCTGGCCCTATAATTTTGTACAGTTGTTCGAAAACACCATTTAAATATTAATACTGAACTATTAACTATTTAGAAAATATTTGTCAAGTCCTAAAATAGATAAAAAATATTTATATACACCTAAAATGTCTACATGGCCGTCTTTGATCTTTCTATATGCCTACATGGGCTTGGATTTGACTTGGGTCTAATCTGGATAGGTTCGGTACAACCGGGTTCCCGAAATCTCAATATAATTAAATAAGTATACGTGTACGGAATTCTGACCCATATCGTGTATACGTGTACGGAAAACTCTTCGGAAAGCTAACACGAAGGGCTACTATCACCACCGTTTTCCATTTTACGTATTTCAGTATACATGTACGGAATTCTGACCCATATCGTGACTTGTCTTAACTAGCTAATCTTGGTTTAATCTTGCATTAGCTAATATTGGTTGGCTTGGTTGGGTTTGGTTTGGCTTGATTGGGTTGGTTCAACATGTAACCCCGCCTCCCTTAAAAGCCACCAACCCCTCTCTCTCTCCTAATTTACTTTTCCTTCTTTATTTATTTCTTCATCTTCTTCCTCTTAACTTCTCTACCTACCAAGAGAGGCTTAGGCAAGTGCAACTTGCTTCATGGAGGAACTCCATTTTTTTATTGTTCCATTGTCTTCCTCACGAGATTCTAAGACACTTTAGTACTTAGCATTTTCAATTTCTATGGTTTATTTTTTGTAGATCTAAGCTTGTTGCATTTTTGGATTTCTTGGGTTTTGCTCTATCAAACTTTATTATTTTCAAGTTTTGATTGTTCCATGTTATAGAGAAGTTTATTCTACCCCATTTTGACCTATGGAAGTCTAAATTTGGACTTACGGTGAAGATTTTATGGAGCTTGGAAGTTATGGGTTCCATGGCCATCCATCTCAGGTTTTCAGAGATAGACGGGTCCCCATCGAACTAGCCGCATAGATGGAACCCCATCGACCCTACCGCATGGATAGGTCCCCATCGACCCAGCCGCATAGATGGGTCCCCATCGACCCAGCCGCGTAGATGGTACCCCATCGACCCTATCGCATGGATGGGTCCCCATCGACCCAGTCGTATAGATGGGTCCCCATCGACCCAGCCACATAGATGGCACCCAATCGACCCGGCCGCATGGATGGGTCCCCATCGACCCAGCCGCATAGATGGCACCCCATCGACCCAGCCGCATAGATGGCACCCCATCGACCCTGCCGCATGGATGGGTCCCCATCGACCCAGCCGCATAGATGGCTCCCCATCGACCCTGCCGCATGGATGGGTACCCATCGACCCCGCCGCATGGATGGGTACCCATCCCCTGCCGCATGAGACCCCATCTAACCTTGGCCGCATAATGTCTATTTTGGCTATTTTTTGTCCTATTTGGCTGATTTGTGGTCAGAATATCTTCCAACTTCCAACATAGAAGTTGTAGACCTTGTCCTTGGCTTCAAGAATATGTTACTAGCTATTTTTTTGCATGTTTCTCTCAATCTTGATAGTGGCCTGTTAAGGCGCACTCTTAACAAGTAACAAGTAACATGACACGATAATGGCCTGTTAAGGCGCACTCTTAATAAGTAACTTGACATGATAACTCTTAAATAGTGACCCGCCGTGGTGCACTCTTGACAAGCAACCTTGACATGATAATTCTTGAATGGTGGTCCGTCGTGACGCACTCTTGACATGATAAGTAATCTTGACAGTGGCCCGTCATGGCGCACTCTTGACAAGTAATCTTGATAAGTAAGTCTAGCATGTAATCTTGAATGCTGTTGCGACGGCTATCTCGACTTGCTAGTTAATTCTCATCATGACACCATGGGTGATTGTATTGATTGTGCTTGTGTAAGCTACCAGTCTTGTCTCGCATTATGTCTAGGACTTGTATCCCTGGTTACCACGGTCAGGGATTCATACTGAATCGGACTAGGTTAATGACTAGATTGATCAAGTAGTTCATATAGAGAGGTATTCCGGCTACAAGCAATCCCGTTATCTGGACACCTCCTCTGATGGACTTGTAGCCTGCCGACAAGTAGGGCACATTTCCAGCTCACTGTCATATGGGATACTTCATGAAACGATTACTATCCATGCTGTCATGTGTTGCACTCAAGTCACCTAACAAGTCATGATAACTCTTGACATGAACCTTATGTCTGGAAAACCTGGATAGTCTGCAGGGCTTGTGGCCGTAGGGATATCTCATTGCATCTTGCTAAGTAACTAGGCTTGTGCTAACCCAAGTTAGTTTAAGTATCAAGCCGTACTCTTTGCTTGGCCGTGAATATTGGATGGAATCCCATCTTGTCTAGTCTTGCCTTGATCCAGTACATGGCTATCTCAGGACATGCTTGTGTATGTTTTACTTTATCGATAATTGGTTAGAGACTAAGTTCTGTTCAGGTGAAGGGTTACAACCCCGGTCCTTGTTTGGTTTACGGGTTGTAACTTGGTTACCGGAATAGTCCTTTAGTTATCTTATCGTTTATCACCATGTTTTCTCTAACTCATGTCTTTTATCATCATTTATGTTTTCATGTGCTAATGTGCTGGTTTTAGTTCTTAAGTGAAGCCTCCCTTGTGGCGCTTGCTCTTTCTGGGGTCTGACCCAGCTGGTTTTTTATGGCCAGATTTCGGAGCAGCTCCCGAAGATCTCCCAGCCTTCCTGCCAGATGGTGACCACTAGAAGAATCCTTGGCAACGAGTGAGTTTTATTTTGCTCTCCCACTCAATTGTAAAATTATTCTTTTGAGGTGTTTAGCCGCCGAGCAAGTGTTAGCTCGTGTTGAATTTACGTTCATGTCTGCCTAAGGGCTGTAACATGATTGACAAATCCTATGGTTGATCATGCATGACTTAAACTCTTGTTAGTCTTTGCATTTTGTATGACTAGCTTCATGATCATCTGAATATGTAATATTTGGGACGCCTTACTTTGTATGTCTGATGATCTACCATCTTGTTACATTTACTTGTTTGCTTGAGATTGAGATACTAGGTTTGTTCTTGACCCTAAGAGACTAATGACTTGTAGTAAACCCTCGTGCATCTAGACAGCCGTGACCGTATTGTGAGGTAGGATTCACTTCAATGTACGTAGCTGGCTATATCTGTCCTCCGCTCTCCAGTATTCTAGTTCTGGGGCGTAACAGCTACGACATACTTTAATCCTAGAATTTAATGAATGTCTAATTGGTACAGTTTTGGTTTTAAGTAGAAAAGTAACTATACGACATATGCATTTTGTGTATCCTATGAGCCAATGTAGTATGGATATCAAGTGAATGTAGGTATCATAGGTTGTCCAGAATATGTATGATATAGTACATATATATATTATTGTTAGGTAATATGTGTTAGTTAGTATGTGTTTATATTGATACAAATGGTTATCAAGTAAGCCAAATATAGATAAGTTATACGTCAAGGTAATATAGTTTTGGAAAAGGTACTAGTGCGATACTTAGGTACCATGAGGATATTGGTATTATGACACTCAAGTATCATGAGTAAGGATAAGAGAGTATTGGGACTTGAGTAAGGTACCCTATTTGGTATCAAGTATTAGTATTAGAGTTAGTTGGGATATGTTAAGAGTTATCTTAGAAGTTAAGATAATTAGTGTATATAGATGTCTTAGTATCTAGATATATTAGAGTTAGAAGATTAGATGGTTAGTTAGTTAGTGTCTAGTAGATGTTAGAGTTAGAGTAGATATTGTATCTTAGGTTTACCTTTTACCTTAAGGTAATGGTTTACCTACAAGGTAAGGTATTGGGTTTACCTTCAAGGTAAAGGGGTTTACCTAGATACTATAGGTTATATGTTAGATATTAGTTAAGATGCTATATTAGTACATTAAATAGTTAGTTAGTTAGATATTTGAGGGGTATCTTGGTATCTCATGATACCAAGTTAGTATCTTAAGGTAAATATGAATTACCTTTACCTTCAAGGTAAATGATTAGTTTACCTTATGACCAGGGTATGGTATCAAGATACCAAGGTAAGGTATCAAAATATCAAGGTAAGATAATAGGATACCAAGGTAAGGTGTTGGAATACTTTAGCAAGGTATTGGAGTTGCAAAGGGTAAGGGCAAGGTAGTAAGGTATTGGTTAGAGGCTAAGATAAATTACCTAAGTTAAGGTATTGGACCCAAACCAAGGTATTGGTATTGTGATACCAATATGACCAAGATATAGGGTATCTTGGCAGGTAAATATTAGGAATAGTATGCTTAGACTAGTTTTGACCTCGGTTGACTAAGTTTGACTGCTTTGACCAAAAGTCAACTATCAGTCAACTCTTGGCTTAGAAATGTTTAGAACTTGACCAGAGTTGACGTGTTGATCAAAAGTCAACTGTTAGTCAACATTAGCCTAGTTTGACCTAGAGTTGACCAGTTGACCAGTTGACCAAAAGTCAATTGTAAGTCAACCTTTGACCCAGTTTGACCTAGTTTGACTTAGTTTGACTTCCTGTGACCTAGTTTGACCTAGTGTAACTCAGTATAACCTAGTTTGACTTAGTTGGACTGAGATTGACCTAGATTGCATATCATACGTTAGAAAATCATGTGTAACACTGTTAAACCCTAATTAACTTACAATATCTCATCTTTAGGTCTGTGAGATCACTCTGAGAATCGACCATACTTGACAACTCAGGACAGCATGCGAGTACATTCTCTGATAGTAGTTCCTTGTCTTGATATTTTCTGTATCCGATTCAGTTATAGTGTTTTACATGATTTTTGTCACAATAGTGCACGAACTAGTATATGTCGGATCCTGGTATGAGATGTTATTCCTAGACTTTCTTGCTATATTGGTACATTGTTCGATCTTGTTTCTTGTACTTGTATAGACACCGATTCCTGAGGGGGAGTAGCTACCCTCTTGGAGAATCTCGTGTCATGACGTGTTATGTCCGGATCCATATACTATTCGGGAATGGGGAGTTATTATAGGTTATGTGATCAATACCCCCATGTCACTATTCTTGTGCTTGCATCACCCTCACCGCACGTAGGGTGTAGCGAGATCTTATATTTCTTGTGCTCGCTTTCCATATTTGCCAGCTTGACCCTCCTTGAGATTTTTTTGTGATAGCCCGGCCAAATGGAACAGCCTGATCTTGACCCAAGCCAATCACATAATGCTATAATATCTCAAGGCACATTTTATGTTTACATTATACATCAGATATTTCTGTACTGTTCTACTTTTCTGTACATTATACCCTACATGATTTCCAGTTTATATATCATGTTTTACTTACAGTCTTGATATATCATATTGTATTCAACTATGATTGTCTCTTATAGCATTTGTCAATACTATGGAACTATTGTTGGTGTTTGTGCTCGTTCATTTTTCTGACAGGATAACCCCGTTGATATTACAGAGGATTTAGATGTTAACTGCTCGAGACTATTACCAGGATCTCCCTCTTATCCTAATGTCTGTAGTGGTAGTGACCTAGACTAGTTAGGTTTGACTGGACTGCGTTCCAGCTAGCTTTAAGACTTATATTATATGTTATATTTTGGGGATATTGTATTATGTCTTAAACTCTGATCTCGTGGTGATTTGCATCTACTTCAGTTTATCTATTTTCCATCATATTTTTATGATATTCGTGCTTATTTTTCATAGATGTCTTGTGATTGAGTTGAGATTATATACCTCTGCGCGGAGATGACATGTGCATATATATATATTACGTCTAGATGCTATAATTTCTAGTGGACCTATACAGCGTTCTACCGTCGATTCTGCAGCGTAGGCTGGACGTACCCACGTGCTCGTGCCCCTAATCAGGGTACGGGTCGTGACAAGATGGGTCTCCAATTAAACTAGGATAAAAGTATGGTATAATTTAATGCTCATTGTCCGACTAAATAGGAACGTGCTGGAATCCTAGGTGTGTCCAAAGGAGAGCTACCGGTTCGGTATTTGTGTAACCACCACATTCCTGGACCATGCGTATTTTTAACTTTTTCTAATTATTGTTATTATTGTGATTTTATATTATATCTTGAGTGATAAATTATTTTTCAAAACTAAACTTTATATTTTGGATAATTATCTAAATAATTAATATAGTGCATGCGTTATATTTTTAAATATGACTAGTGGACAGTCATTGATTAGAATAGTGGTTAGTGATCCTAGATGACCAAACCAACTTGACATGACCATCCAACTAGATGATTGGGACTAGCCTAATTGAACTCTAGTTAGTCTCTAGCTAGATTAGAAGGATTAATTAGGAAGCTTGACTAAACACCTAATTAGGAGTTTTGACTCATCCTCCTCTCTTTTGGGGACTTTTCTCTTTGTATTTTGACACATTTTGGTGTAATCCGAGAATAAGATTTCTAGGATTTATGAAATATGTTTGTTAGGTCATGCAAGTGAATTAGAACATGTGGGTGAGCTTAGGGTCAAGTTTGAATCCATTTGGAGTGCGTATCATGGATGTATCCGATACGCACGTCAAGTGTTTGACAAAATGACTAAAAGAGCACCCAATGCTCTAATCTTGGTTTTGATCTTTGTATTGAGTGTATAATGGAATAGGTTAAGCATTGGTAATGTTTATCCAGTGATTTGAAGTGGTTGATGTATTGTATTGGGTGAGGGGACTACATGGGCTCAATGCCCTGTTTAGTAGTATTCTCAGTTCTTAAGTGGCAGTCCATTTCATGCATGTTCAGTCCCTTTGATCTTTAATGTTCTAGTCTTTCAACACTTCACATGATCAGTCTTATTCAGTCACACATTTTAATTTTAGTCTAAAACCCCCATCTTAGTATCAATCCATCTTCAACTTAGGTTTAGTTTTGCCATGTTTAGTTCAGTCCTTTGATATTTATGTATCAGTTTAGATAGGAGTGGGTTTAATGTAGAAAGAAGAAAGGGGAGTATTATATATATGTATCAGTGTTTAGGTGGGGCTCGGATATTGGACTGGTAGGAGTTCAGTCCATTATACATTTTTGCTCAGTTCATTAATATGGTATGTTCAGTCCCCTCTTAATATGAATATTCAGCCCACTGTTTTATAACATTAGTCCATATATGAGCTCAGCCCCATTGGTTATATGTATTGAATCAGTCCCCTTACTTTTGTGTTCTGGCCACATTTTGCTTCACAGTTCAGTCACTGAACTCAAATTCGGTCCATTCTTAAACTAATTGTACAGTTCCCATTTATGCTAATGATCAGTCCCCATCTACATTATTGTTCATTGTCCATGATATGTCGAGTCCCTATCTGTACATTGTCTTTATATTTCAGTCATAATTAGTGAATGATCAGTTCATGATACCATTGTTCAGTCCCTCTACTAGACACTTGATGTTCAGTCCTTTTGTATCCACTATGGTCAGTCCTCAGTGGACTTTAGTATCAGCTAATGGGTTGCAACAGGGAATTGTTTTAGTTCCTTATTCAGTCCCTATGTCAATTGGTATCAGTTAGTATCCTCAATGGTTTAATTTCCAGTTTTCTTTATCCACTCCCCATTTTCTTTTGGTTCAGTCCACTTTATTTGACCATTGTCAATGATGCATTCCCCAGGTTCTTTTATAGGTTCGAGTATGGCTTTTGGTATTAGATTTTAGTGTCAGTCCACAGTTGCAACACTGTTGTTCAGTCCAACCCTACCTTGTAGTAGCAGTGTATGCCTGAAAATTGATGTTTGGTTCAAATTCTATGTACTTGGAGTTTAGCCCACATCTCATTTATCTTTTCAGCCCCATATCTTGAGCAACAGTCCATATTTGTATCCTTAAGATCAGTCCTAATATTCCTTAATGTTTCAGTCCAACGTTTTTGTATCAATCCTATGACTGATAGGTAGTGTCAGTCCATGTGAATGAGGGAAGTAAGGTTTCAGTTAGAGGACTGATTTGATAATAAGTCACTACATGAATGTTCAGTCCTTGCATATGTATAGGTTTAGTTCTCTTGTTTTAGTATTAGTTATAATATCAAGGCTCATGTTGTAAATGGATAGATGTATACATCATTCCAGTCTCCTTGCACTGTATAACATTAGTTCAGTCTCCTTAAATTTATGTTCAGTCTCAAGTTCAAGTACCAGTTCACCTTGCATTGGTTAGTTGATGTTTCAGCCCCTATTACCTGTAGGTATCAGACCTCATAGTAGGAGCAGTCCTACTATTCATTAATGCATAGTGGCAGCCCTTCAGTTCAGTTCTTTTGAACTAAAAGGATCATTTCAGATTAATGGGAAGGGTGTGGCTCGAGTAGAGTGGTTGCACTTATGGTTCATTGTCCAGGTAACGTGCATAGGGGTTACCTCTGTCCAACATCCCAGATACCTGTATCAGTTGCTTTGTTCTGTCCTTGTGAGGACAGTAAAGTATATGATCATGCCTCGAAGAGTTGTATTGACCCAATGAAGTATCGATGTGAATCGATGCAAGAGTTACGTTGGCCCTTCAGAAGAATCCAGACTTAGACGTTCAAAGGCGCGCTCGGAGCCTCGCTTGGCCGATGCGTTCATCGATATGGTAGGTGGCTCCGATGAACCTGTCTTTGCTTAGCCCAGACACATAATAATACGGACAATATCGCTATATCGCTAGGCAATAACACCGTGCATGCTAATAAAATGACTCAACGCACCTAGCTAAGGGAATAATCCCATCTTGTATGCTTGTGTAGAATATGAAAATAAACTTGGAAAATTACTCGAATCCTCGCACCGCACTCCACGCTCATGCCAATGCGCAGCTTACGTTTCGAGTAGATTTACTTATGCATTCAATTTTGAATGAAATGCTAGTCACTAGGTCGGACCACAACTTGAGACATGAAACAATAAATGATTTACTAAAATGAGGCAGGAAGACTATCAACATAGTCGTTCCGTGCAGAGTATAGAAACATTGTAAGACTTCGGGAGCGTTGGGTCGCCAAGGCAGTTCCCGCACAGGGAGCTACATAATGGATGAATGTATGAACGAATGAATAAGTGAATGAATAGATGAACAAATGAATGAATGAACAAGTGAAAGAAAAAAAAATAAGAAAGAAAGATAAGAAAAGAAGAATAATTAGCGACAGGGACGACGACGTGCAACGGGGCTCGCTACCCGCGCTGCACGGATGCCGCCGCTAACCTAGGCGGTAATCGATTATGGCTCAAAGACACGTTAAGTTAAAAATGAAAAGATAATACGAAATGGTCGTGGACAACTCGGTGCACAAGGGAAACAAATGAATAAGGATTCCAAGGCAACGATCAACGACATCGTGGCCGGCCTAGGCGGAATCATGGCTTACGGGCGGCTTGGATGCAGACTCGGCCACCCAAGAGACGTAAGTCGGGTATTTGCGTGGCCTATCAGGGTGTACCAGCCATCACCGGCTGATAGGGAACCACAATACCAAGATGGATAGTCTAAAATGGTTTGTGGTGCCAGTGACCGGTGCATATAGATTAAGTTGGCTCAATTGCGGCATTCCGCGTGTGAGACCTTGCATTGAAACAAGAAATCTGAGAAGTCTGAACAACTGAGTGAACTAAGCTGAACAACTGAGTGAACTAAGCTGAACAACTGAATAACTAAGTGAACATGAACATCTGAACAAAGCTTTCGAGTACAACACAACTTGACAAACTCGAGTACTTCGTCCACCTGAGGCAGGAACACGCCCTTGACACTCTCGAATGCTTATGCAAATCTGTTAAGTCCTTACGTATATAAATGTTGGCTAACTTAGTTTTCTTGGACATGGAAGATCGTATGGTAAGTATGGTAAGTTGTGCACGTTATTCATATGCGACACTTGATATCGGTAACACGAGATAGGCTTTAAATTATTTGCCATAAAACTGATCCTAAGGTAAGATTAGTAAGACAACAACTGATAGATGGTGCACAAAATTAAATCGAACGTGTTTGGTAATGATAGCGAGTTGGGCGAGCTAGCCTCCCCTCCAGTGCATAAAAATGTACTGATAACCACATAGATTGTTTGCAGGGTACGGGAGAACCACATCGGGTGCAGAGACTTCCCTCGAACGTGCTAAGGCGTGGAGCTAACTCTGGAGCCTTGGAGCGTTGCAAAAGGAACTGAAGCACCATATACATGACATAATGTATCAGAATATTGCCATGAATCATTCTATCTTGTAAGCCACTTAGCATGCCTTTTATGTTTTAGAGAGATAGCTTAAGCAAATTATAATCTCGGCCTAGCGTCGCTTGTAGTACTTCTTGATCATCAATAAAGAGCAATGACTTTGTTTCAATTTGTGTTCATTTACTTTCCGCTGTAAATGGGGACACTCTGTGCGACTCTGTGGCCTAGCTTCAATCGGTTGTTTCTGGACTTGGCCTTGCACGAGCGTAACCTAGGCTCGTGCAGCATCACACCTTAATGAGGACGATCGCTCCTCCGGGAACGACGCATGACAGATTGGTATCAGAGCACAGCTGTACGTCCTTGGACTTTATTTTGATTCTCTCAGTTTTGAAAGCTCGTTCATGAGAAAAAGAAGTGTACGCTTTCTTTCGTTGTGCCTTGGGATGTTCCATACAATAAGTCTAATATTCTCAAAAGCTTGTACAAGTATTCGATTGAACGGGATCGATATGCGATGGCCTTTGTGCCGAACGGTGTCCGACTTGACTTAAAAGGAAACCATGCTAAAGTTAGCAATGTTGTGTATATCTGAATAACCTTACGCTGACAATAACAAATGTGTGTACGAAACCAAAGTATAGTTTGAACGTGACGGCTATGCACACAGCCTTTTGGCTAAGTTGTGTCAAGTATCGCGCACCTAGACCTTCTGGTGCGAATGAGTTTGCGAGCGATTTTTGACGATCGCTCGGACAAAAATAAGTTAGACTTATAGTCTATGTCAATAGAGACGCTATCAGACCAACGTTAAGACGAACACGGGAAATGGTTCTTAGATTTTAAGGAACGGGCGAACGTATATTCGAACGTGTCGATTGTGAATCGAATGATCTTTTCAAGGATTTGTAGAATGAGTTGACCCCGAATGGTGTATACAATATTCTTGAAGAAGAATAAGAGTGAGTATTGATGATTAGTTGAGTGGTTCGAACCCTGAGTGGCGTATGGACCGTCTTAAAAAATGGTTCGAGCAAAATTAAGGATTTACGGGTAGCAACGAGCACTACCAAAATAAGTCATATCAGCGACGTATTTAGCGACTCCAAGGTAGGGCATCGCTAATTTTTGGGGGTTTAGCGACGTTTAACTAAGACATCGTTGTTGGTCGCCAACAGCGACTACTAGCGACTACAATTTGTTAAATGGGAACCTGCATCGCAAATTCGTCGGTACACGTCGCTGATATAGCGACGCGTAGCGACGCAATTTAAGCGGTGTCGCCGTTTATTAAATACCAGCGACGTTTAGCAACGTCCTTTTCAGACGTCGCTAAACGTTTCATATAGGCTGCGAGGGTTTTTTTTCGATTATTCACACATTTTTCCGCCAATTTCTCGCGCGCTCCTCCTCCGCGGCGCTCCTCCGGCGATTTCTCTCCTCCGGCCTCCTCCTCCGCGGCGCTCCTCCAGCGATCTCCCTCCTCCAGCCTCCTCCTCCTCCTTCTTAGGTAGCTCCCCCATCTCTCTTTCTCTCTCTCTCTCTCTCTCTCACACACACACACACTCTCCCCTGTCCCCGCTTCCCAGTTTAGGATTCGAATTTGATGTGTGTGTTCTCGTGAAGTCAGACACTTCGTGCCCACTTGTGTGGACACGAATCAACCCCCTGACACGTACACATGTGGGGGGTGACACTTCTGTACAACTGATTTGGGTTTTTATTGGTTTTCCAGTTCGGATTTGGGGTTTTCGAATTCTTTTCACTGATACATCAAAATCAGTCCAGACACTGTAAATTCAAACTGATATTTCGATTTTGGGTTTAAATTTGATTATGAGATTCAATGTTTAAAAGTATTTTTGAATTCGAATATTAATATACAAACTGTGATTAAATGGAATATGGAGAACTGAAAACTGGGTTTTGATTTTAGAATTTAAACTGAGATATGGGTTGAAGGGTTAGTGAATGAATGTACTAGGCAGTAATTGGATATGGCACTTGGCCTATGTTTTGGTTCAGAGTTCGGGTTTTTGGGTTGTTATATCTGATTATATATAATTCAATATGTATGCACTTATGTAAGTGTGTTCATATAGGTTTCAAGATGTTAGTGGTTAAGATTTCAGTATTAGTTATCAACATTGGTAGCAGTATCATGTTACCCTAGGTATGATGGCTTGGCTAGTTCATGTTACCCAAAGGAAATTTGTCTATTGATATGGACATAAATAAATTCCTATTGGGAAATGATATTGGAATAAGGATTAACCTGAGAATAGGCTTAACTGAACAGTGATATCAGTTAGCAACTATTTTCTTAGTTTGAATGTCAGACATTTTGGGAAAATGGTGAGATACACCAAGTCAGACACTGTCCCTACAGCCATTCGACAGACGAGGTAGAAATCTATGTACGACATTTGCTATAAGGACTTTGCATTAATCCAAGGTACGACATCGTGATCAGGACATAGTCCCTACAGCCATTCGACTGGCGAGACAAAAACTATGTAGCTGTAGATAAAGTTGACTGTCCTCCGACCCCCATCCCTCGGCAATGATGATACGACAACCTATAACTACATCTTTTAGTAGTAGATAATGTCTTAGTATTATATTTTGTGTGTTCATCTTATTGATTCTGTTACATCCTTCAGATACTATATTCGATAAGAACATATACTACACC
This sequence comes from Iris pallida, assembly GCA_029216955.1. Taxonomy (NCBI): domain Eukaryota; kingdom Viridiplantae; phylum Streptophyta; class Magnoliopsida; order Asparagales; family Iridaceae; genus Iris; species Iris pallida. The sequence continues at coordinate 16,658,854 of JANAVB010021796.1, read as the reverse complement.
ATATGTACAGAACATAGATGATTCACACTAATATATGCTAGAATGAATTTTGGGTTGTGTTCTGAGCCATCCATTCTCACACTTGACAAAAAATTGAATATAACCTTTTTATCTGCCATTCGACTGGCGAGATAGAAATCTATGTACGACATTTGCTATAAGGAATTTGCATTAATCTACGGTACGACATCGTGATCAGGACATAGTCTCTGCAGCCATTCGACTGGCGAGGCAGAAACTATGTAGCCATAGATAAAGTTGACTGTCCTCCGACCCCCATCCCTCGGCAATGATGATACGACAACCTATCACTACATCTTTTAGTAACAGATAATGTCTTAGTATTACATTTTGTGTGTTCATCTTATTGATTCTGTTACATCCTTCAGATACTATATTCGATAAGGACATATACTACACCATATGTACAGAACATAGATGATTCACACTAATGTATGCTAGAATAAATTTTGGGTTGTGTTCTGAGCCATTCGTTCTCACACTTGACAAAAAATTGAATATAACCTTTTTATCTGCCATTCGACCGGCGAGACAGAAATCTATGTACGACATTTGCTATAAGGAATTTGCATTAATCTACGGTACAACATCGTGATCAGGACATAGTCCCTGCAGCCATTCGACTGACGAGGCAGAAACTATGTAGCCGTAGATAAAGTTGACTATCCTCCGACCCTCATCACTCGGCAATGATGATACGACAACCTATCACTACATCTTTTAGTAGTAGATAATGTCTTAGTATTACATTATGTGGGTTAATTTTGATTCTGTTACATCCTTCAGATACTAGATTCGATAAGAACATATACTACACCATATGTACAGAACATAGATGATTCAAAGTAATGTATGCTAGAAAGAATTTTGGGTTGTGTTCTGAGCCATTCGTCCCCACACTTGGCAATTATGCACGTGAAATATATCGTTGAAGAACATAAAACTTGTGGTCGTACAATCGTCACTTTCGTGCGTCAGTTCATGTCGGTCTTCACTTTCTGCAGTAATTATCTTAAAATGGATATGAATTACTATCTGCGGAACCGTTTGTGGATGTACAATCGTCATCCTGATGAATTATTATCTGTGTCAATCTTTGCAGAATTATCTTAAAATGGATATGAATTACTATCTGTGGAACCGTTTGTGGATGTACAATCGTCATCCTGATGACATGTGCGGCGTGCGGGACGAATTTATACAGGGTGTGCAACAGTTCCTGCAGTTTTTCAAGGCGTTTCCTTAGTACATGGATCGTACAAAAATTAAGTGTCCATGTGTGAGATGTCGCAACTTGAAATATCATTAGGAAGTGGATGTGACATATCATTTGTATTCGAGGGGTTTCATGCCAAATTATTATCAGTGGACCGTACACGGAGAACTTGTGCCTTTAGCCTCCGAGCCAGAGCCTTATGTGGAGCCTTATGTAGATGTCCACGATCATGCTGATTACGACCAAGGGTGGACGAACATGGTTTTCGATGCTGCGGGACCTAGTTTCGATCCGAACAATCAATATACAGCTGAGGAGGCACCGAATGCCGATGCTGTAAAGTTCATGGAGTTGCTGGAGAATGCAAGGACTCCTTTATATCTTGGTTGTGATGACCATTCACCGTTGGAGGTGATTACAAGACTGTTGAGCATAAAATCAGATTTTAACATGTCTCAAGAATGCTACAACCGAATCCTGGAGTTAATTAAAGATATATTGCCGGAGGGTGGCAAGTTACCTAAAGACTTCTACCTATCCAAGAGAATGGTGAGATCGCTCTGGATGGGGTATAAAAAAATTGATGCATGTCGCAACGGATGCATGTTGTAATATAAGGACGACAAGGATGAAGATGTCTACAGATTTTGTGGTGCCGATCGCTTCAAGGCAACTAGTACAACAAGGACTTCTGGTGCACGCAAGCCAACAGATTCGATGCACTATTTGCCTTTGACGCCGCGGTTGCAGAGGTTGTTTCTGGCAAAGGAGACAGCTGATAATATGAGTTGGCACAAGAGGGAACAAATAGATAGAGTACTGGATCATCCATCCGACGGAGAAGCATGGAAGCACTTTGATCGAGTGTATCCCGATTTTGCTTCAGGGCCGCGTAATGTCAGATTGGGGCTTTCCTCCGACGGTTTTACCCCATTTGGACTTTCGGGCTCACAATATTCTTGTTGGCCTGTGATTGTTATTCCGTACAACTTGCCGCCTTAGATGTGTATGAAGACTCCTTACATGTTCCTAACTGTTATTATTCCAGGTCCGAAGAACCCGAAGAGGAACATCAATGTGTACTTACAGCCCTTGGTAGATGAGCTGAATCAGTTGTGGGAAGTAGGTGCAACCACATATGATGTTTCCAGAAAGCAGAACTTTCAGATGAGGGTCGCACTAATGTGGACCATGAATGATTTCTCGGCCTATGGAATGTTATCGGATTGGAGTACCCATGGTCGTCTCGCATGTCTGTATTGCATGGATCGCACTAAGGCTTTCCGTTTGAAACACGGAGGAAAATCGTGCTTCTTTGATTGTCATCGACAGTTCCTGCCAAAGGATCATCCGTACCGGAGGAACATGAATGCTTTTCGTGCTGGCGTGATAGAGAAGTCCAGTCCACCGCCACGGTGGTCCGGGGACACGATATGGGAGGAAGTTAAAGAATTGTCAAGTGCTATTGAAGGGCCTACAGCGGGGTACAAGTGTGATGGATTTGGCCGCACTCACAACTAGACGAAGAGGAGTATATTCTGGGACCTACCATATTGGAGTGACCATATGCTCAGACATAACCTGATGTCATGTATATCGAGAAGAATGTATTTGACAATATAATAAATACTTTGATGGACGTAAAGGGGAAGACGAAAGACAATCCCAAGGCCAGGTTGGACTTAGAAGAAATATGCAGACGTCCAGAGTCGCATTTGATAAAGGAAGGCAGTGGGAAGTATAAGCAGCCCAGGGCCATTTTCTCACTGGACAAGGAGAACAAAGGTAAACTTTGTAGGTGGATCCAGGGCCTAAAATTTCCAGACGGGTACATATCGAATTTGAGAAGATGTGTTGACCCGAAGGAGAACAAACTACAGGGTATGAAGAGCCACGACTGTCACGTTTTTATGGAGAGGTTAATCCCGATTGCATTTCGGGAATTCTTACCTCAGGTCGTTTGGGATCCACTGACAGAGCTTAGCATATTCTTCAGAGATCTTTGTTCTCTAAGTTGCTCATCGATCGGCTTAAAAAGCAGGAGAAGGACATTGCAGTAACATTGTGTAAGCTTGAGAGGGTGTTCCCTCCTGGATTCTTCGACTCTATGGAGCATTTTCCAATTCATTTTTCATATGAGGCACGTGTTGGTGGGCCCGTCGGTTATCGGTGGATGTACCCGTTTGAGCGTCATCTAAACCACCTGAAGAGGAAGGTGAAAAATAAGGCACGGGTCGAGGGTTCTATTTGTGAAGCCTATGTCCTTGAGGAGTGTAGAAGTATGGAAAAGAATAAAGAAAGGCCTATGCGGCTCTGACAGAAGGATCCCCATGCGGCTCAGGATCCCCATACGGCTCAGAAGTCCATGCGGCTCAAGGGTCCATACAGCTCGGATAGTTCCATACGGCCCAGAAAGAAGCCACGTGGCCTTCAACAGTTCTTCTCTACATTCGGCTGCATTTAATGCCCTGACGGCTGCTCTGACAAATGACAGCTATGACAGCTCTGACATAAAGACGTTATAATGACTCTGACATGATGGCGTGTTCCTAGGAAATAGAAGAAAATCTTCTTACAGCTGGCAAGATCCACTAAGTCCCGAGGTCACTTCATACGGCTGCTGCATTCATGTGGCCGCCCACTTCATACAGCTGCATCCTTCATGCGGCCGCCCATCTGTATGCGGCTGCCTATCCCCATGCGGCTGCTCATCCCCATGCGGCTGTCCATCCTCATGCGGCTGCATGCTTCATGCGGCTGAGAGGACCACCCATATGCGGCTCTGCCAGGACGGTCCAGTTAAGACACGTGGCGCTCTTTGCGACAATTGAGACACGTGGCAGTCTTATCTTCTCTGGAATTATGGGTGCTAACAAATCCAAACAAAATTAGATTTGTTGCGATCGTCATAATTGCCTAGATCAAATCAAATCAAGCAAATTGGACACATGGCAGGCTATCACAAATTATGAATATTCATGACAATCAACATTTATTGCCCTACAGAGATTTGATGCAATCACATTAATTGCTCAAATTTATTATATTCAAGATGAACGGTCCAGATTGATAACTCTTAAGCCGTCGACTTTTCAAAATGGGTAATCATTGCAAACCCTAATGATCATCCCCCACTCCTATAAATAGTAAGGTGCTATTCCCTTGCAAATAGACGGGGACAGACACAGACAGAGAGAGGCGCGCAGAGGAGCATATACATAAAAAGGAGAGCACAGAGAGATACGTGCAGAGCCAGACACAGAGCATTTCTTCTCCAGAGCCAAGACTGCGTCCGATCGTCCAAGGAGTAAGGCAGAGTTGCCGTCGCTTTCCCGAGCCTCTATCGTCACCCCCCCAGAATCAAAAATAAACAATCGTACTTAGATTGTTGTACCTAGGTTTTTGTTCCTAGGCTTTCTTTGTACGAACGAGTTTATATTATGAGTTTAAGTTCAGTCCTCCTATATAATTGTTCTGTACTTTTATAATCAATGGCAAATACGATGGCGACTCTGCTGGGGACAAACTTCTCCACGGCTGAGAAGTTGGTGACGCAATCGGATGCAGCCAAACTTGGCTCCACACAACAGAAGATGGTCGTCCGCTTCGACCAACAGGCTTTTGAAGAAATGCTCTCCGACGGGAGCGCTGGTCCGGTCCAGAAGCAAACCCGCACAAAGAAGGCTCGCAGGGAGTGGAGGCCAAAATAATTTGCTCCTCCCCAAGCTCTGGACGGAGTACTCTCTGATGCCCAAGACGGCGAAGACAACTCTCATGCGGCCCCACTTCAAGCCATAAAAGACTCTGATGTCCCCAAGTCTGGCAGAGGAAAGCACTACGATGCTGGACTTGCAGGGGCAAAGAGTGATTCTATGTGCTCCAGAAAGAAGCCGAACAAAGGCACTAGCCGCAGGCTGAACATTTATGCGGCCAAGATTGCCAGCCGCATGCATGATGTCCATGCGAACGAAACTGCCAGCCGGATGCAGAATACCCATGCGGCCAAGATTTCCAGCCGCATGGAGAAGACTTATGCGGCCGAGACTTCCAGCCGCATGAAGAAAGCCCATGCGGCTACGATTGCCAGCCGCATGAAGACTGTTGATTCCAACCGCATGCTGTCTGCCCCACGCGGCTCAGGCTCAGTCTTCGATCGCCTCTCCTATGGTTCTGATCTCTCATGCTTCCGAGAAAATATGTCTGACTCTCTGCAGCACCACTTAGACTCTTCCTACTATGTGCCCTCACGCGCTAGAGTAAAAAAGTCTAGGGCAGCGCGAGCTCAGTCCGCTGTCCCGACCTCTGACCATCCGAGCGCTCCACATACTGTTATGCGGGCCTCTGATGGAAAGTTGTACAGAACCACTCAAGTCCAGCCTCCGACGGCAAACGGACAGAGTGGTTCCCAAAAGTCTTCCAAAACCCAGGGAGCAAACAGGGTCGTTTCAGACCCATCTGACTTGCGTGAGGTTATCCTCCACAAGCGCAAGGAAAGAGAAGAGGCCTCGGTGTACAAAAAGTCCTCCCGCGGACATCACTGTACCCAAGTCATTGTCAACTGCTGTTGCAACAATGCGACGGTACGAGAAGACCAGCGGTCCGTCTTCCAAAGGCTGCAACACCCAAACCCAGAAGGTGAGGCGCTTCTCGTCGCCTCTTGCAATTCTGTTCTGAAGATTCCTGACAGCGAAAGAGGGAAGAAAACAAATGTCTTCAGCCCAAAAATTTCAACCGGCGTAACCAAGAAAATTTCTTCTAAACGACTGTCTACCGTCGTTGCAGAAGGAGTTTACCAAGGTACCCGCTCAAAGACGAAATCTGCCGTGGTGGGAGATTCGTCCACATCTATGGGAGACACGGGAGCCGGGGTAGCATTCCTCCAAATATCCACGATAACCCGGTATTCCAAGAAGATAGTCCGGGGGGAATGGTTTACCCAACAGATGCAGCAGATCCCGACATCCCCGTGGACGTCCACAATTCCCAAGACGAGATAAACTCTGAAGCTGGGGGTACCAGTTCTTCTTAGTCCGAACCAGAGGAAAACATTCTCACATATCCTGACGACTTCTTTGTACAAGGGTATGACTCAGAGGGCACGTCCTCAACCGTTCCTTCTATCTCTCCTCATGTGAGGACGGTATTCATGACAGACAGCAACCAAGAAGGTTCCAGTGATCGCTAACGCATCGACACCCTGGAGGCCATACTACATGCTTTGGTCAAATCTGTGGACGAGATCAAAGCAGCCCTTCCAACTCTGCAAGGAAGAACGTCTGGCCAAACAAGCTTGGGTCACGCGGTCAATGCGGACTCGAACTCAGCTGCACCAAACCCGGGCGATAGTCCTCCTGAAATATCGGCTCCTACAGCTGCAGACGAGGCCAGAAAGGCAAGAAGAGAGGTCCAGGAGCTCCGGGCCATGTTCCATGCCCGAGAAAATTTCCAGGACCTCAGGATACGACAACCGTATCCCGCTGCGTGGAGAGATGTTCCCTTCCCACCAAAATATAAACCATTCCACATCAATCCCTATGATGGCAAGACCTCCGCAAGTCGGTACATCACTTACTTCGAGGTCACCACTGACCATATGTCCCTTGACGATGCCATCCTTACATGATTATTCATCGGGGCATTGGAAGGGGTCGCCTTCGACTGGTACCGCAACCTGCCAGACAACTGCATCCACTCCTTCGCCAGCTTCAAGCGCATGTTCTTGGAGAGATTCTACGAAGTAGGACAGGACGTCACAATGTCCACCCTCATAGACGTCGTTCAAGGGGAGAAAGAGCTGACAAGGAACTATATTGAGCGATTTTGCTAAACTGCAATGAAGTTGCCGTCGGGTAATCCAGATTCCTCCTTGATTGAAATTTGCCAAAAGAGACTGCTCCCAACAATCAGCCTCTGGATGGGTGAAAGTCAATTCAAGGACTGGAAGACGTTCATCATCAGAGCCACTAGCGCCGAAGACAGGTTGAAGAAGGCTCGACAACTGGGATTGCACATCTCGAAGGGAGAGGACAAGGGCAAGCGCCCTAATACCAACAACAACAATGGTGGTAACTCCTCCAACACTCGGAAGAACAAGGGCAAGCAGGCTATGGTGGCCAACACAGCCCAGAAACCTGAGTCAAAACCAGCAGACAAGCAATGGCCGCAAATGATCTACTCCTTCGAAGACGGCCATGTCAAGCCCATCTTGGACATGCTCATACAAGGAGATAGAATTTAGCTCCCTCCACCAAGACGGGAACCTCGACCGGCAAAAATGGAGAGCCCAAAGTACTGCCATTACCACCGCTACGTCCACCATGCTACACACGACTGCTACAAACTGAAGCGATACATCCAACATCTCATCGATTTGAAGGCTCTGGCCATTGATTTCGAGGAGGTAACTGTGGCAGCCAACATGGTGTCCGTACAGTCTGGCAGCTTCCCTCCGACAGAGACTCAAGACGGCGTGGTACCCATCCCTCGGGCGATAATAGAGATTGCTAATCTTCCACCTCCTCGAGATCAGGCTACTGGTCTAGTACCCCTCACCACGTCACGAGGGGAGGTCATGTGGGTCCATCCAGACTTGGTACCTAAAGTGACTCAGTCTGCACCACTCCCCATTGGCAAGAAGGAGAGTAGAAAGGTCAGATCCTGCCGCACAATTTCGGCAGATGTCGAAGAAGCCACAGCTGTCGTCACTCGGTCTCGTGCTCAATCCCAACCTACACCAGATAACTCGACTGAAGAACATCAGCCGGCTACTGCTGACGCTCCGGGACCTTCTCAACCTCCGACGACCGACAAGCCTAGGCCGAAGGAGACTCGCTTTGACAAATCCCTCCGAAAGGAGGCATCTCATGGGCTAGAGATGCCCTACAACTTTGACATCTTGGCACAATTGGCCAACACACCGGCCAAATTGTCATTATACGAGCTCCTGAGACTCTCTAAGGATGTTCGTGCGGCTTTGAGCGATGCACTCCAGAATGCCGACGTATATCTGGCTCAGGTCAACCTCACGGGAGAGAGCCCGCCTGCAAATCTCCAAGACAGCACTTGCACAAGAACGATGCCCAACATTGTCTTCACGCCGCAGGATATGCTCATCAAAACCAATCTGCACGATCGTCCGTTATACTACACTGGATACATCGGTGACGTAAAGGTGGATCGGATGCACATTGATCCTGGTTCTTCCATAAGCATCATCCCGAAGGGTCCGTTACATCATCTCCGCATTCCTATGCATCGCCTGACGCCAACAAGCACCGCCATCAGCAGTTTCAATTTGGGCAGGAGCTACCCGATTGGGAAGATTCGCTTGAAGTGCCAAATTAGCGATCTTCAGTCAGAAGTGACCTGTTACGTCATAGATGCGGACACTTCCTACAATATCCTCCTGGGGCGCCCTTGGATACACGATTACATGATCGTGCCTTCCACGCTGCACCAGTGCTTCAAGTATGTCGATAAACACGGCTTCGTGAGGACAGAATTTGCCGACATCGATCCCTTCAAAGGGGTCGGATCCTACTACTCAGACTCCTGCTTATACGAAAAGTCGAAGAGGCACCTTGGTGAAGGAGATATGCAAGCTTGAAATGAGATAGCCACAGGAACAGAAGAACCTATGACGATCCACCTCCAAGCTCGCAAACCTGGCAAGTCCGCACCCCTTATGGCCGCTCTGCGTAAGGACGTAATCAGCCTCTCGGCATAAGAGGGGCAAATGATGATCCGGCTGCCAAGGTCCGGCCAAGCGCCAAGACCCACAACGGAGCCACTGACAATCAGACTGCCTAGAGTCGGCCAGCCACAAACGGAGAAGCTCAACCCTCTGACAAGCCAATGACGATACGTCTTTCCAAAAAGAATCGTCAGCCCGATGCAAAGTCTGGGGCTTCTAGCGAGCCAACCACTCCCCGTCCAGCATCGAGTACCAAACTGGGGGTTGCTAGTTTGCCAACGACTCCACGTTCTGCTCCACCAGCGGAACCCCTGATGATCAAGTTGTCCAAGTCATCCTCTCAGTCTTCATTTATACAGGGGGTGGCCGAAGAAGAACCAGAACTAGCCAAGTATGTGGCTGCTCACACTGATGTTCCATCCGCAGATGATGTAATCCCGTTAGAAAAGATACCTTACTTTATCAATAAAAGGCTATCTTTGAACTACATCGAGCTTAATAAGCTTTGTACAATATATGCTATGGAACACGGTATAGGCACTCACCTACACACACAGGTGACAAATGTTTACACCGCAAATTAACTCACTCCTGTGGAAGACGCTTATCGCATAATCGAAGGAGGGGACCATCCAATCATCTTCGGTCGGAAGAATATCCACAGCCCTTTACCATAGAAGAAGTCGATCTTGAATCGGACGCCGGGAGACTGTCTCTCTATCTATATAGCCCCTAATCCAAATACCTCATGCAAAAACAGGAGTATGATCTGGAAACTATGCCAAGTTTGAACTACGGCACTGGACGACGATTACCTTTAAAGTCGACGGTCCCGGCTGGCAAACCACAGGACTACTACAACAAGACCCGATGCGGACTGGGATATGTTATGCCTGCAACGACCCCTAAAAGCTCAGATGAGGAATGCGACTGACATTCACACTCAACCGGATCACCAACTTCTGATTCGAATATCAGCATCGGGGATGTATTCAGGCATGTCCTGTCTGTCAATATGGCATTCGCTGATGCTTACGAAGAAGGTAAAGACTTTTCTGAACTCCTCGAATTAGAGCCGTGGGCCCAACAGCTGGATGTGCAATGGAAGAAGCGGTTTGAGCAAAGAGAGCCTCCTACTGAAGATGAGGTCATACAAGTGGATCTCGGCAGCGACTCTTCTCCAAATCCAATCTTCGTTAGTAAAAGCCTAACAGACGAAGAGCGAGAATCGCTACTGGAACTCGTCAAAAAATATATTGATGTGTTCGCTTGGGGCTATAAAGACATGCCAGGGCTAAACCCCGATGTTGCTCTTCCCAAGCTCAACATTCGGCCAGATGCAAAGCCAGTCAAACAACAGCAACGACGCTTCCGTCCAGGCATCATAGATACGATCGAAGCCAAAGTCAACAAACTGATAGCCAGCAGCTTCATTCGTGAGGAACAACATCTAGACTGGGTCGCCAACATAGTATCGGTCCTCAAGAAGAATGGGAAGATTCGAATCTGCATCGACTTCCGTAATCTGAACGAGGCGTGTCCCAAAGATGAGTTCTCCCCTATCACAGACATCATGATTGACAACACCTGCGACTTCGAACGTATGTCGTTCATGGATGGCTTTTTGGGGTACAACCAAATCAAGATGTCTCCCGACGAGGAAAAGAATACATCATTCCGAACACCAATAGGCACGTTCTGCTACACAGTCATGCCTTTCGGTTTAAAGAATGCTGGCGCCACCTATCAGAGAGCTATGAGCATCATCTTTAGAGACCACTTGCACAAAACAATGGAATGCTATGTTGACGATATCGTCATCAAAAGCCGTTCTAAGGAAGATCATCTACATGATCTAAGGACAGTGTTCGACCTGATACGAGCGCACAATTTGAAAATGAACCCCAAAAAATCCTTCTTGGGCGTATCCAGCGGGAAGATCTTGGGTTTCATCATCACCTCCCAGGGTATCCACGTAGACCCTGAGAAGACGAAGGCAATCATGGAGATGAGTCCCCCGAGAAATCTCTGAGAACTCCGAGGCCTTCAAGGGAGGTTAGCTTACATCAGGAGGTTCATTTCCAACCTCTCCGGGCGATGTCAGCCATTCACCCATCTCATGAAGAAGGGTATCTCATTCGTATGGGATGAAGAATGCCAGCGTGCCTTCGACAGCATCAAAGAATATTTGTCGAACCCTCCAGTTCTGGTAGCCCTGATTGCTGGAAAACCATTCATGCTCTATGTACGAGCAATGGAGCATTCCATCGGCGCTCTGCTAGCACAAAATAATGATGCAGGCCATGAGCAAGCTATATATTACCTCAGCCGAATGATGATCGGGCCAGAGCACCGATATACCGCCGTGGAGAAGGAATGCCTCGCCCTGGTGTTCGCCATTAAAAAGACGCGAAACTATGTCACGGGACAAACCATACATGTGATATCACGAGTCAACCCCCTCAGGGTCCTCATGACTAAACCAAGGGCACTCAGCTCTCGCCTCACTACATGGGCAATATTACTGTCCCCCTGCCATATAATCTTCGTCCTACAAAAGGCTGTTAAAAGTCAAGCTCTGGCAGACTTTTTAGCAGCCCATCCAGGCTCGGAGTCGGCCAGAATATACGAAGAAATCCCAGATGAGATCTTCGACTCGCATACGACCTCTCACGATGATATATGGCAAATGTTATTTGACGATGCTTCAAGGACCGGACCCAAGGACAACATCGTCGTGGAGTCGGGGTGGTGCTAATTTCTCCTTCCGGACTGGTGATCAATCGCATTTACTCCCTCATGGAACCTTGCTCTAACAATGTGGCCGAGTATAATGCTTTAGTCATTGGCCTCCAACTTGCAAGAGAGCTGGGGGTAGAATATCTTGAAGCATACGGCAATTCACAGTTAATCGTCAATCAGATCCGGGGTTCATACGAAGTCCGCTATGAAGACATGATCCCCTATCACCAAATAGAGATCAACATCATCTCGTCATTTGAAGGGTTCTTCATCGAACACGTCCTCAGACTCCAAAATATCGAAGCCGATGCCCTAGCAGGCCTTGCCGCTTCCCTAGCAGTACAGAACCATATTCATCATTTGGTGGATGTGATAAGCCATGAACTGGTCTGTCCCAAGAACAACATTCAATTCGTGGCGAGTTATTCCGCTCAGACGATCGACGAAGTACCAAACTGGACACAACCATTCATAGACTTCGTATTCTACGACATCCTGCCCGAGAACCCAAAGGAAGCCACCTCTATCAGAAGGCGTTCTCTCAGATTCTTCTACGATACAGAGACAAAAATGCTGTATCGCCGATCCTACGATGGATTATTGCTTCGATGTCTATCAAACGCATAAGCCAAAGAAGCTGTACGCGAAGCTCATGACGGTATCTGTGGGGCCCATCAGTCTGGCCCAAAATTGCAAGACTGTCTTCGCCGAATGGGCAACTACTGGCCCATGATGGTAGCAGATACGATAGACTATGCAAGAAAGTACAAAGCCTGCCAAGTCCACGCGGACTTCATCCACCAGCCATCCGAATTTCTACATCCGACAGTGGCGTCCTGGCCATTAGAAGCATGGAGAATGGATATCATCGGTCCGATCACTCCACCTTCTTTCCGAGGACATCGCTTCATACTCGCAATCATGGATTACTTCTCCAAATGGACGGAAGCTGTTCCGCTGGCAGAAGTGAAGACTTCGAACGTGATCAGCTTCCTCAAGCATCACGTCATCTATCGCTTTGGACTGCCCCGAAGGATCATCCATGATAATGGTCCGCAGTTCGCAAGTCACGCCTTCTATCTGTTTTGCGACAAACACCGAATCCATAATATTGCTTCAACACCATACAACCCGACGGCTAATGGTCTGGCTGAAGCGTTCAACAAAACAATAATCAAGCTTATTAAGAAGTTCGTGTCATCAAACAAGTGCGACTGGAATGAGAAGCTTGGTGAATGCTTATGGGCGTACCGTACCACCGTACGGACTGCCACCGGGAACACACCATTCTCTCTAGTATACGGGAGTGAGGCAGTTCTCCCACTGGAGACTCAAATCCCCTCACTCCGCGTAGCTCTCACATATAGATTGACGACGGATGATAATCACCATTGCAGACTACAAGAATTAGAGGCTCTAGATGAGAAGCGCCTACTAGCTCAACAACGAATCGAGCTATACCAGGCACGTATCTCCGGAGCCTTCAACAAGAAGGTTAAAATTAGAACATTCCAAGTGGAAGATCTCATTCTGGCAGTTCGGAGGCCGATGGTTATGACTCACAAAACCGTCGGCAAATTCCAGCCAAAGTGGGAAGGTCCATTTATCATTGAGGCTGTATTCTCCAACGGTGCTTCCGCCTCGCAAAACAAAATGGAGACTTGCTCATATTGCCCGTCAATGGCAAGTTCCTGAAGAAATATTATGTCTAAGCGACTTCTCCAAATCCCAGAGTGTTGAGTTATGTACCCTCCGGTACCGCTAAACTCACATTCTCCAAATCCCAGATTATTGAGTTATGTACCCGCCAGTACCGCTGAACTCACGTTCACAAAATCCTCGATTATTAAGCTATGTACCCGCCAGTACCGCTGAACTCATATTCTTCCCCCATATATCCCAGATTGCTGAGTTATGTACCCTCTGGTACCCCTGAACTTACGCTTTTCCTCCAAATATTCGAGATTGCTGAGTTATGTACCCGCAGGTGCCTTTGAACTTACATTCCGGTCACTCTTTTAGGTAGTGTAAGTCATGTATGACCATACCTCTGAACTTATTCTTCTGAAAGAGCTCTTCCCTCATGATCCACTATCCGTACTCTCAGTACACAAAAAGGGTAATAGATCCACAAAATTTCCAAAACAACCACGTCGATGTTACCTCTGAGTCATCTCACTTCCGCCAAAAACAAATCACCCCTCTACATAGAACTTCCATGTCCTCATTACCTCTGAGTCGTTCTATGTACCCCTCCATGGAGCCCACTCCTACCAAGTCCTCATTACCTCTGAGTAGGAAGGCTCCATCGAAGAAACCCGCATGCTTGCAATGTCCTCATTACCTCTGAGTAAGTATGCTGGTTCCCTTTCGACTTATTATCCGTACCCAAAATCGGAGTACGCCAAGGATAATAGGTCCACAAATGTCCTCTGTTGACCACAAATATCCTCCTCTGAGTCTACTCCTGCCACGTCCTCATTACCTCTGAGTAGGAAGACTCCGTGGTAAAACCTCCATACTTGCCACGTCCTCATTACCTCTGAGTAAGTATGTTACTTTTCTCTCGTCTTATTATCCGTATCCTAAACCGGGGTACGCCAAGGATAATAGGCCCACAAATATCCTCTGCTGACTATAAATGCTGTACTAAGTTTCCTAGTACATGCACATCATTTCTCATCATGCCCCGGGAGCCCAGCTGCTCCATGGCATTCTTTCTTCCGATACCAGGAACGTCCATGACCACCTTACTGTGGAATTGTTCTAGGTATCCCCATCAAACTTGTTATCCATACCTAAAACCCAGGTATGCCAAGGGTAACAGGTCCACAAACAGTCCCCCAAGCGGGGCAAACACCACCACAATACCATAAACCAAATAAGCAACACAAATAAAGGGTAAAATAAAACATACTCTTTTATTTGAAAGCCAAAAGTACTACATGTTCTGGGACTGCGTCCCTCTCAAAAAAAAGAACGAACACAAAAGAAGGAAAAAAAGCCATCTATGGTTCGGCGGTACATAATTCCAGGAGACGATTCCTCACCAAAGCGGTCCCCCGTTCAAGCCACTGCTTAGCTCGGCGCTCGGCCACCTGAGATAACCGCTCCGCATCATCCAAAAACATGTGCGCCCGCCAGCCGTCTTCCATCTTCTTCAGGGCGAGCTCCAGGCTATCAGAAGCTCGACTAACTCTGTCAGCCTCCTGGATAATCAGCCCCTTTTCGGTACGGGCAGCTTCGAACTCAGACTCCAGAAAAGCTAACTTCCTCTGAAGCTCAAGGATCTGCTCCCGCGTGTCAATGACCCCACGGGAGGCAGTCGCTTCCCGAGCCATAATATCTTCACTCTTGCGGCTCAACTGATCATATAGCTGAGACAGATCGTGAAGGTCCTTCAGTATGACCGGCTTGGTTTTATCCCGAGCAGCCCTTATTTTCTCTACGATAGTTATGAGGAAACCGCGCTCTTGATCTATAGCAGCAGGCAGATCAGCCTGCTGCAGCACCTGAAGCTGGGCGACCAGCTGATCAGCCTCCAGCAATTTTGTCTCCAGAAGCGCAGCTATCCCCGCCCCACCGGAAAGAGTCTTAGGAATATCAATGTGACCTTGGGCGCATTGTCGGGCCAAGACAAAAGGGGTCCCCCGTTCCACAGCAGCCGCGACCCCTCTCTTCAGGTGGCGATAGAAGCTGTCAACCACGTCCTGTGACGCTTCGTCCAGAACTTCCGTAGAGGACGGCGTCAAAGGAAATGTAGATGGCAGTGTCGAAGGAGGCACGCTAGAACTTTCCACCAGGAAGACAAATTCTGAGCGAAAAGATGCACGGATAGCAGCCAACTCCTCCTCTGCCACCCGAAGAGTCTGGACACTCGACAAAGCAGAAAAGTCGATTCGCGGAGCCGTCTGAATAAAGGAGGACGCAGGGACCATTGTCCCCTGCCCCGGCTGTGCTGCCATCTGGCTTCCCGAGCCTGAGCCAGCAGGAGGCCCTTCGATATGAGTCGAAAGAGGAGGAGGTACGCTCCCCTCCGCCAGATCCCCTCCGGCAGAACCCACCCTGACGATGTCCGTCATCGGTACTGGAGGGACAGGACCTGTATGTCCAGAGCAACCATCAATCAATCCAACCCGAAGGATGTCAGGATATAGCAGATATGCCTCCTCACAAGTTAAGATTTGGCTAATCTTACCATAGGAGGAGCATTGAGGCTGCGAATCGCTCACAACCGCCGGAGTCCCCTCACCAGCAACCTCTGAGTCAAATTCAACTAGTTCTTCTGTCCCAGCCGCCCTAGAGGGGGGTACGACTGGTTCAGCGTCACCCTGCTAAAATTCGAAAGTCTCAGGGATGGGTTCAGAAACCCCATCGCCTTGGGTTGAGACCTCAGCGACGGAAGGAGCCTCAGCCACTTCCGGGAGAACCCCAGAAGAGATGATCATGGCACACATGTCACTGACCAAAGTGCTCAGCGTCGGATCAAATTTAGAAGCAGCGGCCGGTTCCCGAGAATCCGACTCTTCTGACGCCTACAGGGAAAAGAAAATTGATCAGGACCTAATTCAGAAAAAGAAGAACTGAAGAATTAAGAAAATAGCCGTAAATTAACTCACCTCTGAAATGGCGTCGACCTCCTCGCCCTTCTCCTTAATGAACAGCCTGCGATACCTGATTGCGGCCCGCTTCACAGAATATGTTCTGCTGCCACCAGTAAGGTCAAGTCTACTTCGCTTGCACGAAGGATTAGGTGCAACGGGTTGCTGATCCGCCACCACCTCAGTAGGCACATCAGGCGGCTGATCCGCCACCAATTCATCATACACAATAGGCGGTTGATCTGCCACTTCCTCTTCTGCAGGAGGGAGGGAACTATCAACATCAGGGTCATCATCCTCCTCGTCCGCAGTGGTGGACTCTGAGTCCGGTATAGAAACCGCGTTCGCCCTCTGCTTCCTCGTCCTCGACCCCTGGGGCTTCTCCGCCAGGCCAGTACCCGCGATGAAAGTAATCCTCGGGTCAAAATTAACGGGAGGCTTATTCACCGTTACATGGTATAGGGCCGCCATATACAGAATTTCTACTGGCGCCTCATCATTAATGACAGAGAAGGTGGTTCGAGTATAAACCGCGTCATAATAATGTCATGCCCTGATACCATCCAGGACGCTACCTTCAAAGCCCAGGCAAGGGCTGGGACTGTCAAAAGATAGCTGGTTGTACCCGAACTGGCAGGAGAACCTGCTAGGCAAATAGGGCTCCAGGTAAACGTTGTTGCGGTGACGATATACTAAGTGTGCTGGACGAATATTGTGTAGCCAACAGAGTAGTCTCTCGGGCAAGAGAAGAGGAGGTTCGGTACCATCAACATGACCTCTTCTCACGTCTTCAGCAGTAAAAGTGTCACGCCCCAGAACCAGAATACTGGAGAGCGGGGGCAGACATAGCCAGCTACGTATATTGAAATGGAAACCACCTTGATATACGGTCATGGCTGTCTAGATATATGAGGGTTTACTACAAGCCAACAGTCTCTTATGGTCATGAACAAGCCTAATGTCTCAATCACAAGCAAGTAAGTAAGGTCGCAAGATGTATGATCATCAAATATACAATAATAAGGCGTCCCAAATATTACATATTCAGCTGATCATGAAGCTAGTCGTTACAAAATGTTAGGACTAGCAAGAGTTTAGTCGTACATGATCAACCCTAGGATTTGTTAATCATGTTTACAGCCCGTAGGCAGACAGTAAGTAAAAGTGCATCGAGCTAACAGGTGCTCGTCGGCTAAATACCTCAAAATAATAGTTTTACAATAAAGTGGGCAAGACAAAAGGAAAACCCACCCTTGGCCCGGGTTTCGTCTAGTTGTCACCATTGGGCTGGAAGCTTGGTAGATCCTCGGGAGCTGCTCCAAAATCTGGCCACACGAAACCAGCTGAGTCAACCCCAGAAAGAGCAAGTGCCACAAGGGGGCCACGAAATAAGAATAAAGCCAGCAATCAGTACAAGAAAATCTAATATTAAAACTAGAATTTACGAAAATATGGCAGGATGATATACGACGAGATAACCATGGAACTATTCCGATAGCCAGGTTACAACCCGTAAACCAAACAAGGACCGGGGTGGTAACCCTTCATCTGAACAGAACTTGGTTTCCCACCATTTATCGGCAAGATAATAATGCAAGAAATCAAGACAGGGAGCAATCTTGTACTGGATCAAGACATGGCTAAACTGGTTATACCTCATTCAATCAATCACGGCCAAGCAGATACTACGGCTTACTACTTTAACTAACTAGGGTTATCACAGGCCTAATTACTAATAAGATGCAGTGAGATTATTTCACAGCCACAAGTCCTGCAGACCATCCAGGTTACCCAGGTCGAAAAATTAGGGGTTGAATTCTGGTGGGTACATTGTCCAGGAAATACATGTACCCTTAGGTGACTTAAAAGGTGCAACACATGACAGTGTGCTGGAAATGTGCCCTACTCGACGGCAGGCTACAGATCCCAAGAGCGCCCAGGTAACGGGATTGTCTGTAGCTGTGTCATCTCTTCATGACTACTGTGTTATTCTAGTTATTAACCTTAATTCATTTTGGTCGGTACCCCTGACCGTGGTACTCAGGAGTCCCATCCTAGACATGATGCAAGACAGGACAAGTGGATTTAACAAGCAAGCAAGAAAGAACTACCCACGGTGTCAAGGCAGGTCAAGTTAGTTAGCCGTCGCAAAAGCATTAAGTTATCAAGTCATGCTACAAGTCAGGAGTGCGCCGCCATGGGCCACTATCAAGTTATCAAGTCACAAGGATTAATTACAAGTTACAAGTTAGGTGTGCACCCCACTGGGTCACTAGCAAGGAGATCAGAGAATACCAGGATCATAATCCACAGAAAATCTCGAGAACCGTACTAGTCATAAACAATTACTTGAAAACTATGTTAGGCCGTGTCGGGTCGAGATAGTCGTGCTGTGTTAAACAGATCTCAGGAAAACCCAATCCACAAAAGAGAAACCAAATCGAGAAATAAAACCAATACTCCAAGAGCCAATGGGTTAAGAAAGGGGTCAGGATGCAGCGTACGCGCAAGACCACGCACACAGGGGAGCAGCGTAAGCGTAAAAGCATGCACGCAGGGGAGCAGCGTACGCGTAAAAAGCACGCACGCAGGAGAGCAGCGTACGCGTAAAAGCACGCACGCAGGAGAGCTGCGTACGCACAAAAGCACGCACGCAGGAGAGCTGCGTACGCACAAAAGCACGCACGCAGAAGAGCTGCGTACGCGTAAAAACACGCACGCGGGGGAGCAGCGTACGCGTAAAAGCACGCACGCAGGAGAGCTGCGTACGCACAAAAGCACGCACGCAGGGGAGCTGCGTACGCGTAAAAACACGCACGCGGGGGAGCAGCGTACGCGTAAAAGCACGCACGCAGGAGAGCTGCATACGCACAAAAGTATGCATGCAGGAGAGCTGCGTACGCGTAAAAACACGCACGCAGGGTCTTCTTCTCCATGGCTGAGAAGAGGCTCCAATGGTTCCCAAAAGTTCAAAACCTCACAACTTGGCCATCCGAACTCCAAATCCAGATTTCCAAAGTTCCATCTAGGGTGAAATAGAATTCTCTTCCACATCGAAACATCAAAACCCATAAAAATCCAACCTAAATAGATCAAAACCATGCAAAACCGAAAATAGGGAAAACTTAGATCTAGAACAATGGAGACTCCAAATCACAAAATACCAAGTTCTAATATTGATCACCATGTCCTAATCTAGCAAATGGACAAATAAAATAGGGTTCTCATGTGGTGGCAAGGTGCACTTGCCTATGGGTTGGTGTTGTGGAGAGGAAGGAGAAGAGTGTTGTGTAGAGGAAGGAGAAGAAGAAATTAATGGAGGTTTATGAGGAGAGAGAAAAAGTTGGTGGAGTTTTAAAGAGGGTGGGATGTGGTGTGTTGAGGGTGGAGCATAGGCTAAGGTGTTCCAATACATATTAAACCAACCCAAACCAAACCAATCCAATTAAAACCGAGCCATGCCATAACCCAAAATACGAGAAATACCGAAATTCCACAAGTTGAGAAAAATAAAAATATATGTCAAAATCCAGATACGAGTATAAATACGAAATACGGGAAATACGGAAAATGAGGGTGACAAAAAGGAGGAACATACACAAAAAAGTCGTATCCGTCTACTCTCGCCAGCGCCCTTCGACAAGCTGGCATGGTACTGTACTCCCAGGGCTGATGACGGAATCGGAAAATGAAGGCATCATCAGCCGTGACACCATCCTCTGGGCCAGGCCTCATCAAAGACCGGCAGTGCATTAACAGCCACCCCATTAGATAATGGTATGGCAGCTCTACGCGCTCAAAATTAATCACCGTATCACGGGCGATAACCTTGGACGAAAAGGCGCGAAGGTCGTGGTGTATGTTGTACACCATAGCCGGAAGAAGGGCCAGTCTGACCCAAAAAAAATGAGTTTTACAGCAGAAAGGATGAAGTGGCGACTAAGGCTCTCAATGGAGCCCGCCCCTCCTGAGACTACACAGTTCTGTAGCCATACCATCAGAAATCCTGCAAGAACTGCCTTCTCCGACAGTTGCTGAGTACAATGATAAAAATAACTAAAGGTGTCGGGCCCCCAAATGTGTCGCTCGTAGACCCCGATCTCTTAGCGGTCGACACTAGGGTTTGCACATCTTCCTGGGTTTGAGGATCTCGGAAGGAAACCCGGCCTGAGGCGCCCAGCGTGAAAAGGTATGAGACCCAGGTCGTGGTGTAAGGAATCTTTCCTTCTGAGCTACCATCCTTCTTGATGGCCGTTCGGTGGCAAGTACTATGGTGACATATCAATTCCCGATATACAGTAACAAAACCCGGGAACTTATGATCTAAGCCCTCGAGCTCTTCACTCGTAGGGGTGTATACTTCAAAGACTTCTGTACCCCAGGACAGCTTAGAGATAACGTGCATCTCATAAAGAACAAGCCCTAACTCCCCGACAGGTGCAAAGAAAGTTCCTATCCGTCGGTTGTACATCTCCAAGAGGGCCATGAACAATGGCTTATTTATGGGTAAGCCGTGACTGGTACCCCGAATGGCGTAGTAGAGGCCAATCTCACGCAGGGTAACCTCGTACTTCCGTAAAATCCACGAAGTCAAATTGGCCCACGTAGGGATAGGGTTTATCCAGTTCGGCAACGCCAACCGGCCGACAGGATAGGACCCCTTCTGCGCAAGCTGGTTTATGAAGGTGTCAGCTTGAGAGAAAGTGAAGTTGGGGCCTGGTGCATTTATGAAGGAACCCGGGGCCAATTTCGTCATGCACCGACTGGTCGGTTCCTTTCCCGCATACGCAGACCTCAACTGTCCGTTGTAATGGATGTCCCCCACAAAGATCACTGACCTGCTTGGAGTCAGGGACTCCACCATCCTCCTCTCCAACGGTAACATGTTGAACCATGACAGGGAAAAATGGCGCTCCATCGGAGGGATGTGGATCTCCACCCCATCAAGAGTAAAATCCTAGCTCTCGGATACTTCAAGCACTCGGGTATTTCTTATAGACAAAGCATCCCCAAAGAGGAACGCCGGCTTCAGATATTTCCCATCCAATCGTCCTGAGTTTATCATGGCGCAGAGAAAGTAGAAAGGCTGTTTCTTGATGGCAGTCAACCTCTCCGAAGGATCTTTCGGAAGCTGCTTCGTCATATGCTCGACTATATGGTCATACCGATAGCCCACAGCAAATTGGGCCTGACCCACCAGAAGTTCTCCCGCTGCATTAACTGGCAGATTCACTGAAAACAGACAAAAAGAACAAGTTAAAAGAGGGGCTTTTGGCTTATGCGGCCCAGCCTACAAAGAACTTATGCGGTTCTATTGTTGAGCATGAGCTTATGTGGCATTAATTAGTATAAGCTTATGTGGCTCTGTTTCGCGTACGCTTATGCAATTATGCTTAACGAGGCGTTATGTGGCTCAAATCAGAAGAGCGTTATGCGGCTCAATTCAGAGGAGCTTATGCGGTTCGGTTTTTTGCACAGCCCTATGCGGATGAATCCAGGGGGGCTCCATGCGGTTTGGTTCAAAAGAGTCCATACGACTCTGATCGACAGGTTATTATGCGGTTCAGTTTACAAAGTGTTCATGCAGCCCACTAAGACAACTCCCATGTGGCTCGGACATGGGGTATACTCCTATGCGGCTCGGTTATGGGACATGTATGTGGCCCATACAATTTGAACAGTTTGCATTAAAGGCTTGTGCATAAAGCATGCAACAGAGCCGACTTTGTTAGGGTTTCGAAGCATATGACTTTCCCAAATCCTTACCCTTAACGGTAGCATGAATGTCGGAATGAGCTTTGAGTGCCGCAGCCGACGTCGAGGCCACGCCCTTACCCTTCGCCGCAGCCTTCGTCGCAGCCTTCGCCGCAACCTTGGAGGACTTGGGAGCCATTGCTGATAATCAGAGAAGGAAGACGAAGACAAGAAAGCTAGGGCAAGAGCAGAAAGTAAAGAAGTCTTTTTTTTCCAACACGCTGCTATTTATAGGCGGAGCCCATAAACCGATGCATCGATCCATGTACGGTATAACCGACTCTTCGGTTATCAAGGCGATCCTACTATTCAAGGCTAAACTCTTGGGATCCTGCCCCAAAAAGCGGCTTTAAATCTAACAGCAAATCAAAGGCAATCAATGCAAAGATTTGCACACGTGGCATGAAGATGTGGCAAGGATCCTATGCGGCCAGACAGCCCATGCGGCTAGAAAGTCCATGCGGCTCAGATGGCCATGCGGCTAAGACATCCATGCGGCCAAAACATCCTATGCGGCCCGAAGAGTTTTTACATGGTCATGCTTCTTATTCAAAGTATTTCAATTTTGCAAATTGAAAACTTTGAAGGGGGTATTGTAGAAGCATGGAAAAAAAATAAAGAAAGTCCTATGCGGCTCCGACAGAAGGATTCCCATGCGGCTCAGGATCACTATGCGACTCAGAAATCCATGCGGTTCAGAAGTCCATGCGGCTCAAGGGTCCATGCGGCTCGGATAGTTCCATGCGGCCCAGAAAGAAGCTACGTGGCCTTCAACAGTTCTTCTCTACATTCGGCTGTATTTAATGCCCTGACGGCTGCTCTGACAAATGACAGCTATGACAACTCTGACATAAAGACGTAATAATGACTCTGACATGATGGCGTGTTCCTAGGGAATAGGAGAAAATCTTCTTACAGCTGGCAAGATCCACCAAGTCCCGAGGTCACTTCATACGGCTGCTGCATTCATGCGGCCGCCCACTTCATGCGGCTGCATCCTTCATGCGGCTGCCCATCTGCATGCGGCTGCCTATCTCCATGCGGCTGCCCATCCTCATACGGCTGCATGCTTCATACGGCTGAGAGGACCACCCATATGCGGCTCTGCCAGGACGGTCCAGTTGAGACACGTGGCGCTCTTCGCGATAATTGAGACACGTGGCAGTCTTATCTTTTCTGGAATTATGGGTGCTAACAAATCCTAACAAAATCAAATTTGTTGCGATCGTCATAATTGCCCAGATCAAATCAAATCAAGCAAATTGGACACATGACAGGCTATCACAAATCACGAATATTCATGGCAATCAACATTTATTGCCCACATAGATTTGATGCAATCATATTAATTGCTCAAATTTATTATATTCAAGATGAACGGTCCAGATTGATAACTCTTAAGCCGTCGACTTTTCAAAATGGGTAATCATTTTAAACCCTAATGATCATCCCCCACTCCTACAAATAGCAAGGTACTATTCCCTTACAAATGGACGGGGATAGACGCAGACAGAGAGAGGCGCACAGAGGAGCATATACATAAAAAGGAGAGCACAGAGAGATACGTGCAGAGCCAGACACAGAGCATTTCTTCCCCAGAGCCAAGACTGCGTCCGATCGTCCAAGGAGTAAGGCAGAGCTGTCGTCACTTTCTCGAGCCTCTATCATCACCCCCCAGAATCAAAAATAAACAATCGTACTTAGATTGTTGTACCTAGGTTTTCGTCCCTAGGCTTTCTTTGTACGAACGAGTTTGTATTGTGAGTTTAAGTTCAGTCCTCCTATATAATTGTTCTGTACTTTTACAATCAATGGCAAACAAGGAGATTACAAACTTTTGTTCAATGTATTTCAAGCCTCATATTGCTACAAATAGAACAAGAGCTCCGAGGAACGACGATGGAGATATAGAATATAATGATGCATTATTGAAAGTCTTCAATGCTCTTGGAAATCCTTCTGGAAAACTGAAAAAAAGATATTTGAATGATGAAGAACTAAAGGCTGCCCAGTTATATATATTACTCAACTGCGAGGAGGATGAAGTGGAAAAGCTAGAGTGGTAAGTGAAAATCTTCAACGTTCAAGTCATCTATTTGTTGATTACGTTATTATAATTTAATGAGTATATCATGATATTTATTGGTTTTCAGTAAATTTAATGATGAGGTGAGGTCAAGTAGACCATACATTACAGATAAAGAAGTAGAAGAAGAAATGAGACATCATTTCCTGTCTTGGTTGACTGTATATGTACGTAAGAAGCTAGTTAGAATCTTCCTCCATTCACAACTGCACAAGAAATAACTTAACATTGAACTTAATTTTGTACCTTCTCGTGTTTAGGTCGATCGTCCGGACGTCATCCTTGAGAATGAATCTATTAGAACTCTTGCCAAGGGACCAATTTATGCCGTCAAAATATGGCCAAGTTATTGCGTGAATGGGTTTAAGTTCAAGTCAACAAATGCTCTCATCAGAGATAGCTTCCTGGATCTTGATTCCACAAAAAACAGTTGCTTGTGTATCAAATCTACAAACTACAAAGATGTCACTCCAGGCAATAATTTCTATGGCGTCTTACGGGAGATCGTAGAATTGACGTACAACTATGGCATAGAGCAAGATCGTGTTATTCAAAGTTGATTGGTTTGATCCCATACAAGATCAAGGATGAAAAATTGACAAGCATGGTCTTGTGGATATTAACTACCATCGTCGATACCAAGGATACGAACCATTTATCCTAGCAAGTCAAGCTCAACTTGTATATTTTACAACATATCCTAGACGGGGAACAACGAGGTACGACTGGTGGGCAGTATGCAAGACTAAAGCCAGAAATACCTACGACGTCGATGAAGTGGCTTATCAGGAGGACGAGCTGCCTCTTGTACCAATACAGTTGATGTCGACTCAGCAGAAGTTTTCCATTAGACGTACAAGTATCCGAAGGGGAAGACGAAGGAGATACTAGTGATGATAAGGAGGAAGAGGAAGAGGATGAGGAGGAGGAGGCAAACTAAGAAGATGAATTTTCATAGGATGATTGAGAAACTATGATTTTGATGTATTCATATTTCTGTAATCTTAAATTATAAACTATGATCATTTCTATTAGTATTCAGATTTTTTAAAACTTAACTTATGAACTCCAATGTATGCAGATATTTCTAAACTGTTATTGTATTTATTTATATTTTCAATCATATGTTATTATCAGCATGGCAAGACGACGCGGAGGCACCTCAGGATGACGCGGAGATAGGTCAGCACGAGCTGTGTCCTTAGGTGGGCAGAGAGCTCCGTTACCAGAGGATGGCTCCGGACCATCGTCTGACCCGAGCACTCTATTGTACCATATGGTCGCAGGTCCGGATGGCAGTACACCTGCGACGAGCAGTTCCAGGCATGCTGATCATACTCCTTCCCCTAGCCTTCCTACCGCTGACAGCAGCATAGCGGGTGGGGAGCAGGTGGAGAAGGTAGTCCCTACTCCCGCCCGGGCGGATCCATACCAGAGCGACCCTCCATGCACACCTCAGGACGAGACGAGGATGAAGATTTGGGCCGACGGTCCTATAAAGTAAGTTAAATGAATATATATATATATATTATGCATGTCTGTATATCTATATATATTCATTAATACGTCAGTTATCGTTGTATACAGATATCGTCCCTCATCGGTACAGAGAGCGTTGGGCTCCTTTCTAAGGTCCAACTATGGGGGTCCGTGGATCAACTACTCGGATGCCTCGGAAGAGAGGAAGGCATTCTGGTTGGCCCACTTCAAGGTAACTAAAGATAGTTAATTTAGTATGATTAATATAATTTTAAGCATTTTTTAGAACTTATTATTTTAATTTGTAATTCTTGTAGAGGACTTATTTTTATCCACCACACCGGGCCGAGCAGATTGAGAGGCAGTTTCCTGCCGTCGTCGCCAAGTTGATCCGTATGCAATTGACGATCAGAAAGCTCGTCAGCGCTCCGGAAAACCGATTGCTGGTTGGATCACACCTGACCAGTGGACCACGATGAGGGCTCGATTTGAGGAGCCCCGGTACAGAGAGCGGTCGGAGAAGGCGAAGGCGGCTAGGACGAGGGCCGAAAAGTGGTATGGTAGATCGATTCCTATGACGGAGCATTTCCGTCGTCTGGTATGTAATTTATTGCAATATATAAGATTTTACTGATAGTAGGAGTATATAATTTTCTATTTTACTAAAGAATAAAATATAACAAACACGCAGGTACAGAGGGGTGAGGACGCAAATATGGTGACCGTCTTTCTAGCCACCCATTGGAAGGACGGGAAGCTCATCGACGACCGGGCTACTCAGAGCTATGTAAGTACTAATTTAGATTTCGTTAATTTTTAACACAACTTGAAGAATATACAGATAACCATATAGTTAATAATAATTAAATACTTTAGACGTTTATTAGGCTAATTTAGGTAAGTACTGATTTATAGAGATGCACAATAATTTTTAGGACGAGTTTGTTAGGCTACGTGAGCGTGCGAGTGCTAGTGCACCGGCAGAGGGAGGGGTTGGTACATAGCAGCCCTCTCCGCCTCAGTCGGAGGACGAGCTCTGGAAGACCGCTGTTGGTGGTCTTCAGAGGTGTACGTACTACGGTACGGGGTCCTACGGCACATATGTTGCGACACAGGCATCCAGGGCTCCCTCTACCAGTGCGCATTCACAGCCGTCACAGGCCGAGTTGTCCCGAATCGAGGGTACCATTGCCCACCAGATTGCTGAGCTGCACGACGATATGCTGAGGAGGATTTATGAGAAGCCAGGGTCTCAGGCGCAAGGGGACGCTGCGTCGGTCACCGCACGCTTTGACGAGCTCGAGCGCACCGTGAGGCACGTACAGGGGACGCAGGAGTCCATTCACGACACCGTTACTAGGATAGCGGCTTGCATGGAGCAATGCAGCGTCAGACTGCTAGCCCTAGAGGAGACACGGACGCACCCATCTCCAGCGGTTACACTGCCTCCTTCTCCAGCGGTTACACTGCCTCCTTCTCCAGCGGTTGTATTGCCTCCTCCTTCATCATCGTCGGTGGTTCTTACACCGGAGCAGTATGCTTACCTTCTTTCCAGGAGCGGTGATGCTCCTTCTGATCAGCTGTAGTCAACATATATATATATATTATTGTGTGATGGCCCATTGTTGGGTCTTTTATGTTGTTATACATACATTATTCTTATGTGGAGCATTATGTTTGACATTGTTGTTTGATTGATGAGATTATGTTTCAAACGTGATCGTGATTGTGTGTATCTGTGTTGTTTGATACTGTGTTCGTGATACACACCGTCGCTGTTTGATACTTTGTGTTCGTGATACACACCGTCGCTGTTTGATACGCATTTGTGTTCGTGATTGTGTATCTGTGTTGTTTGATACTTTGTGTATCTGCTGCAAATGCTGTAGGGGATGCTGCAAATGCTGTATTTTTTTATTTTTTTCAAAATTAGCGACGTTCAGCGATGTGCCGCGACGAACGTTAACGTCGGTAAGTAAGTATCGAAACATCGCTAACTGTGATGAACACTGTCGCTGATCGTCACTAAACGTCGATACATACGACGTTGCTAAACGTCGCTACATACGACGTTGCTAAACGTCGCTATAAGTCGGTACTATAGCGACGTAAAAATGTCGCAGAACGTCGCCATTTGGCTCTCAAGCCAGGTCAGCATCGATACATGTCAAAGTTGCTCAACGTCGCTAGGTGACGTCGGTAAATATAGTCGTTTCACGTCGCTGGTAGTCGCTGAATTAGCGACGTGTATGCGTCGCTAAGTGTCGTCACAAGAGCGACGTATTACGACGTTATGTTGTTTAGCGACTAGGTTAATCGCGACAACGTCCAAACGTTGCTAAATACGTCGCTAATTGAAATTAGCGACGTATTTTCCCTATTTAGCGACGTCCTGCGGCGTCGCTGATTTGACAAATTTTAGTAGTGGAGTGTATCAGCAAGCGATGCTATCGCGCAAAGCCTTAGAACGAGTAATACTTAGATGGTTGTGATTTTGAGAGTCTCAAACGAGATATCGTTCGGACAATTTGTGAATGTGTAGTGCAAATTATGAAACAGTTGTATAAAGATTAGGAACGATGAAACGAATGGATATCTTGGTCGAGAAAACTTGGTGGATCATACGTGCGATTTTGAAATAGTCAAATAGAGTGAAACTTGAGTTGAGATAAAATACTCATAGACGGGATCGATGATAGCACGATTGGAAGATAGTATGCATGAACGTTGGTTTGAAGACACGAAGAATGGCTAAGGATTTAGAATAGATGTTGCTCAATGACTTGAGTTGGCATGAAACAGTACGAATTGAGGAATTTAGTCGCATGACTCGGATTTCGTTGCAAAGGAAGATCGTTAGGTTATGTACATCATCGATGGTATTGAGGTGTATCAAAGATCGATGTACGATAACTCGAGGGTACTCTGATTCAATGAATGATGATCGTGTTAAAAGTTATTGTTTCAATGGATGTTAGGCTTGGAATTTTGATAGAAAGGAATGTTTGGATGAAAATGGAAGTGTCTTGATTGTTCATAGATAACCATAATTTCAACGATCTTGTCTTGCGCGAGGGCAACTCCAGTCTCATACATGCATTACGTCGGACTTGGGGCAATTATCCTGTGTGAGCGTTGGCATAGTGATTCATGTCCAGCAGGAATGATCAACTCGAAGATCAGGCCATGGCAATTTGGATTGCTTCCACTTGTGGTTTGAAGCGAAGGTGGATTTGAGGATTGTTCGGACTTTTGATTGAAGATTCAGTAAACTTAAGGATTGAGTAGACCCAATTTGTGTATCGAGAATGAATTAGTCTAGACTCAAAGCAAGAGTTACGTCCCGATGAGGACGATTATCTTAAAGGAAAGTTGACATGGTAATTTTATGTCCATCGTAGATAATCAGACTTGCCTGAAATTGGGGTGTGACATATTGCAATGCTAGACGATCTTATGATCGAATACGTAAATTGTGTTGAACAACTTAGAGAATGTGGTATGAGAATTATGGTTTGGTGACATATCGTGTCGTGGTTAAATTGACTTGTAGGTGGATTATATCGAATATATTCGAAGAGATAGACTATATAAATTTCTAGTTTGGACGTACGATATTGATATGCTAGGATTTTGTTGAGCAACAGACTCGTACGTCGTGTAAAGAATGCCTTGATACGAATAGGATGAACACTGCTCGATATTTAGAAATTTGAATGAAACGAGCTTGGGTAGAGTGTCCCATACGAAAGAACAATAGTTTGACACTAGGATTGGGACGAACTTCGTGCAACGACTTTGTTCGATGAACCAAGAACTTGACTTGTAACTATGACATTGTGAGCCGACCTAGCGGATAGGTGGACAACCTTATGCCGAGTGATTGAACCTGCGTGACCGACTTTAGAGTATCGTTCGGACGGACGATAAATTTGGGACAACAAGACTTAAGAGTTAGGACGTGGAACTGGGAGTGTGCACCAGCGACAATGATATCGACCCCAAAACTAAGTGAATGATAGAAATCGGTGATGAGCAAGAAAAGTTGGGATAACCAATATAAATCATTGATAGGAAGACGTACTTGATGATAGTGAAATGTTTGGTTTTGGATAGGACGAGAATTACTTAAACCTTGGTCGACTCTGCTAAGAAGAAATCGTATTGATTTCGTAGATAAGAACGCTTGAAAAATGAATCGAGTCATCTCGAGGATCGAGATAGACAATAATGAAACAAACTGGAGTTCGATTTTAATCGAATTATTACAACGACCGGCAATTCGAAACTGTCACGAGTAGCTTGTCCGACTTCGCTATCGCAAAGCTTGGTTGAAATGTATATATTCGGGGGACGTCTTGAATATGTGCAAGATCCAAACTCAGCGATATAATGAACTCGGATACAGCTGCAAGTGGATATGTTGAGATGCACATGGATGAACGGATGAGTGAGTTAGCCTCAGCATGTGACCCTTATATTTGACGAATTATAACACACCTCGTGTGACCATTATAGTCTCGCGACAGGGCACAAGAGTGACCAAGTCATAGAAACACGATGACTGAGTGAGTACCATCAAATCTCAAATGAGCGGTAAAGTCATTCGATAAAATTTACCAAACGCATGCGACATAAAACTTAGAAAGGTACCCAAGTATAGTTCGATGCCATCGAAGGATAAAGCCATTCGATAGAAATTGTCTAAGATATGCACACTGCATGAGTTAAGGAACGGTAGGATAACATGCACTCAGAAAGTATGGAGAATGAGACTTATTTTGAGTGGTGTATTATGTAACGACCCGCTCCGTCCTAGCGGAACGTCGATTCAAACGACAAGTGCAACGAGTCATTTCAATCGTTGACTCGAAGAGTTGCATTGACCCGATGAAGTATCGATATGAATCGATGCAAGAGTTACGTTGGCCCTTCAGAAGAATCTAGACTTAGACGTTCAAAGGCACGCTCGGAGTCTCGCTTGGCCAATGCGTTCATCGCTAAGGTGGGTGGCTTCGGTGAACCTGTCTTTGCTTAGCCTAGACACATAATAATACAGACAATATTGCTAGATCGCTAGGCAATAACACCGTGCATGCTAATAAAACGACTCAACGCACCTAGCTAAGGGAATAACCCATCTTGTATGCTTGTGTAGAATATGGAAATGAACTTGGAAAATTACTCGAACCCTCGCACCGCACTCCACGTTCGTGCCAACACGCAGCTTACGTTTTGAGTAGATTTACTTATGCATTCAATTATGAATGAAATACTTGTCACTAGATCGGACCACAACTTGAGACATGAAACAATAAATGGTTTACTAAAATGAGGTAGGAAGACTATCAACATAGTCGTTCCATGCAGAGTATAAAAATATTGTAAGACTTCGGGACCGTTGGGTCACCAAGGCAGTTCCCGCACAGGGAGCTGCATAATGGATGAATGTATGAACGAATGAATAAGTGAATGAATAGATGAACAAATGAATGAATGAACAAGTGAAAGAAAAAAAGATAATGAATGAAAGAAAGAAAGAAAGATAAGAAGAGAAGAATGATTAGCGACAGGTATGACGGGGACGTACAATGGGGCTCGCTATCCGCACTGCACGGATGCCACTGCCATCCTAGTCGGTAATCGATTATGGCTCAAAGACAGCTCGTTAAGTTAAAAATGACAAGACAATACGAAATGTTCGCGGACAACTCGATGTACGAGGAAAACAAATGAATAAGGATTCCAAGGCAACATCAACAACATCGTGGCCGGCCTAGGCGGAATCATGGCTTACGAGCGGCTTGGGTGAGGGCTCAGCCACCCAAGAGACGTAAGTCGGGTATTGCGTGGCCTATCAGGGTGTACCAGCCATCACTGGCTGATAAGGAACCACGATACCAAGATGAATAGTCCAAAATGGCTTGTGGTGCCAGCGACCGGTGCATACAGATTAAGTTGGCTCGATTGTGGCATTTCGTGTGCGAGACCTTGCATTGAAACAAGAAATCTGATAAGTCTGAACAACTGAGTGAACTGAGCTGAAAAATTGAGTGAACTAGGCTGAACAACTGAATAACTAAGTGAACATGAACATCTGAACAAAGCTTTTGAGTACAACACAACTTGACAAACTCGAGTACTTCGTCCACCTGAGGCAGGAACATGCCCTTGACACTCTCAAATGCTTATGCAAATCTGTTAAGTCCTTACGTATATAAATGTTGGCTAACTTGGTTTTCTTGGACATGGAAGATCGTATGGTAAGTATGGTAAGTTGTGCACGTTATTCATATGCGACACTTGATATCGGTAACACGAGATAGGCTTTAAATTATTTGCCATGAAACTGATCCTAAGGCAAGATTAGTAAGACAACAACTGATAGATGGTGCACAAAATTAAATCGAACGTGTTTGGTAATGATAGCGAGTTGGACGAGCTAGTCTCCCCTCCAGTGCATAAAAATGTACTGATAACCACATAGATTGTTTGGAGGGTGCGGGAGAACCACATCAGGTGCGGAGACTTTCCTCGAACGTGCTAAGACGTGGAGCTAACTCTGAAGCCTTGGAGCGTTGCAAAATGAACTGAAGCACCATATACATGACATAATGTATCGGAACATCGCCATGAATCATTCCATCTTGTAAGCCACTTGGCACGCCTTTTATGTTTCAGAGAGAGAGCTTGAGCGAATTGTAATCTCGGCCTAGCACCGCTTCTAATACTTCTTGATCATCAATAAAGAGCAATGACTTTGTTTCAATTTGTGTTCATTTACTTTTCGCTGCAAATGGGGACACTTTGTGCGACTCTGTGGCTTAACTTCAATCGACCGTTTCTGGACTTGGCCTTGCACGAGCGCAACCTTTGGCTTGTGCGATATCATGTTTTAGCGAGGACGATCGCTCCTCCGGGAGCGGGACGTGACAGTCGAAGTTGAGGTTCGCATTGGTTTAAAGAAGCATGCACTAGATTGGCTTCGTCGGTGTGGCACATATGGCATCGAACATGCAGATTTTTTAGAATTCTTGTACAGTCCAAGTTGATATTTTGCATAATATTGAATATGATATAAGAGTGATGACAGGAATGGCTGTGTAGAGCGTGTCCATTCTCTGAGTTTTTGAAGTATTAGTATAATTACCAAAATATACTTATACTATTGCAATGGAGTTGGTTGGATGATTGGATTAGTGTACTTATTTAAGGGTGACATCCCAAAGCTTATCTTCTTTACTTGAATACTATATAACCTAGGACTTTAATATCATGATTTGTTATTCTCCAAACAAAATCTGACGTTTGTACTTTCCTTTAGTTTTAGTTTGATATGTTTGGATGTTAGTTTGACATGTTTACAATTATCAATTAGGAAAAAAAACTAAATCATAAATGATAAATATGTCGACTTTAATTAACAACTTCATAAATATTGTTTTTTTCCTCTTTTAATATTTCAATAGTACTTTCTAAATCATAGTCAAATTTATGCTCTTATATATCCATTTGCTATTATTCACAAAATTTTAGAGTTATTTTCTCTCTCGAGCCATATGTGGTTCTTAAAAAAATTTAATTTTTTAATTTTTTTTGGATCAATATATTGTATGGGCACGGATAAGGGCAACTTGATGATAGGGGTATTAATGATGTTTTACCACCATTGGACAAGTCATGTTGGATGTATGTTGGATGTAGAGTTGGTTGGACGCATCGGTGGTTTTCTATGAATGTTGGTGATGACTAATTCAATATATAATGTAGAGATATTGTTGTTATCTTTCCATTTTTTTCTATGTATACAATTCAATATATAATGTAGAGATATTGTTGTTATCTTTTTGTCTGTATGTATACAATTCAATATATAATGTAGAGAGATTGTTATTGTCACCCGCGGATTTAGTATTATAATTCAGTGCGGACACAATTATAAAAGAATTTGGAGACAACGTCTTCAAAAAAAAATTATAGTAAAATAATCTATTAAAAAAATTACTGAGGGCGGGGCCCGCCCTCGGTGCTTTCCATGTGGATCTGCCACTTGTTGTTTTTCTTTCTTTTATTTTTATTTTTCTTTTGTGACGGTGCCCGACATAACATGTAGAGATGTTGTTTTTTACAGTGTCCGACTTAATGCTCGGGATGGTCCACTGTCTTTCAACTCCCACTATAAATGAAATGAATAATATGCTCATGTGATCCGATCCACTAATTTTTCGTCATCCAGTCAGAACTTTTATGTCTCTTTTTACTAACTACAAGGGTCACTTGGATTCGACTAATATTGTTGTCGTCTTGAACGGGTTATTTGCTAATGACATGTATAATGTAGATACTGCATGGAAGAGTTCGGGTCCGAACAAAATGTCGGGTTGGACCCACGTGAACTGCTCTTGACTTGGGCATGGGCCTCTGGGCCTTACCACATATATCACCAACTTCCATTCATATTCAAAATTCGTAGTCTGACACAAGAACAATCTAATTTGACATTAAATATTGGACTTAGACCCTATAGAAGTCTTAATAGTAGAAATTTGTCACGTTTACA
The DNA here is from genome assembly GCA_029216955.1 of Iris pallida. Classification (NCBI taxonomy): domain Eukaryota; kingdom Viridiplantae; phylum Streptophyta; class Magnoliopsida; order Asparagales; family Iridaceae; genus Iris; species Iris pallida. The sequence continues at coordinate 16,624,702 of JANAVB010021796.1, read as the reverse complement.
ATATTATAACATTTATTTTGCAGAAAAATAATAAGCAAGATTAATCATGGGCTATGCAAATGAAGAAATCATGATGGACAAAAGATATTGTTAGCTCAATGTTTTCTTTGAACAGCCTACAATAGCTTGGGATTTGTGAACAGGGTTTCAAGGGTCCCGTCGAACACATTGATGTGCGGTCTCACAAAATACGAGAGTGGTGCAACAAGAAGATTGATCTTTTAAAGATTGATAATAATGTAAATTCGGTGGACATGCTAACAATGGTGACCCCTATAGAGAACTTCAAGCCCCTCTTAACTTCTATTGAAGTACTCCGGTTAGAGGAAGGTTCTCGGCCTCAGAGGACGGTCGTGACAGTTTTGCGATTCTTGATAAACACGGTGTTAGAGATAATTTCTTGGTTCTAGGTAAAATTATGTCAGTGGTCGTGTTCAGTTGTGGTTCTAGCAAAAGACCGTATCAATAAGGAGAAACTAAAGTGAGAGTTCATGATAAAGGAGCACAAAATATTGGAAACATTCTCATGAGTAGGCTAATTGAACGACAAACCAAGGTGAAAACTATTGGTATGGCTCATCTTCAACTACGGGTAGCTACGAAAGCCACTGATGGTCGGATAAGCTAGAGATGAGTCGAAGTAGCGATACGATGCCCAAAAGATCTAAGAGTATCAATGTGGCATACCGATGAAGTGAATTTTATTCAAGCAAACTTTGGACACAAATTTGTCCTCACTAAGCATATCGGCAATACGTCGCAGGCATGTCAGTTGCTCGTTCAGGCTAAAATTGGGAACGGTTCAGATTTGAAGAGTTAGCTTCGATAGTCCAAATTGTTTCCAATTTTTGGAAGGTTGGGATTTCTATTTAAGGGTCTTCTTAAGCCCTAGCGATGGTTGGCTTGAAAGAAAGGAGACTTGCAAAAGAGTTCTTAGATGTCATTAAGGGAGTCATCAAGAAAGCATAAGAGGCCTCATTGGAGATCTCGTTGAGGGAGGATTTCACACTCTTGTTGATACAATAAAAATTTTCCTCCTCTTGTCCTGTAGAGTAAATCGAACTTGATTGAAGCAAGTTAAATATTATCTATGTTGTGTTTATTCTTGTTGCTATTGTTCAAATTATTATGCCTTATTATTTTCTTACATGTAACACGCAAATAGTAAAGCAGGAATTGAAGGCTATAAGATGATTCAAAAGATGTTCTACAACATATAATATATACATGTTAATTGACTTTATTTGAATTTTTCCGTTAATACAATAGAATTTAGTAGAATATTTGACTTGTCTATTATTGTAACGCTCGTAGTTCGTATTACGTATTTTGGTATACGTGTACGTATTTTGACTCATATTGCATGTCTCATTGCATGGTTTATTTTGGCATTTCATTTGCTTGGTTCGGTTCGGTTTGCTTGGTTCGTCTTGGTTCAGTTTTTGCATGTGGACCAACCCCACCTACCACCCACTCTCTTCCTTTATAAGCCACCAACCCCTTTCTCTCTCCTCATTCACTTCTTCTTCTTCCTCCATTAACTCCCTTCACCTACCAAGAGAGGCTTAGGCAAGTGCAACTTGCTTCATGGAGGAACTCAATTTTTGTTGTTCCATTTTCTTCCTCACGAGATTCTAAGACATTTTAGTACTTAGCATATTTAGTTTTCATGGTTCATTTCATGTAGATCTAAGCTTGTTGTATTTCTGGATTTTTTGGGGCTTTGATCTATCAAGCTTTATTATTTTTAAGTTTTGATGGTTCCATGTTGTAGAGAATTTATTTCTGTCCCATTTTGACCTATGGAAGTCCGGATTTTGACCTTAAATGAAGGATTAATGGAGCCTGGAAGCAATGGCTTTCACGGTTCTTCTTCTCGGAAAAGTTGGAGAAGATGAGCAGTGCTTGCCGCATGAGTCTGTTTCCTCCTGGCCGCATGAGCCCGTTCCCTCCTGGCTGCATGAGTCGGTTCCCTCCTGGCCGTATGAGTCTGTTCCCTCCTGGCCGCATGAGTCTGTTCCCTCCTAGCCGCATGAGCCCGTTCTCTCCTGGCCGCATGAGCCCATTCCCTCCTGGCCGCATGAGCCCGTTCCCTCCTGGCCGCATAAGCATGTTCTCCTTAGCCGCATTACCTTGTTTCTCATAGCCGCATAACCCTGTTCTTATTGCCGCATGACCTTGTTTCCCCGAGCCGCATGGCTCTTCCCACAGCCTTTGCCCCTTTTTATTATTCTGGTTGTTATATTTATGCTTATGTCTCACGACCCTTTGTGTAACTTGGGTCCCTTGATGGAATGCTTACACAATGTTAATTCTGAACATGTTCCATGAACACGACAGTGGCCCGTTGTGGCGCATTCACGACAAGAATGATTGACAAGTAACATGGCATGATAGTGGCACGTCGTGGCGTACTCTTGATAAGTAAACCTGACATGATATACCTCGATATGCTGTTGCGACAGCTAGCACGACATGACAAGAATGAATGGACTGGACACCGTGGGCGATTGTGTTTGTACAAATAAACCAGTATTGTCTTGCATCATGTCTAGGACGGGGACCCCTGAGTACCACGGTCAGGGGTACCTACTGAAATTGACTAAGGCTAATAACTAGAATAATCCAGTAGTCATGAAGAGATTTCCCAGCTACAGGCAAGCCCGTTATCTGGGCGCCCCATCATGGGATTTGTAGCCTGCCGTCGAGTAGGGCACATTTCCAGCACTCTGTCATGTGTTGCACCCTTCAAGCTACTTAAGGGTACATACGTTTCTTGGACGATGTACCCACATGAATTCAACCCCTAATTGCGTCTAGATAACCTGGATGGTCTGCAGGGCTTGTGGCTGTTGGAATAATCTCATTGCATCTTGCTAGTAACTAGGCCTGTGATAACCCTAGTTAGTTAAAGTATCAAGTCGTACTTATTGCTTGGCCATGAATGTTGGATGGAGTCTAAGCCTTGTCTTGTCCCAGTACCTGGTTACTTCAGTAACATGATTGCTTATGATTACCTTGTCAATAACTGATCGGAATAACTTCTCATCTCTTGATATTTATTGCCCTATTTAGATTTTATGTCTTAATTATCTTCTTATTTTATGTTCTGATATGCTAGTTTTAGTTCTTAAGAGAAGTCTCCTTTGTGGCACTTGCTCTTTCTGGGATCTGACCCAGCTGGTTTTGCGTGGCCAGATACCGGAGCAGCTCCAGAGGATCTCCCTACCTTCCAGCCAGATGGTGACCACCAGGCGTAACCCTGGTAACGAGTGGGTTTTATTTTGCTCTCCCACTCTATTGTAAAAATATTCTTTTGAGGCGTTTAGCCGACGAGCACGTGTTAGCTTGATTGCACTTTACTTGCTGTCTGCCTATGGACTGTAGCATGATTAACAAATCCTAGGGTTGATCATGTATGAATGAAACTCTTGCTAGTCTTCATATTTTGTATGACTAGCTTCATGATCATCCAAATATATAATGTATGGGACGCCTTACTATTGTATATTTTGTGCTCTGACATCTTGTAACTGTTATTACTTGTTTGAGATTGAGACAATAGGCTTGTTCATGACCATAAGAGACTGTTGTCTTGAAGTTAAACCCTCATATATCTAGACAGCCGTGACTGTATAGCGAGGTGGATTCCATTTCAATATACGTAGCTGGCTATGTATGTCCCCCGCTCTCTAGTATTCTGGTTGTGGGGCGTTACAATTATTGAGGTGAAGCTATACTTATATAGGAGAGGCTAACCCCTCTCCCTATTGCTCTACTCGATGTGGGACTAAAAGCCCACTAATACTCTCAACACTCCCCTTCAAGATGGACGATAAATATCAATCATCTCCATCTTGTTACATAGTTTAGAGAGACTTAATGAATTAAGTCCCTTAGTAAGACAATCTGTAACATGTTCTTCTGAGCGAACATGATCGAGCTTTACTATTCCTTTCTCTAGCTTTTCCTTGATGAAGAACTGATCGATCTCGATTTGCTTCGTTCTGTCATGCTGAACTGGATTGTTAGCTATACTCAGTGCTGCTTGGCTGTCACTCAGAAGACGAAATGGTGTTCCTTGGTCCAGCTTCAAATCTGTCAGTAATACTTTTACCCACAATAATTCTGACACTCCCAGAGCCATAGCTCTATATTCCGCTTCAGCGATTGATCGAGCTACCACAGACTGTTTCTTGCTTCTCAATGAGACTAGGTTACCTCCCATAAATACACGATACTCTAAGGTAGACCTTCTGTCATCCATGCAACTTACCCAATCTGCATCGCAGTATCCTTCAATACTAAGGTGTCCATTGTTCTTGAAACATATCCCTCTTCCAGGAGCCTCCTTTAGATATCTCAAAATATGGAAAACTGCATCCATGTGGCCCTTCCTTGGATCGTACATGTAGCGACTCACTACACTCACAGCAAATGAGATATCAGGACGAGTGTGACCCAGATAAATCAATCTGCCTACAAGTCTCTGATATCTTTCACGATCAACCGGCTCTCTTGCCTCTGCCCCCAATTTTTTTTGGTCAATCGGAGTGACTGCCGGACGACATCCCAGCATAGCAGTTTCTGTGAGCAAGTCTAGTACATACTTCCTTTGAGAAAGGACGATCCCATCTTTTCCTCGAGCTACCTCGATCCCGAGAAAATATCCCATCATTCCCAAGTCCTTTACTTCAAATTCTTTGGCAAGTTCCGACTTCAGCTGGGTAATCTCCTCTTCTTCATCACCTGTGATCACTATATCATCTACGTATACAGCAAGTATGGTAACGTGGCCTCTCGCATGTCGGAAGAAGACTATGTGATATGTATTAGTCTGGCTGTAACCCATACCCGTGACAGCTTTTTTGAATCTTTCAAACCATGTCCAAGAAGATTTCTTGAGCCCATACAATGATTTCTTCAGCTTGTACACTTTTCCTGTTGACTGCTTCGTGCAAAATCCAGAGGGCGTCTCCATGTATACTTCCTCTTGTAGATCTCCATAAAGAAAGACATTATTTACATCTAATTGATGAAGTTGCCACCCATCGTTTGCTGCAAGGAAGACCAGGGTTCTTACAGTGCTCATCTTCGCTACAGGAGCAAACGTCTCATCATAGTCGATGCCATAGGACTGAGTGAATCATTTTGCAACCAATCTTGCCTTGTATCGCTCCACCTTTCCTTCTGGCATCTCTTTCACCGCGAAGACCCATTGGCATCTGATTGCCCTTTTTTCTTCAGGTAATAGAACAAGTTTCCATGTCCCATTTCTTTCCAGTGCCCCAAGTTCCTTCAATATTGCAGCTTTCCATCTTGGATCTTCCTTAGCTTCCTGCCAACACTTAGGTAAAGAGTTGGTATCTAACGATGTAATGAATGCTCCATAAGTAGGGGATAGATTAGAGTATGACAGAAAATAAGCAATATCATGTTCATAACCATAACGAATAGGAGATTTTTCTGCATTATTACGAGAAGATCTTCTTAAGGGAATATGAGATAGTGGAGGAGAGATCATACCATCTGAATCAGAGGGATCCGCATCCGAATCAGAGGAATCCGGTACGGAAGGCGCATCTTCAGGAGTTGGGATAGGATTAAGCGAGGGACATGGCACAGTAGGCACGGTAGGGGCAATAGGCACAGTAGTGGATTGCTGCTTCCTTCTTCTATAAACATGGAGCTCTGTACTCCGTTCCTCCCCATGTTCTGTAGTCTCCTCCTATACTGGAGCATCACTTCCTTCCTCTTGATTGTATGCATCATCATCACTTTCCTCACTCTCGCTATCTCCTCCTTATTTCCTTGGACCAACTTCCATCATTAGGCATGGAACTGACCCAACAATCATGCTTGGGACTATCTCGCCCTCACTTCTAATACCTCTTGTGTTAGGTGTGTCACCAAATGTGGAGCCTTCCCCTGAACCATTATGGTAGTATGGTTCCATCTCTCTGAATATAACATCCATGCTCATAAAGAGTCTTCGCTCCACAGGACTCTAGCAAGAATATCCCTTCTGAGTCCCTGAGTAGCCAACGAATACACACTTCACTGCCCGAGGGTCCAATTTCCCTACTGCAGGTCTATTATCATTCATAAAACATACACAACCAAATACTTTTGGGGGAACAATGTACTTGTTCTCACCTGTAAGCATCTCAAACGGTGTCTTCCATCCTAACACCTGAGAGGGCATCCTATTGATAAGGTATGCAGCAGTCAACACGGCATGTCCCCACAAGTGTTTCAGAACATTCATAGCAAACATCATCGACCTTGCCACTTCCAATAGGTGCATGTTCTTCCGTTCCGCCACGCCATTTTGTGCTGGAGTATAGGCACATAAAGTCTGATAATGTATCCTATTGGCTGATAAGTACTTCTCAATAGCTTTGTTGTTATATTCTTTCCCATTGTCAGACCTCAAAATCTTTACTTTAGCATCGTACTGTGTTGAAACCCTGAGATTAAAGTCTTGAAAGTATGCAAAGACATCACTCTTACTCTTTATTAGGTATACCCAGGTAACACGAGTATGGCAGTCAATAAAGGTGACAAACCACTTGAAACCATTAACAGCAGTTGTAGGACAAGGTCCCCACACATCAGAGTGTATCATATCAAAAGCAGCTGAACTTTTATTTCCAGAACTCACATAAGAGCTTCTGGTGTGTTTTTCAAGTTCACAAGCATCACAAACCAACTTTTGCTTATTAGCTTTTTGATACATAGAGGGAAACATCCGACTCAGTAGACTAAATGAAGAATGTCCCATCGCTACAAGAAAAATACCTTTTTATGATGGGTAATAACCGTTATATATGACATTTTAAGACCCTTTTTTTACACCAACAACCGTGATGAAAACGAGTGTTATAAATGTTTATGAAAACCGTTATAAATAATATAAATTTATATGACATTTTTTTTAATTAAAGACGATAATTAATTCAATTATATATAACACTAAATTTTTAAGCGACATTAATAGTATCATTATATATGACATATCTATCTTGAAGCGTTATGACTAGGTTATATATACATAAGGCTGTCTAAATTGATCTGGTTTTCAAACATTCACAAAGCGTTATAAAAAGAACATACATAATGCTTTTTAACGTTCTATTCTGGTTATTCACACACATATATATCACATGTCGATGCTTATAACTCAATGCGTTATAAAAGCATATAAATTTTCAGAACACATGAGACAACAGAAATATGAAATTTAAACTAACATTTGAAATATTTCATTAAAATATCCAAATATCTCACCATCTTAATTACATTTCAAAATATATCACTCTTTTTTCAACTTTTGTTTTACCAACACATCACCATTATATTTCAAAATATCCAAAATATATACATCTTCCCCTTTTAGGGCATCAGGCCTCAAAACACTGAAACATTCCTTTTGTGCATTCACCAACACAAAATTGTGACATCCAATCAAAAATCAACATTGTTGTACCCTTCAAAAGTCAACATTGTACCCTACAAATAAAGGTAGTCCAAATAAAATTATTCATTTTTTAAACAAATAAGAAGACAAACTGTAATGTTATAAAAACTAACAAACTTCAGTTTCCTCAACACAACACATTTTAAGTGGACAGAAAAATCAAGATCAATTCACTGGTGACTGTGTATCACCATTTCCAATTGTACTTCAGGGGTTTAACAAACCACAATTTAACAATTTTAAACAATAGAACAAATGATACCAATTGATCCATGGATAGAAATCATACATGTACATGATAAACAACATGATGAACCAATCCCCATTTACTAATAAACTTCTAGCTCTTGATTATCAGGGGATGCAGGTTGCAGAGATGTGTATTTCTGCATAATTGCAAATAGCGAGGACTAGAAACTCAAAAATCTTTTGGATACTTTGCAACAAACTCAAATCAACAATCAATTTATGTGCTCTATCCAAAAAAGAAAAAGAAAAAAAAAAGCAATCAACACACTACTTTAGCTTCTTCAATCTAGACTTGTTCCAATTGAGGAATGCAACTTTTATTGGCCAACTTAGCAATGACTAAAGTCGATGGTGAACTTATTTATGAACAGTTCCTGCGCCTGCAATAACAAATGAATTCAGTGATTGCTCCCTCCTCCAGGACCCAAGGATGCTCCGCTACAGCACGCAAGGAGATCCGATGTTTGGGATCTAAATGTGCATGCAAATCAATAGAAGTTCAAATTTGCATTAAACATACATATATGGACAAAGAAATATGTCGGAAAAAGAAATAAAGAACAGCACACCAACCTTTGCAGAGCAGGCTTTCAAGTAAGTTTTTGAGTTGTGGGTTCATGTCATCAGGCAGGTTCAATGGGTTATTAATGATCTACAGAACAATCGGGACATTTTATATTAGATTAAATAATTGTTCAAAACAAGTAGAGTCAACGAGCACTGTAGTGAAAATACCTTGTCGTAAGTGTCTTGTAGCGTGTCCCCGAGAAATGGATATTGACCAAAAATCATACAATATAAAGTGACTCCTACAGCCCACGTGTCGGCAGCTCTACCACCATATGTTAAACCTGCACAGAAAGATGCACAACCACCAACTTAAATTTACAATCGCGTCGACAAAGACAAGAAGCACATTTAATAGAGATTACCTAAACAGCACTCTGGGGCAGTAAAAACAGGAGTTCCAGGAGATCTCCGCAGCTCATCATTATCATCCTCCAAATTTACAATAGATTCCATAAGTCATACAAAATTAAAACAAGTAAAACCAACATATGCATCTATGATTCTTAGTAAGACCTTGAGCTAGATAACATTGGAAGGAAACATTCAAAACCTTAATAGGGATACCATCAAGTCCTACAACTTTTCAGTTCTAATTTTCCTTATTTGTCTTTTAACTTCGAAAATCTTAAGTTAACAATAAAAAGAGTACTTCCCAGCTAGAGCAAACTCATTTGTCTCTACATTTATATCTCCCAGGTTTTTCTCATAAAAAGACTTTTGAATATAGCCCACAACTCTTTTGGCAATGAGACAAGCCTTCAGGCATTTGGATAGTACCACATGCTATGTTGCACGAATAGGATACGAACACAGATACACCCGATACAGACATGATACGGGGTACGAGCATTTTCAAATAGGTATGGAGGTAGTTACCTATGTGGCATGAGTATGGATATGAGCACGGCAAGGACACAATTCAGATATGGACATTATTTTGCCCTGTCCGTGCACTGCTTGCAGTGAACAACCATCATTAACTAACAAGTTTATGTCCTTGTGGTAGAACAACAAGATCCCACATCGACTCAACATGGATGTTTGAGCAGAAAATTTCATATAGGGGGATAAACTTTAGCTAATTTGCATCAAAGAAGACAAATTTGAAGAATTTGCATACAGGGGATGAGGCATCATTGGAGATGGCGCCCCCTAGAAAAAAGGGGGTGGGGCGCCATTAGAGTTGGCGCCTCATAGAAGAAATGGGGTGGGGCGCCAACTCCACTGGCGCCCCTGCCTAAATATTTTTTTAATAAACTAATTTTAGTTATTTTTGTTGTTATCTTTTGGTTATTGTTGTTGTTATCTTTTTATTATTGTTGTTGTTATCTTTTTATTATTGTTGTTGTTATCTTTTAATGTTGTTATCCAATATCCAGGACAAAATATAGGAAGATCCAACACAAAAAGAAGGATTTAAATCATAATGCTTTCCTCATATCAGGATAAAATTATCATAATTATCCTAATACAACTCTGCACAAATTTTATCTTGTGCAGGTTAACTAAATTATTATCCAATTATCAAAAGTTATCTTGTGCAGGTTAAATAAATTATCCAAGATAACAATATCAGGATAGCATTATGATAATTAATTAGTTAATCCTGATAGCATTATAATAATTAATTAGTTAATCAAAGTTTTGAACAGTAGCTAAATTTGTGCTGAATTATCCTGATACAATTTTATCCTGATATCATAATACAATTATTTCTTAGCTAACATCCTAATTTTATCTTGTGCAGGTTAACTAAACTTGTGCATGTTAAATAAATTATCCAAGATAACAACATCAAAACATAACATTAAATAAATTTTATCTTGTGCAGACTTCTTGAGATCTAATAGCTAGCATTTCAACATGAGAAATAATATATATAATCATGGACTGTAACTATTTAAATACTTCTTTTTGTATTGGATCTTCCTATATTTTGTGCTCGATATTGGATAACAACATTAAAAGATAACAACATCAAAAGATAACAACAACAACTAAAAAATTAGTTTATTAAAAAAATTAGACATGGGCGCCAATGGAGCTGGCGCCCCACCCCCTTTCTTATAGGGGGCGCCAACTCTAATGGCGCCCCACCCTCCCCTATATGAAATTCTTCAAATTTGTCCTCTTTGATGCAAATTAGCCAAATTTTATCCCCCTATATGAAATTTTATGATGTTTGAGGGATGCAGAACAGATCTAAGAGTGATGGTGATAGAAAACAAAATTTGCTACAAGATTCTTAAGAACGAGTTTCCTAAGGATTCGTAATAGGATGGTCATCAGTATCACAAGACGATGGAGGCATCAATTGTTAGAGTTTTTGTTGAGAACTAATAAGGGACTTTAGTCCCACATTGGAAAATGTAGTATGAAGAGGAGCTAGACTCCCTATAAATAGTGGAGTAACCAATCAATAAAACACACAACAATTATTCTCTACATGGTATCAGAGCCATAACCACAAAAAAAAAAAAAAAATCCTCCCCCCCCCCCTTTCCCCACCGGCAGTACCCCCCCCCCCCCTTCCCCCACCGGCAGTCCCCCCCCCCCCGGCGGGGCGTCGAGGGGGGGGGGGGGGGGGGGGGGGACTGCCGGTGGGGGAAGGGGGGTACTGCAGGTGGGGAAAAGGGGGTGGGGAGGAAAAAAAAAATTTGTGGTTATGGCTCTGATACCATGTACCCCTTCTCTCACTCTCACCAATGTCTTACATGCTCCGTCTTTTCCTGTCAATCTTCTTTCTATTAGTGCCATTATTCTTGATCTTAACTGTACTGTTTCCTTTGATTGATGTTCAAGGAAGGGATACGCATGTTGGAGCCCAGTTGAGCGGAAAATGTTTGTAAGCATGGACGTTACATTCAGAGAACTGGAACCATATTATGGTTCGGATGACGGTTCGGCGTTTGGTGACACACCTAACATAGAGGGTGTTAGATGTGAGGGGGAGAAATTAAGCCCATCTGTGGTAGTCGGATCGGTCCCATGTTCGGTCGTAGAAAACTGGACGAAAGGGGGAGAAAGCAGTGACTCCGATACAGAAGATGAAGAAGATACATATGTTAAACAGGGAGAGCAGCAGACAATGGAAAATGAGCTCCAAGTCTACAGAAGGAGACAGCATAAGTCCAGTACTATGCCTGTACCGTGCCATGTGCCTACTGTACCAAGTCCCTCGTCTACTCATGCTCCAACTCTTGAAGATGTTGCCTCCGCACTGAATCAATCTGATTCTGATGCGGATCTCTCTGACTCTGATGGTATGATCTCTCCACCACCTATTGCTCCCTTAAGGAGATCTTCTCGCATCAATGCGGGTAAGGCTCCTAGTCGTTTTGATGATTATGAACATGATATTGCCAACTACCTGTCTTATTCTAACATTTCTTCGAATTATCGAGCCTTCATTGCATCATTAGACTCTACTTCGTTGTCCAAGTGTTGGCAGGAAACAAAGAAAGATCCAAGGTGGAAAGCTGCAATGATGGAAGAACTTGGGGCACTGGAGAAAAATAAGACGTGGAAGCTGGTTCCATTACCCAAAGGGAAGAAAACTATGGGATGCAAATGGGTGTACACAGTAAAGGAGACGTCAGAAGGAAAGGTGGAACGATACAAGGCGAGGTTGGTTGCAAAAGGATACACACAATCATATGACATCGACTATGATGAGACGTTTGCTCCAGTAGCGAAAATGAGCACCGTAAGAACTCTGGTCTCCATTGCAGCAAACTATGGGTGGAAGCTATACCAGTTAGATGTGAAGAATGCCTTTCTCCATGGGGACCTACAAGAAGAAGTGTACATGGAACTCCCGCCAGGGTGCTACGCTACAGAATCAGACAGAGGGACGTCGCATGGAAAAGTGTGCAAACTAAAGAAGTCGCTATATGGACTCAAGCAATCTCCTCGAACCTGGTTTGACAGATTCAGAAAGGCTGTTACAGGCATGGGATACCATCAAGCAAATGCAGATCATACGGTCTTTCTTCAGCATGCAAGAGGCCACATCACTATACTTGCTGTATACGTGGATGATATAGTAATCATAGGTAATGATGCAAGTCGAGATCGCTAAGCTGAAGTCAAAACTCACGAAGGAGTTTGAGGTGAAGGATTTAGGAGCAATGAGATACTTTTTAGGTATCGAGGTGTGTGAAGGCGAACAAGGAATTGTTCTCTCACAGAGAAAATACGCACTAGATCTGCTGAATGAGACAGGGATGCTGGGATGCAAAGCAGCAGTCACTCCAATTGACCAAAAGTACAAGTTGAGAGCAGATGCAGGAGAGCCAGTTGATCGTGAAAGATATCAACGACTTGTAGGGAGATTGATTTATCTGGGGCACACTCGCCCTGATATCTCATTTGCGGTGAGTGTAGTAAGTCGCTACATGCATGATCCAAGAACGGGTCATATGGATGCAGTGTTTCAGATCTTGAGATATCTGAAAGGGACGTCGGGGAAAGGGCTATGGTTCAAGAAGAATAGAAGTATAGAAGTTGAGGGATACTGCGATGCAGACTGGGCGAGCTGTATAGACGATAGAAGGTCTACCACGGAATATTGTGTCTTTGTAGGAGGAAACTTGGTCTCATGGAGAAGCAAGAAACAGTCAGTGGTAGCACGGTCTACAGCTGAAGCAGAATACAGAGCAATGGCTTTGGGACTGTCGGAGTTGCTGTGGGTGAAAGCGTTGCTGACAGAGTTGAACCTGGACAAGGGAGCACCGTTACGTCTTCTGAGCGATAGTCAAGCTGCAATAAGTATTGCTAACAATCCAGTTCAGTACGACAGAACGAAGCACATCGAGATCGATCGATTCTTCATCAAAGAGAAGCTGGAACAAGGGATACTGAAGATTGATCATGTTCGCTCAGAAGAACAAGTGGCAGACTGTCTGACTAAGGGTCTTAGTTCATTAAGTCTGTCGAAGCTATGTAACAAGATGGGAATGGTTAATATCTATCGCCCATCTTGAGGGGAAGTGTTGAGAACTAATAAGGGACTTTAGTCCCACATTGGAAAATGTAGTATGAAGAGGAGCTAGACTCCCTATAAATAGTGGAGTAACCAATCAATAAAACACACAACAATTATTCTCTACAGATTTACAACGGATATTGGTAGCAATGGATCATGCCTTCACAATTTTTTTGTTCTTACAAGTGTCGAGTTGGAGTTCCTTAAGATGAGTCATCATGAGGTATAGTAGGCCGAAGGGTTATAGAGATGGAACTAAGAAGTATGATTGATGTTCAAGGAAGGTCACATTGGTCGAAGTAATAACCTTGTTTTGTGATGGGAAAGCGCACATCTTTTCTAGACAAGAGTAACAAAACAAAGACGTGCTCAGTAGCCCGATGATCAAGTTCATCATGTCCTCATCTATGACAATGAATATGGCATGTGCAGCCAAACACTTTAGGGATAGAGGAAATGACACTTGGTTTGGAAAAAGGATAGAGCATAAGGTTGGTTTGTTTTAAGATTGTGGAAGCATATCGTTGATGAAGTGATGAAAAATATTCAGGGCAATTCCTAGTACGTCCTGGAAACATTCATATGAATAAATAAGAAGTGAGTGGGCTACTTCAGCAAGTACGGCTTTTGTATTCGACTAACTCCATTTTGGTGGGGCAGAAGTTTGGTAAAGGACACGTTGTTGCTGACAAAGTAACTGTTATAATTGATTGATGAGATGATTTCATTGATAGTCTCATAGGCTTTATATAGCCTTTACATCATGGAATATCCAATGGAATATTCTATGACATATTCTGGCATCCCAAATATGTCCTCAGGATATTCCCATACTAAACATAACATATTCCCATACTAAATATAACATATTTCTATACTAAATATACCAACACTCCCCCTCAAGATGGACGAAAGATATTCACCAAGCCCATCTTATCACATCCTCTAATCATGCTCACAGAGCTAAGTCCCTTGGTCAGTCCATCTGCTACCTGATGCTTGGTTAGAACGTGGCCTAGCTCTAGTAGTCCACTAACCAACTTCTCCTTGATGAAGAACCTATCAATCTCGATGTGTTTGGTCCTGTCATGTTGTACTGGATTGTTGGCAATACTAATAGCTGACTGGTTGTCACACCACAGCTTTATCTTGGCTCCTTGATCCAGCTTCAGCTCCACCAGCATATTCTTCAACCAAAGCAGCTCTGCAACTCCCAAGGCCATAGCTCTGTACTCCGCTTCAGCTGTCGATCTGGCTACCACTGACTGCTTCTTACTCCTCCAAGAGACTAAGTTGCCTCCTAAAAATATGCAGTATCCCGAGGTAGACCTCCTCTCATCAGCACAACTAGCCCAGTCAGAATCGCAGTAGCCCTCGATGTCCATGTGATTATTCTTCCTGAACATCAGTCCCTTCCCGGGGGCACCCTTCAAGTATCTCAGAATCTGGTATACTGCGTCCATATGACCCTTCCGTGGGTCATGCATGTAGCGGCTCACCACACTAACTGCAAAGCATATATCTCGACGTGTGTGGCTCAAATAAATCAGCTTGCCCACCAGTCTCTGGTATCTGTCCCGGTCAACTGGTTCTTCAGCCTCAGCATTCAGCTTGAACCTCTGATCGATTGGCGTCGCTGCAGGTTTGCATCCCAACATCCCTGTCTCTGTGAGAAGGTCCAGTGCATACTTTCTCGAGAGAGAACAATCCTCTCTGCGTCTCGAGTAATCTCAATCCCAAGGAAGTAGCGTAGAAGACCAAGGTCCTTCGGCTCAAATTACTTGCCAAGCTTTCCTTTGAGTCAGGCGATTTCCTGCTTATCATCTTCCGTGATAATCATGTCGTCAACATATACCGCAAGTATGGTGATGTGGCCTCCACTCCTTTTGAATAATACAGTGTGATCAGTATTGATCTGCTGATATTCCATCCCTATCATCGCTCTCCTGAATCTGTCAAACCACACTCGAGGAGACTGCTTCAGTCCATAGAGGGACTTCTTCAGTCTGCAGACCTTGTCTGCTGTCTGATTTGTGCCAAATCCTGATGGTATCTTCATGTAAACCTCCTCCACTAGATCTCCGTGAAGAAATACATTCTTCACGTCCAGTTGGTGTAGCTTCCATCCACCATTCGCTGCCAAAGAGATCAGGGTCCTGACAGTGCTCATTTTGCAACTGGTGCAAAGGTCTCGTCATAGTCGATGTCGTATGTCTGACTGTATCCTTTCGCCACTAGTCGAGCTTTGTAGCACTCAACCTGTCCATCTGGGTTCTGCTTCACGGTAACGACCCACTTGCATCCGATTGCTCTCTTCCCCTCCGGCAGTCTCACCAGCTCCCAAGTATGATTCTTCTCAAGAGCTCATAACTCCTCATGCATTGCCGCTTTCTACTTTGGATCGTTCTTAGCAACCTGCCAATTGTTAGGTACAGTAATATTATCCAAAGATGCTATAAATGCTCTATGAGAAGAAGAGATATGGTCATAAGAAACAAACTGAGCAAGATCCCAACCATATCTGTCCGGAGGATTTCTCGCATTGCTACGAGTGGTCCGGTCCTTCGTACAGATAGTGGTGTGGGAGGAGTAGGAGGAATGATATCACCTGAAGGGGATGGTTGTGTAGGTGTCTCAGGAGTTGGGACGAACGCAGGCAAGAGACTTGGCACTGGCACTGTAGGTACTGGTCCTGCAGTTTGCTTCTCCCTCCTGCTGTAGGTAAGTAACTCCTCCTAAGCCGTAGGCCTAACACTTCTCATCTCCTTCCCCTGTTTTGCTTCACCTTCATCTTCCTCCTCAATCGTACCTCCATGCCAAACTTCCAAATCAGTCACCACCAGGTTCTCCATCTCCCCCTCTCGTCTTATAGTGGTAGTATTAGGCGTGTTGTGTGAAGTTCCCTCCTTGCGGTAGTATGGCTCATGCTCCCGGAAGTGGACATCCATACTGACAAACTTCTTCTTCTCTACTGAACTCCAGCACACATACCCCTTCTGAGTTGTTGAGTAGCCCACGAAGGTGCACTTGGCAGCTCTGGGGTCAAGTTTCCCAACTGATGGTCTGTTGTCCTTCACAAAACACACACACCCGAACACCTTCAGTGAAAGTATCCCACTATTATTGCCTTGTAATACTTCACGTGGGGACTTCCATCCCAGGACTTTCGAAGGCATCATGTTGATGAGTTGAGCTGCTGTTAACACTGCATACCCCCACAGACTTTGTGGAACATTCATGTCGATCATCATACTTCTTGCAGCCTCCAGAAGGTATCGGTTCTTCCTTTCTGCTACTCCATTTTGTGCTGGTGTATATGCACAGGTGGTCTGATGCTGGATCCCGTGTGCTAATAAGTATTCTGCAAGCGTCATGTTGGTATACTTCGTTCTATTGTCAGACCTCAGTATCTTCACAACTGCGTTATACTGAGTCTGGACATGCTTATAAAAATCCCGAAAACAAGCAGGTACATCTCTTATTTTTTATCAAATACAGCCAGGTGACACGAGAGACACAATCAATAAAGGAAACAAAATACTTATACTCATTCATAATGTTAAAAGTACATGGACCCCAAACATCGGAATGTACTACCTCAAAAGCAATAGAGCTCCTATGACCCGTACCAACATATGAGCTTCTAGTAAGTTTTTCTAACTCGCATGCATCACATACTAATTTCTTTTTATCTGTTTTTGCATAAATCTCTGGATATAACTTAAAGTATCAAAAGAAGAATGTCTCATCCTTCTATGATGAAGTATCAGTCTCCTCAGTCCTCTGTTGCAGTCCTCCCATTCCAGCCTTCTATGTCATAGATACCAGTGCTGAGTCCAGTCCTTCTCGATCTAGGTACCACAGTCCCTTATGCCAAGTGCCAGTCCCAAGTCTTCGTCCCGTCCCTTTCTCTTGAAAGATCACCTTAGGAATATCAAAAGAAACAATGCATTTAAGTTGGAGAATTAAAGAACTAATAGACAAGAGACTGACTGGAAAGGATGGAGCATGTAAAATATTGGATAATCTTACTGAAACATGTACAATTAACAGTACCCTTACCGACCACTGGCTGGAAAGTGCCATCTGTTGTCTGAATGTTCTCTGCTGATGCTAGGTGAGTGTAAGAAGAAAACTCACTAGCATTTTTCGTCACATGCCGAGATGCTCCCGAGTCGATAATCCAGTCTGACGTTTTAAGGGAAGACATAGATGCAAGAGCAAGTGACTCGTCAGTACCTTCTGATGTTTTGACATACATAGCGGCGTTGCCCCCAACGAAGAATGAGGTGGATGCCTCCTCTGTTCCATTCCTCATGTCTCCCTCGGTTGACGCTCTCTGCTTCCTCTCCAGCAGGTCCAGCAGTGCTTGATCCTCCTCAGTAAAAATGTCAACAGCTCCTCCATTCCCTTCTGCTACCAGCAGATTTGCCCGATAACCTCCTCGGCTGTCTCGTCGACCCCTCGACCACGACCACGTCCTCCAATATATTCTCGTCCACTGAACTGTCCACGTCCACCACCTGAGTCTCCCTCCCTAGGTGGTTTAGTACAAGCATACCGATGATGGCCCATCTTTCCGCAGTTATAGCACTGCCGATTGTGCTGCCAGGGTTCTCCCTTGGACCTTGTGTCGCCCGAGATGGTAACCGCTACTGCTGATTTTGCTTCGGAGGGACCACTTGTCCCCGCATGCAGTCTGATGTATGTCTCCTCCTAGATCATGGCCGAGATAGCCTCTTCAAGACTAGGGATCTCTGGTTGGACGAGAAGGTCGTCCTCTATGCGAATATTGCAATCAGCCCTTTGAGAAATTTTATCGTCCTCTCCTGCAAACACACATGTCTCTCCTTACACTTCAGGTCCCCGCAGCTCGTCCGTTTTGAGGAGTGATCATAATCCAACCACAGACGTCCCAACTCCATGGCATACTCCTGCACCGTCTTTTCTTCCTATACGGTGTCGTCGATCTCCCTCTTTATCTGGAAGATCCGTAAGTTGTTTCCCACACTATCATAGGTCCTCCTCAACTACTCCCATACATCCTTCAACATCTCAATACCATCTACTGTGGCGGCAATAGCTGGACTAAGGAGTTAAGAAGCCAGATGTAGATTACCATATGAGTGGACTTCCACTCGTCGCGTCCTGCCAAGCCCTCGTCCGGTTCTGTCTTCTCGTCCGTCAGGAACCCCTCCAGGTTCTTTTCTGTGAGGGTTCATCTCACCCGCCGTGACCAACTCAAATAGGTGGCTGGTCCATCCAGCCTCAGATCGATGGAGGGAACTCCAACTTCGGCGACGTTCATGTCGTGCTCTCACCAGCCGACATCTTCATCAACTTCATCAATGTCACGACCTCTGCAGAATCCAGCTTCTTGATAATCTCCTCCATCGATGCTCCTCCACTCTGATCACGTCACGTCCGCTCCACGACTCACGCTCGTCCTCATCGTCCATTCCTACATCCGAACATGTCTGTTTTTATCAGATCTAGGCATTGGTGTCCTCTTTCAGAATGATCCAAACAATGGTAACAAAGGCGCCGTTGTGTGCGGCAAGGGGGTGGGGCAACACGTACGTGGGGGAGCGGTCGGCGCTCGTGCCACCGTGGCAACAGCCGCAGCAGCCATCGCAGCAGTAGCAGTCGTGGCAGCAGCAGTCGCAACAGCAGCCGTGCGTAAAGGGGGGACTACTGCGACCGCGGGGGAAAGGGAGGGCTGCTTTGGTTTAGGGTTTTGGTGGCGGAGAGAAAGAGGGAGGAGGGGAAAGGTTAGGGTTTGGTGGCGGCTAGGGTTTGTGGAAATGTGGCTCTGATACCATGTTGTAATTGATTGATGAGATGATTCCATTGATAGTCTCATAGGCTTTATATAGCCTTTATATCATGAAATATCCAATGGAATATCCTGTGGCATATTCTGGCATCCCAAATATGTCCTCAGGATATTCCCATACTAAACATAACATATTCTCATACTAAATATAACATATTCTTATACTAAATATACCAACAGTAACAATATAAATACTAGAATCAAAATGCGAAGTCATCAAAATACCATGGTCAAAATAGTCAACAAGCCACACAATGCATACATACTACGTAGTCATCAAAAATACCATCAAACATAAAAGCTAAACTCTCCAAAGTTCCCTTTTTTAGGGTTGGTTTTGTTTCTGGTTTTTTTTTTTTGAACCAAGGCGTTTTTTTCCAGCGCCTAATACTAGGCGAGGTGCTATTAAGCGCCGCCTAAGCGCGCCTAAGCGACGATCGCTTTTCTGGGACGAGATTTCCCTAAGCGAGGCGCCCAAGTTCCAGTTTTCGCTTAAGCGCGCTTTTCACGACATAGCACATACTTGCAAGCATTATCGGTATGAATAATCTTAATGGTAATAGAAAATTGAGTGTGAGTTCCAGCCACAAAACGTCAAAACATACGCAATATCTCAAATTGATCATGAAACAAATACAACCAAGCCATGTAAGGATGATCATCAATAAAAGTGGTGAAATAGCATAAACCAAATAAACTAGTAGTTTTATAGGGTCCCAAACATCATAATGCACTAACGAAATGGGTACATATGGCTTCTAAAGAAATGAGGAAAAAATGTAAAGCGAAGTTGCTTCTGAAGAATGCATTCCTCCTACAAAAACTCAGAAAAATAAAATCTGGAATTGCCTTTTGTGGAATAAGCAATGGAGCATGTCTTAAACATCGATGACAATCAACAAAAATAGATGCCAAAATAAGTGGTAGAATGTCCAGAATATATAAGACATTAGCTTCCAACCCTACCAATAATTGTGTGTCTAAAGATCATGAATCATAAAAAAGGTTATTATGGAGCAGTTATGAACTCGAGTAAGATAACTAACAGAAACCAGATTAAAATGTGATCCAGGAACATTAAGCACGGAATGAAGCTGAAGTATAGGGGTGAGAGGCACTACTCCAGATCCACAGACCGACGTGGTTTTCCTATTAGCTACATTAATGAACTTAAAAAAAGTACCATTTGCACACCTGATTTGCCGAGGAGTAATATAATTGGTAACACCAAAGTCCACAATCAAAAAAGAACATTAAGTAATTCATTATATACCTTCAGTAGAAATAGAAGAAATAGGTCCAAAAGACTGACTAATAAAGCCACATAGACTCTGTAGCTCATCCGGTAAACTATGCATATTATCATTAGTAAAGCGTGCAATAGGAGAAAAAGTAGCCAAAGCATCAATAGATGGAGCCAACAATAAAGGAGGCGTAGAGGACTATAATGCAGAAGATTCTTGTTGCGCTTGAGCATATCCATGCCAACTATAGCAAGTAGCCTCAACATGGTTCAGACGACTACAATAAGACCAAATGCGAAGAGGACGACCACAATAAAAACAAATGCGAAGAGTATCCGCACCCCGACCACGTCCCTCTCGACCCCCTGCTCGAAGAAGTCCCATAGGAGCCCCTCCACGACCATAGGCATAAGGGCAAGATCCAGGGGTCTGTTGTAAAAGAGCAGTAATATCTACCACAAATAAGAATACACCGGTACGTACAAGATGATAGAATGTTGGCTCGCACGCAATGAAGATGTGACGGAACACAAGCCAACAACATAGCAATAACGAGTGCCTCTCACCGAGATCGTTGAATGGAAACCTCCATCGAAGCCATTCTTCAAAGAGGGCCTCATAACGGGCCATGAATAAAAATATATCACCATCCACGACCTCTACGTTGTTGAACTCACAGAAGATATCATAAAGATATTGGAGGTTATGCTTAATAGAGTAAATAGACTTGAACTCATCCCACATCGTCTCTGCAGTAGTCATGTAAATCACAGTACGATAGCAAGGCGTGTCCATAGAGTTTAGCATCCTAGACTGAACTTGATCATCATCACGCAACCAAGTCTTAGAAGGATCCGTCGGAGGGTCACAAATCAAGTGGAGCGATAAGCCCTTAGGCCCAAGGGCACGGCAAATTGAGTGAGTCCATTCCATATAATTATTGTACCTACTAAGTGTAACCGTAGTAACACGAAGCTCGTCCCAGGGCTCATAATAAGAGGCATAGTAGAGGAAGTAGGCTCCACTATAGAAGAAGAGGAGGCGAACAAGTTGAAGACGACGATCCCGGAGTAGTCGACATAAGAACAAGATAGTTGAAAATACCGAAATAAGAATCACATAGGCTGAAGAAGAAATAGCAGAAAAAATACATAGAGCAATAACCAAGAGGAGCAATAGCAAGAGCTCCTCGTGAATCACCAAAGAAGAAATCAACAAGTGGCCAACACACGAACAAAACCCGCCAACCCAACCATAAAGCTCTAAATCCACACATAAGATAGAATCCTATCAACCCATCACAAGCTCCAAGTCCAACAATTGAAGAAACCTTGCCAATACAATCACCAACCTAGAACATTGGAACACTTCTCCGATAACTCAAACCTATCAGAACATCAACCACTAATCATCAAGTATTGAATACCTCAAACCATCAAAACCAACCACAATAACATGTACGAATAAACATCTATCTCCAATAAGAAATAAAGAAAATATCTCCAATAAAAAATTTATAAAAAAAAAACTAAAATCTAGAATAAGACAAGATTATTTTTTTGGCTCCTAGGGGCAGAAACAAAAATATGCACAACAAAGAGGAATCAAACCATAATCCTCATAGGAGAAGGTGGTTGTACGGAGAGGGTCGTCGTCCGCTGAGAAGGAGTCAAAGGCGTCATCAATCGATCGTCGACGACGAAGCACGTGGCGGCGGCAACCGTCCAGCAGCGGCAGCGGCCGTCGAGAAGAGTTCTCACATTGTCGTTGAGTGTTTGGAAGATTTGTTAACCGCTAGGAAGAAGTCATGTAGCGTTATCGAAAGCCTAGAGGGATCCTCAACCAAAGAGAAGGTATAGATCCTGAGTTTGTACTTGTGTAGATCTTGGTGGTGGTGGAGGCTACTGGATGAGGCTAGGGTTTTGGTGGCAAAGGGAGGGTGGCAGCTAGAAGAGATTAGGGTTAGGACAAGGATTGGTTGTAGGAAGGAGGAATCACTGTAGCTTTTGGGATTAAGGTTAGGATTTTGATCAAACTTTAGTCGAAGTCGGTAGTGGTGGGCGAAATTTAGGGGCTAGGGTTAGGATTAGAATTGGAGAAATTTTGATACCATGTTGAGAAGTTGGCTCAACTTAATGGATTTGATTCACTAATGTGGATGAAAGTACATATTTATAGGTAAGGGTGTATTGTCCTTCCTTATGTTTTCCTGATGTAGGACCAGTGTTCTAAAAATCGGCATGTTCGGCCTCCTAGGCGCTAGGCGGCCCTAGGCCGAACCGAAAACCCCTTGTTCGGCGGGTTTGTACGGTTGTTCGGCCATGTGCGATTGTTCGAATTTTATTAAAAAATTTAAAAAATTATGTTTAGTTATATTGCGGATATGTTGTTTGGAGTTTAATATTGGATTTGGATTTAAAACATTGAAATTTCAAATTTGTATTACGGAAATGGTGATTTCTTTATTAAGTGTGTTTCATTATTAAATAATGTTGATGATGTCTTCAATCATGATAATGATAGAATATATGTTGATGATTTCTTTATTAAGTGTGTTTCATTATAATATGACACTATATAAGTTGTTACAAGTGAGGAGAAAAAATTGATAGATGTTAGGCACCCCTCCTCCTCACCGAATCCGCATAGTGAATTTTAGAACACTGTGTGGCACTAAAACAAGGGCACAACTAGAGAGTTCTAGGCCATACAAAAAATAAAACTAATAAGCTTCTACATTAACCTTTTAAAGCCAACCCCATTTTTCTTTATTCTCTTGTTCTTTCCCTTTCAAAACAATTATATTTTTTCTTGCTTTCACTTTCCTTCAACTAAACCCATAGAGTTCTCCTAATATCTGGTTTATGATTAGGGTTTAGAGTTGGGCTCAGAAGGGTGAGAAGAAGAAGTATAGAAGTGCCTAACTAGTAAATACCACAAAATAAGAAGAATAAAAAGTTACAGAACCCGACAAAATTGACTAGTAGATATGCAGCTGGTGGCAAACTCACCTGTTTCAAAGGTTTGGGAGTTTTCTAGGAATCAATTAAAATCTGGCATTTTCTAGATATTCTGCAATCTACCCCCATTTTCTCATCGATAACTCTATATATAATATTACCTTTTGTCACGAGACAACTGAACATTTAAGTGTCCAAACTTGGATGCATCTAAAGTTGGATTCACTTTGTATTATGATGTATATCTTATAGTAATGGTGAAGTGGATCGAGAAGATACTCCTTGTCATTCTGTGTAGTTTATGAAGGATACCTTGCTCATGACAGAGAGTTTGGAAGCTAGGGTACCTTTCAATCAACATTTTAAACTCTTGAAATGAAAAGCTTTCTTAAATATTAAAGTTTTAAAAGAAGAATGATAAACCAGACAACAAGAAATAAAGTAGTAGAGCAACTTGACTACATGAACTATATCACTAAAGGAGAAAAAGCTAGAAAATAATTTTCCACTAAAATACATTTCAAGAATAGAAGCCTTTTTTAGTAAATATTGCAGTCAGATTTTTAAGGGCAAAAGACAGAATTATATTTAAAATAATTATAAGTTATAACTGGCTAAAAGAATGTTGATGTGAAATACTAGACAATTTTGGACATATAATTATATATTACGTCATTTATTCAAAAGCTGCTTTCGCCATAAAGTAGTAATAATAATAAAGGAAAATTGACTAAACAACTAATTTAGGAAAAGTAGCTATGAAGCTATAATATTAGTGTCACTGTGCCCAGTATTCATACTTTTTTACATGGAGTATCAAAAGCTACTTGACAGTATAATATTACAATTACCTCAAAAACCTGACTAACACTGAAATCTGCTATCTTCACATTCCCATTGTTAGTTACCAAAAGGTTATCCGGTTTTATATCTCCATGGATAATATTCTGCAAATAAGAAAAATGAGAAGAAAAAAATGACAGAATCATTACCAATGACAATCTAAACAATAGAGAAAGCAGAAGGTATTTGACACTATGAAGAAGTAATTAGCTCATAAATTGCTAATAGATGGTAAAAATTATCAGCTGTAAGCCTGTTTCTAAAATATATCATCAACTATCCTCTTGAAGTGTTTTACAGTAGTTCAATGTTATAAATAAATACTTTGATAAACCTTCCCAAGTTTCAAATATGTACATGAAGGAAAGATGCTTATTCCAAAATTTAAAAAGAAACACAGGCCGCCTATTTGAAGAAAGGCATGTCTCAAAATTTTACCACATAATACCAATAAGGCAAAAGGCCATGTAAAATATGTCAAGAAATATTATATTGTAGATCTATCTACAAACCACCTTTCAAGCTCTCTTTCAGACTGAGACATCAGATCAAATTTCTCCATTGCTCAAAAAGATGAAGTAGCAAACAGGCAGGCATGGTCGGTGATTGTCAGGTCTGAAAACAAGTAGATGTTTTACTTTCAAAACCCAGCAGATGAAGGCAAGATGCTATCCTAACCAAGAAAGAATACTCTTCCCATTGTAGATGAGGTGGAGTATCTTGAATATAAGTATCCCATCAAATGATACAAGAACTGTGATTAATGCCCATGAATCAGATAGTGGACTGCACAAATGTCACTTAGCTGCAAGGATAGGTGGACACTTCCCTAAATTATAAGGAGAAGAAATCTCCACAAGACAGGAAGAAGGGAAATTGAAAAGAAGTAAAAAACAGAGAAGAAGAGGAGGGCCAATCAGAGTAACTATAATTATAAGGAGAAGAAATCTCCTCAAGACGGGAAGAAGGGAAATTGAAAAGAAGTAAAAAAAACAGAGAAGAAGAAGAGGGCCAATCAGAGTAACTATCAACTGTGCACCATATTAGTATTCTAACAAGTACGTCTAACAAGTACGACACAGATGTGAAAGATAAATGGTACGCTCAGACTGAGAGCCAGGTTAGTTCCCATTTGAAACGGCATAAGCTCCATTGAAGACAGCAAATGCCCTTCGTGAGCATTTGACATTTGACGTTGTCAGCCATTTTTTATACGGGGAAAACGGCAGTGCATACCAAACATGTTCCATTTGGCATTTTAGCCAGAATGCCGGGAGATATGACAAACGCTCCAATTCAAATGGGAACCAAACTAGTCCTAGAAAAAGTAAAACAAGGAATGAGCTCACACTACTTCCTTAAATTTACCAAGAGAAATATGAATAGTACACATAAATGGTAGGGGAAGATCCAAAAGTTGTGATTAAAGATTATATATAAAACTCGAATATAATGAGAAATATAATATCCCATTATGATCTTTCACAGACTGTAATTAATCATCTTACATGAGCATGAAGGTACATGAGACCTGCAACAACATCTCGCAAGTATCGTCTAGATGTGCTTTCTCCTATACCACCTCTTGGGCATGAACCCTTACATAGCCACTTGCCTTCTACATATTCTAGAACTGCAAATAAAGATGAAACCACTTAATTATCTATCGTAGAGATTTATTTAAGGGTTATAAAATTATATGACAGGGAAACTGATGTTAATATTATATGCTTGTAGGCTTTAAATCTAGAAAGAAGGATGCTTGAATAGGTACCCATGTAGAAGTTATCTGTGTGTGGATCATCAATCACCTCAATAAGTTTCACTATATTAGGATGGTCCAACATTTTCATGATGGAAACCTGCAAATCGAAAAAAAAAAAAAAAGGTCTTAGGAATTGACCATCTCCACCGCTCAGGATTGAAATATGACATTCAGTTCTACAAGTTTATACAGAAAAACACACACACACATAGAGAGAGAGAGAGAGAGAGACTGTTAACAAAACATCAAGTGAATGCTATCATGGTTTCATCATAATATTTCTACTATTACACTGTGAATTGCAATAGAAAAAATGTGTTAGCAGTTATATCAAGTACACTTTCATATTTTCTAGAACATTTTGATCTAAGAAACGAAGGCCACAAGATGAAACTATAGTTGGGGGCATTCATCATGCTAAGTCATTAACGAAGGACATGGAAACAGAGTGTAGGAATCAGGATTATATGAAGAGAAAATAATAGACATCGGTCTCTGAAAAAGTTCTGCTTATGTTTTACTTCATTTCTCTAGACAGGCTAAACCAAAATATAACTCAATATTCTAAAGTTACTCCAAGCAATCATCTTCATTCGCACATCGGTGTAGCGGAAAAGAAACTAATATTGCACATTTATAAAATAATAAGCTCACCTCCCTAAGCACATCAGTCATGGCCGTTTCAGAAGGTGCCACCCGTAACTTCAACAAATGTGATTTGTGGAAAACCTAAGGTAAAATATAGAAATCAGCAGATTAAACCAAATACTTGATAACTTTCAGATTGGCAATTGAACATGCCATCCTACACAAAAGAAATTTTAAGCAAAGAACTTTGATGGGTGGGTCCGTTTGGATAGATTTTCTGAAATTTTGTTCTGAAAACAGTTTTTAAAGAAGATGTTATAAAGTTCTTTTCTGAATATACATTTTTTGAGTTTGCGTTTGGTTACTTTTCATCTGAAAAATGGTTTTCAGAAACAAAAGTTAAAAATTCTATTTGGTAAAAAAAATTCTAAAAATTTTTTTGCAATAAATTTATAAAATAATTCTAAATCTGATGTGTCCATAATTTTCGTGTCCAACCTTTGGGTCCGACCACAGGGTGTCCATACCCAAATTTTCGTATCCGACACGGTTACAAAAATTTCATAAAATATTTTTTTGTAACAAATTTTATAAAATAATTCTGAAAGTGTTGTCCATAATTTTCGTGTCCAGCAGCTGGGTACGACCCCAGGGTGTCTATATCTAAATTTTCTTATCCGACACGGTTACAAAAATTTTATAAAATATTTGTAAAAAAAATTAAAAATATAATATGTTCTTTCATCCTTTAAAAATATTTTTTTTGGATTTTGGTTCAGAATCGGCCAAGGCAGTATGGCACAGTTTTCGTGTATGACACAATTTTAGTATGACAGAGTTTCCAGTGCCACCAGCAGGAGCCGACTTCGTCGTGCTCGTCCAGCATGAGCCAACGTTGGCGTCACCAGCACGAGGCGCTTCCGACGAACTCCGATCTCTGTGTCCCGCGTCCCTCCACCGTATCTAACGGCATCTGCTGTAGCATCTCGCCCCCTGGCCTGGCCGCGGCAGCAGCTGAGTTCTGCTCTCATGGAGACCGACGACAACACGAAATTTGATCCCTCCGCAGCAGTTAGGAGGCCCAGGCGCTCCGCAAACTGCATGCATGAGTTGATCGATACTGCTCTTGTGAGCGTTGGTGTGTCGGAGAACAACTCCGGAGACTGCACGAAAAAGATCCTGCTTCTCGAGTCAGCCGGCGGAGAGAAGAATTTTTGAAGGAGGTGGATGTAGAGGGTTTTGGAAAGGTTGAAAAAAAGGAAAGGAGGAGAGAGAAGAAGAGAGTCTTTACGTTGGAATGTGGAAAAAAAAAATTGGAAAACACCTTTTTCCAATTCTTTGAAACCAACGTTTAAACGCTGGTTCCCCAAAAAAATTTGAAATAAAAAAAGTAGCTGCTGCATCCAAACAGAATTTTCGTGTGTTGAGTTTAAACACAAAACTTGGAGGAAAAAAATGTAAACCAAACAGGGCAAATTTCTGAAACATTTCCAAAGCATGTCGGTAATTCTATTGCAGCCACAAATATCAAAAGAGGTCTCTAATTTAGATGTCAATAGTGACTTATTAGAAATCACAAATTTCTATTTTAAACAAAATATTTGAAGGCTTATTATGAAATGTCTTAATATATAAAAATAAATATGTATAAAACCTTATTTGCATGTCTTCCAGAGTGGGATGCAAAGCTAAGAAGTTAAAACAAAAAACAAAAATCTATTAAGAGTCAACAATAACCCTCATACATTTAGGTCTGCTTATGAATCTATGACATTATTGTTAATAATGGAAAAAATGAATATAAATTAAAAAGACAGTACCTTCATTGCATATTTCGTCCCATCTTTGACACTATGATACAGCACCTATAAAATGTAGATTGAGTATAGATGTCAACAATTAAACTGACAGAATTACAATCAATCTTACCACTTTGCCATAGCTGCCTGAGCCAATCTTCCACTCTCGAACATATTCATTAACCATTCTATTTCCATTTTCATCCTGAATGCAGCATACCAACACATGTGTAAACATAGACACATGTAAGTCAATCAAATGAAGAAATCTGAAAGAACTTCAAGCACACTACTATTTTGAGTTTTCTATCACTGACAATTATAACTATTCTATCTAGTACCCCCGAATAGTAGTTAAATAGTATTGAGAACTAATAAGGGATTTAGTCCCACATTATAAAATGTAATATGAAGAGGAGCTAGACTCCCTATAAGTAGTTGAGTAGCCCATCAATAAAATACACACAACAATTATTCTCTACATGGTATCAGAGCCATAACGGAGAAAGAAAGAAAAATTCCTCCCCCCCCCCCCTTACCCCACCGGCAATCCCCCCCCCCTTCCCCCCACCACCACCCACCGACGCCCCCCCCCCCCCCCCCCGGCAGTTCCCCCCCCCCCCACGCCCCACCCGGCAGTCCCCCCCCCCTCCCAACGCCCTGTCCCCCCCCCCTCCCAACGCCCTGTCCCCCCCCCCCCGGCGCCCTGACCCCCCCCCCCCCCCGACGGCCCCCCCTCCTTTTTTTTTCTTTTCGAAAAAAAAAACCCTAATTTTGAGAGAGAGATTATGTGGGTGATTTTTCGACGACGGATGGCTGTCAAATACTTTATTTGCACCTTCTGTTCCTAGATTACGCCCTCCGGAACAACAAATGCTTTATTTGTTTTCCGTTCTCGATCTGCAAATTAGGATCTCCATGCGCGCGCCGGTGTTGGCCATGTTAACCGCGCATTCGTAAGGTCTCTGTTGACAACTTTACACGAAGACGACGACGACGACGAAGACGACGAAGACGACGACGACGACGAAGCCGACGAAGCCGACGACGACGACAAATCACAGTTGAAGACGCCATGGATTCGATCAGTGGTAAACTGACAGCAGACGAGATGAAGGTCTTGGTTGATGATACTTTATCAAAGAGATTAACCGAGCCGACCCCACGTGTGATCCATACTGATGTGGATCCGTCACCCTACAAATTGGGGAAGCTGGACAAGCTGGAGACGAAGTTGGAAGGAACGTCCAATTACTTGAAATGGTCACGACAGGCCATGCGGACGCTGAAGGGCCGTGGCTTTGTTGGCTACGTTCAATGGCCAAACCATGGCGCCAGATGATCCCTCCTCCAAGGAGTTTGCTATTTGGGAGATTGTCAACAATGTTGTGGCTGGATGGTTGACGGCTTCCTTGACCGACCAGGTCTCGGACAATGTCGAGGCGATGGAGGCTGCTGCTGATATATGGCATACTTTGAAGGATATGTACTCAGGCTCGGGCAATCCTATGCGGATCTTCCAACTGCAGGATGAACTTGATAGGGTGGCCCAGGACGACCGCACCATCTCTGAGTATGCAGCACTGTTAAAGAAGTACTGGTCTGATCTGGATCACTATGATCCTCTTGGGATGGAAGATGCCCAGGTCGAACCAGCATTCGCGAAACATTTCCAAAAGTTCTTTGATTATATTTCGCGTCAACGGATGATGAAGTTCTTGAAGGATCTTAACCCTGTGTTTGAGCGTAGAAGGAATGTCCTCCTAGCACAGCCCATGCTTCCATCCTTAGAAGACGCCATAGCTGCCATGGCACAAGAAGAGACTCGCTTAAAGTTGATGCCCAACACGGGCTCTTTCCAGGGAGAGCAAGCCGCTGTTGACAAGTCTGCGCTTGCCGCCTTCAATCAGCCTCCCTCTGTGGCCGATGTTTGCCACAACTGTGGTGACTCAGGACATTACATCAGGTTTTGTCCAAAATCCCTGCACAGTCATTCAAGTGATCGTAGACGGGGCCGCGGCGGACGTCATGGTGGTAGAGGCGGTTATGCTGGTAGAAGGAGAAATTATTCTGGAGGACACAAAGCTAATCTAGCGGAGGAAGGGGGCGACATTCACCTGGCTGAGTTAACCCCTCTTGAGAAGGAGTTCCTTGCAAAGTTACGCAGCACGAAGCTGGGTTCGGACGGCAGTCATAGGACGTCATCTACCTCGGGGGACCACATCACTTGCTTTGCCCAAACCGGCACAGGTATACCTGCGCGTGCTCTTGCAGCAGCTGTCCACCAACCAGGTTGGATTATGGACTCTGGGGCATCTCGCCATGTCACGGGATCCCGTGGTGAGTTCCAGGACTATACTCACCTACCGACGCCGGAGAGCATTCAGACTGCTGATGATAACTCCAGCCCTGTTCTGGGTAAAGGCACTGTCGCATGCACCCCTTCTCTCACTCTCACCAATGTCTTACATGCTCCGTCTTTTCCTGTCAATCTTCTTTCTATTAGTGCCATTATTCTTGATCTTAACTGTACTGTTTCCTTTGACATTCCTACGGTGACCTTTCAGGAGAAGGGGACAG
Source organism: Iris pallida (assembly GCA_029216955.1). Classification (NCBI taxonomy): domain Eukaryota; kingdom Viridiplantae; phylum Streptophyta; class Magnoliopsida; order Asparagales; family Iridaceae; genus Iris; species Iris pallida. The sequence continues at coordinate 16,593,801 of JANAVB010021796.1, read as the reverse complement.
GACGACGACTAGGGACTGGCACATGGCATAAGGAGCTATGGTACTTGGACATGACTGGACTGGACAAAGCATTGGCATCTCTGGTAGCCGACACACCACCGGAAGATACACGACGCAGTGTAGAAGATGAATTGCTACTCCACCACCAGCGTGTCGGTCATTCTTCTTTTAAAGTTATTAGTCGCATGTATCCGTCCTTATACCAAAGGACTAATAAGGAGAAGTTATTTTGTCATGCTTGTGAGTTGGGTAAACATACCAGAAGCACATATGTGAGTTCCGGTAGTAGAAGTTTGGCTGCATTTGATATGTGATACATTCGGACGTATGGGGCCCTTGTCCTACAACCGGTATTAACGGTTTTCGATGGTTCGTCACTTTTATTGATTGTTATACTCGCGTGACATGGGTGTACCTTATGAAGAATAAAAGTGACGTCTTTGAGGCGTTTCGCGACTTTCATCGTCGGGTAGAAACTCAATATGGCACTAAGATTAAGTGCTTACGGTCTGACAATGGGACGGAGTATACAAATAAGACGGTTGCTGAGTATTTATCCACTCATGGCATACTACACCAAACTTCTTGTGCCTATACACCGGCACAAAATGGTGTGGCCGAACGGAAGAACAGACACCTGCTGGAGGTCGCACGGACGATGATGCTGGCTATGAATGTTCCGAAACACTTATGGGGACAGGCGGTGTTAACGACATCTTATCTCATCAACAGAATGCCATCTCAGGTATTGGACTGGAAGACACCGTTGGAGATGCTTACTGGTGCTACCACGTACACTGTTCCACCAAAAGTATTTGGGTGTGTCTGTTTTGTCCAAGATAATAGGCCAGGAGTTGGCAAACTGGATCCTAGAGCGGTTAAATGTGTCTTTGTCGGGTACACGGCAACTCAGAAGGGATACGCATGTTGGAGCCTAGTTGAGCGAAAGATGTTTGTGAGCATGGACGTTACCTTCAGAGAACTAGAACCATATTATAGTTCGGATGACGGTTCGGCGTTTGTTGACACACCTAACACAGCGGGTGTTAGATGTGAGGGAGAGAAATTAAGCCCATCTATGGTAGTCGGATCGGTCCCATGCCCGGTCGTGAAAAACTGGACGAAGGGGGAGAAAGCAGTGACTCCGATACAGAAGATGAAGAAGATACATATGTTAAACAGAGGGAGCAGCAGACAATGGAAAAGGAGCTCCAAGTCTACAGAAGGAGACAGCAGAAGTCCAGTACCGTGCCTGTACCGTGCCCTGTGCCTTCTGTACCAAGTCCCTCGTCTACTCCTTCTCCAACTCTTGAAGATGTTGCCCCCGCACAGAATCAATCTGATTCTGATGCGGATCTCTCCGACTCTGATGGTATGATCTCTCCACCACCTATTGCTCCCTTAAGGAGATCTTCTCGCATCAATGCGGGTAAGGCTCCTAGTCGTTTTGATGATTATGAACATGATATTGCCAATTACCTGTCTTATTCTAATATTTCTTCGAATTATCGAGCCTTCATCGCATCATTAGACTCTACTTCGTTGTCCAAAAGTTGGCAGGAAGCAAAGAAAGATCCAAGGTGGAAAGCTGCGATATGGAAGAACTTGGGGCACTGGAAAAAATAAGACGTGGGAGCTGGTTCCATTACCCAAAGGGAAGAAAACTGTGGGATGCAAATGGGTGTACACAGTAAAGTAGACGTCAGAAGGAAAGGTGGAACGATACAAGGCGAGGTTGGTTGCAAAGGGATACACACAATCATATGGCATCGACTATGATGAGACGTTTGCTCCAGTAGCGAAAATGAGCACCGTAAGGACTCTGGTCTCCATTGCAGCAAACTATGGGTGGAAGCTATACCAATTAGATGTGAAGAATGCATTTCTCCATGGGGACCTACAAGAAGAAGTGTACATGGAACTCCCGCCAGGGTGCTATGCTACAGAATCAGACGGAGGGACGTCACATGGAAAGGTGTGCAAACTAAAGAAGTCGCTATATGGGTTCAAGCAATCTCCTCGAGCCTGGTTTGACAGATTCAGAAAGGCTGTTACAGGCATGGGATACTATCAAGCAAATGCAGATCATACGGTCTTTCTTCAGCATACAAGAGGCCACATCACTATACTTGCTGTATACGTGGATGATATAGTAATCACAGGTAATGATGAAGCCGAGATTGCTAAGCTGAAGTCAAAACTCGCGAAGGAGTTCGAAGTGAAGGATCTAGGAGCGATGAGGTACTTTCTAGGGATCGAGGTGTGTGAAGGCGAACAAGGAATTGTTCTCTCACAGAGAAAATACACACTAGATCTGCTGAAGGAGACAGGGATGCTGGGATGCAAAGCTGCAGTCACTCCAATTGACCAGAAGTGCAAGTTGGGAGCAGAAGCAGGAGAGCCAGTTGATCGTGAAAGATATCAACGACTTGTAGGGAGATTGATTTATCTGGGACACACTCGTCCTGATATTTTATTTGCGGTGAGTGTAGTAAGTCGCTACATGCATGATCCAAGAACGGGTCATATGGATGCAGTATTTCAGATCTTGAGATATCTGAAAGGGACGCCGGGGAAAGGGCTATGGTTCAAGAAGAATGGATGTATAGAAGTTGAGGGATACTGCGATGCAGACTGGGCGAGTTGCATAGACGATAGAAGGTCTACCACGGGATATTGTGTCTTTGTAGGAGGAAACTTGGTCTCATGGAGAAGCAAGAAACAGTCAGTGGTAGCACGGTCTACAGCTGAAGCAGAATACAGAGCAATGGCTTTGGGAGTGTCGGAGTTGCTGTGGGTGAAAGCGTTGCTGACAGAGTTGAACCTGGACAAGGGAGCACCGTTACGTCTTCTGAGCGATAGTCAAGCTGCAATAAGTATAGCTAACAATCCAGTTCAGCACGACAGAACGAAGCACATCGAGATCGATCGATTCTTCATCAAAGAAAAGCTGGAACAAGGGATACTGAAGATTGATCATGTTCGCTCAGAAGAACAAGTAGCAGACTGTCTGACTAAGGGTCTTAGTTCAGTAAGTCTGTCGAAGCTATGTAACAAGATGGGAATGATTAATATCTATCGCCCATCTTGAGGGGGAGTATTGAGAACTAATAAGGGATTTAGTCCCACATTAGAAAATGTAATATGAAGAGGAGCTAGACTCCCTATAAGTAGTTGAGTAGCCCATCAATAAAATACACACAACAATTATTCTCTACAAATAGTAAATAGACAAGTGTAAATTGCAGTAAACCCCTCTAAAGTTTGAAACTTCAACGAGTACCTCCCCAAACCTTATTTTGTACTCACTTTGCCCTATTGTCATTTTCTCGTTTGTTTTTTGATAAAGCAGAAATAAACCAAGATCCTCTCTTACTCAATATAATCCTATTTAGAGGAATAATTTTGAAAGGAAAAAAAATGCAAAAACACTCTCCCATACTCTCTCTCACATACCTTCCCAACACCACCATGACAGCGGTGTAAACCCCCAAATTTTCAAAGAATTTTTTTTTGATTTGATTATAAACCAACTCAAATTAGGATTTAAACTGAAGTTTAAATCAATCGGGAAATTTCGTATATATACTCGGAAAATCAAAAAAAAATTGTAACTTAGACTTCTTGTGAAACCTATCCCCCACCATAGTCGACCCCCGACGCCCTCGGACTGCACGCATACTCCCAGCAACGCGCCGCCTGCCGACCCCAGCCTGACCGTCGGCCGACACCACCGCCGACCACTCAACTGATAGCAACAGCGCAGCGAGGTATCCTACTTCCTGATCCTTTTTCTTCGTGAATACTCTATTATTTTTCGATCTGTAAACTCCTATCGATAGCCTTCATGGCCCTCTAGAAATCCCAGTAAATAGAATCATTTAGGATCGAGCCATTGATCCGAAAAATCAACCCAAAGTTGATGGGAAAAAACTGTCTCAAGAACAGTTTGCGGACAGGGCCAAACACCCATGTTTGAGGATTGATTCCTATCAATCTATTAACAGTTTAGAAAAACCACTTGAACAATCTTTTAGGTAACCTGTAGGACTCCATAATCTTTTTTTATAGTTTCTGTTTTCATTTTTTATATGCAGAGTAATTTGATTTTCAAAATTGAGAAAAACGAGTTTTTAAACCATAGATTTCAAAAAAAAATTACCGATACGACGTTCGCCCCGAGCCTCCGACAAACCGGATGAGGTAGTCGCAATCCAAGAGCATCGAAAGACGCGTATGGATGTTGTCAACGTGTGGGATTCGACAGAACTCGATTTTGTTGTGTGTGCGCGACGAAATTGAGACGTATCGGTCGAGATATCCCGTACCGGCCTCTTTGCAAACTAGCGTACAACTTCGTACACGATCGTCATCTCGAAACGAAACTTGCGCCATTGGACTCGTGTCGTTTTTCTGGTCCTGTGAGCCAAGTTTGCTCCGATTCTGAGAAGATCGACCGAAATGCTATTTTGGCGGGCCATGATCTGATCCAACGGACAAAATTGTGCACAGCTCATCGGACTCCAAAACTGGACATACCGTTGAGCTCGTATTGTCAAACCGGACACATAGACATATAGTTTGACGACTTTAAAGACTATAGGATTTGACACGCATTTCGGTGCAAAACGGATCCAACGGTGCACATCGTTTTGATCCGAAATTACGATTTTGCCCCTGTGTCCAGAATTGAACTTATGGGTAATCAATCTTAGTCTTTTTTTTACTCCAAAAGCGTTGGTGATGTTTGTTTCAACATCCGGAGATGTTTGTGGAAGTTCCATCCTTGTAGCTTCTCCTGACTTGTTGATTTCATATACTGGACGTCATCGAAATACCCAACAACCACCAGACAAGATACCTTGCTATATTTACTGCTCATTATATTTATTTTCAACATTTATTTATTTTGTTTCATATTTGTTAGTTTTATATGTTGTAAACTGTGCGTCCAAATCATACTTGGATGCAAGCGACTCGTCGTTTTTCGTTGCTTTCTTTTATTGTATGCATGTTTGACTTAGTTTTAGCATACTACCTTCTTATTGTGGGATATCCTTATATCTCCTTTGGCCATGACACTCACATTACACGATTTGAGATATTTTGCTAGGGGCACGACTTGCATATTTGACTGGCCATCAATATGTAAGAAGTCGTGTGACGGATAGATGATCGTAATTGCTATGATTAGGATATAGAGACTCCAGTAGTTACAAAACTGGACAAGTTATGGACATGACTTGGTCAGTTTAGGAATCTTGGAGGAGGACAATCACTAGTGCGTATGGAAAGCCAAACAGGTAACATAGTCTCCGGATGGAACTATGGTGTGATACAAATTACAGATACCCTCTGACGTTTTGGACGTAACGGCCGGATACAGATGACTGAATGATAGTATATGTACACATAGCCTAAATCCCACCCATGTGTGTGAAAGTTGTCATCTAATTGCACGTTAAACGGTTAGGATACCATTTTGCATATTTGTTATCTAGGATAGTCTTTGCATATTTATTTATCTATTATGACAGTTGATATAGCATGATATTACGTATCTTGTTACGTCCCTCTGAGGACCTGGTGATCTCTCCAGGTATAGACCATGGTTTAAAGTATCGGCCGATACCGATCTGATACGGCCAATACCGATACGGTTTGGCATGTCCAGATCCGATACCGACCTATACCCGATACTTACTGATACCAACATTGAGTCTCTTTTCCAGTCAATTCGGCAAAGAAAATTAAACGAAAAAGACAAATCATCAAGGGTTTAAAACATAATAAGATTGTAAAAACATGCAAAAGAAGAAAATCAATCTATTATATGTAAACCAATCGCTAAGGGTGATTATAATGTTATTTAATTTCAAAAATACTACAAAATAACACTAAAAATACTTACATTGTGCCTAAATGTATAAAATATATATTTTTAAATGTAAATAATTTATTAATAATTATTTTTTTCGATACCAAAAAATCCGATACTCCGATCCGAAACCGTCGATACTACCGATATCGTCGATACCAATACTCGTAGGAATAGTTCGATACCGATTCCGATACCGATACTATGAACCTTGGTATAGACGACGGACAATATCCTAAGGAGTACGGTTCCGGGCTAGACTCTTCCTTTGCAGCCTTGGAGGTCTCACCCTCGGAGTCTATTTGATTTTGTTTTAGTTGATAGACTTATGTAGTTTCTTTATCTTGTTCTTTATGTTGATTTCATTCCGTCGCTCGGTAGTAGATTTATTTCCACCCGACAGATATTTCATTTTATATTTCAGTTGAGACATTTGATTAGTTATTTCTCTTATTTTGTCGTTGTGGATGAGATATAGTTGTGTGACCATGGAATATTAATATGAGCTAGAGTTCATATAATACAGCATATGTGTATTCGTAGGTTCCATATATTGGAGTAGCTTGCGTATACATACTGCTGGCATGTACGTATTCCTAGTCCTACGTATGTTGGGACTGGAACGTTACATATTTTTGTGGTGGTCTATATAGGTCGAGAAAATATTGATTCGGTTACGTTACTGTACCGAACAAGCCTGTATATAGGATTAGAAATTAGGATCTCATCCACATGCTTGATCACCTTCCTTGATTTCAATTTTCGGACTCTAGTTTGACTACTTGTCTTGCATCTAGCTTGATCATGTCCTAACGTAATCTATATTTTTGTGCCAATAGGATGAATCTTCGTAGTAGTCGCGCTACCCTTCTCGCTATTACCGCTGGAGATTCAACCACTCCAGAGGGACGAGCGGATCAGCCACCTCCAACCATAACCCCAACCACACCAGCACCATCAGGACCATCATCACAGTCTGTGATAACACCACCCACTATGTAGCTGCATCAGCAAGTCCCAGCTTCACAAGGGGGACAGCCAAACCCCAGAACCATGCGCCTCAAGAAGAGTACATGTCACCTCTGCCACCCTATCCACCTCAGTTTTTACAACAGTTTTCACCCCCGTATCCGCCTCAGTATCCGCCACCATATCCACCACAATATCCACCACAGCATCCTCCACAGTATCCACCTCAATATCCGCCACAATACCCACCGCAGTACCCCTGTTTATATCCACCTTCATCCCCCCCCCACCGTATGGGCCACAGAGTGCCCAGCAGTTTGTGCCACAGATGTGATACATGCCCCCACAGCAGCCCACGCCCCAGGCCGATGGTACTCCAGCAAACCAATTCTTTCAGGACATAATGCAGGCCCAGATGCAGCAAAACGAATTCATTAGAAGGAGCCTAGAGACAGCACTAACCCGAGCACGAATTCATTAGAAGGAGCCTAGAGACAGCACTAACCCGAGCACCCCAAGCCTCAGTAGGTACTATCGAGGGATTCTGCAACATGAATCCCCCAACCTTCAAAAGTACTGAAAACTCCATAGGAATTACCAACTGGTTGGTGCAAACAAAAAATCTTTTGAGAGCTTCGCAGTTGTCTGCAAATCTATGGATGACGGCGGTTAGATTGCAGTTGGAGGGAAATGTCTATCATTGGTGGGCAGGAGAAGAGCGCCGACTAGAACTTAATTCGACCTGGGAGGAATTCAAAGAGCTGTTCAATAAAAAGTATTTTTCAGACACCACCAAAGGCGCACTTTATGACCAATTCCTACACTCACAGCAAGGTAGTATGATAGTAGACGAGTACGACGCCGAGTTCAGTCGGTTAAGTCGTTTTGCCCCTGGCTTAGTTTTAACAGAATTGGAGAAGGCCAAACGATACCACAATGGTTTGAGTATTGAGCTCCAGAGATACACCAGTTCTGAGTCACGAGTCTCACAGGCAGCAGTATTGGCCGAGGCTAGGACTCGGGAGACCATAAGCAAGAAGGCACAACAGCAACGAGCTATTTCGACAGTTGCATCAGCTAAGACTATATAGGCAGGACCCATAAGACATTCCGCAACACAGCAGCAGTCTAGAATTTTCCCATATCAAGGAAGGGAATTACCCACTTGTCATTATTGTGGTAAGAAGAGACATCTTCAGAGGGATTGTCGTCATAAGTTGGGATTGTGTTTGATTTGCGGATCAAATCAACACCAAGCTCGAGATTGTCCTTCTAGGCAGCAGCATATGCAGGGAGTAGCATTACCAGCACCAGGAGGAGGAGCACCATGTCCGCCAACAGCTATTGAATATCCAAGGGGCCAGCCGCTACCACCACAGTCCGCACAGTACGAGAAGGCCATGCAACAAAGGAAAACCAAAACTTGGGACAAGCATTCAGCATGATAGCAACAGGGCCACCAGCACAAGGAGCCGTAGACGCAGGTATGCCGTTTTAGCTAGAATTATCATTGCATGACCATGAGTATAGCACGACTTAGAAAATTTTATCCAAACACACATAGAGACAAAGGGACATAAGGACCAAGTAGTAGGAGGTTATTTATGATTAAGTTGGAAACCACTACCGTAACCCTTGGAAGTACCATAAATTGTTCTACTCCCTTGGTTCATGTGTCATCGTAGTGCCCTGCTAAAACGTGGAAGCGCGAGGACGACATACACAACCGTTTCTCTCATCTGCACAAAAATCGTGACACGATCATCGCGCTCGACTCTTTCTTTCATCTTTTATTTCGTTTCCATGGATCGTACTTTAGTTTTAATTTCGAGAACGAAATTCTTGTAAGTTTGGTAAGATGTAAACCCCCCAAATTTTTAAAGAATTTTTTTATTTGATTATAAACCAACTCAAATTAGGATTTAAACTGAAGTTTAAATCAATCGGGAAATTTTGTACATATACTCTTGAAATCGAAAAAAAAAATTGTAACTTAGAGACTTCTCGTGAAACCTATCCCCCACCATAGTCGACCCCCGAGGCCCCCTAGACTGTGCACTCTCCCAGCCGCGCCGCCTGCCGACCCCAGCCTGATCGTCGGCCGACACCCCCGCCGACCACTCAACTGATAGCAACAGCGCAACGAGGTATCCTACTTCCTGATCCTTTTTCTTCGTGAATACTCTAATATTTTTCGATCTGTAAACTCCTATCGAGAGCCTCCATGACCCTCTAGAAATTCCAGTAAATATAATCATTTAGGTTCGAGCCATTGATCCGGAAAATCAACCCAAAGTTGATGGAAAAACTGTCTCAAGAACAGTTTGCAGACAGGCTCCCATGTTTGAGGATTGATTCCTAACAATCTGTTAATAGTTTAGAAAAACCACTTGAACAATCTTTAGGCAACCTGTAGTACTCCAGAATCCTTCTAATAGTTTTTGTTTTCATTTTTTATATACAGAGTAATTCGATTTCCAAAATTGAGAAAAATGAGTTTTTAAACTATAAATTTCAGAAAAATTTCACCGATACGGTGTTCGTCCCGGCAAACTGGACGACGTGGTCGTAACCTAAGAGCATTGAAAGATGCGTATTAATGTTGTCGGCATATGGGATTCGACAGAACTCGATTTCGTTGTGTATGCGCAACGAAATCGAGGCGTATCTATCGAGATATCTCGAATCGGCCTCTTTGTAAACTAGCCTACAACTTCGTGCACGGTCGTCATCTCGAGACGCAACTTACGCCAACAGACTCATATCATTTTTCTGGTCCTGTGAACCAAGTTTGGTCTGATTCTGAAAAGATCGACCGGAACGCTATTTTGGCGGACCCACGACCCGATCCAACGAACAAAATTGTGCACAGCTCATCGGAATCTAAAACTGGACATACTGTTGAATTCGTATTGTCAAATCGGACCCATAGACATATAGTTTGACGACTTTAGAGGCCATAGAATTTGACATGCATTTCGGTACAAAGTGAATCCAACGATGGACATCGTTTTGACCCGAAATTACGGTTTTGTCCTGTCCCCAGAATTGGACTTATGGGTAATCAATCTTAGTCATTTCTTTTATTCCAAAAGCGTTGGTAATGTTTGTTTCAGCATTCAAGGACGTTTGTAGAAGTTCCATCCTTGTAGCTTCTTCTGACTTGTTGATTTCATCTACTGGACGTCATCGAAATATCCAACAACCACCAGGCAAGATACCTTGCTATATTTACTGCTCATTATATTTATTTTCAACATTTATTTATTTTGTTTCATATTTGTTAGTTTCATATGTCATAAACTGCGCGTCCAAGTCATACTTGGGTGCAAGCGACTCTATTAGTCGTTTTCCGTTGCTTTCTTTTATTGTATGCATGTTTGACTTAGTTTTAGCAGACTATCTTCTTATTGTGGGATATCCTTATATCTCATTTGGCCATGACACTCATATTACACGATTTGAGACATTTTGTTAGGGACACGACTTGCATATTTGACTGGCCATCAATATGTAAGAAGTCGTGTGACGGATAGATAATCGTAACTGTTATGATTAGGATATAGAGACTCCAGCAGTTACAAAACTGGATAAGTTATGGACATGACTTGGTCAGTGTGGAAATCTTGGAGAAAGACAATCACTAGCGCGTATGGAGAGCCAAACAGGTAACCATAGTCTCAAGATGGAACTATGAAGTGATACAAATTACAGATACCCTCTGACGTTTTGGACGTTACGGCCGGATACAGATGACTGGATGACAGTATATGTACACATAGCCTAAATCCCACCCATGCGTGTGAAAGTTGTCATCTAATTGCACGTTAGACGGTTAGAATACCATTTTGCATATTTGTTGTCTAGGATAGTCTTTGCATATTTATTTATCTATTATGACAGTTTATATAGCATGATATTACGTATCTTGTTACGTCCCTCTGAGGACCTGGTGATCTCTCCAGATATAGACGACGGGCAATATCCTGAGGAGTACGGTTCTGGGCTAGACTCTTCTTTTGCAGCCTTGGAGGTCTCACCCTCGGAGTCTATTGGATTTATTTTTAGTTGATGGACTTATGTAATTTCATCTCGTTCTTTCAGTTGATTTCATTCAGTCGCTCGGTAGTGGATTTGTCTCCACCAGGCATATATTTTATTTTATATTTCAGTTGAGACATTTGATTAGTTATTTCTCTTATTTTGTCGTTGTGGATAAGATATAGTTGTTGTGTGTGACCATAGAATATGAATATGAGCTGGATTTCATATAATACAGCTTATGTGTGTATTCGTAGGTTCCATATATTGGAGTAGCATGCGTATACATACAGATGGCATATACGTATTTCTAGTCCTACGTATGTTGGGACTGAGACGTTACAAGCGGCCTCGCCCTCCGCTTCATTTCCTACTTAACGCACTGCACACACATTTCACTCCCAGCATTTTTTTTGGTGATTGACCACTGCAAAGTTGGATGCTAATGGATCAAGTCAGATGAAGATATCATGGCAGGCAAACTCTTTTTCTATGGCTCCCTAGTCCCTATCCCTAGTCAACATCAAACTTACCTAGAATATGGGACGTTATGGAACAAGGAACAAAAACGTTAACATGGTCCACCACTTAGTATGGAACAGGGAATGGTTGGGAACAAACTACAAAGTGTCATTAGGAGTGATTTTCCTTGATTTAAAATGGGGGTAGGCCTCTTGATTGCTACTAAATCAGGAGCCCAATACAGTTTATCTCCGTTAATGGTGATAAATGGTGTCCTTTTTCTAATAAAAAAAAAATCATGTGTGCTAGTAGGGTTTGGATTCGGTTTGGAAATTCGGAATGGTACATTTAGCATTTTGGAGCGGAAACGTTCTAGAATTCAAAACGAAAGTTCTAGAACGCGAAAAGATGGGGATTGACATATTTATGGTAATTGTCGTCAACATCATCAAAATGGAGGCAATCCATCACAACTACAGATCATGAATGGATCGGGTTCCCAATCTGATTCTCCATTTGATTTGAAGTTTTGAGCCCAACCCTCTTCTTGTTTCTCGCAACTCAAATTTGGCCGTGTTTATCACCAGCAAGCTATGTTCACAGACACATATACACACGACATAGATACCAGCATACCATAACAATTTTGGAAAATCTCAGTATAGTTTTGAGTGTGTCTGTTGTGTACGAGACATGTTCCCACGGTCATGTCACCAGTCTTGTAGTGTCCATGCTTTCTAGCATGCATGAGCAAGTCAGGTGGAGAAAGATGAAGGATCAGGAGCTATGCCAACAAGCGGTTTTGCAGGTACTACTTTAGAGTGGGGGTGAGAGAAGAGGGTCGGGGTGGTGGTTAGTGTAAAGGGAACGTGTGAGAGAAAGAGGTGTAGATGATGGTAACCACATCGAGGGTTAAGAGGTTTGGTTCAGTGATGTGGCCGGTTGTCAATAGCAAAGGGAGGCAAAGAAAAAGGGAGTTGAGGAAAGTTGTTATGCAAAAAAATCTTTTATAGTTTCTCATAAATATTCATCTCATGATATAAGGTTTACGTTCAATTTCATCCATTCTGAACTAGTTTCTGAAGGAACCAATCCAAACTCTATACAAAAATCAGGAAAAAAGAGAGGTTTTTTTTTAATCTAAAAACAATCAATTCCTTCATTCTCGTGGATCTAGAAATACTTTATGGGCCCTTTTGTTAAAGCCACTACAGGAAAAAGGATAAGGAAAATTATTTACCTCAGAGAAGGTAACCTTCGGAGTTTCTTTTACAGGAACTTCCCTACAAATCAGACCATTTCTAACTCTAGCCAAGAGAATCTCCTTGGAACTTCTACCACACCGTCTCGAATCACTATCTCTATCTCCCTTGGACATGTAGGCATCTTCCATGCTCTGTGGCAGCAAGAACTCTTGAGAAAATCGTCCACCAGGGCCATGATATGAGAGTAAGGATCGATGGGATTTCTTCAGAAAACCAAAGCAACCACAGCAGCCCATCTTCCTCGAGCGTAAGAAGGAAAACGTGTGCCTGGACAAACAGAAATCTTTACTATCTATTTAATAACTGGGGCATATTGAATAATTGTATGTGAAAGCCCATAATTGAAATTATATGTAGGGTTTAAAACTTTCTATAGGGAAAAAGAAGAAGCCGCTTATGTTCAATGAATTGAAGAAACAAAATTGCGGATGCTTATCCTTCTAGTCCAACAAAACAATTCCACTTCAGTGAGAACTGAGAAGAATTTGTCATGTATTGACTGTTAAAGTAGGGAAAGGAAATCACATGTTTTGTTGCTCATTTGCCAGGGCAACAGTGATCTAAATTTGCGTTTCTATGTAGAATTGTCTTGTTATTCAATAGTTGTGAGACATGGAAGCCCCATTTTCATGGATTGAGGTTCTCTAATGCCAATATCTCGTAACGCCAATACAAATAGGAAGCCCCATTTTCATGTTTTGTTGCTCATTTGCCAGGGCAACAGTGATCTAAATTTGCGTTTCTATGTAGAATTGTCTTGTTATTCAATAGTTGTGAGACATGGAAGCCCCATTTTCATGGATTGAGGTTCTCTAATGCCAATATCTCGTAACGCCAATACAAATAGGAGGAATGCATGAGATATAGGTAATTTCTCGTGGCCAATATCTCATGCAATTATGTCAACATCTTACACATTCTTCCATATTTGCATGGCATTATGGGACATTACAAAATATTAGAATAGAATTAGGAGATCTCAAACCCATTTTCGTACAGTCCAAAAGTAATTAAATGACAAATTACATATAAGAAAATGATACAAAAATAATCAAGAAACTAATAAGTAGGACGTGAAAATGCAGAAGCAAATATGTCCATTATATTTCCACAAACCATTCAGTAAATCACCATTCAGTAAATCACAAAACTACTTTCCTAAAGTGTGGAAGTGATATCCAAACCTGAAAATGGTGAACCTGGCCCTTTATAAACCCACGAACTCACATTTAAATACATGACATCATAATCAGTATCGTGCATTATGATGTATCATATCTCTATGCACCAAGTATATCAGGAGTTTTTTTTTCTTATTCAGAGATACTATACAGTATCAATGTATCATAATATTTACGCAAGAGAATATAATAATATATGCTTTAAGAAATTCAATATTTTTAGCATTTCAACTAAATTCCAGAGGCAGACTGTGTAAAAATAATAACAGAAATGAAAATGAACCCAAGGTAAACTAGTTGACCAAAAAAATCAATGAAAATCCTCATATTTCCATCCAGTGAGCATGAATTCCACATGATCTTGAGGGGCATAATATATAGTTGTAAATCGACTCAGAAGTTGATGAATTGATAGAATTGATTTAATTGAGAATCACGAAATAACAATTCCAAATCCATGTGATCGATTCAAAATAGATATCCTCCTACGGATTGGCAAAAAATATGACCACTTAAATTTAGAATGTAAAGTTGACAACTTGACATTCACAAAGGATAACCCAACCAATGATTTGAATATTCACTCATTAAAGTGAGCAAATCCCAATTTATCTTATACATAAACATAGGAATTGAGATTCCCTAGTTCATTTGGAACCACCAAATTTAATGTTTACCAAAAATTCTTTGAATTTTGACCAATCCACCAAATACCAGTTCATCGAATTCCAATTCACAACATGGGAGGAAAGAAAAATCTCACCTTTCGACAAGAAAATGTCATTTCAACTAGAACTGGTATAAATTTAAATTCAAACAAAAAAGAAAAAATTCAAGAAAGATTCACCTAATCAATTGGATGCTATAACCCAATTAAGAGCGGGTGCCACTCGCATAGAGGAACGAAGCAGTTGACCAGATTGATGCCTCTATCGATCCCCATGCGGTTCGCCACCATCTCTAGAAATCCCCCCTAAAAACGAATTAATCGGGCGAAATTGTTATAAAAAATCAAGAATTTGGAGGAACAAGCCCTAACCTCAATTTCTTCTCCCCCCAAAAAGAAAGGAATCTAACCCTAGCCTGAATTTTATGCTCTCTCTGTGTGAGAGAAGGGAATGGTGGGAAAATTGAGAAACATTTGTGATCGGACCATTATTTATTGAGTTAGGCTAATTTGTAGGTTAATACCTTTAACTATTCTTATTTGCAAGTCAAGACTGGTTTGGGATTTAATTTGCAGGTTAATTCCTTAAACTATTCTTATTTGCAAGTCAATTCTTGTTTCGAATGTTGCAGTTTTTTCAAATAACAAAAAAGCTTTTGAAAACAGCTTCTTCTTTTTTCTTGGTTGGGATGCTTACCCTGCAAAACAATTCAAGATTGTTTGGCAACACTAGCCTAAGAAAAAAAAAATTTAAAAAAATTTAATTTCGGAACAACTTTTGACAGCGAGCTCTCTCATTCTGTTATGTGATTATGTTGTGACTTTTTTTTAAGTAATATCTAAAGCAACTATTACCATCTATTTAATTTTAAAAATGAAAAATAAAAATTTGAAGCAACTTATTAATAGTTTTCATAAGTTGCTACAACTTTCATGTATTTTAAAAAACCAATCCTATAAGCGAATTCCAACAAAAAAAACTAGGGCTAACAAATGATTTTATTAATGTTACTTTATAAACTTATAAACAGAAGAAGACCATATAAGTTATACTAAAGACAATCTTAAAATTATATTCAAGTTTTTGTTTACAATTCATTGCTATCAGGAGCTAAAAATTAGCATTTTGCACTTGAATTTTTTTTTTTGTGGGATTTGTCTTTGAAAAAATATATTTATTTCATTATTCTTTTTATGTTGCAGGTTGTAAGCAAATTGGTACCCAAGTCGTTATAGACAAAACGAGTTTGTAAGCCAATAAGGATAAGGACTACCATGGTGTACATTGACACGAGTGTGGACTCCCACATGTGAAGAACACTCTCTTCTACCTCCTCTCCATTGTCATTTTCATTAATCCATCTTACACATAATAAAATTTAGATTTAGGATCAAATGGAAGATAAAACTTCATTATTCATCAAATGTTAAACTTCATTATTCATCAAATGTTACAGTGGTCGAGATCGAGAGGATATTTGTCATATGAAAATTAGAATAGTAAGATCGTGTTTAGAATTTTCCAAAATTGATTGGAAACAACAACAAAATCTTACACCATAGGTTTATGTTTGGTGCTTGAATCATTTCTTTGTTGCTCTATTGAAAGCATATTATTTAATACTAACAAAAATTATATATTTATTTAAAATTTAAAAATAGTAATATTTTTTTTCAAAGAAGGTAAAAAAATTTATGTCCCTCCAAGAGACTACAACTCAGCCAGAAGACTTACAATCAATCCAGCCTGAAGACTAATATATACAATCTCTAGCCCAAATGTCTCATTCCAGCCCGGAGGCCTCACGTAGCCGAAGCCGCACATGCACCCTGTAAGCCCCCTGAATTTCCCGAATTATTTTTCGAATTTTCTAATGAATTATTTTCAATAATTCATTTCTATATAATTAATTTTGATCCTTAAATACTCTTTACCGTGACTTGGAATTCTAGAGCATCAGGGACGCCAGTCTCTGGAAACTTCCTTCTTGAAGTTTGTAGTAGACGAGATTATCTTCATATTGATATTTCGTGTCCCACCCGAACTTATTTCCTTGTGCTCCATTTGATTCGCACAACTTCGGGTCAATTTAGACCATTTATCGTCTGCCGTAATTTGTGATTTAATTTCCAACTTAATTTTCGGGCCCGACATCGTTCCAATCCAGTCGACCCAATATATGGCCCTGGCCTGTTTTGAGCCTACTATGCACGTGCCACTTGCGCGCTATCAAATTGATCTCTCTTGTGCCCCCAATTCATCCATGAATTAATTGATTTAAATTTATTATTTTTAATTAAATCTTGGTCCCGAACTTGTCCAAACTTGGCCCAACACCCAACCCAATTTGGTGTAGGCCCTATCATGTCTACCCATACACCCCACTGATATTTCCTCTTTTTCTCTACTCAAAATATCTCTCTATATATATATAAATCTTTATTTCTCTCTCTCTCTCTCTCTTTTATATATGTATATATATATATACATATATAATATAATATATAGTATCTCTCTCTCTTCAAACACACCCACACCACCTCTCCTCTTCAAATACACAGCAGCAGTAGCAGCTCCACTCCATGCTCCCCCGTCGAACCCGTCCCCCCTTGGCCGAGGCCCATGGCCGAGCACCCCCATCCTCTCCTTCTTCTTCTTCTTCTTCCCTTCTCCTTCCCTTCTTCATCTTCATTATCATCATCACCATCATAAACACCACCACCTTCACTATTCCGCCGCCATCGCCGCCCCGTCGTGCGCAACCGCACGTGGCGGCAGCAGCAGCGAGGTGGCAGCGCAGCAGCAAGCGCCAGCAGCAGCTGCTGCATGTGCACAGGCGCGCACGCGCGCGCGTGCGGGCCGCCGTCGTGCGCCGCCGCGCCGCCGCGCCGCCGCATGGGCCGTCGTGGCTCGCCGTGGGTGCACCCCACTCCGACGAGTCCTCCCCTGACGGCCACCGTCCTCCGGGACGCGCCGTCGAGGCGATTCGTGCGTTTTGCACGACGTCCCGTCGTGACGCGCGCGAAATTAAGTTCATTTTGGCGCTCCGTCGTAGCAACTTCGTGCACGTTTTCTCGGAGATCCGATCGTTGGATCGGCGATTTCTTCGCTCCGTCACAATCTCGATATATCCACCTTCATCCTTGTCAATTTTCGTCCGTTAATTTTATCGTTTGATACATCAAAACCGGCCACCAAGTTGACGTTTTAATTTGAACTGTTTTTGGACAGTTTCGTGACGCCAACTTCGCGGGTTCGTATCTTCGTCGTCGCAGCTCCGTTTTGTGCGCCACCAGTTTCGGTGCATAGCTGGTATAACTCTCTTCCTGCCCCCTTTAGATTTCATTTCAGTTTGAGCTTGTTAGGTCAGTCGAATTTGACGCCAAAATTAGCCGTTCGAATTCTTAGTGTTGCACTTGTAAAATTCCATTTTTGAACCCGGGACTCCGGATTCAATTTCTGACACCACCAGTAGACTCGTGGCGTCGTTCTGGCACATTTTCATATAAAGTTTGCTTGATTTGGAGAACGTGGGCCCTGGCACGCATTTCTGTGCAAGTCGGATACCAATATCCGGGTCAGCAGGTCATTTTGAGTTCGGCTCATCGGAATCCAATTCCGGATATACCGTTGAGTTTGTATCGTCATTCTGGACTCGTTGACATATAATTTGCTGAGTTTTGAGGACATTGGCTCCGGCACGCTTTTCCGTGCAAATCGGTTTCCAATGTCCTGGTCAACGGACCAATTTGAGATCGGGTCAACGGAATCCAATTCCGGATATACCGTTGAGTTCGTATCGTCATTCTGGATTCGTGGACATATAATTTGTTAGGTTTTGTGCACTTTTATTTTGACACGTTTTTCTGTGCAAAGTGTGTCCAACGGCGGACATCATTTTGGCCCGAAATTACCGTTTTGCCCTTGTGTCCAAATTAGACTTTTGGACAGGCTATCCTAGCTGATTTGACCATTCTGGACACGTTGGTGATATTTATTTTATCATCCGACAACATCTGTAGATTTTTACCCTATTATTATAATCCTTCTCCTTTTGTGGTATTTTGAGTTCCATCAATTCCGGTGATTTTACAATCACTGAAATTGAATGGGTTGACCCTGTAGATGTTTATAGAGACTAGCCTTGACTCTGTTTGACCTTGGTTGACTGTTTTGACTGAACGTCGAAATAGAGTCAACAATTGACCTAGTTTAACCTAGAGTTGACCATGGTTGACCAGTTGACCAAATATCAACTGTAAAGTCAATCATTGACCCAGTTTGACCTAGTTTGACTTGGTTTGACTTATTGTGGCCTAGTTTGACTTAGTGGACTGAGTCTGTCCTAGATTCGTAGCTTATACTATAGAATCAAGCCTAACACTGTTGAACCCTAATTAGTTTATATATATATCTTATCTTTAGGTCTGGGGCATTACTCTGAGCATCGACCCCATTTGACAGCTCAGGACCACAGGCGAGTACATTCACTGATAGTTTTCATTATCTTGATATCTGCTATATCCGATTCAGTCGTAGTATCTTACTTGATTCCCAGTCACGATAGTTCACGGATTAGTATATATCGGATTCCTGTCATGAGATGTCATTCCTGGATTTCTTGGGATACTGGTACTTGCTTGGTCTTGATTCTTGTACTTGTATTGACACCGATTTCCGAGAAGGAGTAGCTACCTTCTTAGAGAATCTCGTGCCATGACGTGCTATGTCCGGATCCGTATACTACTCGGGGATGGGGAATATTATAGATAGTGTGATCAATGTCCACCTTGAGTTACTACTTGTATCATAGCTATACCCTCACCTCACGATGGGTATAGCCTGACCTGTGCTACTACTTGCTCCATAGCTTACCATCCCGGCCGGGCCGAGTCCACGCACTTGTAGCCGGTCGGCTGGAAGCCTGATCTTGACCCATACCGATCACATTATGCTATAATATTCGAGGCACATTTTATATTTACTTTTCTTGTCATATATTCTGTTCTGTTCTATATTCAGTACTTTCTCACCATGCATGATATACAGTTACTCGCATGCTCTACATGCCTTTACATTGTACCTTGATTGGAGACTAAGTTCTGCTCGGGAGATGAGTTACAACCCCGGTCCTTGTTTGGTTTAAGGGTTGTAACTCTGCTTTCGAATGGTTCCCAAGTCTTCATATATCTTTGTCTTGTAGTTCATTATACTGTCTCTTATAGAATTTGTCAATTCACATGGAACTGTTGTTAGTGTTTGTACTTGCTCATTTTCCTGACAGGATACCGTTGATAATATTTTAGGAGTTGTTATACCATTAGTGGACTTCATGATGTTGCTAGCTGGGGTGGATCTCACTATTATTCTATGTGAGTTGCCTGGGAGTTATCCTTAGTTAGTCTTGTTGTTCCTTCTTTATTTTTCTGTCTTATGTTTCCTTCTAGTAGTTTCTAGTTGTTCTTGTGCTTTAGTTATCTTTCTTGTCTTATCATCCCTAGCTGTTGTGATGTGACTAGAGTATATTTATAGTTATAGGCCTTCTAGACGTAGTGTATATTTATTGGGTACTAGACAGCGTTCTACCGCCGATACTGCGGCGTAGGCTGGGCGTCGTCTACGTATTCGTACCCGTATATTCGGGTGCGGGTCGTGACACACCCGCATCGTATTAATGCACCTCTCGGATCGTACCGCACAGCACCACGCACCTACACTACACCCAACCACCATCCCACCACTTAATTTCCTCAAAAGGAAACTAAATGGCACCCAGTTGCTCGATTCCGCAACCTCATAGAAAGAATTATATATATATATATATATATATATATATATATATATATATATATATATATATATATATTGAAAAACAGTTCAATTTTAGACAGGGAGACTACCCTTTCTGCAAGCATCAATGATTCCAAAGCAGACCTAACTTGCAGTAGAGTATTCCGTTACAAATTAGCTAATTATTTATTTGTTGCTATTTTCTTTTTTAAGTCCTAATTCGTCAAATTACCAGCTACATAGTATCGGACGGCGCGAAGAGGTTGTGATTTGTATATTCGACGCGTGGACGGCAGAGATGAGGTAAATCATGACATGGGCCTCTTTTGGAACTACGCGGGACAGGTTGTATTCAGTTGCGAATGTACTTAAAACTGGTTTTGCAGAATAGCCTCTATGACATTGATATATTTTATACTCTAATGTGTATTTTGTGTAAGACTCCGTGTACATTAACAATATTGCGCAATATGAATGCAACTTTTATTACTTACTATTACATTTCAATAAAAAAAACAAAAAAAAAACATAAATATCAATATTTGCAATTCTCTGAACTTCCTCCATGCAAATGTTTGAGTAATTTGAATTGTTAAGCTTGGTGTGTAGGGTAGTCAGGGGCGGCCCAGGGGAGGGACAGACAGGGCCCGGGGGCCAATTTTTTTAAAGGTTAGCATAATAATATATATGTCTTCTTCTACAAACTAGTAAATGACTATGGAATGGCTCCAAAGCCGAAGGGGCCCATATGAGACTCTTAGCAAATATAATAGGGGCACATCAGCAGCAAATATGGCGCACATCAGCGATGCAACGCTTCCTATTCCTTCTGCATGAAATTTGAAAAATTAATTAGACATCAATGCTTCTGATTCCTCTTCTGCACGGGATTTGAGAATTTAGACAGCGTCTTCGAAAAAAAAAAAATTTCTGGTTGTGCCGTCTCTTCCTATTCTTCTTCTTTCTGTTGCTTCCGATTTCCCATGGACAATGGTACGATTTTTTTTAAAAAAATTGTAAATTTTAATTCTCACTTTCCTTTCTTTCTTTGGCATATTGGTTTATAAATTGAACCAAAAATCTCTAAAAAAAAAATTTCAATATCTTCTCCTAACTCCTTCATAAGGACTACGATGTCAGACAACACGAAGAAGGCCATGGAAAAACTCTCTCTGGCCTCTGCAGCTTTGTTTTTTTTTTACCGGAAGATGGTAGAAGGTGAGACAGAGGTATCAATATGAACCTAATATTTCATTATTCAGCAAGACTTTCACTTAAAATGCTAGTTAAGGCTACGTCTCATAATGTCTCATAACTTCTGTCGTTTAATCACAGGACACCTATCGTCTGAGGGTGCTTTCTGAGGGTGTTTTCTCAATTTTATCTCATAGATGTGAGAATCATGTTTTTCCCCTATCAATTACAGATGCACGTTACACATAAGAGTGACAACTTTCATGATTTAATTTTGTATGGGTTCATAACTTAGGTGGATGCTACTTTTTTGTTGTTGCTAATTTATGCTTTCCTCTGTTTGAAAACTAAAGTTATACTATACCAGTTGTCTTAGGAAGATTCAACCGGTCGCATTTGCATACTCGTGTACTAGAGAAAATCAATGTAGTGTATGAACGAATAGATTCAAGTCTATGCTTTAATGGAAGCAAGGTCAGCAATGTTATTTTGGCATATTTACATCAAGATGAGTAGATCATTCAGATTTATAATTCTGTCTAAAATAGATTATTTTCTTATGACTTGTTATTGATCCTCCTAATTTTGATACTTGTTTGTCTTTGACTTGTTATTGATCCATCAAATTTATTATGTTTAGATATAATTTCTAATGCAAGTTTCATATGTACATTCTACGGTTTATTAGAAGATCATTGGATTATTGGACGTTAATAGGTTTCTTGTGTCTAGGAATTTTTATTGATTTTGTCGAACATTTTGATGATATTATATTTAAACGTGGTCAAGACGCTTGTACTTATAAGTTGCTTACTCTTTCCTGGGGGGAAGCGAGGTTTTAACGAGACCCTAAATGTAAGACATGTTCATAATAATGAGATATTGAAACTTTCAAAAAAAAAAAAAAATGATACTTTATTTTCAATATATCTTTTGAACAAGGAACATCATTTTGGATTTCGTGTCCTGGGCATTAAAATGTTTCGGGCCGACCCTGAGGGTAAGGTGGCTTAAATGTATCAGGGACGAAAATAAGATTTTGTATTTGCATTATATATATATATATATATATATATATATATATATATATATATATATATATATATATGGGGAAAAAAATGAGGTTCATCGTGGAAATTTATTGTTCAACAGTGCCCTTATCTAATCTTATATATATATATAAAAAATATTTAAAATAAATAGAGATAAAATATATAAATTACAACCCTTCCTACCAACATAATTACTAACGACTAATAATTACATACTTCCAACTACAATAAATATTCACCATTTCAAATATAAAAATACCTCAAAATAGTTTATACTATTTTAAAAATAGGTATATTGTGCAAGTATAAATCTAAAGAATGAAAAAAATATATAGAGAGAAAAGACCTACGTGACTTCAAGTATAAATAACACAAATTCAAATTGCACAAACAATATACTAAAATATATCATGGTAATGTGGCAACTCTAGCGGTCTCATCATACCTTGCTAAGGGTGAACATTATTCGGTTTTGGATTGAAAATTGAACCGAACCGAATAAGATATTCGGTTCATTTTAGAAAAACTTGGTTCAGTTTCGGTTTTCAAAATATTAAAAATCCTTATTTGGTTTCGGTCAATCGAAAACCGAATATGACTTATACAATTATGTAAATATCCTCAAATCTATACATATTTTACGATTAAAAATGTGTATATTTAAAAATAATAATTCTATATATTGGTTTTCAAGTCCAACTTTGATAATTTAACAACTAGTCCAACTTTATGCACAACTTTAAAATTTAACAAATGTGTATAAAAATTATAATTTTTAATATAATTTAATCACGATCCTAGCTTTAGGTCCAACCCATTCAACAATAGAAATATTCCAACCGAACAAACCAAATTGATTATTCGGTTCGATTCGATTTCGGTTTTGAGTTTTTAGAATTTTGGTTTATTCAATTTTGTCTATTTCGATTCGGTTAAAACTGCACTCTCACCCCTCCTAGACCTTGCAATAGATTATATTTCAAATAACATATGGTAATGTGTGTGTGTTTTTCCCACTTTGTTATCTTTCTAAAAATTAAGGAACAAATTGTGAGTTCTATTTGGTTAAGCATGATTTCACCTGTTTGATTGATTTCTACCTATTTGCAAAAGTAATTTTATTTTGAGAAATTTTGAGTTGCATCCCACATTATTTAACGATATTCAAGGTGCACCACACTGCTTTACCATAATGTATAATACCCCCACTTTCATCAAAAAGTAACGGTCAACTCCGTTGACTGCTAATTTTTGACCGAAATACCCCTAACAAATCACCATTATTACTAGTTCTCCCTCGTCAGCTTGAAAAAAAGGAAGGGGTATTTCGGTCAAAACTTAACGGTCAACGGAGTTGACCGTCAATTTTTGACAGAAGTGTGGGGGTAATATATATTATGATAAAACTGCGGGGTGCACCTTGAATATGGTTAAATAATGTGGGGTGCAATTCAAAATTTCTCTTTTATTTTGAGTTTCTATTACTTCTGTTAGGGGCTGTTTGGTTTGATGAAAGTGGGATAAAACTGAACCATTTCCTGCATCTGGGAGGAACTCGAATGACTTCAAGCGTTTGGTTGCATAGGTTGAAAGTGAGTCTTTTTGTTTGATTTGATATTATGCAGTTTCTGTCCCTCCCCTTTTGTGTTCACTTTCACCTTCCTTACTTTTTAGAGGAAACTCATCTGAAGATCAAGTGAGTTCACTCGGAAAAAAGTGAGAAACTGAAGGAATTTTTTTTTTTTTGAATGAGCCATGCGGCTCCAACCTCGACTCCTCTGCCCACCACAGGAGCTCCGACATCGGATCTGGAGGAGGAGGAGAGCATGCCAGCGAAAGAGATGCCGGCAACCAGGGGACGAGGACTCCTCGAGAGAGAGCAGCATCGGCGGAGGAGAGTTCTTTTTTTCTTTTCTTCTTCTTCATCTTGCTCCACCGGAGCATCCAGTGGTGGCTTTGTTGTTGGTAGTAGGTGGAGACTTCTCTAGTGGAGGAATTTTGTTTGCTTTGTTTGTATCTCAAGAATGAGCACATGTGCTCTGGAACAAAGAAACAAAAGCCAGCGAGATATTTTTTTAATCATAAAAAAATTAATGAGACATAAATTAATATTAATGGATGGTGCAATTTTGGATATGATGTATTTTGGAAATAAAAAATAATATTTAGACATTTTGTTCATTAAACTATGGTGATTAATTTGATGTTGTTTGTGTAATTTATTTATTATATCTAATAAAAAAAATTAAATTTCTAAATAAAAAATTATGAAAATTATAATATTCAATAATAAATAGTTATTATGGTACTTAATTAAATTATGATAGTTAATATAATTTTATTTTAATTATGGTAATTAATTTAATTATGGATTATTATATTTTTAATTTCAACATCCACTTTCAACAACCATCCAAACAACCGAACTCATTTTTCTTCACTTTCAACAACCATCCAAACACCAAACCCATTTTTTTTTCACTTGCAGGAGACAAAAAGTTAAACACATTTTAAAAAGTGCCACTTTCACACTTACAACTGCAACTCATCATAATGTAAGTGCCACTTTCACACTTTCAAAGATTTACATCTATCCAAACAGTCCCTTATTGACAGTTTTGAGCTTGTTGACAAATGGATGAAAGAAAGACTGAAGACAGATAGATAGACTTGCACGGCATCAACTCATAAGTTCCAAATTTTAATGAGTTGGCGTCACTATTTCCCATGCCTACCACAGCTACTTGTCAGAGTGGAATAATGAATCAATCATGCAATAATTTATTCAGGAAATTTCCAGCCTCATCCAGGGAGTTGAGCCGTTGTCGGTTAAAAAACCGCCGATCCGAACTAATGGAATTTAGGCTTTGTTTGATAAGAATGAAAAAGTAAAAAAGAAAATAAAAAAACAATTATTTTTCATCCATATAAAGATTTTTTTTTTTTTTTTTTTTTTTTTTTTTTTTTTTTTTTTTGTGTTCGGTAGGATGGAAGAAAAATAGAAATGATATATTTTTCTTTGTTTTGTACGGAGAGAAAAGTAGATGGAAGAAAAATAAAAATATAGACTCTACCAATTATATCCTCAATTAACAATGTTTATTTACCATTTAAATTTTTTGAACTACATTAAAATAATATAATTTATATATGATATAATTGTATATTAAGATAAGTATGCATTTTTTCTTTCACTTTTGGGGTGATTGATTTTATTAGGTTACGAGAGAAAACCAATCCATTCACTATTCCTTCCATCCACTTTTTTTTTTCATAATAAACAAGAGAAAATATTTCATTACTCCCACTTTTCTCTCATCCATTTTCCTACCTCCCATTTATTCCTCCTATCAAACACATTCGTAAGACTTTGTTGAGTAGAAAGGATGAAAAAGTGGAAGAAAAAAAAGAGTATATGATTTATTTTTCTTCCATATGGAAAGTAAATATCATTGCTTTCCTCTATGTTTGGTAGCAAGGATGAAAAAGAGAAAAGATGCACTTTTCTTTATTTGGTATGGAAGAAAAATGGAAGGAAAGAAAATAAAAAAAATATAGGGTTTACCAATTCTATCCTCAACTAAAAAAAGTTATTTACCAATTTCATAAATAATTTTTAACTAATACATTTATATGGGGGTATAATTGTTAATTAATACAAGCATCTACATTCCTCTCACTTTTGGGGGATTGAATTTCTTAGGTTATGAGAGAAAAGTAATCCCTCCCATTTTCCTTCCGTGTATTTTTCTTCTATATCAAACAAAAGAAAATGAATCGCTCCCTCTACTTTTTCCTCCTCTATTTTTCTTCCTTCCACCTTTCCCTCCTACCAAACACACCCTAAGTATTACAGTTCGAAACTCAATTTAGAATTTCAAACTTTTTATTTTTATTATCGGATTTGTAATTTAGAATCAAAATCAAACCAAAAAATGAATTAACTTTTTTAGGACTTTTTTAGAGACTACAAATTCAGCCCAAAGACTTACAACCAATCCAGCCTGAAGACCAATCCCTACCCAATGGCTACTTCCTGCCGGAAGACATGCTACATCCCTATCCGAATGAACCATCCAAGCTCGAAGGCTACATCATGGCCAGAAGGCACCACACACGTCCGAAGGTCTCACGCAGCCAAAGTTGCATCGCACTGCACCAGCACTACACTAGCACCACCCAGGTCCTTCCGCATCGCTCCTGTCGCATCCGCATAACACCTGCACCGCAACCACCTACACCGCACTTAATTCCCACACAGGGAATTAAAGTGCCATCCCACAACCACTAGGAAAAATGTCTCCCTCTTAACAACTTGGGTTAGAGCTCCTTGGCAAATTATATATATATATATATATATATATATATATATATATATATATATATATATATATATATATATATATATATATATATATTTTTTTTTTTTATTTTTTTTTTTTATATATATATATATATATACAAAAATGTTCCAAAATCAGTTGGATGGATTTGTATTATAGAACCTCACTATGTTTTATGGGTTGGATTGAAATTTAATGGTTGATATTAAAAGATGTAGACCCCATCACCATTTTAAGTCATTTAATCTCAACCATGCAATTCCAATCTAACGTAAAAAGAGAGAGAGAGAGAGAGAGAGAGAGAGAGAGAGAGAGAGAGAGAGGATACGCATCCCCTCATTTTTTACATCTCCATGTTAACAACCGTCGAATCTTGTTTAAGTCATATAATCTTAACCTTTAATTTGAACCTTTCAAATCAATGGTTAAGATTAAATGGCTTAAACAACATCCAGCGGTGGATAGCATGGAAATACCTGGAGATGTAAAAAAATCGGGGATGTGGATCCCTCCTTATATATATATATATATATAAAATATGTGTGTGTGTGTGTGTGTGTGTGTGTGTGTGTGTGTGTGTGATAGGTATAAACTTGATATCCTAAATTCTAAAAAAACAAAATTATTCCTCCCCCTCTATCTCTCTATCCCCCTCCTCCACCCCTCCCCCCTCCCGCGTTGCGGCTGCACCGCCCCCGCACCCCTACCCTCGCCGCGGATGCACCATCCCGTACGTGCCCTCCCCCCGGGCCCCCAGCACACGCCGCGCCCCTAATTCGCCCCCCTCTCTCTCCGTCACGCACGGGTCGTCACCCCCTCCGCACGGGCCATCGCACCCCTAACCCCCTCTCTCTGTGGGCTGCCGCCGCCCTCTTCTCACCACCCCTGTGCGCACCCCCTAGGCTGCACCAGCCCCTCCTCGTGCGCACCCCTCCCCCTCCCCCTCTATGCACTCGCGGCGACGACCTGCACGTGACGGGGAGAGAGAGAGAGGGTGGTGGGTTAGGGGTGCGGTGTGGGGAGGGGGTCGGGGGGAGCGAGGGTGGTGGAACCGTTGTGCGGGGATGGGGCCAGGGGGCGCGGGGCTGGTGCAGCCGCGGGGTGGAGGCGGCAGGGATAGTGACAGCCGGTGCGGGGGAGGGAGGAGAGAGGAGGGATAATTTCGTATTTCTTGGAATTTAGGTGTCACTCCCCGTTCCCGGAATGCGTATTTTTATATATGGACAACTCATGTGTATTTATTTAGTATTTATCATGTATTATTCTGTATTTAAATTCTTTTAGTTTCATGTTAATTAATTATCTGCTCTTTAAAATTTTCATGTTAATTAATTTCCTGCAATTTTATTTCTGCAATTATATTTTTGCAATTTTATTTCCTGCATTTTATTTGCTGCTTTAGTCTAATTGGGTTTCGGTTTGCTGAATCCCCTTAAACCCGGCCCAATAGCTCCCACCTACCACCATCTTCCTATTTAAAGCCACCCTCTCCATTCTCTCTCCTCATTACTCATCCCCACCATTACTTCTTCTTCTTCCTCTCATTACTCCCCACCACCTACCAGCAGCAGGAGAAGGCAAGTGCAAACTTGCTTCTCAATCACCCATTTTTATGGTTCATTTGCCTTCTTCTCGTGATTCCAAGAGAGATTAGTTCTTAGCATTTTTGATTTCTCCGGCTGGTTTCCTCTAGATCTAAGTTGTAGTATTTCGGCTGTTCATGGGTTCTTAGTTCATGGGTGTATTTCTCTGGCACTGGAGCGAAGGCTCCATAGTACTTGGAGTTCGGGAAATGTTGTACGCACACGTTCTTACGTGCTCGCGTAAAACATCAACCCAGTCACGCACGCATCTTTACGTGTTTGCGTGTATTTTCAGTCACGCACGCGTCTTTACGTGTTTGCGTGTATTTTCAGTCACGCACACGTCTGTACGTGTCTGCGTATATTTTCAGTCCCGCACACGTCTGTACGTGTCTGCGTGTATTTTTAGTCACGCTCACGTTCTCATGAGCGTGCGTGTATTTTTTTCACGCTAACGTTCTCATGAGCGTGCGTGTATTTTCAGTCACGCACACATCCATGAGCGTGCGTGTATTTTAGTCACGCACATCCTTGCGTGCGTAGATTTTTTGTCACCTTTTCACGCTCACTAGAGTCTGCGTGAATTTCCCTTCACGCTCACGCTGTGCTTGCTTGCGTGACTTTTCACGCTCACGCTTGCCAGCGTGTATCACTTTTCACGCTCACTATTCACGCCCATTTCCCACGCTCACCCCAGCTAGACTTAGCGTGACTTGTTGGTCTTAAGCATAGACTTCTTGCGTGACTTTTGGCCTTAGCATAGATTTGTTGGCGTGACTTCTTGACCTGGGTGTTTTAATTGTCTTATAATTATTCATTTAATGATGGCATGATAATTCTTCTATTATATCCTTACGCCTTTTTGCATGAACTTGATAAATCATGACATGATAATATTGTAAATATGGATTGTTATGTAGAATGTGTCATGTATCTTGATTAATCCATGGATACCCAGTATGACTAGAACTTAATTCTGAGGAGTTATGGACCCGACCCCATGTAATATTGATGACTTTCATGCCTTGTCACCATTGATAATGATTATGACATGGACTAAATAATTGATCATGTGTTCCTAGTTGGAACTAAGAGACTGGCTAGTCGTCTTATTGAATGAAATGAATGAGACACGTTCATGTAATGAACTATTATACTCGATTAGCCGATCCCGAATATTGGCATACAGGCACATGCAGGCTTCAAAGTAATTATTTATTATTTAATTTTCTATTTATCTTACAAAGACAGCATGTGTACTTTATGGTCAAGGCATGATTATTCCGTGGTTAAATTGATTGTTGCATCACGCTATGTAAAACCTACAACCTAGCCGTACGGGTATCGTTGTAGAGTTGCGCATATCGTACCCCGTACGAAAGTACTCATTCGAATGACCATGACCCACGGCATGGAACTTCACTCAACGTAGAGACCATTAAGTTAAATAAAATAATGATGGCATGGAGAGAATGGATTTCCGAGTTCTTACATGGCAGCCCCCTTGGGACTATTAAGTGCCCGACGGGCCGGCTGGTTCCCACAGATACTGTAGATCTGTCATACGGGCAGGGAACGATATCTGATTATATTATTGTACATGCTATAACGGCGGGCGTCCCGCTGGGACTCGTCTAACTACATGATTGGCACAATTGATTGATTGGATAGACTAGCCTTGCTTGCACATAGTAAGAAATGAGGAATCCCTAATTGCATAATTCCAGAATAACTTGGGACTCATAATAGCAAGCCGTAGAATTTGATTGGCCGTTCAAGATGATTTGTTTGTGTACTGTACTACTCTGTTACCTAACTGGGATGATCAGAATGTCAGGACATGACGGGCCAACTTCTGTCCTTGTTTGGTTGGGAGGTTGGTTCGAAGTATCGTGATGTGATGTGAATCCTAGTAGCAAGCAGAGATCTATTATTATATTCTTTTACTTACTGGTTTATTTCCTTCATATCGTCCTTCCTTGTGGTACTTGCTATTAGAGGTCTAACCTCTCTGGTTTTGCATGGCCAGATTTAGAGCCGGTTCCCGAGGATCCAGCGTACTTCTACCTCCAAGATGGTCAATACTAGAGGCATGATTGCAGGAGGACTCGAGTGGGTTCCTTACTTTACCGCTCGTTTTGTTATTTACCTTTATACTTAGCCGTTTGGTACCGACATGTTAGTCAAATTGTCTTGTACTTACTTTTACATGATTGTAATTAAGTCAGACTGCAGCTGATAACAATTGTGTATACTTGCTATATCATCTGGCTATATTTTGTAAAGCCAGATCTCAAGAACATTTTGACTGAGCGTTTGGGACGCCTTACTGCTTTATCTTACATGTTCTCTATTACTGTTTCCTTGTTTGAATGATTGAGACAATAGATGTGAAATGACCATAGTAAGACCTTTATGTAGTATGCACCCCCTCGTCTGGTTAGACAGCATTGATCGTATTATACGGTATTCATCTACCCGTAATACGTAGCTGGCTGAGTCATTCCCCCGCTCTCCAGTATTCTGGTTCTGGGGCGTGACATTAGGACATCAAGTTGATATTTATCAAAGTTTAAGGTATCAAGTTATAATTTTGCGTGTACGTGTGTGTGTTAAGGCCCGATCCAATTGATATTTGAGAAATATGTCAAAGTTATTTGAGATTTTTTTTTTAAGATTTGTTATTTAAATATGCATAATTTGCTAAAATGTAAAGGTCCGGCCCACTGGTCCATGAAACTGAACCGACCGAATACCGAACCATTTTAATTCGGTTCGATTTTATTCGATTTTCGGTTTTTAAAATTATGGTTTTTGATTTATTCTGTTTTCTCAAAATCTGCTCGATATAAACCAAACTGAATCGAGTGCTCACCCCTAGTCTCATCTACTTTTGGATCATATGGCCCATCCATTTTAAATTACAGGAATAAATCTTTTTTGTTTCGAGAGTGCACAAGTTTTTTTTAGTGAAACTGTGACGCTACCACAGCCAGCAAGGCTAGCAAAAAAAAAACTGGGCTTCCACAACAAACCTACGTAATGGCGCTAGCATGTAGAGCTACCTGTTGGGTTTTGGCCTTTCATTGTGAATTTTAGTCCCACATCGGCTAGGCCAAAGGAGTTGTATCTCTATATATTAGCTATGCTATTTTAGAGATGCACATGTGGTGTGGAGGTGCACATGGGTGTACCATGTGGGATTATTTTTCTAATAGAAAAAAGGCTAAATAAACAATTGAAAGCATTCATGCTTTTTGCTCTTGGAAAATTTATTTCCATGGGCGACTCGGACTCGGGCTCATGGGCTCATGAGGCGTAATGTGGCATTTTGTTGGCGCACTTTGCACTTACCAGGTGCGCGCCCAGTTGCGCGCTCAGTTGCGCGGGTGGCGCAGGGCGCGCAGGTGGCGCAAGTGGCTCAGTGCACGTTCAACACGTGGTGTACAAGGCGCACTGGGTGCGCGAGGTGTGCAACTTGCTTCAGATCGTGCCTGTGCATGATCTGAGCGGTTACTGCACGTTCGGAGTGGTTATTACCACGTCCCGAATGTTGTGCTAACCGGACAGTTGCTACTCGGGCCTTTAAAAGGTCTCTTCTCCCTCACAGGCAGTACACATACACAGAACATATTCAGAGAGTTACGAAAGTTTACAAGTGTTTCTTAACACAAGTAAACAGAGGCTGTGAGAGAGAAGATAAGCTTTGTACCAGCGTTGCTTTTGTACGGGAGTCCGTGTACGATCCGAGGAGTCAGAAGAGCAGAAGTGTTCCAAAGTTCTCCAACGAACTTGCTGGTTCCTGGAAGCTATTCGTATGGGGCGAATATAGCTTTGAGCAACGGTGATCATTCACCCCAGCAGGATATTCATCCATCAATCGCCAGTCATCTTCATCTTCTTCGCTGCTGTGGATTACGAAATCTTTTTAGATTCTTGTAATATCATATGCTGTTGTAACGAGATCTTCTTAGATCTTTGTTAAACTTGCGCAACCTTCCCAGATGTGTTGCGTTGGAACATTGTTTTTACAATTATTTTATCTTCTCAGTTTTCCATCAAAAAATTGTGCCCCGGCAATAACACTACCTGTGTTGCTTCTCCACCATCTCTGATCCCGACACAGCCCCGTTGCTTTTGTGCCAGCTTTGCGCCCGACGCAACCGCAGTACAAGAAAGACCCCATAAGGCAATACATTTTTTAGCAACAGAATATTTTTCGTTGCTAATAAACCTTTTTTGCATTGTATAATTTTGTCGTTGCTAAACAAAAACTTGGCAACAAACATTTTGTCATTGCTATAATTACATTGCCAAAGATCGAAATATGAATATGCAACAATGACGTCATTACTAAATTATCTATATTTTCTTAGCTAATTATTTAATTTGGCATGTTAAGGTTAATAACGGATTAAATTGTTGCTAATACGCTTTGACCTCTAGCAACATAATATATCACATTGTTAAAAAGAAAGTAAATTTTATTTCTGTCGACGATATGTGAAAAATTATTTATGTTAACAATTAGAAATTTGTTGTTGTACTATTTGGATGCGAAAAGAAAAGAAAAAGGAAGCCCTATACTTATCACTTTCCCATAGGCAAAAGGAACATAATTAAATTAGAATACTCTCTATGGTCAGAAAATACCTAATACTCTCGTGTCGTCGTTCTCGCTGACCGTCTCTCTAGTTGTCATTCTCGCCCACTACCTCTTCAGTCATCATTCTTGTCGACTGTCTTCCAATCGCCGATCTCAAGAGTCGCCTCTCTAGTCATCGGCCACTAGATTTTTTGTCTCCATTGTCGCTAGCCTCTCCAGCTAACAGTAGCTCAAGACAACCTGTAATGCCCGTGGTTCATATTACGTATTTCGGTATACGTGTACATATCTTTGACTTATATTGTATGTCTCCTGGCTTGGTTCGGCTTGTTTGGGTTGGCTTGGTTCGGCTTGGGTTG
Organism: Iris pallida; assembly: GCA_029216955.1. NCBI lineage: Eukaryota > Viridiplantae > Streptophyta > Magnoliopsida > Asparagales > Iridaceae > Iris > Iris pallida. The sequence goes on along the minus strand of JANAVB010021796.1, from coordinate 16,560,410 downwards.
CTTATTGGTTCATCATGAACCAAGGGGAGAACCCCTACCTACCACCACCATCCCTATTTATTAGCCTCCTCTCCTTTCTCTCTCCTCATTACTCTTCTTCTTCCCCACCATTAACTCCTCACCTACCTGAGAGAGAGAGAGAGAGAGAGAGAGAGAGAGAGAGCTTAGCCAAGTGCATCTTGCTTCATGGAGGAACTCAAGATTTATTGTCCCATTTTTTTTTGCAACATTCTAAGACTCTTTAGTGCTTGGCATTTTCAATTTCCATGGCTAAATTCTTGTAGATCTAAGTTTATTGTATTTTTGGATTTCTTGGGTTTTGATCTACTTAATCATGTTATTATCAAGTTATGATGGTTCCATGTTGTAGAGTATTTCATTCTATCCCATTTTGACCTATGGAAGTTCGGATTTGGACTCTGGATGAAGGTTTTATGGAGCTTGGAAGCCATGACTTGCATGGTTCTTCTTCTCGGAAATTGGAGAAGAAGAACAGTTCCTGGCCGGATGGACTTAGCCGCATAGCCTTTATGCGGCAAGTTCCATTCTGGGCCGCATATGATTTCCCCAGCCGTATGGCATTGAACTTGATCCATCCGCATTAAGATTTGATTTCCAGCCGCATATAGTTCCCTGCCGCATGAGTCTAACCCAGCCGCATGGGTCTTACCCGACCGCATGAATTAAATCCAGCCGCATGAGGACCCGAGTCCTTCCTGGCCGCATAGGCTTCTACCCGAGCCGCATGAGAACCCTCTGACCCGGCCGCATGGGCTTCTACCCGAGCCGCATGAGAACCCCCTGACCCGGCCGCATGGGCTTCTCAGTCCGAGCCGCATGACCCTGATTAATCCCAACCGCATACACTCACCTCTTTCTGAACCGCATGGCCCTGTTTCTTCCTGACCAGCATATGCTCGAGCCGCATGGCTCTTTCCTGGCTTGTATTTTATTATTTAATTATTATTATTAACTCATGCTTTGCAACTCTCTGTGTAACTTGGGTTCCTTGACAAGAATGCTTGCACTATTCTATCCTGCACATGTATCATGAACACGACAGTGACCCGTAGTGGTGCACTCATGACAAGTAACATGACATGATAGTGGCCCGCCGTGGCGCACTCCTGACAAGAAACCTGGCATGATATATCTCGAATAGCTGTTGCGACGACTAACATGACATGACCTGACATGACAAGTATAAATAACCTGGACACCGTGGGTGCTTGTGCTTGTGCTTGTACAAATGAACCAGTCTCGTCTTGCATCATATTTTAGGATGAGACTCCTGAGTACCACGGTCAGGAGTACCTATTGAAATGGACTAAGGCTAATAACTAGAATAACACAATAGTCATAAAGAGATTTTCCAGCTAAAGGCAATCCCGTTACTGGGCGCGCTTGGGATCTGTAGCCTGCCGTCGAGTAGGGCACATTTCCAGCACACTGTCATGTGCTGTACCCTTCAAGCCACTTAAGGATACATGCGTTTCCTGGACGATGTACCCACCTGAATTCAACCCCTCATATTCGACCTGGGTAACCTTGATGGTCTGCAGGGCTTGTGGCTGTGGAACAATCTTGCTGCATCTTGTTAGTAACTAGGCCTGTGACAACCCTAGTTAGTTAAAGTATCAAGCCGTACTTATTGCTTGGCCGTGATTATTGAATAGGGAATAATCAGTCCAGTCTTGTCTTGATCTTGTACAAGCTTGTTACATATCCTGTTTTCTTATATTATCTCGTCGATAAATGGTGAGAAACCAAGTTCCGTTCAGATGAAGGGTTACAACCCCGGTCCTTGTTTAGTTTACGGGTTGTAACCTGGTTATCTGAATAGTCCCATGGTTATCTCGTCGTATATCATCTTGATATGATTTCCTTATTTTCCAGTTCTTACTACTTATTATTACTCTGTGCTAATTGCTGATTTTAGTTCCTAAGTGAAGCTTCCTTTGTGGCACTTGCTCTTTCTGGGGTCTGACCCAGCTGGTTTTGTATGGACAGATACCGGAGCAGCTCCAGAGGATCTACTGACTTTCCAGCCCGATGGTGACCACCAGGCGTAACTAAGGCAACGAGTGGGTTATTTTTGGCTCTCCCACTTTATTGTAAAAATATTCTTTTGAGGCGTTTAGCCGACGAGCACTGGTTTAGCTCGATTGCACCTTTACTTACTGTCTGCCTACGGGCTGTAACATGATTGACAGATCCTAGGGTTGATCATGTATGACTAAATTCTTGCTAGTCCTCACATTTTGTAATGACTAGCTTCATGATCAGCTGAATATGTAATGTTTGGGACGCCTTACTATTGTATATTTGGTAATCTTACATCTTGTAACATTTATTTATTTGCTTGTGATTGAGACACTAGGCTTGTTCATGACCCTAAGAGACTGTTGGCTTGTAGTTAAACCCTCATGTATCTAGACAGCCGTGACCGTATAGCGAGGTGGAATGTACTTCAATATACGTAGCTGGCTATGTCTGCCCCCGCTCTCCAGTATTCTGGTTCTGGGACGTGACATGGTTTAAGTGGTGGCCCATGCAGGTCTTGTAAATCAAGATATGTGAGGGTTTATCGAATAGATGTCTCAATCAGTCCTCGCCCTTGATCTCTGCTCGTATCCTCTGAATCCCTGGAATCTTGATCTGATCACATGTTTGTATCCTTGATCTGTCTTGGTCCTTCCTTATTGTTCTCTATGTTGTCTTCTTCAGCGACACAGTACCTGGACCTGTCGATCAGCGAGGTGGAGCACCTCCCGCGGACCAGCAGCAACCTGGATATCAAGCCCAGCATTCGGGAGTAGCCTCCAAATTCGTGCCTATTGGAGGAGAGCCACCAGTCCAGCCAGTTCAGCCTGCAGAGCCTGATGATGGCACTTTGGTGGGTCTCATCAGGACCTTGTTGGCTTCCCAAGATCGTAGAGGAGATGCCTTGTACCAGGCGGTGGCAGATACTTTGACCAGAGGAGGTCATCAGGGTAACAGTACGGCGAACAGTTTCAAGCGCTTGAACCCTCCATTCTTTGATGGTAGCGAAGATGCTATTGCCGCTGATGCATGGCTTCAGGACACAGAGGTGATTCTAGAAGCAGCCAGGACTCCAGAGAACGAGAAGGTGGCCGTAGTGCACCTGCAGTTATTAGATCTTGCCCGCAGCTGGTAGGCGGCGCAGGCCGTGGGACTAGTAGCACCCATTACTTGGGCAGTATTCAGAGAGGGATTCGAGACCAAGTACTTCGATGCGGTAGCTCGGTACAATCTACAGACCAAGTTCACCAATTTGAAGTAGATGGACAGGACGGTCGATGGGTATGTGGCCGAGTTTTTCAGGCTTAGTCGGTTTGCTCCCACCTTAGTAGCGACCGAGTTTGACAGAGCTCAGCAATTTCAGCAGGGACTCCACCTAGAGATTCTTTTGGCAGTGGAGCAGTTTGAGCATCAGACTTTTGATGCAGTATTAAGAGCAGCCAGGAGGCACGAGTATACCGCCCAGAGGATAGTGGACAGGATCGGAGGTCGGAAGCGATCTCACGGCCATATGACCCAGTCTTCAGCACCAGCTCCGGCAGCTAGGGCTTTGACTATTGGAGTTCTCCGAAGGGCGGATTCGGTTACGTCGGTTCAGCATTCGACTCCGACGTCCCTTCAGCAACAGAAGTAGAAGCAGTCTTCCGCAATGGGCTGCACTCATTGTGGGAAGCCAGGACATGTGGTAGTAGAATATCGCAGGGCACAGGGATTGTGCCTGGCTTGTGGAGCAGCAGATCATAAGGTTGGATCCTGCCCGAATTGTTAGGGTTATATACTAAAAGCATCACTTTTGTAGTAACCTTATTTCTTTAAATTTTGAATGAGAATCATATGGGCAAATGTTTGTATATTGTATTTGTTGCAAATGTTAATGCAAATGTCTGATATTCTATATTGTAGATAATATGGTGTGTGGTGTCACACAGAAGATCATATTATCAGTTTCCTATGGAGTATATAAATTGTTTACAACCTAGATGGACTTGGACAATCTATTGGAAAGGTTGTAGTGTAATCTGGTATTAGTCTATCTTGACTATAGGTTTACACTAGTACACTTTGTGTGTATTGAACAGGACCACTTGAGGTTGTTCTCTTTGTACTGACTACATAAGAGAACAAACACCTCTGTTGTTATGGATGTTTGTGCTCTTAATTCGGATATAATAACGGACATGTATATGCAGTGTGCATTACTTTGACTCATAAAAGAGTGAGATTCATTATGGATCAACAACCTCTATGAATTAGGTAAAAATATTGTATGTATGATGGGCTGTTGATTATAAATGGAATCCATGTCCCGATACATCGGGTTGATGATGTCCTCTTAAGAAGCTCATAAGGATTTTTATGTAAACTCTGCAGGTGGATTATATCCGACATGACAAATAAAGTTGAGCGGTACTACTTAAGGATAAAAGATGTCGAATCAATATAGTTGTCAGTAACTTAATTTGATCGACGGACATACGATATCTTAACATGGGGAGCCAAACGAGCATATAATAAAAGGAGCCCACAAACATAATTTGGGATTAGGGAGGTAGTGCAACAATAGCTCATTAGTGGACCGAGCTATTGTTAATGGGCCTGGATTGTGTGTTCGGGCTGAACACGGGATATCCAGATCCGTTAGGAGGACTAACCCTAATTTCTCCTCATGGTCCCTGCCGTAGCCTATATATATCCTCTATTCTCTGGCCGCCAGATTACTGATCAAAAATCTAAAATTTTCTCTAAATTCGTGATTCACGTAAGGAGAGAAAGAGAGGGCTGTCAAGGAGAAGAAAAGGTTGGGAGATCGTCGCCCACACGACGCCCAACTCAAGGAAGGAATACGTGCAGAAGATCTTGGGGTCGTCCGCTCGAGATTGCCAGGAATTACTTGTCTCCTTTTCGCCGCAGGTATAATTCGTGAACCTTAATTTCTGCCTATGAAGGGAACACGTATTAGATCTGTTTAACTTTTTATCGATCAATACGCACACCAAAGGAAGGGTCCTGGGAATCTCCAGTTCCATCAATTGGTATCAGAGCCACTTTGGATCTACGTATTGATTGATACGTCCATGTTGTCCAATAAAACCTGCGCTGTGTAATAGTCGGTAGATGTAGATCTGTTCTAACTCGATTTTGTAGGCATCTTAGATCCAACTATTATGGTCCAATGCATATTTTTTGATTGTGTTGTTTAAACCACGGACATGTCGTAGATGTTATTGTTGCTGTGGATGTAATTAAAATCACGAGGGTTGATCGTGCTTATTATTTTAATTTTTTAATCTAGATTATGTGTGAACTCCTTCGAAAGGCATAGGATTGATATAATTTCAATTATTTTTGATCAATCGTGATGGCGGTGGTGGCTGTTTCTGACGCCGGACGAGATGCTGGTTTTAAGCAGTCCAGAGGCAGACAGATGATTTTCGATGAAGGAATCGACAGCCAAAACCTTTAAAAAAAATGGGGCGCTGTCCCGAACCCCGCGACCTGACCGGGCAGGTCGAGCCCCGAATAGATCTGCGCAGCGCCAGATTTTGGATTCGGATAGTTGAGGACGGAGCAGCAAAGATGACCATAATAGTTGGATATTTTCTCTTATTTTTGTCATTTTGCTTTTTCTGATTATGCATGTTTATTATTGTGTGGTTGTTTTTTTTAAAAAACCAAGCCTACATTAATAATAGACAACATGGACATAATATCAACTAGTTGAAAAACTCTCATTGTTAAATAACTAAGTGGGAGAGGATTTTTATTTAGTATAAATCCTATGGTCTCCATTACTGGTTTGTAGGTGATGTAATTATACTTGCATGTTGGCTTTAGTGCTTTCCTCCATATCGGATGAGTATAATTATGGATCACCAGTACAAACTTCCTTAGGAATAATTGTAGAAAGTTACCTAGTATGTGTTCACTTCTCCATCTGAAGGAACTCATTACAAGGTAATGAACTTAGTATTAAGTAATGGTATACACTTAGATACAAATAATGGTATCCTCCCTATCGGAGTCACTGCTATTATTTGTATGACCAGAGCATGACCAGCATATTAATTTTATTTGTCATAAAGTTATATTGACATGATAGTAAAATTAATAAGAAAAATCTACTTGAACAAAGTTGAATTTGTATACGTCCACACTATCGTGGCATGCTAAATTCATGGTGTTCAAGGTGTTGGTGAATTTCTTATTATTGTTTTGAGGGAATCAATATTTAGTTAATTAAAAAAGTTTTTTTTGTCCTACATAATTTTATTTATGTGATTCTCAGGATTTCAAAAATGGGTTCTTTTAGTCCACTTATGGTGATTCTTAAAGAAAACAAACTTACTGGACCTAATTATATTGATTGGAAACATAATTTGGACATTGTTCTGACTGCTGAGGAGTACAAATATGTACTTGTTGAGGAATGCCCACCTAAGCCTGATGCTAACTCTGATGAAGAGGTCAAAGAGGCTTATAAGAAGTAAAAAACGACAGATGAGATGGCACGGTGTTACATTCTGGCATCTATGTCAAAGGTACTGCAACATCAGCATCAGGCCATGGCCACAGCTTATGACATGATGTATAACCTCAAGAAACTCTTCAGACATCAGAGTAGAGCAGCTAGGCAGTTTGCTATGAAATGTTTGATGAATACAAAAATGGCTGAGGGTACACCAGTAAGGGATCATGTTCTCAAGATGATGGGTCATCTGAATGAGATAGAAATCCTTGGAGCTGAAATCGATGGGAAATCCCAGGTCGATATCATTCTCGGGACTCTGCCTAAAAGTTTTGACAATTTTTGCCTTAATTACAACATGAACAAAAGGTTGTATAGTTTGGCAGAACTTGTAAAAGAGCTACAGGATGCTGAAACTCTCTTTAGGCAGAGTGGTCATGTTTTTGTTTCTGAAAAGGCTTCTACTTCTAAGCCAAAAGACGGTAAGAAGAAGAATAACATTCAGAAACATGCAAACTCAGCAAAGAAGGGCATGGGACCTCAAGACGCGGTGAAAAAGCCGAAAGGCAAATATTTCAAGTGCAAAGGGTCAGGACATTGGAAGACTGATTGTCCACTTCTCAAACAAGGGAACAAAAAAGGTATATCTCATTTACTAGTAGTTGAAACATGTTTAGCGGTGTTATCTACCGACACCTGGTGTGTAGATACAAGAGCCACTAATCATGTCTGCAATACATTGCAGGGGTTCCAGGAAACCAGACGGCTCAGTGATGGAGAGATATGCTTGTTCATGGGTGATACTACAAAAGTATCGGTCATTGCATTAGGAGATGTTACTTTATCTTTTGGTAGAAATAAGTCTTTGACATTGAAAGATTGTCTTTATGCACCTTCACTTAGAAGGAATTTAGTTTCTGTTTCTATGTTAGTTAAGGATGGATATTCAGTTTATTTTAATGACAATATTGTTATTAGAAAGAATAAACATTTTATCTGTTCTGGTGCATTGGTTGATAATTTGTATGTCATTAATCCTATTTTGCCCACAATGCAACTTATGGAAACGAATAATATGTCATCTAACTTAAATAAGAGAAAATAACCTTCTTGTATGAACCAAACATATTTTTGGCACTTGCGATTGGGGCATATTAACCTAAGAAGGATTCAAAGACTGATTGAAGATGGACCTTTGAGTTCATTGGAAGTGGAGGCACTACCAGTCTGTGAATCCTGCTTGGAAGGTAAAATGACCAAAAGGCCTTTTACGACAAAGGGGTATAGGGCCAAAGATGTGTTAGAATTGGTTCATTCTGATTTGTGTGGACCCATGACTATCCAAGCTAGAGGTGGCTTTGAATATTTTGTCACATTTATTGACGATTATTCAAGGTATGGATATATTTATTTGATGTGTCGTAAGTCTGAGTGCTTTAAGAAATTCAAAGAGTACAAGGCTGAAACGGAGAAACGTCATGGAAAATGTATCAAGTCATTACGATCATATCGTGGTGGCGAGTACCTCTTTGGAGAGTTTAGGGATTATTTATCAGAGGCTGGGATTGTATCCCAATTGACAGCACCTGGAACGCCCCAATAGAATGGTGTAGTCGAAAGAAGGAATAGAACTTTTATGGAGATGGTTAGATCAATGATGAGTTATTCGGATTTGCCATATTCGTTTTGGGGATATGTCTTAGAGACTGCAGCTTATATTTTGAACTTGGTTCCTTCTAAGTCAGTACCTCTTACTCCCACAGAGCTGTGGATTGGGCGTAAGCCTAGTCTGAAACATGTTCGTATTTGGGGTAGTCCAGCACATGTGCTGAATGGGAAAGCAGATAAGTTAGAATCTCGTACAGAAGTACGCTTATTTGTAGGCTATCCAAGAGGAACGAAAGGAGGTTTATTTTATAGTCTTAAGGATCAGAAGGTCATTGTTAGCACCAATGCCCGATTCTTAGAGGAAGACTATGTGATGAACCATAAACCCACAAGTAGAGTTGTTCTAGAAGAACTGAGACGTGAGACACCAAGTACTTCAGTACCAACAGTACAAGAGGATGAACCATAAATAACTGCACAACGTGTCACAAATGTTACACCACAACCGTTAGTGCCTCGTCGTAGTGGGAGGGTTGTGATATAACCTGATAGATATATGTTCTTGGGAGAGTCGTCAGACTTCGTCCCTGAGGAACAAGATTATGATCCATGTACCTACAATGAAGCACTCCAAGATAAAGATGCAGAGTCTTGGCCAAAAGCAATGATATCTGAAATAGAATCTATGGATTCTAATCAGGTCTGGGAGCTTGTAGAACCACCCGTTGGTGTAAAAGCCATTGGATGCAAGTGGGTCTATAAGAGAAAAAGCGGATCAGACAGTAAGGTTGAAACCTTTAAAGCTCGGCTTGTAGCAAAAGGTTTTACTCAAAGAGAGGGTATCGATTATGAGGAAACCTTTTCTCCTGTAGCCATGCTTAAGTCTATTCGGATTCTTTTATCTATTGTAGCTCATCTCGATTATGAGATTTGGCAAATGGATGTCAAGACAACTTTCCTTAATGGAAGTCTTGAAGAAGACATCTATATGAAGCAACTAGACGGGTTCATTGAAAAGGGCCAGGAGCATCTTGTTTGTAAGCTCAAGAAGTCCATTTATGGACTTAAGCAAGCTTTCAGATCTTGGAACATATATTTTGATCAGGTGATAAAATCCTATGGATTTGATCAATGTCAGGATGAATCATGTGTATACAGAAAGTGTGACAGAAATATGGTAGTGTTCCTAGTACTTTATGTGGATGACATCTTGCTCATTGGAAACAATATGAAGGTATTATCTGATGTAAGGGTATGGTTATCCAAACAGTTTGATATGAAGGACTTGGAAGAAGTAGGTCACATCCTTGGGATCAAAGTTCTACGAGATCGTAAGAAAAGGATGTTGGGCTTATCCCAAGCTTCCTATATCGATACTATACTAACTCGTTTTAGTATGCAAAATTCTAAGAAAGGTTTTTTTACCTTTTAGACATGGAATTGCTCTATCAAAGGAGCAGTATCCAAGGACACCTAAAGAGATAGAGAACATGAAGGCAGTTTCTTACGCTTCAGCAGTAGGAAGCTTAATGTATATAATGCTATGTATGAGACCAGACATCTGCTTTGCCGTAGGCATGGTCAGCAGATATCAGTCTAACCCAGGACAAGAGCACTGGACTGCCGTAAAGCATATTTTGAAGTACCTAAAAAGGACTAAAGAGTATATGCTAGTTTACCAGACAGATAGTTTAGTTCCCTTGGGATATACAGACTCAGATTTTCAGTCAGATAGGGATTCCAGAAAATCTACCTCAGGTTATATGTTTACTTTGGGAGGTGGAGCCATTGTGTGGAGGAGTATCAAGCAAAAATGTATTGCTGATTCCACCATGGAAGCCGAGTATGTGGCAGCCTCTGAGGCAGCCAAAGAAGCGGTTTGGCTCAGAAACTTTCTGTTGGACTTGGATGTGGTACCTAGTTTGCCTAAGTCTATTACACTTTTTGTGATAATAGTGGTGCAGTTGCAAACTTGAAGGAACCACGAGCCTATAAGACATGCAAACACATTGAGCGCAAGTACCACCTAATACGAGATTTCGTAAAAAAAGAAAAAGTTGCTGTGATCAAGATAGCATCAGCCGACAACCTAGCTGATCCCTTTACAAAGAGCTTACCAGCTAAGGCTTTTGATAGTCATGTTGAGGGAATATGGGTCAGATGTGTAGCAGCATGGCTTTAAGTATAAGTGGAAGATTTATAACAGTATACTGAAAAGCAATACTTTGAGTATAAGTGGGAGATTGTTAGGGTTATATACTAAAAGCATCACTTTTGTAGTAACCTTATTTCCTTAAATTTTGAATGAGAATCATATGGACAAATGTTTGCATATTGTATTTGTTGTAAATGTTAATGCAAATGTCTGATATTCTATATTATAGATAATATGGTGTGTGGTATCACACAGAAGATCATATTATCAGTTTTCTATGGAGTATATAAATAGTTCACAACCTATATGGACTTGGACAATCTATTGGAAAGGTTGTACTGTAATCTGGTACTAGTGTATCTTGACTATAGGTTTACACTAGTACACTTTGTGTGTACTGAACAGAACCACTTGAGGTTGTTCTCTTTGTATTGACTACATAAGAGAACAAACACCTCTGTTATTATGGATGCTTTTACTCTTAATTCGGATATAATAACGGACATGTATATGCAGTGTGCATTACTTTGACTCATAAAAGAGTGAGATTCATTATGGATCAATAACCTCTATGAATTAGGTAATAACATTGTATGTATGATGGGCTGTTGATTATAAATAGAATCCATGTCTCGATACATCGGGTTGATGTTGTCCTCTTAAGGAACTCATAAGGATTGTCATATAAACCTTGCAGGTGGATTATATCCGATATGACAAATAAAGTTGAGCGGTACTACTTAAGGATAAAAGATGTCGAATCAATATAGTTGTCAGTAACTTAATTTGATCGACGAACATACGATATCTTAACATGGGGTGCCAAACGAGCATATAATAAAAGGAGCCCACAAACATAATTTAGAATTAGGGAGGTAGTACAACAATAGCTCATTAGTGGACCGAGCTATTGTTAATGGGCCTGGATTATGTGTTCGGGCTGAACACGGGATATCCAAATCCGTTAGGAGGACTAACCCTAATTTCTCCTCATGGTCCCTGTCGTAGCCTATATATATCCTCTATTCTCTGGCCACCAGATTACTGATCAAAAATCTGAAATTTTCTCTAAATTCGTGATTCACGTCAGGAGAGAATGAGAGGGATGCCAAGGAGAAGAAAAGGTTGGGAGATCGTCGCCCACACGACGCCCAACTCGAGGAAGGAATACGTACAGAAGATCTTGGGATCATCCGCTCGAGATTGCCAGGAATTACTTGTCTTCTTTCCGCCGCAGGTATAATTCGTGAACCCTAGTTTCCGCCTATGAAGGGTTAGAACACGTATTAGATCTGTTTAACTTTCTATCGATCAATACGCACACCAAAGGAAGGGTCCTGGGAATCCCCAGTTCCATCACGAATAGGGATAGTTCATCATCGTCTAACCTTTTTAGTCCTTCGGTGAGAGGACCAGCACCAGTCCAGCAGCAGCAGTATCAGCCTCAGAGGCCCTTGCTGTCATGCCCCGCTCCCGTAGGAGCGATCGTCCTTGCTAAGGCGTGATGCCGCACGAGCCTAGATTGCGCTCGTGTAAGGCGGGTTCCATAACGGTCAATTTCAGCGGCTGCGACAGGGTCGTCGCAGAGAAGTTCCGAGCAGAGACATTGAATAATAGCAGCGGCATTTAGAACAAAACACAAGTCATTCAAAGAAGCTCTTTATTGATATTGAAACAAGGATTACATTGGGGGCACAAGGCCAAGATTACAATCACTCAAGCTCACTCGTCTCACATTTTACAAGTTCACTCAGCTCTCTCTCATCTCTCAATTACAAGTCTCGATCTAGCGGAAGCTTCGGAAGGCGATGTCCATACATTATGTCCTGTATAAGTCTTTACTCCATGCGGCTGCACGCTTCGAGTTGCCGAGGAACTCCATGCCTCGACGCATCCAAGCGAGCCTCGCGCCACGAGCTTCTACCTGTGCCTACACATGTAAACTATGTGGGTGTCAGTACTCAACTGTACTGGTGGAATGAGCTCCTCGCCCACCCACACAAAACCAACACGTTTACTTTACTTTGTACAATATAGTCCCCTTTTTTATTGTCTTTCTACTCTTGCCTTAGGATCAGTTTTAGGACCGGCGCCTTAGCGCAACTTGTGTATCAGAACCATCCCGTGCTTGCAATGTCAACGTTAACTCATACTTTGTCTCTAGACTACTTCTCGTGCCAACAACGTTAACCTATCAGGTCGTGTTTGCCTTACGGCCAAAATCAAAGACGCAGCTACACGATAGACTCCTTTTCTATGTGACCGTGCTACGGAATCCATATTGAGGTCGTGCCTCGCAACTCACTAGGACTTAACCATATCGCCGCTTCGCGGCCCGTGCTACTTTGATAACCAACTGACCCAATCAAGACTTGTGAATCTAGTGTCACTCGACCAACTTTGCCTTACGGCAGTTTCCCGACATAAATTTAACCAACTCAACCAACTTATGCAACTTATATGCCGACAACTTAAACTCGACGCCACATCTCGTGCCGAAACACGTTGCCTATGTTGTAGCCATTCTTAAGCCCAAACATTTGTACTCTAACTTGTACACACACATTCAGCAACTCAACTCAATCCAAAGGCACTCACGCGGATTGCCGCCATGCCGACTCATCTATATGATTTGGTCACTGACTCCCAGAGCCATGGTGGACTACTTTTTAGCTGAGTATAGGATGGACCTCTTCAGGTAGCTAGCCTTAATGAGCGTCCACCGAATACTTTGCCCCAGGCGCAGCTATTTGGCTCCCAGAGCCATATTTGTTTCCCTTTGTGCCCGCAACGGTCCCGTGGCGCCACAGGTTGCCGTGCGGGGAAACTCTACCTTGTCGACAAGTTGTCCATGACCATGCAAGACTCGACTCAACTGACGTCTCACACAGTCATTGTACCTCTAGTGTTATCATCTCTTTCAGGGCTAAATTCAATACTTCTCACATCTGAGATCTTGCCTCGACGACCCGTAGTCGCGAGCGTTCTTCTTTCTTGCCTCAACGACCCAGTCGTGAGCATTTTTCTTTTTTTCTTTCTTGCCCTATCATTTCACTCAACTCAAGAACAACTGTTTAGACATTTTTCTAAAACAAATGAATCAACCGTGGCCCGTGCCTTAAAACTCTAGGACCGTGCCATCGTGTCTCAAACCGACTTCCGATCTACGTGACGCTATCGCACAAGTCATACTTCATATGACGGGCCTTGGGATCGCGGGACTATTTAACTTGACAACCGCAGAAAGAGCGGGACAACACTAGAAATGACTTAGGTCGATCGGCGTAACTTTGCCTAACTTAATCGAGCCTATAACTTGACTCAAGGGACGAGCGAAGGCTATGCCAAGCCTTGTATTATGGAAATGTGTATGCTTTGTTGAGCATTTACGCAGGCAACGCCTATGACTTAGGCCAACTCAAGTGTCGGGACAATTCGACGGGACCGTGCATGCTCTAATAAGCATTCACGCAGGCGACGCCTATGACTTAGGCTATTTCTTAACTTTGTGTCGAAGACCAACTTTCCTTCTCCCAAGCCACGGAACGAAGGATCGAGTGTCATTTTCAAAGCACGCCGTGCACCAACTCTAAGCCGACCGTGGGACGTTTTTCATGTTCTAACTCATTTTGACCCGTCGGGATTATTCCCTTAGCTATGTGGATTCATATCTTTTATTATTAAGCCTACTTGTGCGAGTTAAAAACACGATTTATTATGTGAAGGCAAAGATGAGGCAAGTTCACCGAAACTACCCCACCTGAGCGAGCGGTCGCCTCGACCGAGCGATGTCTCCGAGTAGCCGTTGCAAGGCTAAGTCCGAACGCCGTCGGCGTTTCGATTCCTCCGATTGACTGAGCGGGACGGGGGACTACATCATACACCACTCAGAAAAAGTTTCGTCCTCGAAACTAACTGAGTATACTTATTGACTTATCACTTTTACTCAACGTTCAAGAACTCTCGCACACACTACGCCTATGCATTTCCTCAATCCGAGCCACGCTCGCACTATCCTCAATCCTTTCTTTAAAACTCACGATCTCAAAATCCTCGACACTTTCCCGTTCCTCAAGTCTCATTTGATTCAACGTATCACTTAGTATGGATCGTGCACATATCTTAGGCGTCCCCAAAATACATGCATTTCAGCCAAGCCTCATGATAGAGAATCCACCATCACTACTCGAGTCGGATCGTGCACATATTCGGGCATCCCTGATATACGTACATGTCAACCGAGCTCGCGAGTAGTGCCTCCACAATCCTACCACTTCGCACTCGGACGTCTGCCTAACCGCTAGGCTATGTCTTTCCGTCAGTATTGGAATCATAGTTCCCAAACAACAATATCAACACTGACCCCATCCTAAGGTCAAACCAAGTTGATGGTACGGGATTTTCTACCCAAGCTCGCATCACTCTGATTTCTAAACATCAAGCATCGATTTCCTACGCACATCCCAATATTTCATCGCACGAGGTCAGAGTCCTTTAGCAAAGCCATCCTACGATAATTCACATTCAACCAATACTCATCAAGAACGTATCGCTCGTTCATCAAGCCATTTCACATAGTCTATCTCTTCGAACACGTTCGACATAATCCACCTATCAATCCTTTACAAGTCAAGCACGCTACGACACAATCCACTGCTAAACCACAATTCATATTTTATATTCCCTAAGTCATTCACCCCAATTCACGTATTCGATCATGAGGTCGTCTAACTTAACAATATGTTGTGCCCCGATCTCACGCGATTCAGATTACCCACGGTGGGCATGAATCACCATGCACGCTCCCGCGGGATAATCATCCTCACCGGGACGTAACTCTTGTTTTGCGTCTAGACTAATTCACTCTCGGCACGTGGATTGGATCTATTCAATCCTCAAGTTTCATTTTATTCATCAATCGTAAGTCTACACGTCCTCGAATTCTTTTTTTCGTATCAAACCGATAAATCGAGACAATCAAAGTTGCCGCGTCCTGATCTTCCGAGTTCGATCATTCCCGTGACATGAATCCCCATGTCAGCGCTCACGCGGAATGATCACCCCAAATCCGACGCAACGCATGTGTGAGGCTAGAGTTGTGCTCGCGCAAGACAAGAATGTCGACGCTGTGGTTATCCGCGTAACCATCAAGACACTTTCATTTTTATCTGGCATTCATTTCAATCAAAATCCTAAGTACAACATCCAACCGAACAATAACACTTGTACGATCGTCGTTTGCCGAGTCAGAGTACCCCCGAGTTATCGTATATCGATCTTTGATACGCCTTAATACCATCAATGATATGCGTAACCTGACGATCTTCCTTCGCAACCAAATTCTGAGTCGTGTGAATGGTGCTATCGTCCGACTGGATAATCTCCTCTTCATTCAAATTCAAGTTCGATCATTATTCTTCAAACCATTTGCAACATCAATTTCCTCAATTCGCATCATTTCTTTATCAATCGATCGACATCCCTGAGGCTATCGCATACACCACTCAGGGATGAAGTCATTCGACAAATCCTCAGCTTGTCATTCGAATCAAAATCGACTTCTTCAAATTTTCTGTTCGAACCATTCCTCGAATTCCAAGCACGCTCATCTATATCGCACCGACGTTGTCGTCGCTCGATAGCACCCCTATCAATAGTCGTCCTATTTACTCAATCAAGTCTATCTCATTCCCGTTCGACACAATTCGAATCCCACACTCGACTTTTCTAAGGTCGACACGACTTTGATGTATATGCCCAGCCCGACTTAGCCAACCGTGCTTACGCAAACCATATTTTGTTTCTTATCAAAAATTATTCTCCTATGTTTTGCAAAATAGTTAGACTTATTGTATGGACATCCCGTGGGACAATTGAGAGAGAGCGTACCAACGATATCAACTTTGCAGAAGCAATGATTCAGAGTTTACGAAAATAACGGAGTTAAAGAATTCAATCGGTAGTCCAAGGACGTAAAGCCGTGCTCTGATACCATTATGTCACGCCCCGCTCCCGTAGGAGCGATCGTCCTCGTTAAGGCGTGATGCCGCACGAGCCTAGATTGCGCTCGTGCAAGGCGGGTTCCATAACGGTCGATTTCAGCGGCTGCGACGGGGTCGTCGCAGAGAAGTTCAGAGCAGAGACATTGAATAATAGCAGCGACATTTAGAACAAAATACAAGTCATTCAAAGAAGCTCTTTATTGATATTGAAACAAGGATTACATTGGGGGTGCAAGGCCAAGATTATAATCACTCAAGCTCACTCGTCTCATATTTTACAAGTTCACTCAGGTCTCTCTCATCTCTCAATTACAAGTCTCGATCTAGCGGAAGCTTCGGAAGGCGATGTCCATACATTATGTCCTGTATAAGTCTTTACTCCATGCGACTGCACGCTTCGAGTCGCCAAGGAACTCCATGCTTCGACGCATCCAAGCGAGCCCCGCGCCACGAGCTTCTACCTGTGCCTGCACATGTAAACTATGTGGGTGTCAGTACTCAACTGTACTGGTGGAATGAGCTCCTCGCCCACCCACACAAAACCAACACGTTTACTTTACTTTGTACAACATAGTCCCCTTTTTGATTGTCTTTCTACTCTTGCCTTAGGATCAGTTTTAGGACCGGCGCCTTAGCGCAACTTGTGTATCAGAACCATCCCGTGCTTGCAATGTCAACGTTAACTCATACTTTGTCTCTAGACTACTTCTCGTGCCAACAACGTTAACCTATCAGGTCGTGTTTGCCTTACGGCCAAAATCAGAGACGCAGCTACACGATAGACTCCTTTTCTATGTGACCGTGCTACGGAATCCATATTGAGGTCGTGCCTCGCAACTCACTAGGACTTAACCATATCGCCGCTTCGCGGCCCGTGCTACTTTGATAACCAACTGACCCAATCAAGACTTGTGAATCTAGTGTCACTCGACCAACTTTGCCTTACGGCGGTTTCCCGACATAAACTTAACCAACTTATGCAACTTATATGCCGACAACTTAAACTCGATGCCACATCTCGTACCGAAACACGTTGCCTATGTTGTAGCCATTCTTAAGCCCAAACATTTGTACTCTAACTTGTACACACACATTCAGCAACTCAACTCAATCCAAAGGCACTCACGCGGATTGCCGCCATGCCGACTCATCTATATGATTTGGTCACTGACTCCCAGAGCCATGGTGGACTACTTTTTAGCTGAGTATAGGATGGACCTCTTCAGGTAGCTAGCCTTAATGAGCGTCCACCGAATACTTTGCCCCAGGCGCAGCTATTTGGCTCCCAGAGCCATATTTGTTTCCCTTTGTGCCCGCAACGGTCCCGTGGCGCCACAGGTTGCCGTGCGGGGAAACTCTACCTTGTCGACAAGTTGTCCATGACCATGCAAGACTCGACTCAACTTACGTCTCACACAGTCATTGTACCTCTAGTGTTATCATCTCTTTCAGGGCTAAATTCAATACTTCTCACATCTGAGATCTTGCCTCGATGACCCGTAGTCGCGAGCGTTCTTCTTTCTTGCCTCAACGACCCAGTCGTGAGCATTTTTCTTTCTTTCTTTCTTGCCCTATCATTTCACTCAACTCAAGAACAACTGTTTAGACATTTTTCTAAAACAAATAAATCAACCGTGGCCCGTGCCTTAAAACTCTAGGACCGTGCCATCGTGTCTCAAACCGACTTCCGATCTACGCGACGATATCGCATAAGTCATACTTCATATGACGGGCCTTAGGATCGCGGGACTATTTAACTTGACAACCGCAGAAAGAGCGGGACAGCACTAGAAATGACTTAGGTCGATCGGCGTAACTTTGCCTAACTTAATCGATCCTATAACTTGACTCAAGGGACGACCGAAGGCTATGCCAAGCCTTGTATTATGGAAACGTGTATGCTTTGTTGAGCATTTACGCGGGCAATGCCTATGACTTAGGCCAACTCAAGTGTCGGGACAATTCGACGGGACCGTGCATGCTCTAACAAGCATTCACGCAGGCGACGCCTATGACTTAGGCTATTTCTTAACTTTGTGTCGAAGACCAACTTTCCTTCTCCCAAGCCACGGGACGAAGGATCGAGTGTCATTTTTAAAGCACGCCGTGCACCAACTCTAAGCCGACCGTGGGACGTTTTCCATGTTCTAACTCATTTTGACCCGTCGGGATTATTCCCTTAGCTATGTGGATTCATATCCTTTATTATTAAGGCTACTTGTGAGAGTTGAAAACACGATTTATTATGTGAAGGCAAAGATGAGGCAAGTTCACCGAAACTACCCCACCTGAGCGAGCGGTCGCCTCGACCGAGCGATGTCTCCGAGTAGCCGTTGCAAGGCTAAGTCCGAACGCCGTCGGCGTTTCGATTCCTCCGATTGACTGAGCGGGACGGGGCACTACACTTGCCGCCTCAGTCCCAGGCATTCCAGTAGCAACACCCCCAGCAGTATGTCCTGGTCCAATCTCAGATTCAGAACCGGCAGAGAGGTTCCTAGCAGGATGTCTTTTCTCTTCCTCATGCCTTCAAATTTCTTGCTTGCATGATTGATTGTTTGATTGATTGCTTAGTATAGCTTGTCCTTGCATCTCTAGCCTCTTGATTAAATTTCGAGGACAGAATTCTTTTAAGGTGGATAGAGTTGTAATGCTCGTGGTTCATATTACGTATTTCGATATACGTGTACGTATCTTTGACTTGTATTGCATGTCTTCTGGCCTGGTTCGGCTTGTTTGGGTTGGCTTGGTTCGGCTTGGGTTGCTTATTGGTTCATCATGAAACAAGGGGAGAACCCCTACCTACCACCACCATCCCCATTTATTAGCCCCCTCTCCTTTCTCTCTCCTTATTACTCTTCTTCTTCCCCACCATTAACTCCTCACCTACCTGAGAGAGAGAGAGAGAGAGAGCTTAGGCAAGTGCATCTTGCTTCATGGAGGAACTCAAGATTTTTTGTCCCATTTTTTTCCTTGCAACATTCTAAAACTCTTTAGTGCTTGGCATTTTCAATTTCCATGGCTAAATTTTTGTAGATCTAAGTTTATTGTATTTTCAAATTTTTTAGGTTTTGATCTACTTAATCTTGTTATTATCAAGTTATAATGGTTCCATGTTGTAGAGTATTTTATTCTGCCCCATTTTGACCTATGGAAGTTCGGATTTGGACTCTGGATGAAGGTTTTGTGGAGCTTGGAAGCCATGACTTGCATGGTTCTTCTTCTCGAAAATTGGAAAAGAAGAACAGTTCCTGGCCGGATGGACTTAGCCGCATAGCCTTTATGCGGCAAGTTATATTCTGGACCGCATGTGATTTTCCCAGCCGTATGGCATTGAACTTGATCCAGCCGCATGAAGATTTGATTCCCAGCCGCATATAGTTCCCTGCCGCATGAGTCTAACCCAACCGCATGAATTAAATCCAGCCGCATGAGGACCCGAGTCCTTCCCGGCCGCATGGGCTTCTACCCGAGCCGCATGAGAACCCTTTGACCCGGCCGCATTGGCTTCTGCCCGAGCCGCATGAGAACCCCCTGACCCGACCGCATGGGCTTCTCAGTCCGAGCCGCATGACC
Organism: Iris pallida; assembly: GCA_029216955.1. Taxonomy (NCBI): domain Eukaryota; kingdom Viridiplantae; phylum Streptophyta; class Magnoliopsida; order Asparagales; family Iridaceae; genus Iris; species Iris pallida. Next base: position 16,540,564 of record JANAVB010021796.1, on the reverse strand, counting down.
CTGATTAATCCCAGCCGCATATGCTCACCTCTTCCTGAACCGCATGGCCCTGTTTCTTCCTGACCAACATATGCCCGAGCCGTATGGCTCTTTCCTGGCTTGTATTTTATTATTTAATTATTATTACTAACTAATGCCTTGTAACTCTCTGTGTAACTTGGCTTCCTTGACAAGAATGCTTGCACTATGCTATCATACACATATATCATGAATACGACAGTGACCCGTAGTGGTGCACTCATGACATGATAGTGGCCCGCCGTGGCGCACTCCTGACAAGAAACCTGGCATGATATATCTCGAATAGCTGTTGCGACGGCTAACATGACATGACCTGACATGACAAGTATAAATAACCTGGACACTGTGGTCGCTTGTGCTTGTACAAATGAACCAGTCTCGTCTTGCATCATGTTTTAGGATGGGACTCCTGAGTACCACGGTCAGGAGTACCTACTGAAATGGACTAAGGCTAATAATTAGAATAACACAGTAGTCATGAAAAGATTTCCCAGCTACAGGCAATCCCGTTACCAGGGCGCACTTGGGATCTGTAGCCTGCCGTCGAGTAGGGCACATTTCCAGCACACTGTCATGTGTTGCACCCTTCAAGCCACTTAAGGGTACATGTGTTTCCTGTACGATGTACCCACCTGAATTCAACCCCTAATATTCGACCTGGATAACCTGGATGGTCTGTAGGGCTTGTGGCTGTGGAATAATCTCGCTGCATCTTGTTAGTAACTAGGCATGTAACAACCCTAGTTAGTTAAAGTATCAAGCCGTACTTATTGCTTGGCCGTGATTGTTGAATGGAGAATAATCAGTCCAGTCTTGTCTTGATCGTGTACAAGCTTGTTACATATCCTGTTTTCTTATATTATCTCGCCGATAAATGGTGAGAAACCAAGTTCCGTTCAGATGAAGGGTTACAACCCTGGTCCTTGTTTGGTTTACGGGTTGTAACCTGGTTATCTGAATAGTCCCATGGTTATCTCGTCGTATATCATCCTGATATGCTTTCCTTATTTTCCAGTTCTTACTACTTATTATTACTCTGTGCTAATTGCTGATTTTAGTTCCTAAGTGAAGCTTCCTTTGTGGCACTTGCTCTTTCTGGGGTCTGACCCAGCTGGTTTTGTATGGCCAGATACCGGAGCAGCTCCAGAGGATCTACCGACTTTCCAGCCCAATGGTGACCACCAGGCGTAACCAGGACAACGAGTGGGTTATTTTTGGCTCACTTTATTGTAAAAATATTCTTTTGAGGCGTTTAGCCGACGAGCACTTGTTTAGCTCGATTGCACCTTTACTTACTGTCTGCCTACGGACTGTAACATGATTGACAGATCATAGGGTTGATCATGTATGACTAAACTCTTGCTAGTCCTCACATTTTGTAATGACTAGCTTCATGATCACCTGAATATGTAATGTTTGGGACACCTTACTATTGTATATTTGGTGATCTTACATCTTGTAACATTTACTTACTTGCTTGTGATTGAGACACTAGGCTTGTTCATGACCCTAAGAGACTGTTGGCTTGTAGTTAAACCCTCATGTATCTAGACAGCCGTGACCGTATAGCGAGGTGGGATGCACTTCAATATACGTAGCTGGCTATGTCTGCCCCGCTCTCCAGTATTCTGGTTCTGGGGCGTGACGCAACCTCTCGATTTTTTTATATGAACGAGATTGTAAACAATTAAATTTATTGTGGATAATTTATTTATTTTTATTTCTAATAGAATTCCAATTTATTGTGTGATGATTTATTCAAAACTTTTGTTTGCATAAATGAGCAGGGCAAAATAAATAAATAAACTATTTAGCAACGACAATGAGTCGTTACCAAATATTATGATATATTATTGAATTTTTGGCAACTCATTAATGTTGTTGCTAAATGTAACATAAAACAACGAAGTTCATGTGTTGTAAAAAATTACGTACTTGGCTTTGCTTAGCAACGACAATGAGTTGTTATAAAAAATGATGATGAATTCTGGAAAATTTGTCAACACATTAACGTTCTTGCTGAATACAACATTCGCGAAAGAATTATATATTTGGTAACACTGTACTATCTTTGGTAAATGTAGCATATAACAACGATTAACTCGCTTTGTAAAAGACTTTCACTTTTAGCAACGACACCTATGTCGATGAAAATAGCAACGAAAAAGTAGTCACGATGTCAAAAAGTAAGGATTCAACATCAACTTTAAAATTCTGTTGCCAATACTTTATATTACGCACTTAAAATAACGGGTTCAACTAGGACCTCTTTTTGTTGTTGAAATTTTTGGCAACGATTATGGTACTTTTAGCAACTAAATCTTTTGTTGCTAAAGGTCCAAATTTTTGTTGTGATTCATTGTCCTTACTTTTTCTTACTTCTTGTTTCTTTACTTCTTTCTTAAGTTACTTCTTCCTTATCATTTCCTTCTTTCCTTTCCTTGTTCCTTTATATTTTTCTTTCTTTCCTTTCCTTTCCTTGTTCCTTTATATTTTTCTTTCTTTCCTTCCCTTGCAAAAAATCAAGAGCCTTCCAGCAAGAAAAGAAGAATCACACAATTTTCTAGCTAGAAAGAAGAAGAACACAACAACTCCTTTTTATTCTTCTATACTATTCTTCACTCTTCTTCTTCCTTTTGGGTGTGTTTGGTAGGAGAGAGAAAATAGAAGGAAATAAAATAGAAGATGAAAAAGTGGGAGAAATGATTCATTTTCTATTATTAGACATGGAATAAAAAGTGGAAGGAAGAAAAATGGAGGCTTTTCCCTCATAACCAAAGAAAATATTTCCCTCCAAAAGTGGAAAAAAAAGTGGAAGAGAAAATGGAGGCTTATATTAATTAACAATTATACCCCCATATGAAATGCGTTATTTAAAAATTATCAATGAAGGCAAATGGTAAATAAGTATTTTAATTGATGATAGAATTGGTAAAACATATATATATATATATAATATATATATATATATATATATATATATATATATATATATATATATATATATATATATATATATATATATATATATATATATATATATACTTTTCTTTCTATACCAAACAAATGAGAGTACATCTCTTCTCTTTTCCATCACTCCAATCAAACACAAAGGAAGAAAATGATTTTTTTTCCTTTCCATATGGAAGAAAAATACATTAGTCTTTTTTTTGTTTCCATTTTTCTATTCTTCCTATTCAAACAAAGTCTTACTTTCTTTCTCTCGTTCTCCTGTAACCTATCATAGAACTTTACATACAACAATCGCAATTATTGATAGCAGTGTATTTGTACGACATGTAGCCTAGGATGTTTGTTACCTACTCGACTTGCCATATTCTGAGATTTGGACGTGACAAAAGAAGATATCTGGATTCAATTTTTTTCTCATATAAAGGACATTTGTGTCTTTTCCTAGCTGTTTAATGTAACTATACGTAATGTACTTATAAAAGTGAGGATTATATGGTTGTATTTGAAAATAAGGATGGAAAAAGAAATAAAAAGTTGGGAACCGAGCCTCCACTGTAGAACCATGAAGAACCTATTTGGCTTAGGAAGTGCTATAAGTTGTATAACTTGAGGAACATAAAAAAAATATAAATGAAAATAAAAAATTGTTGTAAATATGGATAAATCACCATAATTATTTGGTGTCTATAACCTATGCCTTTTGGTTATCCATAACCTATAGCTTTTGGCATTCTTCTTTTAATTGTCATCATGATATTAACCTCCATTGTAAGTCTATATAAGGGGTTCTTATCAAGTTGATTTGTACAAGTGAATGAAGAAATATTTTTCTCTATTGTTCATCTCTTTGCTTTACAATATATTATCAGCACGATTCTCTAAGGTGAGTTTAGTCTTGCATACATAGTTACATATTTTTAGTAAACTTAAGTACCGACTGTTCTTTAATATTTTGTGTGAGACAAAGAAAGTTCCAATTCATTATGTATGTACCACATATCTACCTATTCTTTATACATGTATGTATGAATTAGACAAAATTTTGATTTATTTATTAGCTGAAAGGCACAATCTGTAAAAGAAAAACATCCATAGTATAGGATATTATAGATCTTATTAATCTAGCATCTATTTCATAACAATGTCAAATACAAGTGTCAGATACTCTTGGATTCTCTATTGCATACATGAATATTACTACATCACATTATGCGGACACGATGTCACATATACAACACCTATTTGGTTATGTGCTAGTGTATTCTGGTCTTTGAAGTCAATTTCATTCAAAATAGATAATTCATGATAATTTATTTAAATTATGCACGAATCTCATTTCTATTTTTTTTTATGAACTTTACCGAAGTATAAAATTAATCTAGAATATATTGAATATTCTTCTCTTATTATGAATGAGTTCATTACATTAAATTAGATTATATGAAATTGCTATCTCCATTATTTTATTTTCTTTATTCCACAAGGTACAAATTCACATTGTTGTATATGTGAACCATATTATGAAAAAGTACCCAAAACACAAACCATGATGATCTAAAGATTATTATATAATGATCACATTGTTGTATATGTGATAAACATAAGACATAATTTTTTTATAGCGTTTCATCACATTGTGGCATATGTAAAACTTTGTAATATTGAAAGCACTTGTCAATTATACTATTTAAATTAATTTATCTTTAATATAATTATTTCTGCTATATAGATGTCGAGTCTTGCAAAGATTGAATTCAAAGCTCTTGATGTGAGCGGAGACAATTACTTATCATGGCAATTGTATGCGAAGTTGCACTTGCAGTCCAACAAGCTTGATGGTACTATTAAGAAGGAAAATAAAGAATCTTCTGAAGCCAAGGCTAAGGCTTTGATTTTCCTACGACATCATATCCATGATGATCTAAAGGCAGAATATCTATGTGAGGATGATCCATTGAGTTTGTGGACATCTCTAAAGGATAGATTTGACCATCAAAGGATGGTAATCCTTCCGATTGCTCAAAGTGAATGGTTGAACCTGAGATACCAAGACTATAAAACTGTTAAAGCATATAATTCTGCTCTGTTTAATATTGTTTCTCGCCTTAGGTTGTGCGGAGAAAAAGTAATAGAGGCTCAAATGCTTGAGAAAACCCTTTCCACTTTTCATGCAAGTAATGTGCTTTTGCAGGAACAATATCGTGAAAGACATTTCACAAAATATTCTGAACTGGTGACTTGTCTCCTTATAGCAGAGGCAAATAGCAACGTTCTCATGAAAAACCACAACTCTAGACCAACTGGGTCAATGGAAATTCTTGAAGCAAATGCAAATTTTGGGGTTACCAGAGGTCGTGGTAGAGGACGTAGAAGAGGACGTGGAAGAGGAAAAAGTTATGGCTGGAGGTATGGTCATGGTTATCAGCCTTATAACAAAGGCGAAAATAGTGGTTCACAAAAGAATAAATGGAACAAGTGGACAACACCCTCTAACAAAGGGAATTCAAATCCTCAATATAAACCAAATAAGGGTAGTACTGCTTGTCATAAATGTGACAAAAATGGATATTGGTTTAAGCAATGTCGAACTAATCAAGAAGAGGTTGACAAATTCAATGAATCGAAGAAAATAGAAGCAAATATGACAACATATTGGGACAATGACCAGCCACTTGACATCACTCAGTTGAATTGTTCCGATTTTTTTGAGGATCAAAATGGGAATCAGATTACCAATGAACAGTTTGAAGAAATGCTGGCGAATCCACCTTCCATTGAATGAGCACTCGGTCGACATATATTTTATTTCAAGTATTATGAACTTTTTACATTTGAAGTCATGTTTTTTTGTTTTCAGTTACCATCATGGATTATCTAGGCCATGAGAGTTTTTTGAAGAATATGTCATTACTTTGTTATGTATTTGAAAGTTGCATCTCTATAATATGATGTTATCGTTTGGTATGCTTAATTACTTTTTGTGTTAGTTGAGTATATGTTCATAAATTTTCTTTTGTTTCATATTGAAGGTATGGATATACGAAGGAAGAAAAATGACTTGGATATGTGTTTGGTAGATAGTGCTACAACACATACGATTTTGAAGAATCAAACGGTTTTCTCAAATTTAGTATTTGACATGCATAAAGTATCAACAATAGCTGGATCAGCCCATATAATTGAGGGTTTTGGAAGAGCACATATTATGTTACCTAATGGCACTCAAATTTATTTGCAAAATGCGTTATATTCAAGCAATTCCAAAAAAAATGCTAAGTTTCAAGGATATACGCAAAAATAGATACCATATTGAAACTCGAAATAATAACAACAAAGAGACACTATGTATCACATCTAATGTTGGGAGTAAAAAGCTCTCATTAGAAGAATTCTCTCGTCTCTCGGTGGGTTTGTATTACACCACCATTGGTATAATTGAATCACATATGAATGTGACAAAACATAAATTCAATGATCCTATCTTATGTACCATTTGGCATGACCGTTTAGATCACCCGGGACAAACTATGTTCAAGAGGATCATTAATAATTCTTGCGGACACTTATTGAAAAATCACGATCTTGGTTTACCAAAGAATCACCTATGTGTTCCATGTTCACAAGAAAAGTTTATAACTAGACCATCTTTCCTAAAAGTTAAGAATGAGTCTCCGACTTTCTTGCAAAGAATACAAGAAAAAATTTATGGTCCTATTCATCCTGCTAGTGGTCCTTTTAGATATTTTATGGTACTCATAGATGCATCTACTAGGTGGTCACATGTTTGTTTATTGTCTACTAGAAATCTTGTATTTTTTCATCTTTTGGCCCAAATTATTAAACTTAGATCTCAGTTTCCTGATAACTCGATTAAGTCAATTAGACTTGATAATGTCGCAAAATTTACCTCACAAGTTTTTGATGATTATTGTACATCATTAGGGATTGGAGTAGAGCATCTTGTTCCCCATATGCACACACAAAATGGGTTAGCTGAGTCATTTATTAAACATCTCCAACTTATAGCTAGACCTCTACTAATGCAATCTAATCTGCCAATTGAGGCTTGGGGATATGCTATTTTACATGCTGCATCTCTAGTTAGATTTAGACTGACTGCCCACCATATTTTTTCATCCATACAACTTGTTAGTGGTAGACAATCCAATATTTCACATTTGAGAAAGTTTGGATGTGCAGTATATGTCCCAATTCTACCTCCCAAACGAACTATGATGGGTCCCCAACGACGTTTGGGAATATATATTGGTTTTGAATCTTCCTCCATAATAAGGTATTTGGAACCAATGACTGGTGATGTCTTTACTGCAAGATTTGGAGATTGTCAATTTGATGAGAGAGTCTTCCCGCTGTTAGGGGGAGGTAAGCAACAAATTGTTCATATAGAACAATCCATTGCTAATGAACATCGTGAATTAATATGGAATACGCCTACTCTATCTCATCAAGATCCAAGAACTCCACAATATAAGACAAGGAGAATGATACATTTATAAGAGATTGCAAATCAATTACCTGATGCATTTAATGATACCGCAAAGGTAACTAGATCCCATGTGCCAGCTACAAATGTGCCAGCCAGAATTAATATTCATGTTGGACAAAATCTAAACAAGGCGACAAATGAATCTACTACTACACGTCAAAGGCGTGGTAGGCCTATAGGTTCCAAGGATAGTGCTCCTAGAAAGAGGAGAGTAAATGAAACATCTTGTCCTGATAAAAGCCCAATAGTGGCTGGAGCTCCGAAAATAGATAATAAAGATGTGCATGTTTTCAAATTCACTAAAATGCCTATGGATGCCTCTAGAGAGGCACAAGTACCTAAAAATGAAGAGATCTCGATATTCCATGCATGTTCAGGTGAATTATGGAATAGAAAAGCACTTGTCATCGATAACATATTTAGCTACGCAGTAGCTACTGAAATATCAAAGGACAATGATGATTATGAAAATGAACCACGTAGTATAAATGAATGTCGACAAAGAAAAGTTTGGCCAATGTGGAAAGATGCTATTCAAGCAGAATTAAAATCTTTAGAAAAACGTGATGTATTTGGACCTATAGTGGAAACACCAAAAGGCATAAATCTTGTTGGCTTTAAATGGGTGTTTGTGAGAAAACGAAATGAGAGAAATAAAGTTGAAAGATACAAAGCCCGACTTGTAGCACAAGTCTTCTCTCAAAGACCTGGAATTGACTATGTTGAGACATACTCTCCAGTTATGGATGTCATTACTTTTAGATATCTAATTAGTCTCGCAGTTTCTGAAAATCTTGATATGAGACTTATGGATGTTGTAACTGCATATTTGTATGGAGACTTAGAAACTGACATCTATATGAAAATTTCAGAAGGATTTACAATGCCATATAAGTCAAAGGACATGTGTTCAATTAAACTTAGACGAGCATTATATGGATTGAAACAATCCGGAAGAATGTGGTATAATCGTCTTAGTATATATTTGACTAAGGAAGGATATAAAAATAGTCAAATTTGTCCATGTGTCTTCATTAAGAAATCCGAAAATGGATTTTCGATAGTAGCAGTATATGCGGATGATATAAACCTGATCGGATCTCCTGTAGAATTGGAGAAAACTGCAAACTATTTAAAAAAATAATTTAAAATAAAAGACTTGGGAAAGACAAAGTTTTGTCTCGGTTTGCAAATAGAACGAAGTTCTAGTGGAATATTAGTGCATCAATCCCGATATATCGAAAGGATTTTGGAATGATTCAGAATGGACAAAGCACATCCACTTAGTACACCTATGGTTGTATGGAGTCTGGATTTGGATAAAGATCCATTTCGACCAAAGGAAAAGATGAAAAAGTTCTTGGTCCTGAAGTACCGTATTTAAGTGCTATTGGAGCACTACTATATCTAGCACAATGCACAAGACCAGACATTGCTTTTTTTGTTAATTTATTATCTAGATATAGTTCTGTACCTACACTTAGACATTGGAATCAAGTTAAACACATAATGAGATATCTTTGTGGAACAACTGACATGGGATTATTTTATTCCGGTAATTCTACTAATAACTCTCATCTAGTTGGTTATGCAGATTCTGGTTATCTTTCTGACCCTCATAAGGGTTGTTCCCAAACGGGTTATGTGTTTATTAATAATCATGCAGCTATATCTTGGCGATCAACAAAACAAGGTTCCGTGGCAACTTCCTCTAACCATGCAGAATTAATTGCATTACATGAAGCAACAAGAGAAAGTGTGAGGTTGCGATCGATCATTCATCATATAAGGGTAAATTATCAACTACTCACATTTACAGATAAGCCTACAACAATATTCGAAGATAATGCAGCTTGCATTGTGCAAGTCCGAGAGGGATTCATCAAAGGAGATCGAACGAAGCACCTTCCACCAAAATTGTTTTATGCACATGAGCTCCAAAGGACGAAAGTGATCGAAGTTAAGCAAGTAAGATCAAATGAAAACTTAGCCGATTTGTTCACTAAGGCACTCCCAAAGTCCACATTTCAGAAATTGGTACACGGAATAGGCATGCGGCGACCTAATCATCAGACAAACTAGTTGTTTCAGATCCATTGTATCGAGGGGGAGTATGACTTGTACATAATATTTTTGAGTTTTGCGTGTTGTACTCTTTTTCCTTAACTAAGATTTTTTCCACTGGATTTTTTTCTTAGTAAGGTTTTAATGAGGCAACAAATGCGTATACACCACCAACAAATTAATGGTGTATATCTAAAGGGGAGTGTTGTAAAAATGGATAAATTACCATAATTATTTGGTGTCTATAACCTATGCCTTTTGGTTATCCATAACCTATGGCTTTTGGTTATCCATAACCTATAGCTTTTGACATTCTTCTTTTAATTGTCATCATGATGTTAACCTCCATTGTAAGTCTATATAAGGGACTCTTATTAAATTGATTTGTACAAGTAAATGAAGAAATATTTTTCTCTATTGTTTATCTCTTTGCTTTACAATAAAAATACTTTAGTGTGAGACCGATTTTAGACTCCGACAACTTCTACGTGAGTTGTAGACCCACCTCAAAGAAAAATATTCTATTAATGTACCTTTCTAATACCATAGTGCGACCCACTTTTGCAAAGTTCTTGGAGTTTACCCAAAGTCCAACCAAGGAAGAATGGGAGTTAAGAGGAATGTATTTGGCTTAGGTGGCATGAGGGCAAGCCACCTAACATACCGATCATGTTTTTTTTTCCCTCCAAACACCAAATACAATAACTATATAAATTTTCCATTTTCGTCCAAACTCCATAAGTTTTTATCTAAGGTGCTGGTTGTTTACACCTCTAAAAAACATTACATATTATTTGGTTGTCAACCATTACAGAGACAATGTCTAAATTTTGCCTCTAAAATACTTAGCGACAAAACAATATGAACAAATTTTTTTCTAACTTTCATTAACAAGATATAAGTGTATAATTGTCTAACAAAATCTATTCACTGATGCAAACAAACAACTTATCTTTAGAAATTTTATTTATATGAAAACAAATAGGTTTTTTAGACTCAGACATTATACTACTCAAAATTTAAATTTTAACTACTAAGTTGCAATCACCCAACGCTATCGAAGTGGAGTTGCGGTACTTTTTGTTGGTGTTTTCACTAGGCTTTAAAAATTTTTAGTCTCACATTAAAAAATCACCATGGTGTATATCTCAATATAAAGCTATATTTGTGTTGGAGTATGCACATGGGTTGAGTTGACCCATGTGGGTTAATTTTTCTAGAGGGTTAAGTGTAAGTCACTAGGAACAATCCATTGTTTTGACACTCTCTTTGGGAATTCATAGGAGCTAAGCCCCGTAGGGACTTAGCGATTCAGACTCGGACACGGGCTCGGGCTCGGGTTCGGACTAAGGGCGTAAAGTGGCATTTTGATGACGCACTTTGCATGGCGCTCGTGCGCGAGTTGCTTGCTCGAGGTGCATAAGCGGTCATGCGCATATGCTATGCGGCTCGACATCTTTGTATCTCGGCGGCTATGCGTTCTGGAGCTGGGAGTCCAGGAACTATGCGTCTTGGGGCTATGAGTCCTGGCGCTATGCACCTAGTTGCGGGTGGCTGCTTTCGGTGCTGTCAGGCCTGTCAACTGTCATAGCTTTCAGCGTGGGAGGCGCTGTCAGTGTCTGGCGCGTTGCTATGTCTAGAAATAGTACTCTGTGCAGCGGATTTCGTGGGAAATGGTCGGACAACGCGTATGGACGCATGAGCATGTCTATGCGCCCATAGGTGCTGGACTGCTCTATAAATAGAGCCCCACTCCTCTCATTTAAGGGAGTTGGAAGAGAGAAAAAGTCCACACCACCACAGAGGGACTAAGAGGCTGCAGCGGCTCTATGTGTCTACCCCAGGAGGCCTATGCGCCTTGGTGAGCTTCGGCTCTAATGAGTTCCAAGTCTTCGTGAGAGCGACCCATAGTGTTTCAGAAGTTCTTGTGTGAACTTGTTGGTTCCTGGGAGCACATCGTGTATGGGATGAATCTTGTTTAGAGCAACGGTGACCTGTTCACCCCAGCAATGAGATGGTTTTTTTGCTTTTTTCTTGTTGTTTTCGTTCTATCTCATTGTAGTGTCTGCGAACGTAAAAAGAAGAACGATTTTGGTTATTTTTTCTTCATCCTTCTATGATGTGAACGTTCTATCTCAATTGCAACTGCGTTTGCAAGGAAGAACGGGTTCTTTTATTTGTCTGCTTGGTTTTGGGGTTTCCCATATGTTGCTGGATTCGTGAAGTTCGAGGAGCAGGTCTCTTGCATGAATCCCTAGAATTTTTCTTCAGGATTAAACAGAGTGCAGACTGAAAAGTCTTACATGATACTCTGTTGTTTTCTAGCCTTAGTTCTCATCTTAGTACGCCTCGGGACTAACACTTTTCTCCTTTTCTTTTTAACTTCGAACTTTAATTGTCATTTTTTTAAATTATATACTAAATTTCAACTTGATACCCTCAATTATTCCATATTTCAACTTGATACATGTCACGCCTCAGAACCAGAATACTGGCAAGTAGGGACGGACCAGGCCAGCTACGTATACCAAAGTACTTCAGTACTCCGAAATAACGTATAAGCTGTATAGATAGGGGTCGCTACTATAATCCAACATGCATTCCTAGGTCAAGAATCCTAGATATCTCAATCACAGGCAGTAAATAATGTACAAAAAGTATGATCATCTGGAATATAAAATAGTAAAGCGTCACAAACCATCATATATCAATGATCATGAAGCTAGTAATACAGAGTGGAGAACTAGCAAGAGTAATAGTCATAAATGATAAGCTCTAGCTATAGTCTAGAATATGCACATCATGTCTAAACCCGTAGGTTAAATGTCAAGTCCAAATACGAGCTAAACAAGTGCTCGGTGGCGAAAAGCCTCAAAAGAATAATGTACATAACTAGTAGGCGAAAAGAAGGAACCCACTCAGGTACTCTGGTGCTCTGGGTAATCACCAACGAGTGGAAGGTATGAAAGATCCTTGGGCATCTCTAGCATATCTGGCCAAACAAAATCAGTGGGATCAGAGCCCCAATAGCAAGTACCATAAAGGAAGCCAAACTATGAACTAAAACTAGCATGCAAATCATAACAACTCTAAAGTAAAGCAGTAAAAGCAGGAAAAGAATAATGTAAAGGTACCACGAGAATATGAAAGAAAACTAAAAACATATAAGGGAACAGCATGTGAACATGTGAATATACATGGTATGTAGCATGTGATAAAACCGAGCATGTGGGACAAGTGGTAAGGACAAGCATGCGAGATATGTAGTGAAATCAAGGTTGTAACAGAAATGATAGCATGTGAGAAAATAGCAGGAAGCTAGGTACTGAAATAAGATAAATTGGAACAAGACTAGACTAAACATGAATGGACTCCATCCATCAATCACGGCCAAACAATGAGTACAGCTTGATACTTTAGCTAACTAGGGTTGTCACAATCCTAATTACTAACATATGCAAGTTTGAGAAATCCAATTCCAGTTACCTGCCCTGCAGACTACCCGATTGATCCAAGCCAAAAGAAAAACAAGTATAGCAGACACACTGCAGTAAGAATGCGTGTCCTAAGGAGGTGCCCCACTCGACAGTGTGCTGGAAGTGTGCTCATCATGGCAGATAGCTTCAAATCTTTAGTATATATATATAAGACTATGAAACAAGGGGTGCAAGTAACCGGAAAAATCTCACCTCCCAATGATCTAGATAATCAAGCTAGTTGTATAATTCTTAACATTTTCATTCAGGATTTCGGGTGTGGCATTCTGCAGAATCCATCCTAGACATGAGACATGCAAGACTAGACAAGACAAGCAAGAACGTGCACTATAACAAGCCACAACAAGACATGACAATATCAAGACAAGCATCAAGACTGGTGTGCGCCACGACGAGCCACTAAGGTAACTGGACATGTACTGGAATTAAGAGTGCACCATGATAGGCCACTATCTAGTGAGCTAGAAAAGGACATGTACAAGAGTGCACCACGACGGATCACTATCAAGTAAGTATTGAACATGGCATAGACTGTAAAGTATAATAAATCTGGGAGAGCATAGCAATACAAAGTGAGTATAGAAGAACATATGAACATAAGCTAGTGTCAAGGGTATATAGGGTGTACAATCATTCTTTAAGTATAAAAGGTCATCTAATCATGTTAAGAATTCATTACACTCGAAGAAAATCTCAAAAACGGACAGAAACGGACAAAAATAGCCAAAAACAGCCAAATTCAGCATACCGATGGTATACTGCGGTATATCGGCGGTATTTCGGCCAAAAACAGAAATTTTTTGGACAGAAAGTCGGTATACCATCGGTATACTTCGTAATTTCGTCGGAATTCCGATTATCTAGGCATCTATAAAATTCCAGAATTTACCAAAACTTGTTTCGGCCATAAAAACTTTATTTTAAATCGAAATTCGGATTTTCCAAAGTCAAAATCATGATAATTGAATTCTCTACAACATGGAAGTATTAGTTTTCACAAATTAAAACATTTGATAGATCAATACCTCAAAATACTCCCAAAATAGGTTCTCGGGATACCGAAACGAGTTTCGATTTCCACCAAACTCAAAATCTATGTATACAAGCTAGGTGAGGGCCTCATATATGCATATGTGACCAAGATCCATGATGGTAACCCCAGTTTCGCTCTTGATACCGAGTTTTCTACTAAGTTAATGTTAGATTTTAACAGAAAATCAAGACCTAGTTCTAACCAAATTTAGAAACATGGATATAAACGAGAATTATAAGGAAAACATTTCTAACAAAATGAGTTTAGGATAATTCTAAGCATTTAATATATACCAAGGAAAACAAAAATGACAACAAATAATATGGTTCAAGAATTTGGCAAGATGTACTTGCCTAGGTTAAGCTCCAAGCCTAATCTTCTACTCCACCACCAAGAGGGGTATGAAACCACACTCTAGGCCTCAAGGCCAAGCCTTCCTAAGCACTTGGGGAAGAGAAATAAAAGTAAAAAGGAAAGGAAGAAAAAGTGAAAAGATGAAGGAGAGAGAAAGTAGAAGGGTATATATAGAACAGGGAATTAATCTTGACCATTGAATGGTGATCCAGGTCAAGATCTAGGTCAATCATGACCATTCAAACAAAACCAAATATCCATTGAATAATAGGGTACATCTACACTATTCACCAAAATATCTAAATACTATTCATCAAAATATCTAAAATACTATTCACGAAAATATCGAAAACACTATTCACGAAAATATCTGAAATTAAAAATATCTAAAATGTGGAAAATCTGTCCGGACGGTATATCGTCGGTACAGAAAGGTATGCCGACGATATACCGATTTTCAAGTAAAGTCTCAAAAATCAAGTTTTCTTCCGATTCTCCGGAATCTAAAAAATACAGAATACAGTATAAAATATGTATCTACATACAAATACAAATACAAATACTGTGAGACGAGTCTTACAATACCTCAACTACAATTGTACAACTTAATACCCTACGGATGTTAATAGAAAATTATAAATGAAAAAAATACCTCAATTCTCTTCTCCTCCTATATATCCAGCGGCGGCAATGCGCGATAATGGTGGCAACAACAAGCGGGGGTGGGGGAGGAGGGGTGCAGGCAGGGTCGCATGAGGGTGCAAATGGGGCATGGGAGGGTAGGGGTGCATGCAGGGGGATGCAACATTAGAGGGTGGGATATGTAGGGGTATTTTTGTCATTTTTCTAACGGAATAGTTAGTCCTGATTGACGTAGAGTATGGACATGAAACTTTTTAGTAGTTGTTGGTATCAAATTGTTGGATATTAAAATTTAGGGTATCAAGTTTAAAAGCATGAATAGTTGAAAGCATCAAGTCAAACAAAAGGTTTTTTCAAAAGGCACTCCAAAAGTTACTAAAGGCTAGCCTAGTTTAGAGGAACTTTTATTCATGGTGGCCAAAAACTTACTATGGGCTGCCCACACTCCCAACTCCCTAAACCTAAACATTATAACTTTTACTCTCTCTATTCAAAATCATTTTTCCTCATTCACCACTCCTCCAATTGAAAATCCTATACTTTTCACTCCTCCACCTCCTCCAATTCCTGCGTCAATCAATTCTTGAGATGGCAAACAAAACTTCCTTTACTTAAAGCCCTGAACTTCTTTCTTCTCCACCTTCCTCCATATTCTCCGTCTCTAATTTTTTGTTTGTATTTTTCATTCATTTTCATAAATTTTCTTTACAATCATTGTTAATGCCAAATATCATAGTGTAGTAACATAAAATATGTTTATGATAAACTTTGGGCAAATTTTTGAAGTTTCCAACCCATTTTAGGGTTTCGAAGTAAGAAATTCTGCCACAGTCGTGTCTGAGAAGATTTAGGATTGTAGAAATTTTCTACAGTCCTCTATGTTGTCAGGACTATAGAAATTTTCTACAGTCCTGAATACTTCAAGTTATACAACAATTAGGAACAATTCATTCATTTTACTCCCTAAAGGACCATTTGTTCTATAACATTTGTAAGCCATATATTTTCATACTCTCAATTCAACTTTATTTAGGACCACCTAATTATAGCAAATTCTTTAACAAAGGTTTGCTAAATTTTTGTAAAGGACTGTCAATAAAAAAATGCTTAGGACTGTCAAATTTTTTGACAATCTTAAAGAAAATATGATGTTCATTGAATATCATGGTTTTTTTAGGACTGTTAAAATTTGGCAAATTATAAATGCACTTCATTACTTACTTAGGGATAGCCCAATTTTTTTAAGTTACAAGTTTGCCACTAGAAAAATTACTCATGGCTAGTACGAATGTTGGTATATAAGTCATTTTTCTTTTTTCTTTTCTTTTCTGTTCTTCTTCCCTTCTCCCTCCCAAGACCCTAAATATTTTTTCTTCCAAATCTATCTTAATTCGTGTTATTGCCTAAATATCATCTTCTAGTAACTAAAATTGATTTAGTATTCATTCTAGATGGATTTTCGACGTCTTGAATCCTTTTTAGGATTACGAACTTCAAAATTTGTCCACAGTCGTGACAGGGACGATGATGGACTATCAAAAATATTGACAGTCCTACTAATTGGATGGACTGCTAACATTTTGACAGTCCTACATAAAATATTGAACAACATATATTTTTAGGACTCTCAAAATTTTTGACAGTCCTACGTAAAATATTGAGCACCATATTTTTTTAGGACTGTCAAAAATTTTGACAGTCCTTCTGTAACGTCCCAGTCCAAAAATATGCAGGACTAGGATACGTATACATGCTAGCTACGTATCAAGCGGACTCCAGCCACTCGAATACGTATAAGCTGTCTTAGTTTCCTAAATCTATCTATCAAATCAATTAACATATATCTATCTCAATCCACATAATATAATATAAAGAATAAATAATATATATCATGGCCTGCAGCCCATTAACGTATATGTTTGAGTAGACTCGAAGAACAATATAGGTCAACAAAACTAGGCTAAATAGCGAAATACAGGTAATGGATAAAATATGAAATCATGACAAATACCTGAATCGAAAATAACAACACCTCAATGATCATGAACAATCTCTGCACAACCAACTACCTGCAGAGATCACCAGTTCCTTAGAGGGACGTAACAAGGTACATACTTTAGAGAGATGTAAAAGGTGTGAGTCCCCTAAATTTTAGGGATTTTTCTAAATAAATTATTTTCGATAATTTATTTTTATTTAATTATTTTTTATCATTAAATGCTTTTTTCTGTGACTTTGATTTCTGGAGCGTTAGAGATGTCAATCTCTGGAAACTTCCTTCATGAGTTTGTAGTAGACAAGATTATCTTTATTTTAATATATCATGTCCCACTCAAACTTGTTCTCTTATACTCTTTTTACATCACACAAGTTCGGATCAATTTAGGCCATTTGATCGTTGAATAATTATTAATAAATTTCCCAGTTTTATCTTTGATCATCATATGCACGTTGCCGTGACTTTTAATTTAGGAGCACAAGACTAGTCGTTTTCTCAAAACCACTTCTCGTGCATGATCTAGTCGAGGTACCCTACACCCATGACCTTCGTGTCCTACTCAAACACACCATCTTGTGCTTCATTTGCATCGCACAATTTTTTTGACACAAGACCCAATCTTAATTCATCCCACGAAGTCATATTTATTTCCGACTTGAATTGGGGACACCCTTTCGACCCAAACCTATCAACCCAAAATATGGACACGGCTCACATTAAGCCTACTACCTACATGACTCTTGTGTCCCATTCAATTGAGCCCCCGCATGCTACTTATTTATCCGTGATCATAAATGACTAAATTAAATCAATTATTGCACCAAGTCCGATTTTGATCCGACCTGACTCAATTGAACCCAACCCAAGCTTCATATTGTCCTCTCATGACTACCCAAACATCCCACATAAATTTTTTTATGACAAACACCAAACACCAAGTGTGTCCACTCAAAATATTCAAGGGACAACTCCAATGACCTAATTTAATCTTGGCCCTTGATTTTGCCTCCATCAATCACTACCACTCATTTCTATATAGTACACACTCACACACACATACCCTATTGGCCGGCCCATATTCCTAAAATTTATATCTCTTTTTTTTTGTGAAGATATCACTCTCTCTCTCCCTCTCTTTCTAAAAACATCACTCTCTTTCTCTCCCTACCCACTCACACACACAACCCCCATCACCATTAGCACACCCCCCCTCTCCCATCATAGCCGACATCTCTCCTCCTCATCTTCTTCTTTTTATACACCATCATCTCCTTCTTCATCACTCATCTTCATTATCAACGTCACCATTTTTATCTCCTCTTCCTTAGCACAACCGTGTACCAACCCCATCACCATTATCATCAACATCTTCACCACCATAAACATCTTCATCTTCTCTTCCTCTTTCCTCCTCCTTGTCAACCTAAGCCAAGTCGTCCAAGCACGGCTAACATGCGGCCAGCCGCGACCGGCTGTAGGCAGCGCAGCAGCAGCAGCTGCAACAGCAGCAGCTGCAACAGCAGCTCGGGCAGCAACAGCAGAAGCTAGCAACAGCTCCGACAGTGCCGACGGTCGCGCGCGCCGTCGCACACCCCCTCAACCTCCGACGAACCCCGACAAGATTCCCATGCAGCGCACCTTCATCTCTGATGCGAAAAATGGGCGATTCGTGCATTTCGTAAGAAATTTCGCCGTGATGCGCGCAAAATCGAAGTCAGAATTCGTGTTTCGTCACAGCAACTTTGTATGAGTTTTCTGGACAATCTGATCGTTGGATCGTCGATCCGTTTCTTCCGTCTCAATCTCGGTATATACCCCTTCACCCCTATCAGGTTCTAACCGTTAATTCCATCATTTGCTAGATAAAAATCGGCCACCAAGTTGACCCTTTAAATTGTGTATATTTTGGACAGTTTTATGAAGCCAACTTCGTGGACTCGTATCTCCACCATCGCAGCTCCGATTGGCATGCCACTTATTCCTATGCACAGCTGGTATAACCATCTTCTTGTCCCTCAAGTTTCGTTTTATTGTGAGCTTGTTTGGTTGGTTGAATTTGACGCCAAAGTTGGCCGTCCGAATTCGTTTCCAACTTTTAAAATCCTAATTTTGGACCCGGAACTCCGGATTTCAATTTCGACACCACCAGTAGACTCGTGGCATCGTTCTGACACAGATTCATATAAAATTTATTAGATTTGGAGGACGTGAGCCCCGACATGCATTTCGGTGCAAGACGGATCCCAAAGTCCGAGTCAACGGGTCATTTTGAGATCGGCTCATCGGAATTCAATTTCGGATATACCTTTGAGTTCGTATCGTCATTCTGAACTCGTTGACATATTCTTTGATAGATTTAGTGGACTTTGTCTCCGACACGTATTTTCGTGTAAATCGAATTCCAATATCCGGGTCAATAGACCATTTTGATATCGGCTCATCGAAATCCAATTTCGGATATACCGTTGAGTTTGTATCATCATTCTGGACTCGTTGACATATACTTTGCTAGATTTAGTAGACTTTGACTTTGACATGCATTTCTGTGCAAATTGGATTCCAATATTCGGGTCAACAGACCATTTTGAGATCGGGTCATCAGAATCTAATTCTGGATATACTATTGAGTTTGTATCGTCATTCTGGATTCATGGACATATATTTTGCTAGGTTTTGAGGACTTTTATCCTGGCATATTTTTTGGTGCAAAGTGGATCCAACACGGACACCATTTTGATCCAAAATTACTTTTTGTCCCTGTATCCAAATTGGACTTATGGGTAGGCTATTCTAGCTATTTTGACCATTCTGGGCACGTCAATGATGGTTGTTTCATCATCTGACAACATCTGTAGACTTTCTCCCTTATCTATCACCATTTGTTATAATCTTTATCTTTTTGGTTCGTATTTTGAGATCCGTGTATCAGAATTGAGATCCGTCGATTCTAGTGATTTTACATCACTAAAATTGATAAGTTAACTATGTGGATGATTATAGAGGCTAGTTTTGACCTAGTTTAACATAGAATGGACTAGGAGTTGACCAGTTGACCATAGTCAACTGTAAGTCAATCTTTTACCCAGTTTGACTTAGTTTGACTGAGTTTGACCTAGAATAGGCCTAGAAGCATAGAATTAATATATTTATATATATTGTTTACTCTAGAACACTAAGTAACTTTGTATATTCATATTAGGTCTCTGTGACGTTGATTCAGGCATAGACCCTCACTTATTGCTCAGGACAGCAGGCGAGTACATTCTCTGATAGTTTTTATTGTCTTAATATCTGCTATATCCGATTCAGTTGTAGTATTTTACTTGATTTTTGACATGATGGTACATGGACTAGTATACGTCGGATCCTGTCATGAGACGTCATTCCTTGGTTACCATGGTACATTGGTACATTGTTCGATCTTGTTTTCTTGTACTTGTATAGACGCTGATTCCTACAAAAATTTGCTACCCTCTTAGAGAATCCAGCATCATGACGTGACATGTCTGGATCCATTATACTACTCGGGGATGGAGACTTATTAGAGGTTATGTGATCATACCCCACCATTATACTACTCGAGGATGGGGAGTTATTAGATGTTGTAGTTAGTATCGGGTACTTCACAGTGCTCTACCCCTGATACTACGACGTAGGCTGGACGTGGCCCACGTATTCGTATCCGTATATCCGGGTGCAGGTCGTGACACGTTTTTAGTGGTGGTCCATGCAGGTCAGTCTTTACGATTAATACGAAGTCGTGATAGAACTTGAGCTTATCTGTACTACTGTAAGCCTGCCCTACGATTAAGATTGAGTCATGGAATATTTTAGAATTTTGGTACTCAGCCACATATTAGGAACTCTTGATAGATTCCAGGAATGACCCCTGGGAGTTTTATTTCGAAAGTTTTTCGAGCCTATTTTCCACTTGCTTCTATTCGTCTTGATTTTGAAACATTTGTCCGTTATCAAACCCTATTCTTGCATTGGGATGAGTTTATGGACCCCAGAGGGAACTAGAATGTAGAAGTTGAACTTATATATCATCTAGGTTGAGAAGAGAATATGATTAACCAATCTTATATAAAGGTTAAGATTTGTTTTAGATTATGTTCCAGGAATCTGACCTAGATAGTACCTTTGGGACATCCCCTGAGCACTTCCCTCTAAACCCTACATCGGAATCTGTTTTCGCTTGTTTCCATTTACTTATCCTTGATTTGTTGATGAATTTTGAAACTTGATGTTCGTTGTTGACTTTGATTTTATTTCTAGATAAGATTTTATGAATTGAGTTAAGATATATTCTGATAACATATTTGATGAGGACGATGAGAAGGGTAAATGTCTACTTTATTTATGGAGTTTAGAATTTATCGCAGTCATGCAAGCTAGCATGACGAGGACATGGAGCCTGATTTTGGATATACTATCCTAGTTATGTAATTTAGATTTTCTTGCAGCCATACCGGATGGAGTGGTAAGGAATCTAGATAACATGGTTATAGGGTGTATACCTTAGTTATGGACTCTATCGTTTATTGCAGCTAAGCTTACTGGCGTGGCAAAAATTCTGGCAACATGATTCGGATAGATGTGTATGGTTATCAGATCGTATCTTAAATTGATTCACTTCTTTTGACCAAATGAGCATGAACAATTCCTACCATTATTTTTCGTCTTATCATTTTTCCTTATCGTATGATGATTTTCTCATCTTATCATTATTTCTTTGTCATAATTATCAACTATCTCGTATCTACATCTGTCATCTACACTTTGAAAATTTTAAAATTCTTATATCTCTGTACCTTGGGGAAAAAGTCGAAGAAGTATCATAATCATCTATCTCGTAGAAGACGAATTTGTTATCAAATGGTATCTTGGTAGGAATATGAGATGTTGGACATTTATAAAAAAAATTTAGGATAAATATATGATTGAGATTGGAAATGAAATCAAGAGGCCGATATTATCAATTGGGAAAAACGATTACACATGGAGAATTATTTTGAGTATGGATTATTTTAGGAGGAACGAAGAATGATTTCAAGAATTGGAATGTGCATGAAACTGTAATATTTCATAGTTGTTATTACAGCCGAGGAGGACATTCAAGGACGACTGGATTTTGAGAACCTAAATATTTTTATAGTTACTGATTCTTGAGATGTTTCATTTTGAACTAAGGCAAAGTACTAAATTTAGGGATTCAAGATACATTGAAAGGATATTATGATTGCATGCAGTAATGATGCTAAATTAAATAAGTATTGGTATAGAATGATTGAGAACTGGTGGAAAAAAATTTGAGTTATAAGAAAATCTACAGATTTTGTAAGATTACCAAATTTAAGAAGAGTGATATCTGAAGGTGTAGTGCCCTGACCCGCAAGATGCCTTATGATGGATGGTTGGTTCGATGAAGCCTTGTTGGATTTGGGAATATGCGAAGGATCGCTTGGAAGGCTATACGATCGTGGCAGAAATCGTCCTATGAATGTGAGTAGTGTTGAACCCTTCAAAGATCCTTTAGCTTCACGCTTAAAATAAGGATGAGTATGCTATGTTTCTTGTTGAGTTGTTCAATAACACCTTGTATGGAATTCAGAAAGATAATAAAAGATAATTAATCACCTGAACGTAAACTGTTGTGACTAGATGAATTATATACTTGTACGCTGTTGCGATGAATTACATGACAGGTGAAGGCAAAGTACCAAATACTTGGGCGGTAAGTATATCGAGCTTTGGCTTGATGAATAGTTGGTAACACATATGTTAAGACCCAAGAGCTGGGCAGTGAGTATGCTTGAATTGCATTCAAATGAATGTATACTAAAACAGATGCTAAGTCCCAAAGGATTGGACGGTGAGTACCTTGAGTTGGTTGAAAAGATGTATGGTATCAAAGATGTGGTATAAGGGATTGGGTAACAACATTCTATTATTCCGTCGCCGATGTAGAATGTTGATTACGCCAAGACCCTGGCAAGATGGCAAGATGGCAATACGAATGAGAATGATGGATGAATTAATTAGTTTTCCTTATCATGAATTATATGTTTCTTTATATATACATTGCATATAGTTGCATGGTCATGGACAGCTTGTCGACAAGGTGGTTCCTCGAACGGTATTCCTGGGCCTTGGAAACCGGTTCGTCCTGGGGGAAACCAATGCTGAAGTAGTAGCAGTGCTGAAGTAGTAGCACGGTATACGGGACTTGCAGTGGGGCTTGTCACGACCCGCACCTGTTTTTTTTTAAACGGATACGAGACGTGTCCAAGCCAGCCTACGCCGCAGTGTCGGCGGTAGAACGCTGTCACGGCCCTGAGATCAAAATCACAAAATAATGCTCATTCACATAATTAATTTAACTTACAATGATCATAAGTTTTACATTTGTACAAAAATATAAACTTGTACAAATAAATGAATGACTATAACTCAACTATCTAACTAGTCTCTTAGGCTTTTGTCTGCAAGTATTCTCGTCACTCCCCAAGCTAGGTGAAACCACGGTTAACCTGAAAATGTTGGTTTCCAGTCAGGAATGGAACGAGCACAATTCACTGAATACAATTTCAAATAAAGAAAATGACTATAAAACAAGGTTAGACATCAATCATGAGTTTTGAAAATAAACAGGAAATACAGAAAACCAATAGCAAATAAATAGACACAAAATACTTTTCCCAACTGTTAGAAGTACCTTTGATATGTGATCGGTCTGGGGCACTACACCGCATGGTCAACGAGATCTACTTGCATGAAAAATAAACACGGTCTACGAGATCTACTTGCAGAAATTAAACAATGTCTACGAGATCTACTGTAATAAAATAAACAATGTCTACGAGATGTACTGCATAAAAATAAACACGGCCTACGAAATCTACTGCATGAAAATGAACACGGTCTACGAGATCTACTGCATAAAAATAAACATGGTCTACGAGATCTACTGCATGAAAATAAATACAGTCTACGAGATCTACTGCATAAAAATAAACACGGTCTACGGTCGGATCACACATCCTTGGTACTTCTCATTCCCGACTCAACAATTTATAATAGAGTATAAAATCACATAACCAATGACTAATCAATGAAATATAGCAAAGATCAATATCGAAATGCAGACAATAAACTGTACTCGCCTGTGGTCCTCTGCTGGTGAAACCGACAGTCTGAACTACTCAATGTGCCACAATAGACAAAACCCATACAACAGTCCCCGGATGCTGAAATAGAAAATACCAATGATCTCAGAATAGTCAAATTAGCGAGAATTGTCTATCCTTAAGTCCAATTCTGGACACAGAGGCAAAACGGTAATTTCGGGCCAAAACGGTGTCCGCCGTTGGACCCGCTTTGCACCGAAAATCATGCCAGAGTCAACGGTCTCTAAAGTCGTCAAACTACATGTCTATGGATCTGATTTTCTGATATGAACCCAACCGTATGTCCAGAGTTGGATTTCGGCGGGCCGTGCACAAAATTACCCGTCGAGTCGGACTGTAGGGCCCGCAAAACGGTGATCCGATCAACTGTCTCAGAATTAGACCAAACTTGGCGTACAGGACCAAAAAAACGATACGGTCCTGTTGCCGCAAGTTTCGTCTCGATCTGACGAGCGTGCACAAAGTAATTGAGAAATTTGCACGGGAGCCGATACGGTAAATTTCGACGGATACGTAACAAATTCGTCGCGCACACGCGACCAATTTAAATTCTGCCAAAGCCCACACGACCACGAGGCCGTTACGCACCTTTCGATATCTTCGGTTCGTGACCATGTCGCCCGAAATGGTGGGACGGACGTGGTATCGGAGTGATTTTCCTATTTTCTATATTTTTGAAAACAGATTTTTCTAGGATTTTAGAATCAAATATCTCTCCATATATTAGATGAAAAATAAATCTACAAGAAGGATCCTCGTCTTCTATATGTTGTCTTTAAAATTTGTTCAGAGGGTTTACCAAAACGGTCGCTGGATCGATCGGAATTGATCTTCCCACAGGGGTTCAAGGACTGCCCTATACCCTGTTTCGGGACAGGGTTTACCATCGACTTTGAGTCGATTTCCCGTCGACTCGATTACAAACCTACTCAAACTAATTGAATGACGTTGAAGGGGGTTAGGTAGGGTTCGTACCTGATCAAACGAGACAAAATTTGGTTGAGCGACGTGGTCAAAATTGCGTTGCGAAAGTGGCTTCGCTGTGACTAATACCGCTATTGATCCGTTCAGTCGTGCGCGGCTCGACGCGTCTGGCCGACCGGCCGACTGGCTGTCCCGCGGTGGATCTCGGCGGCGCGCGTGCACGAGTGGACGGGGCGCGCAGGGTGGTTGTGGTGGTTGTTCGTTTAGGGCTTTGGAGTTTCGCAAGAAAACTCTCTCGATCTCTCTATCCCGTAGGTTCTTGTCTGTTTATATATACAATTATTTTCCATAAATACATTCACTTTATTTATTGTGTATCTGGGAAAATTACAACTGTAGGAATTCGATCTAGAAGACGATCGCTTTATCCCTTAGACGATGCGAAGAAGAAAAGCTCTCAAAATTTTGACAGTAATTTAGATCACTATGTATCTGTACAATAAATGAGAAAAGAACCCTATTTATAGAGTCAAAAATAACTAAAAAAGATAACTGTCTTCACAGCCTGTGCATAGTTGAAAATCACGCAGGATCTAACATACGCAAGGTTGTGAGCAGTTACTGGACGTGGCCTGTAACTGTTGGACACATGGCAATCATGCATGAGTCGTGTGCAAGTTACAGGACACGTGTAATGTCCCAAATTCGTGATACGTATTTAGTATACATATACGTGTTTTGGACCCATATTTTATTTAGTCATGATTAGTTATCTTGGTTTATTTTGCATTGGCTTGGTTTTAATTGGCATTGATAGTTCAATTGGTTTTAATGGTTTATTGGTTTATTTTGGATTAGTGAGGCTTGGTTTATTTCATGGTTCATTTGGTTTAAATTGCTAGAGAGAGGGTTTATTGGCCTTGACTTGGTTCACCTTGGTTTATTTTAACTTGGTTTATTTTGGATTGACATGGAGAACCACCACCACCATAAATATCAATTTCCCTCTCTCTCTCTCCTCATTTATTTTTCTTCATCTTCTTCCTCGTTACTCTTTCCTCTCCACCAACCACCAACCTAGGCAAGTTGCATCTTGCTATCACTTGAGGGCTACATTTTATTTGTCTAATAGCTTTATTATCTCATTTTAAGCAACATTAGAACTTGGGTTTTCTCCATTTGGGGCTTGGAATTTTGTAGATCTAGGATTGAAGTATTTTTGGATTTTGGTGGTTTTGATCTAAAAAACTTGTTCATTTTCATGTTTTGATTGTTCCATGTGGAAGAGAATTCAATTTTACTCAAGTTAGAACTTTGAAAATCTAGATTTGGCTTTGATTTGACTAAGATATGAAGGATTGAATTTTGGGTGTTCTTGATGTTCCTCTCGGCCTGGAGAAGAAGATCTACAGTCTGCGCTCTTTAGCGCAGCACTGAACCGCGCAGCCTCCCCGCGCCGTGCTCTTTAGCATTGGTCGTTGACTGCGCAGCCTAGTCGCTGCCCGATTGCGCAACCAACCCTGCGCCATCGGCTCCTGTGCGCTTGACCCCTGCGCAGTCTGTATCATGCGCCATCCATTGCCTGTGCAGTCTAAGCCTGCGCAGTCTGCATCCTGCGCCATCCATTGCCTGCGCAGTCTGCATCCTGCGCCATCCATTGCCTGCGCAGTCTAAGTCTGCGCACTTCGCAGCCTGCGCCAACCATTCCTGCGCAATCCAATCCCCTGACCCCTTGCACAATCCATTGGCTCTTGGAGTTTTGGTTTTATTTCTTTAAGCCTGGCTCTTCTATAGTCCAGTATATTGATATTTTATTAGATATTTTACGTCCATTTTATATCCTTACGCCTTTTGTCATGAACTTGATTTTACTTAATATGTTTGGAATGACTATTGTACATGGCATGGTATGACAAGGAACTAGCATAACACGACAGTGACCCGTAGTGGTGCACTCCTGACATGACCAACCTGACTTGATAGTGGCCCGTCGTGGCGCACTCCCGACAAGTACCCTGACATGATTTATCTTGATAACTTGATAGTGGCCCGTGGCGGCGCACTCCTGACTTGACTTGACGTGTAACTTGTAACTTGACTTGTATAACCAACTCTGACACCGTGGGTGTTCCTGCTTGCTTGCTTGTACAAATAATCCAGTCCTATCCCGCATCATGTCTAGGAGGGGACTCCTGAGTACCACGGTCAGGAGTACCTACTGAAATGGACTAAGGTCAATGATTAGTATAATTCACTAGACATGAAGAGATGTTCCCCAGTTACAGACGATCCCGTTATCCCGGCCGCAAATGTTTGGACTTGTAGCCTGCCGATGAGTAGGACACATTTCCAGCCCACTGTTATGTGGGGCACCCACCATTGTCACTTAAATGATTGAACTCTATTGTCACTCTAATGCATTGTACTCTCTAAATTGTCTCTATAATGATTGCCTGGATAACCTGGATAGCTGCAGGGCCTGTGACTACTTGGAGCATCTCATTGCATCTTGCTAGTAACTAGGATTGTGATAACCCTAGTTAGTTAATGTAGAAAGCCGTAGGCTATGATTGGTCGTGATTGATTGGATGGAGTCTAGTTCAGTATAGTATTGTCTAGAAGTGATTGATTGCAAGATTGTACCAGAATGATTGAATAATTGTCACTCCAGATTGTCACTATAATGATTGTACTCTATTGTCACTCTAGCGTATTGTACTCTTTATTGTCACTTTTATCATTGTACTCTCTCATTTTTTTCCCCTTAATGATTGTCACCGTTAGCAATAAATGATCAGAGACTAAGTTCCGTTCAGGTGAAGGGTTACAATCTCGGTCCTTGTTTGGTTTAAGGATTGTAACCTGGCTTCCGGAATAGTACCTTCGTCTTCTCTTCATATATTGCCCAGCTATATTTTATTTAGCATGATTCTCCAGTTGTCTTACGTCATTGATGCTTCACTTAATTACTTTCTCTGATTGGGACAAGTGCATTGGTAGTGCACAAACCTTAATCTGTGTTACTTATTATTTTCTTACATGTTGAATGCTAATGATTTGTTGGTTTTAGTCCTAAGTGAAGCCTCCTTTGTGGCACTTGCTCTTTCTGGGGTCTGACCCAGCTGGTTTTGTATGGCCAGATACCGGAGCAGCACCAAAGGATCTTCCTGCTTTCCAGCCCGATGGTGGTCACCAGGCGTAACCAGGGTATTGAGTGGGTTTCTTTTGTTCTCCCACTGTAATATTGTAAATTATTCTTTGAGGCGTTTAGCCGACGAGCAAGTGTTAGCTCGGTTGCAGCTTTTACTTATTGTCTGCCTACGGGCTGTAACATGATTGACAAGCCCCGAGGGTTGATCATGTATGACTGAACTCTTGCTAGTCCTCACATTTTGTAATGACTAGCTTCATGATCATTCCGAATATGTATGTATGGGACGCCTTACTATTGTGTATTTGGTGCTCTGACATCTTGTAATTATTATTAGTTGGTTGAGATTGAGACAATAGGCTATTTTATGACCTTAAGAGACTGATGGATTGTAGTGAAACCCTCACATATCTAGACAGCCGTGACCGTATAGCGGCGTGGATTCCACTCCATTATACGTAGCTGGCTATGTACGCCCCCGCTCTCCAGTATTCTCACTACCAAATTACAGTATTTTAGCGACGGCCATTTAGCGACGGAAATTTTCCGTCGCTATTACCGTCGGATCACCGACGGATTTGTGACGGAATACCGACGGAAAGCAGTGGACAATTTTTTTTATTTTTTTATGTCCATATCCGTCGCTACGCCGTCGATAGGTCGTCGGCCAAGTAGCGACGGTTTTATATCCATCGCTAGAACGTCGCATATTTTGGCGGCAAAAGCCTAAAATATTGGCGCGAGATTTACTGACGACTTAGCGACGGAATAATCCGTCGCTACTCCGTCGCTAATTTCTGTACCCTAACTTAAATTGAACCGACGGGGGGGAAATTTTCATTCCCCCCCAAAACACTCTCTCTCTTCCCTCTCCCTCTCTCCGACGATCTCCCTCTCTCCGACCGGCGATCTCCCTCTCTCTCTCTCTAAGGTATGCTCTCTCTCCCCCCCCCCTCTCTCTCTCTATCTCCCTCTCTCTCTCTTTTACGATTTGGGGGGTTGGGGGGCTGTCGTAGTGGTCGGAGAGGGTGTGAGGCAGGGGGGTTTCGGGTATGGGGTGGGGTGGTCGGGGCAAGGGTGGAGTGGGGTGGTCGGGGGCAGGGGGGTCGGGGAGGGGGTCGGGCAGGGGTGGGGGGGTGGTCTGGGCAGGGAGGGTTCGGGTAGGGGGTGGGGTGGTCGGGGCAAGGGTGGGGTGGGAGAGGGGGCAGGGGGGTCGGGGAGGCGGTCGGGCAGGGGTGGGGGGGTGGTCTGGGCAGGGGGTAGGAGAGGGGGTCGGGGCAGGGGGGGCAGGGGGGTGGGAGAGGGGGTCGGGCAGGGGTTGGGAGGGGTCGGGGCAGGGGGGGCAGGGGGGTGGGAGAGGGGGTCGGGCAGGGATTGGGGGGGGTCGGGCAGGGGTTGGAGGGGGGTCGGGGCAGGGGGGGCAGGGGGGTGGGAGAGGGGGTCGGGCAGGGGTTGGGGGGGTCGGGCAGGGGTTGGGGGGGGTCGGGGCAGGGGGGGCGTAGGAGGGACTCTGGAGTCCCCGCGCAGGAGTCCTCCTCCTCCTCTCCCACAGACACACACACACACACGGACACACACACACGGACACACACACACAGACACACACACACGGACACACGGACACACAGACACACACACACACACACAGACACACACACACACACACGGACACAGACACACGGATACACACACACAGACATATATATATATATATATATATATATATATATATAGTCATAAGTTTAAGTAATTTATTAATAATATATATATATATATATATATACACAGACACACGTCGTGAAGTCTAGTATATATATTTGATTAGCTAAGGTAGAAGTTTAGCCTAATTAAGGTTAGTTTTGACAGAGTTGACTTGGACTCCTAATTTGACCTAGAACTAGCCTAGTTGACCTATTTGTATTTCGATTGATATCATATGAATAGTTTGCCTAAGATTTGATTGGGTTGGTTTTAATGTATGGGTAAATTAGTTTACCTTATTTTAGAGTATGACTACGTAGCTAGTGTGTAGAGTAGTATATGGTTACTAGATCCTAGTGTAGAGTAGTATGTAGAGGAGTATGGCTACTAGTGATATATAGATATGTAGGTCCATGTGTATCTGTATCGAACTATCGCTATCGGTATCGAACTATCGCTATCGGTATCGGACTATCGCTATCGATATCGAACTATCGGTATCGATCGAACTATCGGTATCGAACTATCGCTATCGGTATCGGACTATCGCTATCAGTATCGACCGTATATACTTAGTATCGGGCGTAGCGGATTAGTATCGATCAGTATATAGGTTTGGGTTAAGATCAAGGTTCAAAGTATCGGTATCGGAATAGTAGGCCGAATAGGAGGCCGAGATAGTCGAATGAGAAGAAGGGAAGAAGGGAGGAGCAGATGGGTCCAGAGCCATGGTGGAGGAGGAGAAGTAACATGAGAGCAGTTTCCGCCGTAACATCTCCTGGCTCTGCTGGCAACTGAAGTCCAGATGCTATAAAGGACGATCCTTCGCTGAAATCGACTACAACACCCATCAGTTCAAGTTCATTCCTATATGAGTAGATTCCAATGCCATAGAAGCCATCAGTTTGTTGAAATATTTTGATTTGTGTCATCCAGATTTTGCTGCAGAGCCTAGAAATGTACGCCTGGCGCTATGTTCTGATGGCTTCGCCCCTTTCGGACAGTCGGGATCTCAATAGTCATGCTGGCCGGTCATTCTTACCCCTTACAATCTGCCACCATGGATGTGTATGAAGACTTCTTATATGTTCTTGACAGCTATCATACCCGGTCCCAAAAATCCGACAAAGAATATCGATATATATTTACAGCCGTTGGTGGATGAGCTGAAACAGTTGTGGGAGATCGGCGTCACGACCTATGATATTTCCAGAAAATAAAACTTTCAGATAAGAGCTTCACTCATGTGGACAATCAATGATTTTCCAGCATACGGTATGCTGTCGGGATGGAGTATGCACGGCAACATGTCTTGTCCGATATGTATGGAAAATAGTAAGGCGTTCCGCCTTAGACATGGAGGAAAAACTTCTTTCTTTGACTGTCACCGTCAATTTCTGCCAACGAGACATCCTTGGCGAAAGAACAAGGACGCGTTCAGATATGGAAAACAAGAATTTTCTGAACCTCCTGCCAGATTGTCGGGATACGATATTTGGGAAGATGTAAAGGAATTGCCCACCGCAATGGAAGATCCATCGAACAATCGTGTCGAGGGGTTCGGACAAAGCCATAACTGGACCAAACGGAGTATCTTCTGGGACTTGCCTTATTGGAAAGATAATCTTATTAGGCATAATCTTGATGTCATGCATATCGAAAAGAATGTGTTCGATAATGTCTTCAATACCGTTATGGATATTAAAGGAAAGACGAAGGACAATCCAAAAGCAAGACAAGACATGGCCGAGATATGCAAACGTCATAATCTAAACTTGATACAAAGGGGAGCTGGTGGACAAGTAACTAAGCCGATAGCGCCATACGCATTGAGCAAGGAAGATAGATTAATAATCTGCAAGTGGATATCTACTTTAAGATTTTTCGACGGCTATGTGTCGAATTTGTCTAGATGCGTTGATCTCAATGAACGCAAGCTAACAGGAATGAAGAGTCACGATTGCCACGTGTTTATGGAAAGATTACTGCCCATTGCGTTGAGAGAGTTGTTGCCTTCTGCTGTATGGGTTCCGTTGGCCGAGCTGTCTACATTCTTCAGGGATATCTGTTCAACTAAGCTCACGGTGCAACATATGATACAACTTGAGGAGAAGATTGTCTTAACAATTTGCAAGTTAGAGAAAATATTTCCACCGGGTTTCTTCGACAGTATGGAGCATCTACCGATTCATCTAGCATACGAAGCCCGTGTCGGTGCATCTGTTCATTATCGATGGATGTACCCCTTTGAAAGGTAAATAAAAATCGATATAATTTAAGTGGATTTTACAATTCATTGTTAATTCTCAAGATAATTTGTCTCTCTAGGTATCTACATCATCTAAAGAAGAAAGTTGGCAACAAGGCTCATATAGAGGCTTCGATATGCGAAGCATATCTTATCGAGGAGGTGTCAAACTTTTGCTCCATTTATTTCGATACTCATGTTGAGACAAATCGAAATAGACCTCAAAGGAATGACGAAGACGTTGAGGAAGGAGGTATATTCAATTTAAGGGGCAAGCCTATTGGGGCTAGTAAGAAACGGTGGTTGAGTGACGATGAGTATGATGCCGCTCACCGATATGTCTTGTTAAATTGTGACATACAAGAAGTGAGAGATTTGGAGAAGTAAGTGACTACACCTCGTTATAATCTCTAATTTGGTGAGGTAAGTGACCACACTAATTTTTATTCTCTCTAACAGTGTATTTAGAGATGAAGTCAAAATAAGGACACCCGATATTACCGATGAGGGACTTCAAAGAGAGGTTGATTTTACCTTTCCGTCATGGTTTCGAGATTACGTAAGTAACTGAGATAATATGTTATGCGGCTACCATTTAAATATATATATGCAACTAAAACATTTAAAGTTTACAGGTTTTATTAGCTGAACCAAGTACACTCACAAATGAGAGCATTCGTTATTTGTCATTGGGACCGAAGAAGCATGCAAAGACTTGGCCCGGCTATGTCGTTAATGGCTTCAAGTTTAAGACAACTCAACATCCTATAAATGCCGAATTTCTCAATGACGGCTTCAGTACGAAGGATTCTGGTGTTTGCATAAGAGGCACAATCTATGACGACGAGCCGGACTTTGACTATTATGGAGTGCTTCGGGATATTGTAGAATTACAATATAGTGTCCCATTTGATATGCATATTGTTATGTTCAAATGTGAGTGGTTCGATACGACACCAAATATCGGTTGGAGAATCGATAAACAATTTGGATTCATCGATATAAATCATCGCAGGAGGTATAGAGGGTCCGACACGTTTGCGATAGCAAGTCAGGCTGTTCAAGTCTACTATACAAGCTACCCAAGGCGTCGTAGAGATCGCTTTGACTGGTGGGCAGTATGCAAGATTAAATCTAGAAATACATTCAACGTTGGAGACCCAGCATACCAAGAGAACCAGATCGAAAAGCCCCAATACTTGGGACAACAGTCTTGTGACATGGATGTTGAATTTGAGGTTGATATACCTCTTGCTGATGAAAATAGAGGGGAGGAAGAGGTTGATATACAAGACTTAGATGTCAACCAGGGGAGAAAGAGGCGTCTTGTCCCAAGTATTGAGAAGAAGAAGAAGAAGAAGAAGAAGAAGAAGAAGAAGAACAAGAACTTTATGAGGATGAGGATGAGGATACAGATGAATTCGACGATGAGGATGAGGATGATGATGATGATGAGGCCGAGGCCGAGGAAGAGGACGATGACGATGATTAAATATCGCTATATTTCAGTTGTATCTTGAAGCACCCAATATCTAGTCTCGAATCCTAAATTACCCTATTACATTTGGATTTACAATTACAAGTCTAGTGGAACACAAGATGCCCTTTCATCAAAAGTTACAAGAATTGTACTTTGTTGTATTGGTGCGTGATTTTATCAGATTTTGTGTATCTAGCTTTTATTCGTACTTCACTTCTGATTGTAATATTTATTTCAGTTTGGGATATTTGCGTATTATTGTATGAGTTTCTTTTTGCAGATGGCACTCCTAGGCCTACTCGTCTGGGCGGCACTCATCGCCCTGTTGCTGGTATGGATATGTTTAGTTTTATATTCATTTATAAATCTATGTTGTCGGTATTTTGTTTATGTGTTCTATTTACAGGGCATGGTTGCGAGCACCCGTACTGGTGGTGCTGGCCGTGGTCGTGGCGGTGGCGACGGCGACGGCGGTGGTGGTGGTGGTCGTGGGCGTGGGCGTGGGCGTGGTGGTAGCGGTCGTGGTCGCCAGCCGCATTCCCCGGATGTGACCTCCGATCCCGACTTGGAGAGCCCGAACACAGGCTCTTCCCGCCGTCATTCTACCTCGGTGCCACCGACATCGTCGTCGAGGCCTGTGACTCCATCCGCTAGCGGATCCGTTCCGCCACCGGATGTACCAGCGGATGCAGCAGCAGATGCAGCAGGGGGCCTAGCAGTTACTGCAGGGTGGGCCTCGGAGTACCCCGGGATTCAGTTTCATCCTGTTACTGGGGAGTACATGCGCGGACCCGCGGATCCCCCGACGCCACCAGAGAGGATGGTGGGCGAGTTCCGACGACAGCTATGGCCCGCTGGTGAATCGTAAGTAAATTTAAGTTAATTTATTAAATTTGTTTTATTTATTCAAGTTAATAATCCAGTCGTTGCTTCTTTATAGGTTTTTTCCGTGGGATGCTGCCCGGATTCTAGGGCGCATTATCCGGGATAACTACCATGGCCCCTACCTCAATTTTTCTGAGGTGCCTCAGGACATGAAGTACGTCTGGCTCGACGAGATGAGGGTATAAATCCGTCGGTGAATTATTAATTATTCTTTAAATCATTAAATTTTTTATTACGTGATATTTGAATTTGTATGGCAGAGGACGTTCTGGTGGCCCCCCCATCGCGAGAAGGCGATCCGTAGGACCTACAAAGCCGCCGCCGGAAAGAAGATACGGGATGCGGTGTACGACCTTCGTAAGGCGCATACGAGGAAGGACTGGATCCGGGCGGAGTACTATGAGCAGATGTTGGAGAAGATGGATACTCCGCAGTTCAAGCTGAAATCGGAGAAAGCTAAGGCTAATCGACAGGCCGCGGGTCTGCATACGGGGGGATCAAGGCCCCACGCATCGACGCATGCAGATTTGGTGAGATAGCACAAATTCAAATTCATTCTATTATTTAATTTCGTACTGTTAATATACGAAGTTAATTAAATTCTACGTATGCAGGCCCAACGGGCGGTGAAGCAGGGGAAAGAGGCGGAGACGGTCACCGCTCACGATGTATTCGTGCATACGCACAAGAGGCGGAAGGACGGGAGCTTCGTCGACGCGAGGGCCGAGGAGACTGATGTAAGTACTTACGTTTATGAGATTTATGTTAGAAATATAATTATTGTTAAGTTAATTAGATAAACTTAGGATTCAGACTATAACTTAGGGAAACATAGGATTTAGATTATAACTTAGGAAAACTTATAGTATAAACACATTCATTGGATAGGCTGCGTATCGTGAGGCACTTAGTCGGCTTGAGATCGAGCCCCCTTCCGAGAATATCGGCAAAACGACGCCCACCCAGACGCACTCTTCTATGGCCGCTCGCTACGACGACGTGTTCGTAGAATCCGTCGGCGGCGTTAGGAAAGGGCGCGTCTACGGCTTAGGTTCCATGGCGCCCTCGTTGCAGCCGTCCCCGAGATATCCACCGCCTCTGCCTCCCCCAGCGCCCCCGGTTGACGATGTGAGGGTGCAGCTTGCGACTCTGACCTCCGCGGTGTCAGATTTACGGGCGATAGTGTTGGGGCGCTATCCGTCTGCTTCCGGTCCGTATGCTCCCGGTCCGTCTGCTCCCGGTCCGTCTGCTGGTGCTCCCGGTTTATCTGGTGGTGCTCCCGGTCCGTCTACTGCTGCTGTCGGTGCTTCGGATCGACCTGGTCCTTCTTCTCCCGGACGGCTTTCGTTTAACTGCTCTGCGGACGCCCGCATCGTATCGGATAACACCATCTTGATGTTCCTTGACATATTGTCGCCAGAGCAGCTACGCGCGCTTCCAGACCATGTCTTGTCCCAAGTGCCGACACACACGGTGGAGGAGTACATACGCAAAGCGGATGCGGCGGCACGAGCACGAGACGATCCGACGGACGGAGTTTGATTTTGTTTATGTTGTTGGTTTTGTAGACATTTGGATACATTGTATGTTCGGATATTTTTTTTATGTTTGGATAATTTAATGTTGGATATTGGATATATTGTGTTGGTAATATTTTGTTGGATATTGGATACGTTGGATATTGGTGTCGGATATGGATATTTTGCATATGGATATATGGTGTTGGATATTGGATACGTTGGATATTCGTGTTGGATATGGATATATGGTGTTGTATATGGATATTTTGCATGTTTGATATTGTGTTGGATGTGTTGTATAAACAGGAAAGAGTCTGTTTGCAGTATTTTTTTTCAAAAATTAGAAGTTAGCGACGGGCTGGCGACCACTCAGCGACGGATAGTCCGTCGCTAACTGGAGAAACTGAGGTTAGCGACGGAAGTGGCGACGTAAAAACCGTCGCTACCTGGAGCATTTCAATAAAGCGACGGATTGGCGACGGACGATCCGTCGACCTAGTGCTGTTTGATGTCCATAAATTTTAGCTTTCGCGACGGATTGACGACTAACTTACGGCGGACTGGCGACAAAGTCCCGATGGACTATCCGTCGCTAACTGTAGGAATTTAATGTATCGACGGATTGGCGACATAATATCCGTCGTTACCTGGAGAATTTTACATTGAGCGACGGTTTAGCGACGGAATGTCCGTCGACCTGGTTCTGTTTGATGTCCATAAATTTTGCAGTTAGCGACGGATGTTTTGTCGCTAATACGACGCTAATCCGTCGTACACCTCGGCGGATTAGCGACGGCATAACGACGACCTGCCGTATGGAAAAATCTCTGATACGCTTTTACCGACAAATTTACGACGGATTAGCGACGGATATTGCGTATCAGAAAATCACTGATACGGTTTTGCCGACTCTTTAGCGACGGAGTTTTCCGTCGCTAACCCTATATCCTGATACATGTTTTGACGAAAGCTAGTCGGTAATCCGTCGCTATATATATTTAAATGCGTCGACGGTATTCCGTCGCTAAGTCGTCGCTGAGCGACGGAGTAGCGACGGATATGTTTTAGCGACGAGGTTATTCCCGACGGCTGTTTTACCAAAATATCCGTCGGTAATCCGTCGGTATTTATTTTTGGCGACGGACTACCGACGGATAAGGCCGTCGGTAAATCCATGTATTTTGGTAGTATCTGGTTCTGGGGCATAACAACACGCAAGCGAGAGATCAGTGGCATGGCTGCCACGTACTCCAATTTGATGAAATCCACGCAGGCTCGTTGAGGACGAAATCCACGCAGACTTGGGTCAGAAAGCTTCAAAATCCACGCAGACTTGGGGCAGGAAGCTTCAAAATCCATGCAGACTTGGGACAGGAAGCTTCAGAATCCACGCAGACTTGGGGCAAAAAGCTTCAAAATCCACGCAAACTTGATGAAGGAACATAGAAGTTCAAAATACATGCAGACTTGAGCCAGAAGGCTCAAAATATACGCAAGCTTGAGGCAGGACTGCCAGCTGTCTTGATTCGATGTGCCTCGACTGACACAAAATCTCTGACAGTAATTACTTTGTCAGTCGTATTAAATGACAAGAAACTCTTTTGCTACGCCAATTTGTTGAAGGCTGAGTCTTGTTGAAGAAGATTTCAAAAGTCACGCCAAAGTCGGCTGTGATCTCTCGAGTTCCGTGCATAGGAGACATTCTTCGACTGTCGTGCTGTCAGTCATAATGACATTTCTGACAAATGATGAGCTGTCTCTAGCGTGATTTTTAAACATTTGTCTTGATCAACTTAGCGTGACTTTGAGACTTTGTTCTGATCAACTCTGCGTGACTTTGAGACTTTGTTCTGAACAACTCAGCGTGACTTTCATTTTTAAGGCCTACAAAACCCCCTTCAAAGTTTTCGAAAAATGATAAATTATTTCGAAATACTTTGAAATTAAGATGATAAAATGAATTTAGTCACGCTGAGATGACTTTTTAAAGAGATATTTACTCCTTAATGCTTTGAAAACATGCAAATGAATTTATTAAATGTCATGATGACTCTTCATTTTTCGAGACTAATTGCATCCAATTTATGGTGGAATATGAACCGCCGGCGTGCTTCTTTATATAAGCGGGGAGAAGATTCGACTTTAATCTTCATCTCACGTCAACATGACACCGAAGGAGAAAGCTGAGGAAGAAACACGAAAGTTGGGTTTTTGTGCCCATGGCGACCCTACTCTCGGGGGTAAGGAACCGAAGCCTTTAGTTTTCGAGTTCAAAGATGACCCTACACAATTAGCCAAGAACTTCCTGAGCCATTTTGGTATGGATGGCTCATCTTCTTCCGACGGGCGCAGTCTCGCAGAGCATCGGGAAGCGCTCAATGCTCTGTTACACCGTATGGGGGTCAACAGCATAGAGGAATTGGGCGCCAAGCTCAGTCATTCCACAAAATAGGGCGCGTTCTTTTATGTTTTTTTTTCTTTTGAAAATGTTTCACTTCTTTTCCTCTTTTGTAAGGCCATCAGTGCTCAAATATTTCTATGGTACGCCTTTGTGCTGAAAGCTAACTTTACTCTGAATAGCGTGCGCTAATGAAGAGCTTTAGGTGACTTCTTTGACGATTTCAAATGTTATGCTGTCTTCCAAAGCACACGTGACACTCATTCCGTGATCATGAGCGCTTTTTATTCGGATCTTTCCAAAAATAGACTTGCACGTCCCTTTTAAAATAGGTAGCTGAGTTTCACGCATACTCATTCCTTCATTCTTTTTCTTCTTCTCTGAGAATGACCTTTTTGTAAGATTTTATTTTTCAACAAGAAATTGATGATAGCAATGCTTTCTGATCTTGATTTCAATGGTGAGTCCAGTATTGTAGCCCACTTTTCACTGTTGAAGATGAGCTTTTGTTTCTGACTGAACAGGATGCGCTTGACTGGCCAGTGCGTACCAAATGACATTTCTGTTGATTAATCTCTTTTTCTTTGCTGTTTTCTGCAGAAGCTTGGCTGAAATTTTTTTCTAGAACTGGCATTGGCGATTTGGATGCTGTGGAGAGCGTTCTTCTGACACCAACATCAGGGAGCTCATGCGCTTTTGACGCGCAAATTAGACAACTCATAACTCTTCGTGGAATAGAAGGGTCTTCCTCAGATGGTAGGAAGAGCCTTTATACACGGAGAGTTGGATGGTGGAGTTAACTCTACCCCGAGAAATCGGGTAGTAGAGTTCCTTTCAAGGCAGAACTAGGAATTGTATCCCAATGTTGGATACATTCCTATATCCTTTGAGAGGTCGCTCCTAATCCACCAGTTGTATTGGCAGCAACACGTCTTCGTGCTGCCCTACTCTGGGGTTTTCCTCTCGTCTGAGAGATAAGACCAGAGTTTGATTCCTGCTGTTCTGGTTGCCACTGGGGCTCAGACAATTAGGAATTGCCACCAACAACGAACCCGCCAGAGAAGATCAAAGAAGAAAATAGATCTCCATTAGATTGTTGTGTGCATAGAAATGAAAATCCAAAATTGTAATAGATTTCCATTATGATTTATAAGAAAGTTTAAGAAAATGTAATAGACTTTTTATAATAAAATGAGAGTGTAAATGATAATTCTTCTATGCTCAATGATTTGTATCTATTTGGATGAGTGAATTGTGGACATGATAGATAATGAAATCTTCTTTTCTGATTTATAGTATATAATACTATCAGAGATAATATGGACGTGATAATATGTAGGAACTCAAAAGAAAATAGATTGATTTCTATGCAGAGGTCAAAAGTAGGTCAATTCGGCATTTATCCAGAGGTTATGAAAACGTGATAAGTAACGAATCTCCATTTTTTAATAAATTGATAAAAGATTATGAACGGATGAATCGTCAAGTGATAATGAACGGATGAACCGTCGGATGAATATAATAAATAAACGGATGAACCGTCAAGCATTAATGAACGGACGAACCGTCAGATGAATGTAATAAATGAACGGATGAACCGTCAAGCATTAATGAACGGACGAACCATTGGATGAATGTAATAAATGAACGGGTGAACCGTTTCATTATTCGAGGAACTTCTGTCTATAAATATAGCAGAAATCTAACAAGAACGAACACTTCTACTCTTCAACATAAAAATGTCGTTTGAAGAAGCATCCAAGAAGGCTGAAATCGTCTCGAAGGTTCAGAAGGACACTAAAGAATGCCCTACCGATCCAGTTCAGCCGAAGAAAGTAGAAGCAGGCGAAGGTTCGTCTGCACCCAAGCCGCCACGAGATATTCTGGACTTTCTACTTGATCCAGGAAAGACTGAAGAAGAGGAAGCCATGAGGATGGCAGCCTGCAAGTTTCTCGTGGGCTCCAGCAAAGAAGTTCTCAGTTCCTTTGCTGATCGCATTTTCGAGAAGGACGGCAGCAGTCCGCGTCCAAATATAGAGAAGGATGATAGTGATCTTCCTTAATATCATGTACTATCATTCATGATTAAAATAAAATACAATTTTATTTATAAACATGAATTTGTCTGCTGATTAATATTTATACATAATACTTTTTAAGGAATTTGCCATTAATAAGCATCATAACTTTTCGACCATCAAGTTCTGAGAGTTG
Organism: Iris pallida; assembly: GCA_029216955.1. Taxonomy (NCBI): domain Eukaryota; kingdom Viridiplantae; phylum Streptophyta; class Magnoliopsida; order Asparagales; family Iridaceae; genus Iris; species Iris pallida. The sequence goes on along the minus strand of JANAVB010021796.1, from coordinate 16,499,763 downwards.
ATAAGCTCCATTTGAGAATACTCTGCTCACAATATAGGGACCTTCCCATTTTGCGTCGAATTTGCCTTTGCTCATATGAGTCATAGTCATAGGACGTCTGACTGTTAGAACAAGTTCTCCTTTTTGATATGCTCGAACTCTGACTTTCTTATTAAAAGCTCTTGAAATTCTAGCTTGATAGAATTCAATATTCTGTTGAGCAGATAATCGCTTTTCATCCAGAGCTTCTAACTCCTGAAGTCGAAGACGGTCATTATTCTCGGCAGTAAGTTCATTAGCGATTGATATCCTTAAAGAAGGAATTTGAATCTCTAATGGAAGAACAGCTTCGCATCCGTACACCAGAGAGAAAGGTGTACATTTAGTAGCATTACGAACTGTAGTACGGTAAGCCCACAAACATTCACCGAGTTTCTTACTCCAATTATGTTTGTTAGTAGAGACAAACTTCTTTAAGAGTTTGATGATGGTCTTGTTGAAAGCTTCTGCTAATCCGTTAGTTGCTGGATTATATGCGGTAGAAGCCACATTGTTGATCCGATGATCATCACAGAATCGAGTAAATTTCTGGCTGACGAACTGTGGACCATTATCATGAATAATACGTCGAGGAACACCAAATCTGTAGATGACATGATGTTTGATAAAGTTGATGACATTGGACGTCTTGACTTCAGATAAAGGAATAGCTTCAGCCCATTTGGAGAAATAATCGGTTATTGCGAGAATAAACCGATAACCTTTTGATGACGGCGGATTGATCGGACCGATAATGTCCATGCCCCAAGCTTCGAAGGGCCATGATGCTGCCGTTGGATGTAGAAATTTCGAGGGTTGATGAATAAAATCCGTATGGATTTGACAAGCTTTACACTTTCTTGCATATTCGATGGCATCTGATACCATAGTGGGCCAATAATAACCCATACGTCGAATACGGTCTTGAAGTTTTGGTCCAGGCTGATGTGCTCCACAAATTCCATCATGTGCTTCACGAATGATTTGTTGAACCTCATCACCGGCAACACATCGAAGAAGTAAACCATCATAAGCTCGACGATATAAGGTTCTTGTGGTATGATTGTAATAGAATCTGAGTGATCGTCGTCTGATAGATGCCGCTTCACTCGGATTATCTGGAAGAATATCATACAATACGAAATCTAAGAAAGGAAGTCTCCAATCTTTATCCGTATTCTGAGTCTCAGCTGAATTACTGAAGATGAATTCCATGCTAGAATCAGATAAAGATGAAAATAATTTACGACTAAATCCAAATCCTCTTGTTGTGTTGACATCATGAGATGTTAATTCTTCAATGTCAACTGGAAGTCCTAGAGTTAGATTGTTTTCGAGATGAAATAATTTTCGATTGCAAATAACAATCATTTGTTGACGTCTAATTGGAATAGCCAACACTGTCGCAAGATTGGCAAGAGCATCAGCTTCTGTGTTACATGCTCGCCTAACATGCTAGATAAAGAACCCTTCAAATGAAGAAGCCATAGATATAGCCGATCTATGATAAGGAACCAGATCTTGATGGCGAACTTTATAAGTACCCCTTATCTGATTGACAATGAGTTTAGAATCTCCATACGCTTCCAAATATTGAATATTCAGATGTTTAGCGAGTTGAAGACCAATAAGCAGTGCATTGTACTCAGCTACGTTATTTGAACATAGTTGATCGAGAGAATAAGCTCTTTGGATAGCAAGACCTTCTGGCGACACAAGAACGATTCCAACTCCAGCGACAATATCACCGTTAGGACCTATTCTTGAAGCTCCGTCAAAGAATAGACGCCAAGTAGGATCTTCTTCAGCAATTTGGTTTGAATCTAGGACTTCATCTGGAATTTCATCATAGAGTTTTGAACTTTTTGGAATTGAATGAGCAGCCAGAAAATCAGCTAAAGCTTGTCCTTTGACTGATTTCTGAGGAATGTAGTGCATATCATACTGAGCAAGTAAGATTTCCAGTTAGCCAATCGAGAATTCAAAACACTGGATTTCTTCATCATGACCCGTATAGGATTGATCCGGGAAATGACATGAATAGTTTGACCAATGATATAATATCGTGTCTTTTGGACAGCGAACATCAAGGCTAGACATTTTTTTTTGACCGATGAATATCGAGGTTCAGCTCCGGTCATAGTACGACTGAGATAGTAAATGGCTTATTCATGACCATTGTTATTCTTTTGAGCGAGCAATGCACCCAGTGAATGACTCATTGCTCGGGTATATAAGAGGAACGGTATTCCTGAGACAGGAGGTACCAATACTGGAGCGCTCATCAGATATTGTTTTATATCATCGAATGCCTTCTGACATTCATCATTCCAGACATAAGAAACACCTTTCTTCATAAGTTTGTTGAATGGTCTGCAGCATCCTGAAAGATTAGAGATGAATCTCCTGATATAAGCGATCCTTCCTTGAAATCCTCGTAGCTCTTTTAAGGTGTGTGGAGGACGTATCTCTTGGATGGCTTTGATCTTTTCGGGATCCACGTGTATACCTTTAGCGGTAATGACGAAGCCGAGAAATTTGCCACTAGAGACGCCTAAGAAGGACTTAGTAGGGTTCATCTTTAATTGATGCTTACGCATTAGATCAAAAATAGTCTTCAAATCTTGGATGTGATCCTCTTTTTGTCGACTTTTGACTGCAATATCATCAACATAGCATTCGACTATTTTTCGTAAATGTTCACGGAATATAGTGCTCATAGCTCGTTGATAAGTTGCTCCAGCATTCTTGAGACCGAATGGCATCACTGTATAACAGTATGTACCAATCGGCATTCTGAAAGAAGTGTGCTTCTCGTCATCTGGAAACATTTTGATCTGATTATACCCAGAATACCCGTCCATGAATGACATCCGTTCAAACCCACAGGTATTATCGATCATAACATCAGTGATTGGTAGAGGGAATTCGTCTTTAGGACATGCCGCATTGAGATCACAGAAGTCTATGCATACTCTGATCTTGCCAGTCTTTTTAAGGACAGGAACTATATTAGCTACCCAATCAGGATGTTGTTCCTCTCTAATAAACCCGGAGGCCATGAGTTTATTGACTTCAGCTTCAATTGCATCCATAATGTCTGGACGAAATCGTCGCTGTTGTTGCTTGACCGGTTTAGCATTCGGCATGATATTGAGTTTATGAGTTGCTATCTGTGGATCAAGTCCTGTCATATCTTCATAACTCCAAGCGAAGACATCGATGTATTCATGAATAAGTTTAATCATGTCTTGCTTATCAGTTTCTGAAAGACTTTCACTGATAAATATTGGTTTGGGGGATCCCTCTTCACCAACATCTATTTGAACAAGTTTGTCTTCAGTCGGAGGTTCTTTTTGTTCGAATCGGAACTCCCATTGATTATCTAACCTTTGGGCCCGTTGTTCTGATTCAGGTGAGATTTCAAACCCATTTTCGTCTTCATCACTTTCTTCAGAACGGTCAATGGAGACCATGTTGGAAGACAGAATATTGCAGTAGAATTCACCGATACTTGTATCAGAATCCCAAGAGGTAGTACTAGAAGAATCAGATCTCTTATCTTCGTCAGATTCGGGATCTTTATGGACAATATTAATAAAAGGAATAGGAGCAATATAACCTAATCCGCATTTCGTCCTTCCATATTTCAGAGGAGGAATCCGAACAGGCATTATTCTTCCTTTCCCATTACTAAGGCCAGTTCTGAAGTCATAACCCATATTTTTAATGATGTCTTTAGATTGCTGACTATAACGACGTAGTTGTAATTTTCCAGTATCATCGTTTTTGTCATCATCTTCAGGGTTAGAAGGATTTTGGGGCCCTTTGTAAAAGACTATTGGAATGTCTCCTGGTTTTCTGCTGGGAACCAGAAAGTATGAAGTTTGTGCTGATTCTAGGGATACATCTGTATGGAAAGTCTGTACAACTCCTATAGTTATCGTTCTCAAGTCATCTAACAAATGTAAATAACTATGAACATGATTACACACATCAATATACTGCAAAGATGGAGACTTTTCATTAAATTTAAAAGTAGCACTATTTACATTGGAAGAAGGCTGAGCCTTAGAGATCTTAGCCAAATCAATGACTAAAGGGGGAGAAGAAGAATGAGAAGAAGTTTTGTTTCGATTAAGATCGATAACAAACGGCTCAGAAGAGGTGAGCTCCCTTGAAGCTTGAGATGGAAGAGTAGTCCGCCCTCCAACTGGGATTACCAGAGTATCCTGTTTCATATGTGAAGATACGGGAACTGTAGTACGCCCACTGACAGGAATGATCAGTGTATCTTGAGTAGATGACTGAGGTAATGGAGAGATCCGTCCACTCACTGGAATGATGAAAGAACCTTCTCCAGAGGGTTTGGGGGATTGTTGCTGAGTAGTTCGACCTTTAACAGGGATTATTAAAGTCTCACTTTGTGAATCCTCTTTCTCCATAGCTTGTATTACCCTTGTATACTCTTCTTTATACATCCGGAAATCATTGAAATAAGCTTCAACCCCATGGAAAGGATTTATATCAGCCACTTCTTTTTGTACTCTTCTATTCCTGTCAATGTATTTAAAATACTGATGAAGAGTAGAAGGCACCACATTATTTTCATGAAGAAAGGGCCTCCCCAGAAGAAGATTATAAGATCCCACGATCTCTATCACATAGAAAGTGACTTTAGATCTGAAATCTCCAATCTGAAGTTTCAGATGAATCTTTCCCAAAGGCTCGCTTCGGCTCTGATTGAATCCCAGGATAGTAGTAACCGTCTTGGAAAGCTTGTGAAGAGGGATTTTTAGTTCATCCAACAGACTCTTCGGCATTATACTTATAGCAGACCCTGGATCAATAAGGATACGATCTATCTTCATTGTATCGATATAACCGGTATAGTAGAGAGGACGATCATGTCGATTATCCTCCAGTAGCATGTCATCTTATGTAAAGGTGATATTTGGTATAATCTCCAATACACTGTTGCAATGTAAGCAAGTGACAAGTTCTTTACTTGGCTTCTTTAATTGTACAAGACAAGAGTCTGCCTGAAGAAGTGCTTCACTTAACGTCTCCCGAGTCTCTTTAGAAAGACGGAGAAGTTCAAAGAGTGACATTCTAGCTGGAGTGTTAGCAAGTTGAGCTAGAATGTCGAAGTTATAAGGTTTCTGAAGCCCAAGAGGAGGGGACTTCTTGATAGGCTTATCAAACCGAGCCTGTTGTTTGCCTTTCTCAAGAGCTGTGGGTTTGGAAGGAGCAGGTTCAACTGGTGCAGTGGAAGAAATAGGTGCAACGGATGATTCTTCTTCAAGAGGAACATTAGGAACATCTTTGTCAGCAGGAGAGATATCAAGAGTATCCTCGGGATTCTTGGAATAATCCTTCAAATAAGGTTTCCCTGTTCGAGTAGCACCAGCAAGTGCTTCTTCTTTATCTTTTGGATCTGTGTCAGGAGTAGATCCGAGAGAAGTCATATGACATGACTTAATCTTTCCAGCCTTCTTGGACTTTCTAGATGTAGTCTTTTGAAGAGGAGGAGATTCAAAGTCTGCCACTAGATCGGGATGAATCCACATGATTTCTCCTGTTTCCATAGAGATTGGTACTAACCCTTCAGACTGTGGAGGAGGAATATTCACTATTTCAAGAGTTGCCTTGGGAATATGAACAATCTCGCTTTCAAGGAGTTGAGGGGGGAAATCTCCGAATTGCATAGAGACGACATTGGATGTGACGGTCTTCTCTTTCGGAGTAAGAGAGATAGCTCCAGATTTAATCATTTCTTGGATCTTTCCTTTCAGTACATAACATGTACGAATTGTGTGACCCAACATTCTGTGGTACGGACAGTATTTAGGATGATCTGTCTTACCAGCTTCATCAGGTTTCTTGATTTCAGGTAATTGTATTTTATTACCTTTCAGCAGACATTCAAAGATACCAAGGACATCATCGTCATCAAAAGAGTATTCTTCTTTGGGGCGAGGTGCTCTTGGTTGTTGAGTTGTAGAGGCAGGAGGAGATTGAACGGTCGACGCATCTTTACTCTGAAGATTAACTTCAAGGGTTTCTTTTTCCTTGCTTTTATTGAATTTAGCATTATTATTATTGCTTTGACCTGTTTCTTTAGGATTCATCTGCACTCCTAAACCTTTGAAAGTTTCAGCACTGATTTCTGCGGCTTTGGCACTGACTATGAAGGAAGGCCAATCTTGAAATTGAGTAGATCCTGTCCACATGCTGATGATTGGTAACAAATTTGATTTGCATGTATCGATGGTGACAGCATCAGGAGTTCCAAGAGGCATCTTCAGAGCTTCTCTTCGAAACCGTTCAATGAATTCCTTTGTAGTTTCATTATTTTTCTGCTTGATTCTTATAAGAGCAGACATAGTCATGTCATTGAGCCCTTCATAGAACCGTTCAAGAAACATTTGTTTGAAACCGGCAAACGAGGTAATACACCCATCCGGGAGACTTCTATACCATTCATAAGCCGTTCCTTTGAGACATCCAACAAACACCCGAGTAAGGAGGGCGTCGCTTGGTTGCAGCTGGTCAGTCATCACTTCAAAGTGATTAATAAATTGACTTGGAGAAGTGGTTCCATCATAGAATGAGATAGTAGGAGGCTTGTATTTAGGAGGGTATGATACTTGCTTCCATTCTATCGGATAAGGTTACTTGATGCCTAACCTTTGTAAACCATCTTTCTGTTTGAATGCCTCAAATTGAGTTCGGAGATTTCTCAATTCTTCAGTAACAACTCCGGAGGATTGTGGAGTTGTAGCTTGTAGAGAATAGTTGGGAGGAGGAACAGCATTATAAGTACTACCCCCAGCTCCAGAGTGACTAGGAACTGTGTCACGCCCCAGAACCAGAATACTGGAGAGCGGGGGAATGACTCAGCCAGCTACGTATTACGGGTAGATGAACACCGTATAATACGATTAATGCTGTCTAACCAGACGAGGGGGTGCATATTACATAAAAGTCTTACTATGGTCATTACACATCTATTGTCTCAATCATTCAAACAAGAAACAGAAATATAGAACATGTAAGGTAAAGCAGTAAGGCGTCCCAAACGCTCTGTCAAAATGTTCTTGATATCTGGCTTTACAAAACATAGCCAGATGATATAGCAATCGTACACAATTGTTATCAGCTGCAGTCTGACTTAATTACAATTATGCAAAAGTAAGTACAAGACAATCCGACTAACATGTCGGTGCCAATCGGCAAGGTATAAAGTAGATAACAAAACGAGTGGTGAAGTTAAGGAACCCACTCGAGGCCTCCTGCGATCATTCCTCTAGTATTGACCATCCTGGAGGTGGAAGTACGCTGAGTCCTCGGGAACTGGCTCTAAATCTGGCCATACAAAACCAGAGAGGTTAGACCTCTAATAGCAAGTACAACAAGGGAGCACGACATGAGAACTAAAACCAGTAAGTAAGAGAATATAATAATAGATCTCTGCTTGCTACTAGAACTCACATCACATCAAGACACTTCGAACCAACCTCCCAACCAAACAAGGACAGAAGTTGGCCCGTCATGTCCCGACATTCTGATCATCCCAGTTAGGTAACAGAGTACAGTGCACAAATAAATCATCTTGAACGGCCAATCAACTCCTACGGCTTGCTATTATGAGTCCCAAGTTATCTTGGAATAATACAATTAGGGATTCCTCAGTTCTTACTATGTGCAAGCAAGGCTAGTCTATCCAGTCGATCAATTGGCCCATGCATGAATTAGACGAGTCCTAGCAGGACGCCCGTCAATATACAATATACAATAATAATAAAAGCAGATACTGTTCCCTGCCCGTGTGGCAGATTTACAGTATCTGTGGGAACCAGCCGGCCCGTCGGGTACTACTCGTCCCAAGGGGGCTGCCATGTAAGAATTCGGGAATCCATTCTCTCCATGCAATCATTATTTTATTTAACTTAATAGTCTCTACGTTGAGTGAAATCCCATGCCGTGGATCATGGTCATTCAAATGAGTACTTTCGTACGGGGTACGATATGCACAACTCTACAACGATACCAGTGCGGTTAGGTTGTAGGTCTTACATAGCATAATGCAACAATCAAATCTATCCACGGTAATCATGCCTTGACCATAAAGTACACATGCTTCTTTTGTAGAAAAATAACTAAATAAATAAATAAATAAATAGATTGAAGCCTGCATGTGCATGTATGTCAATATTCGGGATCAGCCAGTCGAGTACAATAGTTCATAACATGAACGTGTCTCATTCATTTCATTCAATAAGATGACTAGCCAGTCTCTTGGTTCCAGTTAGGAACGCATGATCAATTTAGTCAAGATCACAATCATTATCAATGGTGGCAAGGCATGAAAGTCAACTAGCATTCAGTGGGGTCGAGTCTACAACTCTCAGGATTTAATTCTAGTCAATTCGGGTATCTATAACTCAATTCACGACGCATGGTACATCCCACGTAACAATCTATAATTAACAGAAATATCAATATATCATGATTATATCAAGTTTATGCAAAAAGGCGTAAGGATATAAAATGGACGTTAAACATCTAATAAGATATCAATATACAGGGCTATAGAAGATCCAGGGTAAGCAGGCTACTCTCATGTCAGCCTACGCTCAGGTCAAGCTACGCTCAAGCCAACGTACGCCCAGGTCAAGCTACGCTCAAGCCAAGCTAGCGTATGGGAGTCATACGCTTCCAAAAGGCAGCGTATGAACTCCATACGACTCCTTACTATCCAAGTGAGCGTATGCAAGTCATACGCTGCCCAAAGGCAGCGTATGGACTCCATACGACTCTTGACCATTCAAGTCAGCGTATGCAAGTCATACGCTCCAAAAAGGTAGCGTATGAACTCCATACGACACACGCTTCCAAAAGGCAGCGTATGCAAGACACACGCTTCCTAAAAAGGCAGCGTATGGATTCCATGCTGCGCTAAAGAGCGCGCACAGCTCAGTGACGTAGCTAAAAAGCTAGCATACACTGCTCACTGTCTTCTCCAAACAGCAAGAACTCTATGGTTGTACCCCAAGGCTTCAAAAGTTCATAACTTGGTCAAAAAAAGTCCGAATCCAACTTTCCAAAGGTCAAAATTTGGTAGGATGAACTGCTCTACGACATGGAACCCTCAAATCTTGAGAACAAAGGAGTTTGCTAGATCAAAACCCATAGACAACCGAAAATACAATAACTTAGATCTACAAGAAATGAACCAATGAAATCAAAAATACTAAGCACTAAACTCTCTTAGAATCATGAGAGGAAGAATATTGAACCATAAAATATGGTCCTCATGTAGAGCAAGATGTACTTGCCTAGTTGGTAGGTGGAGAGAGTAATGAAAGGAAGAAGAAGAAGTAATGGTGAAGATGTGATTGAATGAGGAGAGAGAAAGAGAGGGTAGCCTTAAATAAAAGGTGGGTGGTAGGTGGGAGTTGGGCCGGGTCCAATGGGTCGGGTTTAATGGGTCCAACAAGGCTAACCCGAAAGTAAAACTAAAGCAGGAATTAAAATGCAGGTAATAAAATTACAGGAAAAAATACAGAAATAAAATTGCAGAAATTAATTAGCATGAAAATTAAAGAGCAGCTAATTAATCAACATAAAAATTTTAAAGAGCAGATATTAGAATTGCAGAAAAAATAAAGTGCAGAAAATAAAATGCAGATAATTAATTAACATGAAGTTATAGGAATTTAAATACAGGATGCTACATGATAAATACTAAATAAATACATTCAGACAATATACGTATTAAAATACGCATTCCGGGAACGGGGAGTGACATCTCTACCCTCCTTGAAAAAATTCCGTCCTCGGAATTTCAAATTCAAGTAAGATAGAAATATCGGGGCTAAACTAATCTAAGTACAAGCAATTCAATAAAGCAATCATTTTACAATGTCCATAGCAAGTAACATATCCATATTTAACAATCTACGTTATCTAGCAATTCTACCCGTAAGGGGTTAAGCATGGGGAATCAAGACAATCAAGGTACACAGAAAAAGATATACCTTGTGAGTCAAACAGATGTGGATACCGTGATCGGATATCATCATCACGTTCCCACGTTGACTCTCCCAAAGAGTGACGACCCCAAGCAACCCGGACAAGGTTAATTGTTCGGTTCTTGAGTACCTTCTCTCTTCGGTCCAAGATGGACACAGGCTGCTCCTCGTAAGACAGGTTGGTACCAACAACCAGCTCAGAATGATCGAGGATATGGCTTGGGTCTGATACATACCTCCACAATTGAGATACATGAAATACGTCATGCACCTCTCGTAACGAAGGTGGAAGGGACAAACGATAAGCAACATCGCCTACCCTATCAAGGATAATGAATGGTCCCACGTACCGCGGACTCAGTTTCCCGCGAACGCCAAATCTAATGACCCCACGAGTAGGTGAGATCCGCAAGAATACGTGGTCCCCAACAGAAAACTCTAGCGGCCTACGATGCTGGTCTGCCCAATGACGATGCCGATCCTGCGCAACACGAAGTCGTTCTCTAATTCCCTTAATCACTTCAACCGTCTGAACAATCATTTCTGGGCCTAACATTTTTCTTTCCCCGATATCATCCCATGCTAGTGGCGATCTACACTTCTTACCATATAGTGCCTCAAATGGCGCCATCTGGATACTGGTTTGATAACTATTGTTGTATGAAAACTCAACTAAGTGCAGGTGGCTCTCCCAAGATCCTCCAAAATCTAGAGTGCAAGCTCGCAACATGTCTTCTAAAGTCTGAATCGTTCTTTCTGATTGCCCGTCCGTCTGCGGATGGTAAGCCGTGCTAAATCTTAACTTGGTACCCAAACTATGATGCAAGCTCTTCCAGAAATGCGATGTGAAACGAGTATCTCGATCTGACACAATACTGACAGGGACTCCATGCTGTCTGACTATCTGTTGCATATACAACTCTGCCAACTTTTCTGTAGATTGCCCTACTCTGAAAGGAAGAAAATGCGCCACCTTCGTAAGTCGGTCCACTATCACCCAAATAGCGTCCTTACCACTTGGTGATCTCGGTAAACCGGTCACGAAGTCCATGGTGATATGCTCCCATTTCCATTCTGGAATAGGAAGCGGTTGCAATAATCCAGCTGGCCTCTGCTGTTCTGCCTTCACTTGCTGACATACCAAGCAACGGAAAACAAATCTAGCTATCTCTCTCTTCATTCCGTTCCACCAGAAGTGCTGCTTGATATCTTGGTACATCTTGGTCCCTCCAGGATGTACAGAATACTGGGAACTGTGAGCTTCTGCCATAACTTCCTGTCTGATATCTCCACTGGGCACACATAGACGTGATCCAAACCTAAGCGTACCATCTTCATGAATTTGCATCTCCTTCCTGAGTCCTGACTCATATTCTGCCCTAAGCTTCTGAATCCTTGGGTCTTGTGCCTGAGCTGCCTTGATTCTATCTACCAAGTCAGATTGGACTTGTAGACTAGCCAGAACTCCTACATCACTAGGAAGTATAACTTCTATGTCCATCTCCTGAAGGTCTTCTAAGATATGCTTCTGCATTGTTAACATAAATGTGCCACCTCTTCTGCTAAGAGCGTCTGCTACTACATTAGCCTTGCCTGGATGATACTGAAGCTCCACATCATAATCCTTGATCAACTCCAACCATCTTCTCTGCCTCATGTTCAGCTCCTTCTGAGTAAAGATGTACTTCAGACTTTTGTGGTCTGTGTACATTTCCACTCGGTCACCATATAAGTAATGTCTCCATAGCTTCAGAGCAAATACTACTGCCGCTAACTCCAAATCATGAGTTGGGTAATTCTTCTCGTGGTCCCGAAGCTGCCTAGATGCATATGCTATCACCTTCCCATGTTGCATGAGGACGCATCCAAGTCCTTTACCTGATGCATCACAATATACTGTAAAACCTCCGGGTCCAACTGGCAATGTAAGAATGGGTGCTGATATCAATTTCTGCTTCAAAGTCTCGAATGATGCCTGACAATCTGCCGACCAAACGAATGGTACATCCTTCCGGGTCAAGCGGGTCATGGGTGCTGAAAGCCTTGCAAAGTCTGACACAAACCTTCTGTAATATCCTGCCAATCCTAAGAAACTCCGTACATCAGCTACGGTCTTGGGTACTGGCCAACTCTCTACTGCTTCTACCTTCTTGGGATCCACTGCTACTCCAGCTCCTGATACGATATGACCCAAAAATGAAATGTGGTCCATCCAGAACTCACACTTGCTGAGCTTGGCATACAACTGGTTCTCTCTCAGAACCTGCAATACTTTCCTGAGGTGGTCTTTATGCTCCTCTTCACTAGCAGAGTACACAAGAATGTCATCGAGAAATACTACGACAAACTGATCTAAATACGGCATAAAGATACGGTTCATCAAATCCATGAATATAGCTGGAGCATTGGTCAAACCAAACGGCATTACCAAGAATTCATAATGTCCATACTTCGACCTGAATACTGTCTTGGGAATATCTTCCTTCCTAACCCTCACCTGATGGTACCCTGAACGAAGATCTATCTTGGAGAAAACTCTAGCCCTGCTCAACTGATCAGATAAGTCGTCGATCCTGGGCAGTGGGTACTTGTTCTTTACTGTCGCCGCGTTAAGCTTCCTGTAATCAATGCATAATCTGGATGACCCATCCTTCTTCCCTACAAGTACCACTGGCGCTGCCCATGGTGATATGCTAGCTTGGATGAACTTCTTCTCCTTCAATTCCTCTATATGCTGATAAACCTTGGCCTGTTCCGAATCCGCCATTCTGTAAACTCGATCTGATATCGGTTTAGTTCCAGGTGCCAATTCTATACTGAACTCAATATCACTAACTGGTGGCAGACCGGGAAGTTCTTCGGGAAATACGTCTAGAAATTCTTCAACTACCTTCGGAATCTGAACTTCTTCCATTACTGTTACTACTCCCTGCTCTTGCTGAGTTGCCTCTGACCTGACCAAGGTGAACCTCTCTATCCCTGGAATATCAAAAGATACACTTCCACTACGACAATCTATTGTCGCATGACTGTTTTTCAGCCAGTCCATGCCTAAGATAACGTCGAAATTTCCAACAGGAAATTCTATCAACCGGGCGGGTAAAGGATGCCCGTATACTACAACACTACATACTAAACTAACTCTACTAACTCCCACGAGCCCATTACCAGTGAGTATATTCAACCTCCCTGGCAATGCCTCGAACTCCACTCCTAGTCGTGTCGCAAATTGTGCAGATATAAATGAATGGGATGCTCCCGAATCAAACAATGCTACTGCGGGATATGAGGCGACGAGAATGTTACCTGCCACAACATCTCCCGATGCCAATGCCTCTTCCAAGGACAGTGTGAATGCCTGCCCTCGACCTCCTTGCTGGTTCCCATGCTGTGGCCTAGCCTGGTGCTGCTGCTGGCCCCTGCCTTGATTATGCTGGGGTGGTCTATGCTGGGGTTGCTGCATCGGCGGCCCCTGCTGCCGAAACATCTGAGCCTGTGATACTAACGGACGCTGCGCCAACGGCCTCACTGCCAATGCTGGTCCTCGATACTGCCCTGCCTCTGGTGCTGGCAGAGCAGGAAACTGCTGCCCTGGTCCTCCTAACCTCGAATTCATGGGACATGTGGTAACCCGATGATCTGGATTTCCACATATCAGACACAGTCCATTCAATGTCCGACACACATCTCTAGTGTGCCCCATCTTCCCACAATAAGTACAGCCCGCCGGGGGTTGCTGGTTCTTCCTCTGTTGCTGTTGCTGCTGCCTGGGTGGTGGTGCTGGCCCTCGCATCGCCACATCGTGGATACGAATGCCAGGGGATGGTGCTGTTGTTCGGGGCGCTGCTCCCCCTCCTCCTTCAATCTGACTGTGGGATCTCTTCTGACCCCCAGTCCTTACTGCAAGCCTCTGAATGGTGATCTCATGCCTTCGTGTCGCCGTCAATATGTCATCAAAAGTCTGGTAATTGTGCCCTTCTATCAATTGCAAGAGCTCAAGATGAAACCCTTGCTGGAACCTCATCGCCCTCTGGCGTTCCGTCGCTACCATCTCTGGGGCAAACCTACTCAATCTGCAGAACTCCGCTGCATAAGCATCTACCGTCTTGCCAGCCTGCCTGAGGCTGATAAACTTCTGTTGTAGCTCAAACTGTGCAACAACTCCATAGTACTTCGTCTTGAACCTTGCAGTAAAATCATCCCAAGCAACGGGACGTCTGATGCCTACTTCCTCTGACTCCCACCAATCACGTGCGAGATCCTGAAGTAACAATTTCACTAGATCTACACGTTCTTCTGCCGGCACCTTAGCTGCTGTCAGAATAGCCTCAATATCCTTAAGCCATGCATCTGCTGAGATGGCATCCTCCGTGCCCTCGAAACGGTGGGGGTTATACTTGCAAAACCGGGCTGACGCTCCTGAATCTGGCCTTGCCCCCCTTTCCAAAGCCGTCTGCAATCCTTGGTTGAGCAACACATTCTGCTCTTGTAGCTGAGTGTGCATGCGCTGCTGGGCCAACATCTGATGTTGCTGAGTAGCCATCATCCCTCTCATGATCTCCAGAAGGGCTGGTGTGTCCATCTCCACAGGGGTAGGTGGAACTGTTGGTGGTGGTGGAACATCCGGATACTGCGATCCAGCTGCTGGTTCTACTATCACTTCTTCCTGGATAGCCTCCTGAGGTGAGATTGGCCCTTGTTGCTGACCAACAGGGTCAGGTTGTCCATGTTGCTGTCCATGTGGTTGCTGTCCAGCTCTGACCGATGCGGACGAAGTGCCCCTAAGGAAAGGGACAAGAGAACAATCAAACGACCGGACATGAAGGATCAATGAAGTCAAAGGATACTGGAATGTCAAGCTAGAGTTGAGAATCGACGAATCATGAGATCAAGGGGAAACATGTGTGATTGAGACATCCTATTAAACAAAACACCCCACAAGTCTGAAATCAGACCTGCATGGGCCACCACTAAAACCTTGTCACGCCCCAGAACTAGAATACTGGAGAGCGGGGGAATGTCTCAGCCAGCTACGTATTACGGGTAGATGAATACCGTATAATACAATTAATGCTGTCTAACCAGACGAGGGGGTGCATACTACATAAAAGTCTTACTATGGTCATTACACATCTATTGTCTCAATCATTCAAACAAGAAACAGAAATATAGAACATGTAAGGTAAAGCAGTAAGGCGTCCCAAACGCTCTGTCAAAATGTTCTTGATATCTGGCTTTACAAAACATAGCCAGATGATATAGCAATCGTACACAATTGTTATCAGCTGCAGTCTGACTTAATTACAATTATGCAAAAGTAAGTACAAGACAATCCGACTAACATGTCGGTGCCAATCGGCAAGGTATAAAGTAGATAACAAAACGAGTGATGAAGTTAAGGAACCCACTCGAGGCCTCCTGCGATCATTCCTCTAGTATTGACCATCCTGGAGGTGGAAGTACGCTGAGTCCTCGGAAACTGGCTCTAAATCTGGCCATACAAAACCAGAGAGGTTAGACCTCTAATAGCAAGTACCACAAGGGAGCACGACATGAGAACTAAAACCAGTAAGTAAGAGAATATAATAATAGATCTCTGCTTGCTACTAGAACTCACATCACATCAAGACACTTCGAACCAACCTCCCAACCAAACAAGGACAAAAGTTGGCCCGTCATGTCCCGACATTCTGATCATCCTAGTTAGGTAACAGAGTACAGTGCACAAACAAATCATCTTGAACGGCCAATCAACTCCTACGGCTTGCTATTATGAGTCCCAAGTTATCCTGGAATAATACAATTAGGGATTCCTCAGTTCTTACTATGTGCAAGCAAGGCTAGTCTATCCAGTCGATCAATTGGCCCATGCATGAATTAGACGAGTCCTAGCAGGACGCCCGTCAATATACAATATACAATAATAATAAAAGCAGATACTGTTCCCTGCCCGTGTGGCAGATTTACAGTATCTGTGGGAACCAGCCGGCCCGTCGGGTACTACTCGTCCCAAGGGGGCTGCCATGTAAGAATTCGGGAATCCATTCTCTCCATGCAATCTTTATTTTATTTAACTTAATAGTCTCTACGTTGAGTAAAATCCCATGCCGTGGATCATGGTCATTCAAATGAGTACTTTCGTACGGGGTACGATATGCACAACTCTACAACGATACCAGTGCGGTTAGGTTGTAGGTCTTACATAGCGTAATGCAACAATCAAATCTATCCACGGTAATCATGCCTTGACCATAAAGTACACATGCTTCTTTTGTAGAAAAATAACTAAATAAATAAATAAATAAATAGATTGAAGCCTGCATGTGCATGTATGTCAATATTCGGGATCAGCCAGTCGAGTACAATAGTTTATAACATGAACGTATCTCATTCATTTCATTCAATAAGATGACTAGCCAGTCTCTTGGTTCCAGTTAGGAACGCATGATCAATTTAGTCAAGATCACAATCATTATCAATGGTGGTAAGGCATGAAAGTCAACTAGCATTCAGTGGGGTCGAGTCTACAACTCTCAGGGTTTAATTCTAGTCAATCCGGGTATCTATAACTCAATTCACGATGCATGGTACATCCCACGTAACAATCTATAATTAACAGAAATATCAACATATCATGATTATATCAAGTTTATGCAAAAAGGCGTAAGGATATAAAATGGACGTTAAACATCTAATAAGATATCAATATACAGGGCTATAGAAGATCCAGGGTAAGCAGGCTACTCTCATGTCAGCCTACGCTCAGGTCAAGCTACGCTCAAGCCAACGTACGCCCAGGTCAAGCTACGCTCAAGCCAAGCTAGCGTATGGGAGTCATACGCTTCCAAAAGGCAGCGTATGAACTCCATACGACTCCTTACTATCCAAGAGAGCGTATGCAAGTCATACGCTCCCCAAAGGCAGCGTATGGACTCCATACGACTCTTGACCATTCAAGTCAGCGTATGCAAGTCATACGCTCCAAAAAGGTAGCGTATGAACTCCATACGACACACGCTT
Organism: Iris pallida; assembly: GCA_029216955.1. Classification (NCBI taxonomy): domain Eukaryota; kingdom Viridiplantae; phylum Streptophyta; class Magnoliopsida; order Asparagales; family Iridaceae; genus Iris; species Iris pallida. The sequence continues at coordinate 16,482,688 of JANAVB010021796.1, read as the reverse complement.
CCAAAAGGCAGCGTATGCAAGACACACGCTTCCTAAAAAGGCAGCGTATGGATTCCATGCTGCGCTAAAGAGCGCGCACAGCTCAGTGACGCAGCTAAAAAGCTAGCATACACTGCTCACTGTCTTCTCCAAACAGCAAGAACTCTATGGTTGTACCCCAAGGCTTCAAAAGTTCATAACTTGGTCAAAAAAAGTCCGAATCCAACTTTCTAAAGGTCAAAATTGGGTAGGATGAACTGCTCTACGACATGGAACCCTCAAATCTTGAGAACAAAGGAGTTTGCTAGATCAAAACCCATAGACAACCGAAAATACAATAACTTAGATCTACAAGAAATGAACCAATGAAATCAAAAATACTAAGCACTAAACTCTCTTAGAATCATGAGAGGAAGAATATTGAACCATAAAATATGGTCCTCATGTAGAGCAAGATGTACTTGCCTAGTTGGTAGGTGGAGAGAGTAATGAAAGAAAGAAGAAGAAGTAATGGTGAAGATGTGAGTGAATGAGGAGAGAGAAAGAGAGGGTAGCCTTAAATAAAAGGTAGGTGGTAGGTGGGAGTTGGGCCGGGTCCAATGGGTCGGGTTTAATGGGTCCAACAAGGCTAACCCGAAAGTAAAACTAAAGCAGAAATTAAAATACAGGTAATAAAATTACAGGAAGAAATGCAAAAAAAAAATTGCAGAAATTAATTAGCATAAAAATTAAAGAGCAGCTAATTAATCAACATGAAAATTTTAAAGAGCAGATAATAGAATTGCAGAAAAAATAAAGTGCAAAAAATAAAATGCAGATAATTAATTAACATGAAGTTATAGGAATTTAAATACAGGATGCTACATGATAAATACTAAATAAATACATTCAGGCAATATACGTATTAAAATACGCATTCCGGGAACGGGGAGTGACAAACTGGTTGAGCTTGCCCAGGAGTATTAGGCTGGACTGCTGGAGGAACATGTACTGGACTGACACCAGTGTCAATTGGTATGGCCTCTGGTACAGTCTGTCGATTTTGCAGTTGGGTTGCCATGAGTTCATACATCGACTTCATATTATCAGCCATAGACTTCATTTGCTGTTCCAAAGAAGCAATTCTTTGTTCTTGAGGAGTCATGGAAGAAGAAGGTTCATCAGTATTCCCATCGACCATATATGTTGTGACTGTACGAGGGATTATTGATGAACTGGTGGATGTTGTTTGTTCTGAGTCACTGCTTTGTGTATCAAAGTCAGTTATAGGAGAACTACCTCCAGTAGGAAGAGGTGGAAGTTAGATTCCCCAAGAAATTCAGAATCATCTTCAGAAATCAGAGTCCTTTGAGTAGAAGCCAGGACTCTTGATCTGGTGCCTCTATATACTCCATCTGGACTATCATTTCTACCCCCAGCATCCCGAGAGGTCATGTTGACAGAAGCATATAGAGGTTCATCTTCATCAGGCATAGGTTCACACTAAATCCGATTGAAGACAGATTATCGTTTAGTTTGACATCTGCATTGTATTACGACTCTCGGCTGGAAGTCACATTCATGATCAACATAGTTCAGATCCATTGATTGACATCTGCATTGAATTATGACTCTTGGCTGGAAGTCACATTCAGCATGGTCCATTGACACAAAATTATTCCTTCTCTTCTGTTGAAGATGTTCTCGTAGATCTGTCTGTGAAGATTGAGGTACATCAGAGAACATTCTTTGTGCATTTTTAGGAATATATTTCCGGTTCTTGGGTCTTGATGGCTCTTGGTTATATAGAGAATGATTAATGTGAGCCACATAATTTCTAGCATACTCTGCATCTGGATCCCTTGCTTTTGTTCCCGATTGGTATGGTTTTTTGACACCAGAAGTGCTTCCTAAACGAATTTGATCAAGTTTTGTTCTTAGATCAGTTGAAGGTAACACATTGGTTTTTGAAACTTGGAGTTTTCCTTCCATTGATCTGGATATTTGCAGAGAAGGAAGAGTTGAACCATCCCTTTGATTAGGAGTTGGTAACAGACCCTCTTTTATAGACAAATTCTGTGCCCAATTCGAATAAGTCGTAGAAGAAGACATTAAAAAATATTTCTTCTTAGACTTATTCAAGTTTTGAGACATAGAATGTCCAGAAGGAAGAGTAGTCAAAAGACCATCTCCTTTTCTTTGACTAACAAAATTGTCAGTCAAATCTGTTCCTGAAGTAAAAACGACAGGAGCAGAAGAAACAACTAAAGAATTGTTTCTTTTTGAAGGGACTTTGTGTGGAGGATTTTTAGCAAGACCACCCCCAGTTCTAGTAGAACTTGGCAAAGAAGAAGAAATAGCTAAATAGCTATTCTTCTTGGAGTATGCTGGTGACAATTTGGCTAAGGAGCCTGTATTGTCAGTGTATAAAGTTTTGGCTAAAGAGCCAGATTTTGGTGAAATACACGCAGGAACAGATTTGGCTAAGGAGCCAGTGCTGCCAGCATGACTTTTGAATTTAGAAATACACGCTGGAACAGGCTTGGCTAAGGAGCCAGTGCTACCAGCGTGACTTTTGGAATTAAGATTGCACGCTGGAATAGGCTTGGCTAAGGAGCCAGTGCTGTCTGCGTGATTTTTGGAATTAAGATTGCACGCTGGAACAGGCTTGGCTAAGGAGCCAGTGCTGCCAGCGTGACTTTTGGCTGCTGTTGTCTTCGAACACACAAGAGTGTGCGTGTTTGCAGTAGACTCCTTGCCAGTGTTAGTAGTAGACACTGTGGCAGAAAAGTCACCATTGGTTGCCAACTGATTCTTAGGGACATAGACAGATCGTCCCTTCGACTTGGCAGTAGTGATGGAGGCTGAAGTGGGCTTGCCACCCTTAGCCCGCTGCATTTCTTCGTAGGCGAGTTGATCGAATTGGATCGATATCACCTTCTTCGTCGAGCCGACTGACGAAGTGTCGTATTGAGTTGTTGCCATCTCAGAAGAGGAGATGGTTTTCCCCAGCAGAGTCGCCAATTTATTTTCCATAAATAAATTTACTTTATTTATTGTGTATCTGGAAAAATTACAACTGTAGGAATCCAATCTAGAAGACGATTGCTTTATCCCTTAGACGATGCGAAGAAGAAAAGCTCTCAAAATTTTGACAGTAATTTAGATCACTATGTATCTGTACAATGAATGAGAAAAGAACCCTATTTATAGAGTCAAAAATAACTGAAAAAGATAACTGTCTTCACAGCCTGTACATAGTTGAAAATCACGCAGGATCTAACATACGCAAGGTTGTGAGCAGTTACTGGACGTGGCCTGTAACTGTTGGACACATGGCAATCATGCATGAGTCGTGTGCAAGTTACAGGACACGCAAGCGAGAGATCAGTAGCATGGCTGCCACGTACTCCAATTTGATAAAATCTACGCAGGCTCATTGAGGACGAAATCCACGCAGACTTGGGTCAGAAAGCTTCAAAATCCACGCAGACTTGGGGCAGGAAGCTTCAAAATCCACGCAGACTTGGGGCAGGAAGCTTCAGAATCCACGCAGACTTGGGGCAAAAAGCTTCAAAATCCACGCAAACTTGATGAAGGAACATAAAAGTTCAAAATACACGCAGACTTGAGCCAGAAGGCTCAAAATATACGCAAGCTTGAGGCAGGACTGCCAGCTGTCTTGATTCGATGTGCCTCGACTGACACAAAATCTCTGACAGTGATTACTTTGTCAGTCGCATTAAATGACAAGAAACTCTTTTGCTATGCCAACTTGATGAAGGCTGAGTCTTGTTGAAGAAGATTTTAAAAGTCACGCCAAAGTCGGCTGTGATCTCTCGAGTTCCGTGCATACGTGGCATACGAGAAGACATTCTTCGACTGTCGTGCTGTCAGTCATAATGACATTTTTGACAAATGATGAGCTGTCTCTAGCGTGATTTTTAAACATTTGTCTTGATCAACTCAGCGTGACTTTGAGACTTTGTTCTGACCAACTCTGCGTGACTTTGAGACTTTGTTCTGAACAACTCAGCGTGACTTTCATTTTTAAGGCCTACAACAATGAGTATGCAATTGGGTGTGGGGCTTAGGGAATTCAGCTCGGGTGGCCCAGGGCTCGGCTGGGCTGGGCCGGGCCTGGCTTTGTTTTGTTTTTACTATGGGAGAATAGTTGCTAGGTTCGGGTCTTCCTGGGCTGGGTTTAGCTATAGTCCATTGGCTATAGTCCGCTGTGTTGAACATATTTCTATATAACACTAAATATATAACACAGTGTTGAACATATTTCTATATAACACTATATATATATCTATATATATAATATAACACTATATATATCTATATATATAATACATATATGTCATTGAACATATTTATATATGTATGTATATATCTTATACAAATACACAATATATATACACATATGTTTATCTATATACACGTATACGCGTATATACATATACCCATATATACGTATATTTATCTATATATATATATATATATATATATACTTCTTCAACATATATTCACATACAAAATATAATAATATATAATCTATATATATTATACCTTTATTAGATAATAAAAATAATAACCAATAATAGAATATTATTATATAATAATAATCTCAATAATATCGATAATAGTAATAATAATAATAATAATAATAATAATAATAATAATTTCAATAAATCAATAATGATATATATACCATATTGCACAGTCTAAAAATCCTAAAATGCACATAGACCCATTTTATACAAGTGTCACTGAATATCCCTAATAATAATATTTATAATATTTAAATACGAATACCTTGCAATATTCATTAAACTATTTAGACGAAATACAATACCCTCTTACCAAATTCCACCAACACGAATGTCATTGGACGTGCCGCCTGACTACATGGGCTTGGGCTCAGTTCGGGTCCAGTCCGGGCTAAAATGGTATAACTGATTTCCCTAAAACTCAATAATAAAAATAATAAATAAATAAACCTTCGGTAAGGGTTAAATCGCAACTTGGCTTGGTTTTCCTAATTAGGACATCGCTATGGCTTGGCCTTCCCTATCATGGCTAACACACTAGTCAAAGCACGCCATTGCACTATCCGTGCCACGATTTCTAGTCACCGTGTATTCCAAAACTCCATCATGGCTAAAATCATCTACCGTAATAATTAACTAAATAAAAAATCACCATTTAATTCAAATAAATAAATAAAATATAATTTAAAATTTTGGGAAGAGGGGTTACAGGGCTAGCTACCTACACTGTAAGGACGCCGTATACCTGTAAGTCGGTCCAAGATGGCGTGTCTCCAGTGACCTTCATATAGATAGGTCCGGTGCTAATGATGTCTTATGCAGGCATAGTAAGTTATTACTCAAATACAGGGAAGGATGTCGGCTGTTGGTAAGAATCACTTGAACGGTGATATTTATATTGAATTATGATATTATTTCTAACAATGTCTTGTACAGACTGAGTAAGTATTATAAATTGTACAGGGATGGCTACACGACCGTGGGTAAGATTCATCAAAGGGTGATAACTGCATGCTTTAAATTATGTTGGCTATGTGATTGCATACTTTACTTCTTGTCGGCTCTAAACATGAAATTGACCCTAAGGCAACGAGAAAGACTACTGTTAATAATGTTCTGTAACATGATTACTTAGTGTTGTCTTCTTAGGTGAGTTGGGCCAGCACCGCTCGCAGTACATTGATGATGTACTGACCCACGTTGTGGACAATATTACAGGTGTTTACTTGGAGAAAATCCTGTGAATCAGTGCTTGGCATCGATGAATTGGATGGGTGTGCAGAAGCTCTTCTTTCAAGACGATATCTTCTGCTATACAGGACATAATGTATGGAACAGTGTAATTCAGTTGTACCAGTGAGATTGTAGCCATATTGGCAAGTTTATTGTAAAAAAGTCAGTATATTCATTTGTAGCCTAAAGGGCAAGTGTATACATTCAGTTGGTTATTCAAGAGTCTTGTAATCAATTATAAACTCTGTATTCCGCTACCAGTCTTGTAATCCATTATGATTATCAATAAAGAGATACATTCTTCATATCTTGTGTGACTTTAATTTATCTGCTTGGTTTTGCTGTGTTGTCGATATTTTCTGAGAAATACCAGGAACTGTAAAGGTTTTGCCTTGTACAAGTGCAATCTAGACTTGTACGGCATCACGCCCAGTGGCTAGTTTTCGATCCTCCGGAATTGGGACGTGACATAATGGTATCAGAGCACGGTTTTACGTCCTTGGATTCTTATTCGATTTGTTTCAAATCAGTGTTGCTACTAAGATGATTCTACGCTGCTTCCGCGATGATTCAAAGATTGCTTCCGCGATTATTCAAATTTGCTTCCGTGGTGAATCAAAGTTGCTTCCGCGATGAAATCAAAGTTGTCTCTATGATGATTCATAGTGCTTCTACGATTATTTCGTGTTGTTTCCAAACTATTCTATGTTGTTCTCTTGACTGAAAGTCCGTTGATCCTTCTGGTTGCTCACTGGGTGTTCCATATAATAAGTCTAAATATGTGGGCTGTGATATGTGTGCTTTGTTGAATTTCTAAAAAGATACCAAAAGGAATAACAATGATGCGATGTGATAATAAGTTGTGATGTATGCTGGATTTCTTATGTATGGGATTCATTGAGTCGATTGTTATGCAGCAATCGATCGTGGGTGATGGCATGGTATGTTGGGACAGAATGTGCATGGTTTCAATGATTGAGAATCGACAGAATTTTGAGTTGGTATTTGTGGTCAGCATAACCACTGCAGGATGGATAGTCCAGATTGGATGTTGGTTTGATGCGAGGGAATATTGTGTCGGGAATGACTTGAGCTCTGAGTGGTATATTACATATACCCTTGTCGTGATATGATGTCCCTTGACCCTTGATGTGTTCATAATTTTGTGATTGCTTTATCTATAAGGTATTGGATAGTATCGAGTCGTAGCTGAGATTACGATTGATACATGACGGCTAGGCGTGTCCCTTGATGATTAAGTTCGGATGACCCGTTACGAGATTTTGATGTGTTCGGATGAACCATCGCTAGACCTGGACGGTTAGCATTAAGTTGGATAATAAGAGAAATGAGAATATGAAATGAATGCCTTGGTTGGGAAGAAAATAAATTTTAGATTCAGGCGAAGACTTGAATCAGTTGGGTAAGGAGGATGGTAGGCTTAGTAACGATGGTGTAGTGTTGCTATCGAAATATTTTACGAGAACAACTAAGGACCAAATATTGAATGATGTTGGAATTGAGTAAAAGAAATTGCATGCTGGATATCGACAGAATTGTTGGTAATTTTAGGCGCTTATCGGGATGTGTGAATGATTTAGACGATGCAGAGAGAGTTGCATCAACAACCGAAAAGATTGAGAATAGGATTGAGGAATAGATGATTTTAGCACGTGGTGCAGTGTGCTTGAGAGAAATTGATGCCCGAGTTAACAAGTTATGACCCTTGACTATTTTAAGGCATAGAGAATGGGTACTTGTTCCTTAATGCATGAAAGAGTAGATGTTCCTTATGAGAGTCGAATGGCTGGGATACAAATAAGTATCGAGGTGCAGCGATATGTAATAGACCATGTCGGTAGATGATGTTGTCGCATGAATAACAAGTTTGGTGGAATATAGAATTGTGGGATTATGACTTAGCTAATTAAGTTATGTCATATTCAATTGGATGATTGAAGTACGAATGCTAAATGATTGGTGCCATAGAGATTGGATCGATGCATGAATAATAAATTTTCTTATGGAATTACAAGGAGATGATGCAAAACGAATATTGATGGTTAATGTGAATTACTAAGAGATGATCGTGTTGGTGCTAGAAAATTTATAAATGATGTCTTGGAAGAAATATGATTATGTAGTTGCCTTATTTTGTTGGTTAAGAGAGTACAGACCGTATCAATGATCTAAAAATGTGGGAAACGAATATGTCGCGAAGAGACTGTAGGAAAGAGATCATAAGTGATAAACTATTGAGGTAACAATGTTGGATTATGACTCAGAATAGTTGACCCGATTGAATAGACAATTTGAGTACGATATGAGGATGCAAGCTGGATCGAGCGAATGTTATCTCTATGCAAGTGGAAATTGAAAGCTTGGATATTTGATTGATAAGTTTTATATGATAGCTTCGGGACCATAAGGATTGTTGGATAGAATTGTCAGATAGATTTTGTCGGTTGCGGGTAAGTCAAGAATGAGACTTCGTTGGGTATGACCCGAGTATAAGTACGGGTAGAAAGACTTGACCCTAGAATGTTGGTTGGTTGCCTAGAATGTCGGTTGGTTGCCTAGAGTGTTGGTTGGTTGCCTAGAATGTCGGTTAGTTGTCTAGAATGTTGGTTGGTTGCTTAAGTTTCAGACTGGTTGGCTATGTTCTTCAGTTGTCCGTGTTGGGAATAAGTTCATAAGATTGGGGTGGTGTCCCATGTCCCTAAGTTGGTCAGACCATAGAGTTGTCCCTATGATAAGAATTGGTTGCCTCTAAGATAAGAGATAAGTATGTCCCTGATAGCTATCCATCTCATATGAGTTAGCTGAATGTCTGATTTAGCTTAGATTAGCTGACCGTAGAGATTTGACTGAATGCTAAGTTGACTGTTGGAAAATCGTAGGATGTCCCTATTGATGTTGCATGAGTATAGTTGGATGAGTAAGATGCGTTGGAAGGTAAACTTGGAATGGAATAGAGATTAGGAAATTTGATGTTATAATATTAGATTGGATGACAGATCATGTTGGTTTCGGAACTTGGTTGCCTTTGTTGGAATGCCAGAAATTGTTAGAACTGGTCGAAATTGGGTGATTAATATTGAGCTGCGTAAATTAATGGTAGTGCCTTGAGACAGTTGGAATAATTTCATTGATCAGATCAGAATTGAGGATAAGTGTACGACGAAATTGGATAATGCATGTAGCCGAGATCGACGAGAGTGATGGTGAATAGGAATGACCCTCGGGATTGATGTTGCTGGGATATGAGAGTTGCTTATGCGAGAGAATAATATGTTGGCTTGATCTATACGAGAAAATATTACTAGAGTGGAATGATGGTACAATTTGATGGATGCGAACGATGATGAGTACAAGATTTGATCGACGAGAATCGGGGTATCAAAATGAAATGTGGCAATAGGATTTATCAACTTTGGTGGCATGGATGACAATGAACTTGAAAGGAATACTTGATATATCTAAGTCGGAATACTTTGAAAAATTTCTGGATCGATTGAGAAAAATTTCTCGAGTTGGAATTGGTAACATCTATTGTATTATTAGTTGGTTGGGATATTGAATAAACAAGTGGGATTATACGAGATGCTCAAAATGAATTACTGATGTTCGAAAAAGAAGTTACAACGTAGCTCGTTCGCTTTCTCTATCACTGAACTTGGCTGAAGTGCATGTATTTCGGGGATGCCTAAAATATGTGCATAATTTCAACTAAGTGGTATGCTAAATTCAAACGAAGCCACGGGGAGGATTATCATGTGTTAAGGATTTGCACGAGTGTTGGAGGAAAGATCAAAAAGGATGGTAAAGCATTTTGAATCAATTAAGATGCTGTATCGAGATGATACATTACTTGAAATCAATAGGGAAATTGTGGAGAAATATTAAATGGTGTAAGTTGATCGTTGAGAAGTTTCATGTAAAGTCGGTTGAAGTTTTGGGGATGAGTTTTGTTTTAAGTTTCGAGGACGAATTTTTTTTGAGTGGTATATATTGTAGTACCCCGATCCGCAAGATGCCGTATGATGGATGGTTGGTTCGATGAAGCCTTGTTGGATTTGGGAATATGCGAAGGATCGCTTGGAAGGCTATGCGATCGTGGCGGGAATCGTCCTATGAATGTGAGTAGTGTTGAACCCTTCAAAGATCCTTTAGCTTCACGCTCAAAATAAGGATGAGTATGCTATGTTTCTTGTTGAGTTGTTCAATAACACCTTGTATGGAATTCGAAAAGATAATGAAAGATAATTAATCACCTGAACGTAAACTGTTGTGGCTAGATGAATTGTATGCTTGTACGTTATTGCGATGAATTACATGACAAGTGAAGGCAAAGTCCCAAATACTTGGGCGGTGAGTATATCGAGCTTTGGCTCGATGAATAGTTGGTAACACATATGTTAAGACCCAAGAGCTGGGCAGTGAGTATGCTTGAATTGCATTCAAATGAATGTATAGTAAAACAGATGCTAAATCCCAAAGGATTGGGCGCTGAGTATCTTGAGTTGGTTGGAAAGATGTATGGTATCAAAGATGTGGTACAAGAGATTGGGTAACAACATTCTATTATCCCGTCGCCGATGTAGAATGTTGATTACGCCAAGACCCTGGCAAGATGGCAAGATGGCAATATGAATGAGAATGATGGATGAATTACTTAGTTTTCCTTATCATGCATTATATGTTTCTTTATAGATAAGTTGCATATAGTTGCATGGTCATGGACAACTTGTCGACAAGGTGGTTCCTCGAATGGTATTCCTGGGCCTTGGAAACCGGTTCGTCCTGGAGGAAACCAATGCTGAAGTAGTAGCAGTGCTGAAGTAGTAGCACGGTATACGGGACTTGCAGTGGGGCTAGCTACCTGCACTGTAAGGACGTCGTATACCTGTAAGTCGGTCCAAGATGGCGTGTCGCCAGTGACCTTCATATAAATAGGTCCGGTGCTAATGATGTCTTATGCAGGCATAGTAAATTATTACTCAAATACAGGGAAGGATGTCGACTGTTGGTAAGAATCACTTGAACGATGATATTTATATTGAATCGTGATATTATTTCTAACAATATCTTGTGCAGACTGAGTAAGTATTATAAATTGTACATGGATGGCTACACGACCGTGGGTAAGATTCACCAAAGGGTGATAACTGCATGCTTTAAATTATGTTGGCTATGTGATTTCATGCTTTACTTCTTGTCGGCTCTAAACATGAAATTGACCCTAAGGCGACGAGAAAGACTACTGTTAATAATGTTCTATAACATGATTACTTAGTGTTGTCTTCTTAGGTGAGTTGGGCCAGCACCGCTCGCCAGTACATTGATGATGTACTGACCCACGTTGTGGGCAATATTACAGGTGTTTGCTTGGGGGAAATCCTGTGAATCAGTGCTTGGCATCGATGAATCGGATGGGTGTGCAGAAGCTCTTCTTTCAAGACGATGTCTTCTGCTATACGAGACATAATGTATGAACAATGTAATTCAGTTGTACCAGTGAGATTGTAGCCATATTGGCAAGTTCATTGTAAAGAAGTTGGTATATTCATTTGTAGCCTAAAGGGCAAGTGTATACATTCAGTTGGTTATTCAAGAGTCTTGTAATCAATTGTAAACTCTGTATTCCGCTGCAAGTCTTGTAATCCATTATGATTGTCAATAAAGAGATACATTCTTCATATCTTGTGTGACTTCAATTTATCTGCTTGGTTTTGCTATGTTGTCGATGTTTTCTGAGAAATACCAGGAACTGTAATGGTTTTGCCTTGTACAAGTACAATCTAGACTTGTACGACATCACGCCCAGTGGCTAATTTTCGATCCTCCGAAATCGGGACGTGACAGAAGGTACAATTGAAAGATATGTGGAGGTTGAATTATATAATGAGGAATAAATTTTAAGTTATAGTGGCATTAATAGGAGAAGTATAGATTTGGACAATGTCCAAGAATTTTATAAATTCTGATACAAGGATTAAATTAAAATTTAGGACAATGTAGAGGAATTTGGACTTTTAAGATGACTAAGTTGAAATGACTACAAATCCGGTGAAAAAGAAAGAAAAGATTAATCGAGGAGTTATAACAAGAACATGCTTCATGAGTGGTCATCTTCATGACTGAAAATTTTGGATCTTGGTAGTAGTCGAAGCATAGCAAGATGATTACCCCGACTTCCTTCTACAAATCCTATATTTTGGTTTTCTATCATAACGGAGGAAATTCAATTCCTTATCCTTGAATTGTTTCTTAAATTTCAATATCATTATGATTTTGATCCCCTCTGATTATGACCAATCGATTTTGGTCGTCTTGTATATCGTGCCAAAGAGTCTTGATTGCCGTTAAATGACTTCAAATTCAATTGTGACCTGGATTTCCATCCTCGGATGATCGTGCTCAGACTTCGATGATCTTGTTCTTCATCTTGCCCAAATCATGTTTTAATCAAGAATTGATTAACTTAGATCGTGACGAGACTTAAATTTTTTTAATCGTGATTGGATTTTAATGCTATTACCACTCGTGCTTTAACTTTCGATTTAATTCTTACTAATGACTAAGTTCTGTTCTAATCACGATTAAGCTTTTCTCATATGCTAAAGTTTATATCCTGCTAGTTTCTTTACATGTTCTTTATCATTGATGTTTCTCATCGTTCTAGCTTATTTTGTGCTGAGTTTCATTATTGCAATAGAGTTGTACTTTGCTCATTTTCTGATTGGATACGTTGCAGGTGACTTGCTATTTTGCACTTTAGGCCTTTCGGGTGGAGCTAAAGACATCTTGGAGGCCACTTTAGATTCTAGATAGATTAGATACCTGTTGCATTTAATTATTTAGCAGATTTGTTCCATAATGTCATTTTGATATATTATTGGATTTATAAATAAGTTAGTTATTGTGAATGAGCAAATAGATGAAGTTATGATAAAATATTGTTTGTTCGGTTTTGAGATTTATATTGAGGTCTAGACAGCGTACGATCGTCGAAACTGCGGCTACTTACTCGTATTTCGAAAAACGGGAGCGGGTTGTGACAGAGTATGAAGTTGACAATATTCAATAGTTGATGGTATCAAGTTAGTTATTTCGAATATTTGGGGTATCAAGTTGTCAAACATGAATACTTGAGTGTATCATGTTGAAATTTAGCCAAAAAATATGTTGTTCAATATTTTATTTAGGACAATCAAAATTTTTGACAGTCCTTCCAATTGGCAGAACTGTCCAAGTTTTGACAGTCCATCTTTGTTCCTGTCGTGACTATGGACATATTTGTGAAGTTTGACATCCTAGAATGGGTTCGAAATTTTGAAAATCTATCCAAAATAAATTCCAAACCAAATTTTAGTTGCTAGAAGCATAAACACGGATGGAGAACAAATGTAAAATACGGATATTGGAGAGAGACCCTTATCTCCGAGGGGTGAGTGCCCATGCCATTGCTGCTCTCTGCTGCTCCACTCGTTCGTTTGTTTGACGAGTCATTTTACACACTAATAAACACATCACTGAAACAACAGTACACCTAAAATCTCCTCCTTCAAAAACCCTTCTCCCTTTCCTCTGCTGCGATACCTCCTCCCCATGGCGGCCTCCTGCCGCCTCCCCCTCTCCGTCTCCGCTGCCTCCGTCCCCGCCGCCGCCAAGAAGAAGAAGAAGGAGGAGCCGAACAGTACCGGAGGGGGATGGGCCTTCGGAGAGTTCTTCCGGACGGTCCGCCGCGACCGGGAATTCCTATCGGCGCGGCTCCGGTCCGCTGCGGATGTCACCGCGCCGGTCCGCGAGCGGGTCTCGAGGGCCCTGTCCGACCTCGTCTGGTTGCGGCACCTCGAAGACCCGAAGCTCGCCGATCGGCCGCAAACTTCCACTGCTCCTCCCAAGATTTCGTATCAACCAGGTTCGCTCATCGCATCAGCTTTTATAACACGTACGGACACAACGACACGGACAGAAGTACCTATTTCGGACACGCCACCGTTTTTTTTTTTTTTTTTTGCAGTGTTCGTGCAGCATAGACTGTATCAATCATAGTAGTTTTAGCGCAGAGAAAAAAAATGGAAATGAAACGGTAGAAATGGATTTTCCTCCTAGCATCAGACCGATGAAAAAGTGGGGATGACTTTGCGATCATGGTGTCACGTCCCGGTTCCGCATAACCGATCGTACTCGCTAAGGCGTGATGCCGAGCGAGCCTAGGTTGCACTTGCGCAAGGCGGGTTCCATAACGGCCGATTACAGTAGCTTGCGACGGGATCGTCGCACAGAATTCCCAAGCAGAGAAGTTGAATAACACAAAGACATGTACAAAATGATACTTTTTATTAATATTGAAAATAATATTACAATGGTACGAAGTCAAGATTACAAGTCACTCAAGCTCACTTTCTCTCTGAATACAAACACTCAGCTTTCTCTCTTGATACAATTACAATCGCTCATGCTCGAAGGCTTACAACTTTGCAGATGTTTCAGAAAGCGATGTCCATACATTATGTTCCGTATAGGTGGAGTCTTCAACGCGGTCGCACGTCTCGAAACGCCAAGGAACTCCATGCCTCAGCGCGTCCAAGCGAGCTCCGTCTTGACGAGCAAATACCTGTAACCTGCGCATGAAAAACTGTTGGGTGGTCAGTACACAACCGTACCGGTGAGTGAGCCCCTCGCCCACCTATACAAAACCAATACGTTCATTTAGTGAGTGCAACTATTCCTTTGATTGTTTTTATATTCTTGCCTTAGGATCAATTTGATGACTTAGACTCCTGACCTATTCGTGTTGCAACCAACGTGATTGTACTATCAATTTCTTGAGATCGTGCTACAAAATCCAGTTGTGCAAACATTGTGGCCGTGCCATAAGACCTATTTATGTGACAAACATCGAGGCTATACCTCGTAACACAGTGTAACTCATTCATACTTGCCTTACGGTCTTTCTTGTTTCAACATAGAACCGACTCGAACCATACTCATAAACTTGTGTTATTGACTCCACAAATGACGCCACAACTCGTGCCAAAGCACGTGTCTCTGCTATAGCCAAATCTTAGGCTCCATATTTGTGTTGCAAACCGTGCACACATTTTTTTTTGACTCATTCATGTCGTGCTTATACTTCCTGCGACTCAACCGACACCGTACATGCGGATAGCCGTTCATCACACTGACTCATCTATATGAAGGGTCACTGACAATGTCAAACCATCTTGGACATGGCTTGGATAGATGACGATCGACCAGTGCCGGTAGCTAGCCCCACTGCAAGTCCCGAATCTCCGCTGCGACTAGCTGAGCCATTGCTTCCTCCTAGGCCGACATGATTCCGGTGTCCCAACGATTCATTCGAGGAAGTATGTACCTTGTGCACAAGTTGTCCATGACCACACACCTACGACGACATCTAAACTCAACGTAAATGCATGGCCTACTGATGATACTGCTCAAACCTTTGTTCCTTATCTCTTCTTTTCATAATCAATACAAATTCCAAGTCAGGGACTGCCTCTGCGACTACCGGTCGCGTGAATTTCCCATCTTTGAAACCTAGGAAACGATTACTGCATAGCCTTCCTACTTGACTTGAACAAGACGTGTTCCGTAAGACCGTAGCATACTCTATATGACAAACCGTGGAATGGTGAGACATATTACTTGAATCACCCGTGAACCGTGCCTTAACCCAACTATGTTCCGTGCGACACTGTCACCCAAGTCATATTCTATATGCCGAACCTTGAGACCGTGGCAACGTGTGGCTATACCAAGCCGTGGAACTGTGGGATTGCACACATGCTCAACTTGAACAATCGTGTTCTTTGAGTGCAATAACCGTGCCATCTTTCATAAGACCGACAGCGAGACCGTGTGACGTATTTGTTAATGCAAAGCAGTGGGATCGTGTGGACGTGCCTGCTATGACATCAAGTCGATAGCCCGTGGCATAACTTTGCCTAACTCAACATGTGAGGTAAAAAGACCAAGTGCCAGCTTTGAAAACCATCGTGGAGAACATCTAAACAACATTATGACACTTTTTTCATGTTCTACACATATACTCGACTCAATGTGATTATTCCCTTAGCTATATGGATTCATCTCTTTTATTATCAAGCCTATTCAGTGCAATAAAAACTTTCTTTTATTTGTGTGAAGGCCAAGTTGAGGCAAGTTCACCGAAGCCATCCACCTGAGCGAGGAGTTGCCTCGGCCGAGCGGGACTTCGAGCAAGCCGTTGCATGACTAAGTCCAAACGTCGTTGCGTTTCGATTCCTCCGGTTGAATTGAGCGGGACGGGGCATCACACATGGTACTTACTACAAGCATTAGATTCAGATGACACATGTTTTTGAAAGTGATCGATTCGCTGAGAGAAAGCGCAGGCGACCGATAGCTCGCCCACTGAGTGGTGAGGCGGCCAACGAAAAGATTCAGTCAAGTCAGTCACTGAAATCCCTGCTTTTGCTTTGGTCAACCTTCAACCTCTTTGTTTAACCTATTGACAAGGGACTGAGAATGATGAGTTTTTACCCAAATCGACCAGCTTGTAGGGTCAGGCAATAATCGATCGTGTCTCAGTCCGGACGCAACATTGATTTCCTAGTTTATTTTGGATCATCCGTGTCGCATTCATAACATGTCCGGCACAAAGTTACCTAGACTATGGAACTCTGTGGAACAAGGAATGAAAATGGGAACATGGTACCCCAGTTGGTATGGAACACGGAATGGTGGGGGTAGGATTCTTTGGTACACTTAGCATACTATAGTTATTAAAGGCGCAAGACGTATCACCACACAAAGGGACACAAAGGCTTACCTGGATTGAGGAACAGGCGCAAGGCGAAAGTGCAGGCCTCATGAAGGCGAGACATTTATTTAGATTATGCAAAATTATTTGTAAATCATGCGTGGTAAATATTATATGTAAGCAAATGATAATACATTAGTGATTATTTATTGTATTATTGTTTACACAAATAATATGATTAATTTATTTTTATGTTAGTTAATTTTTTTGTTTTGATGAGATGAACTATATGCGACAGGACTAGCACTCTAACAGCGGTACCAAGAATCTGAGTTAAAAGGAAAAAGAGACTTAAGTACTTAGGTGCCAAGGCACCTCCTTTTTTTCAAAACAAAATTGGCAGAAGAGAGGTGCGGAGCCAGGAATTTAGGTCAGGTCGGGCTTTGATTGATTATAAGCAAATTTGAATATCTAGTAAGCCAAATTCGAAAGTGTATCAAGCAGCACTTTTGATTAAGACATAATATAATCCCATCTTTTGCTTAAAGCTATTCATGCTTAAGACTTCAAAATTCAAGGTTCGAAGTAACGGTATAGGAATCGATATCAGACCATTCCTATGAGTATCGGGATCGACGGTATCGACAGTACGGATAGGAGTATCGGATTTTTTGGTATCGGAAAGCTAATAATTATTAATAAATTATTAACATTTTAGAAAATATATTTTATAATAGGCATAATTTTAATATTTTCAGTGTTGTTTCTTAGTAGTTTTTAAATTGAATGAAATAGTAGTCACCATTACCGATTGATTTACATATGATAGCTAAGTTTTCTTCTTTTACATGTTTTTATAACCTTTCTATGCTTTTACACCCTTGCTGATTGGTCTTTTAAGTTCAATTTTCTTTGCCGAATTGACCGGAAAAGAGACCTCCAATCAAGGTTGTGAAAAGCGCTAGGCGCTAGTCGGACGGGCACTCGCTGCCTAGCCTAGCCGGCCTAGGCGGCCGCCTAGATCTAGGTGGTTCAAAAATAAATAAATAAAATCCAAAAAGACACTAAAAATTGCAGAAAAAGTCCACAAAATCCCAAAACATGCATAGTCGGACGTTGGTGGTCTAGGCGGACACATAGCCGGACATCGGGCGGGCACCAGACGCCTAGCGTCTAGGCGGCCGCCTATTAGAACATTGCCCCCAATGTCGGTATCGGTCAGTATTGGGTATCGGTTGGTATCGGATCGGGACATGCCAAAGTGTATCGGTATCGACTGTATCGGATCGGTATCGGCCGATACTGCGAACTATGCTTCAAATCAAAGTAATTTTAGAGACTTGGCAAGTTAAACACATAAAAAGTAGGATGAAGATTAAACTTAGAGAAAATTATTACTAATTTATTTACTTCAACAAAATATGCAAGCAGGGCCAAAGCATCAAAACTTAGATGATCGAAAAATATACACACTTATATCTATGATGCTACTATGTATTACTAACTACCATTCATATCACCTCATAAAGTGAAAATCTTCTGATATTTAATTATCAACTGGTGGGGCATGTCTTATTAGGCATCTTGGAATTTCCATGTTAAGGTGGGGCATGTGCCCCACCTGTCCCATGCCTAGCTCCGCTTGTGGCAAAAGATAGTGGTGAGAATTGAAGTACAGGTAGAGGGGAAGGCATGCATTTGATTGAGTTGCTTCAGATTCGGTGAGAAGGTGAGATCCATGACAGAGAGGAAGATGGAAGGACTTAAGGTTTCTTTTGATTGAAGTTTTATATAATTTTATTTGTTCTTATCCTTTTGAAAAGATAGATTCAAGAGTGATTTCTACCAGTGTTCTAAATGGCGGCCGCCTAGGCGGTCTCTCTCCGCACCGCTTTTCGGTAGGCGGTGGAGTAGGCGGCCCATGGAGGTTGGCGGCATAGGCGGAGGTGAGGCGGCGTAGGCGGGCGCCTAGGCGGAGTAATACCTAACAAGATATTTTGGCCAAAAAGGTTTTGCAAGCATTATGGGCCTATGATTCACTTTTACAAAACTAAAACTTTATAAATCTTTGTTCTACAACTTAGTTATGCATGAAACACCATTAAAATATGCATATTATGCAAAAAACAGTTGTAAAATAGTAATTTTTTTTCAAAATGTATCGATCGCCTAGGCTGCCTGCGGTAGGCGGACTCTCTCCGTCGCGCACCTGCCTACCGCCGCTTAGAACCTTGATTTCTACACACACACACAACAAATCCAATGGTAAGTAAAAATCCTAGTAAACTAACAAATAAGTAGAATATATATAAAATGCACTTCAATTGAGCTTGAGCCTCACTAAGAAGCATCGTGAGGCGTGCACACTGTGAAGGGATCCACTACATTAATACGTTAAGGGATGTGCCTTGCCTTGTGCCTGTGCCATGAGGCACACTTTTCACAACTATGATACTAACTACGACACTTAGGTGGAACAAATGTATGACTACTAGTAGCTTTCCTTGATTTATAGTTGAGGGAGGAGCCTCTTAATTGTTGCAAATCATGTGCACGGTGTAGTTTTCCTCTATTAATGGTGTTGAATGATGACAATTTTCTAACCAAACAATGAAAAATGTGCGATTAAGAGTATCTTCAATTGCTTGGGTTTGGAATCTCAGAAATCTATATTGTAGCGTTTTTGGAACAGAAATATTCTACTATTCGGAACGAAATCCACAGAATGCAAACTTTTGATGGTTGAGGGATTTATGATCTCTTGTCCGACAAGATGCAACATGAACACATCAATTTTTAGAGTGTACATACTTTCGAATGCATTGGTTAACTCTTCGAAGAGGGATTTGTATTTTTTTTAGTTGAAGCAATATTTATTCTCCCAAGTCATTTTTGATGAACTTGAGTTCCTCAATTCAAGGCTCTAACATTCAGGAAAATTGGGTGTAAGAGTATTATGCACATCTGTTATTTATTCTTTTTTTTAATCCCACATCTAATAGTGTAATAATGGGGTCTCTCAAACTCATATAAATAGGGCCTCATAATGACTCAACTCAATAAACATCCCATTATTCTCTCTGTCCTACACGGGATTGGAGCAGCAGTTATCCTAAATCCTATATCTCCTGCCTTCTCCACCCGAATTCTTTCCACCAACCCTCTTTTCCTCCTCTCCTCTTCTTCCCCACCATGATGTGGAAACAAGAATAAAGTGGTATATAGTGACGAGATCTTGCTGGTGCATGGTATGCTATGATAGATGCAAGATAACCACCTACTAAGCATTAGTACTCCAAACTTGGGTGCCATATCATATTGTGTGCGTGTCAGATACGTATCAGACATGACTCATGTGCTCGGAGTACACTGTCAGACCAAAATTAGTGTTGTGCTTGTGTCATATCATATTATTCGTGCAACATAGTCATACTACCCAATCAAGAAAATATACATATAGACATATACTTGGTAAGTCTAATGGCCTACTTTACACTACTCTTCTTTCCCCACGGTGAATTAATTATCCAAGTATTGTCTTAGTGTATCCTTGCATATTCTTTGGCAATGCCATCTTTCTTGTTCTGTCTAAGCCATATGACACGGTACACCAAGCCACAATAGGCTTGATATATATGAATATTTAAGCTGATTTGTAGAAGATTGACTGCAATTGTGCTTACTGGATACATGCACACCTAATTGATGGGCTGCTTTGGACCAAGATAATAATGTAATATGGCAACTGCATCTAGACTTCTCCCTGATGTTAACCGAAAAGGTACACTCTTTGGCTCCTGTATGGTTCCATCTCTAGAATGACTGTAGTACTTTTCTCTTTCCTTTCTATTTATAGCTAGATCTCAATTATCATTGATTAATATAGATTGTTGAGTAGATAAAAGTCTCAACTCTATCTGAAGTTTCATTTTTCTTTATGAATAACGTTTCACCAGTCGTGCACATAATCTTGTTGGCTTTCTCCTCTACTTCAAAATTACTTGTTTCACTGATTATTTCTAGTATTCTGGTGCCTCTTTTGCTCCATCCCTTGTCAGTTTGGTGCATGAATTGCTTCTTAGTGTAATGCCTGTATTGAACTTTGCTTTTTTTTTTGACAGGGTTGTCTGGTATGGATTTATTGATAGCTGATTTAGAAGCTTTGAAATTGTATGCTTATTATTTACAGCATGCTTCTCAAATTTGGTACATGCCTCTACCTGAGGTTTATGACCCACAACAAGTGGCAGACTATTTTAGTTGCCGGCCTCATGTTCTTGTCTTTCGGATTCTTGAGGTAAACGATATCATGTCTTGGTGGTTTGCATTTCCTATTATATTGCCATTTGTGCATTTTGTTTTTGAATTCAGTTTTCTTGGCGAAGATTCATCTGCTCATTATTTCTAAGGATACATCTCTGAATTAGTTTTGAAATTTTATTTACCATGCCATATTAACATTTCTTCGTTCATGTTAGTATACTGTCCTTTCCTGTGACAGCATTTTCTTTGTATAGTCAGTGACTCTCTTTGCAATTGTAAAGGTCATTTCTAAGCTCATACTTTTCTTCTGTTTCCTTCAATATTGGATTTGAT
Organism: Iris pallida; assembly: GCA_029216955.1. Taxonomy (NCBI): domain Eukaryota; kingdom Viridiplantae; phylum Streptophyta; class Magnoliopsida; order Asparagales; family Iridaceae; genus Iris; species Iris pallida. The sequence goes on along the minus strand of JANAVB010021796.1, from coordinate 16,461,574 downwards.
AGATTTGGATAAAGCAAAATATTTTTCTTTCTTTGGAGTATAGAACATAAAAATATGAGGAACCCATATAGATAATTGATACGTGTCTTCTATTAGCATTGATTCATATTGATATGCAAAGAGCATATTTTGCATATTGTTCCCTTGATTTTTTTTTCTTCCAACTTTGAACATTTAAAAATAGATGTCTTTTACAGGTATTTTCGTCCTTCACAGCTGCTGCCATAAAGTTTCAAATTTCTAGGAGATTCAAGATGAATGAGCATGGAGCACAGAGGGATACTACCTCTGCATACTATACTGGCCAACTTCTGAAAGAGTCGATGCTACATCTTGGCCCAACATTTGTCAAAAGTAAGCTGAAAATATGTAAATATTCTAAGTCATCATTTGATTCTCAATATATATGCAACTTTCATTAATATTCCTTATGCCATTTAAAGCTTTTTAGCATTTCCGCAATAGTCATTGAATTGCCAGATTTACTAGTTACCTGCCTTTACTTGCTAATGCAGTTGGGCAATCCCTTTCTACAAGGCCAGACTTAATTGGTTCAGAGATTTCTGAGGTCAGATTTTGAAAGTTGCTAGGATTTTCTGCTTATATAATTGTTGGATAAACCATGCTGAGAGGCACACACATATACTATGTACGCATGAATCCATAATTGCTTAAAAAAGGAATACATTACCAGAAAGTTAGAAATCCCTTAAAGATTTCCAATAAATAAAACCCACAAAGTTTGTTATTGTTGAGTATTAGTTATTTAGTCCCACATCGGATAGAGAATAAGGAGGAGGCTAGTCCTCTCCTATATATAATGTACCAAATTATTTTCCATCCTGCAGCCGCCCCCCTTCCAGGCCCCCCAACACTCCCCCCCTCTAGCGCCCCCCCCCCCCCCCCCCCCCCCCCCCCCCCCCCCCCCCCACTGCCCTTCTAGCGCCACCCCCTTCCCCAAACCCTAGCCACCATGTTTCCAAACCCTAGCCACCATCCTAACCTAGTCACCATGTCCATTCCTCTTCACTTCAAAACCCTAACCTAGCCGTCAAGAACGAAAAGAAGAAGATAGATATGAAAAAAGAGAGTTAAATCTGAAGGAAAAAAAATCGTCGGCGTTGAGATCTTTAGGTAGTAGACTATAATAGTTTGCGTGAACCTCTGAACCTCAACAACGACTCTAGGAATCACCAGAGAGCAAACTTGGTAGTTTGCATGAGTCTCTGTTCCTGGCCCGGTATTCACATCATGATATAACAGAGAACAACCTAGGTTGTGTGAATCTTTGTCCTGGATTGTGTAATGCACATTCGAATCTCTCACAACATGATCTAACAGAGAACAACCTGGGTTGTGTGAATCTTTGTCATGACTTGTGTGATCATTCGAAATCTCTACCAACATTGCGCAAGCTAGGATTGACAACGTTAATCACGCATTGGCAAGGTTGATATGAATTTTGGGCCAGGACGATTATCGATAGTCAGATCCAGAACTAGAAAGATGACCAACACTGAGGCCATTAACAGTGTTGACAACACCAGTGTCGAAAATACAGTGGCAGGGACATTGAGCACTGGTACGGCGATTTTATTGATTCGATTTATCGATCGATGACTGGAGGAACCGGATGGTTACTCAACATGGCGTAAAAAGGTCGAGAAGACGCTTCATGGAATACAGTTGTCAAAGCATTTGACTGACAGCTCCCAACAATGAGTGATTCCACGTACGAGCAGTGGAAGACGGACGACAGTCGACTGTTTATACAGTTGATTAATTCAATAGAACCATCTGTTGAGGACATGGTTCAGAACACGGATTCGGTAAAGAAATTATGGAAGGTCCTAGTAACTGCGTTTGATGGAAAACACGATTTGTCTCGTATCTATGACTCGGTTGTTGGCGTCTACCGAGCGGATTAGGAAGACAAGTCACATAAGGACCACTTTCGTGCCTTTAAGGCCTTAACTGATGAGGTGGATCGCGTGCTACCATTAATGACAAATATCAATGAGGCGAGAATTCAACGTTAACAACTTTATGTAATGGCGTATCTTGTCTCACTTTGTCCTGATGCAGACTATGCACGATCTTAGATTATTGCTGGGACCGAGGTCCTTCTCTGTTGGAATCCTACTTCCGTGTCCTATGGACAACGAATAGATGGGACTAATACGAGTGACGCACCTGCTGATCCATCTGCATTGGGTGCTGTTCGTGATGGATTCCGTGGCGGTCATGGTGGTAGACGTGGTGGCCGAAATGCTAGCCGATATAGCGGAGTCGGTGATGGTGGCTGTGATGGAGGTCGACCGTGCACTTGCTTCAACTGTGGTCAATAAGGACATTTTCAGTGGCAGTGTCCTAAAGCTGCTGCCGCCAACGATGCATCAGATGCTCATGATAATGATGGACTATCCGTGCAGATGTTTGCATATGCCTATGAGAATTCACTGAATTTTAAACTCAACAATGTAGAGAAGCATCAACATCTGGATCCACTGTCGGATACTCAGCGACGTGTGTGGTACGTCCAAAGCAGTGGGTGATTGGCTTAGGTGCGTCTGGTCATATGACAGACAATGCAGGTATGCTGTGTAACTATGTATCTGTGGGTTACACAACTGATATTATTGTTGCAAACGACAGTTCTTTGAAAGTACGTGGAAAAGGAAGTACCAGTCTTTCTCCCAATCTGTCACTCACTTTTGTTTTACATACACATGACAACCCATTTAGTTTATTATCAATTAGCCAGATAACTCGAGACTTACACTGCTCGATAATTTTCTTTCCTGATGGTTGTGTTTTTCAGGTTATAAAGACGAAAAAGACTGTTGGTAGGAGGCACGTGGCTGGAGGGCTTATACCTTGTTGAGTTTAAATCTTATGTTGCTTTTGTCAATGTGTGTCGCGATCCGTTTGAGTTGCATTGTCGGCTTGGTCACCCATCTCTCCAAGCTCTCCAAAAATTCGTATTATATAAGTTGTTTCCTTCCGCTGCGAATGCTATCAATTTGAGATAAACTTACGTGAATATGTCATCTTGCCTTGCACGAGCGCAACTCCAGGCTCGTGCGGTATCACGTCCCAGCGAGGACGATTGATTCGGGTGAAATCTAGCGAGGACGAGCGATTTTTCGAGTCGGAGCGTGACAAGTTGGTATCAGAGCGGTTTCATCATTTGGACCGTGAATGAATCTTTTTGACCCTCAGTTGCTTCTGTTATCGAAATCAATCGGCCCTAAATTGTTTCCACAATCGCATGGCTCATGGATCTGCTCGACGCCACACTGGATGTTCCATACAATAAGTCTAATTACTTGTGTGTTTTGTTGCGTGTGTTTGGATATTTACTTGATGCTATTGAATAACGTTGCGAGATGTTCGTTGCATCGGTGCAACGAGTTGCTATGGGATGATATGCGTTGTATGGCTATACGAATGGATAGCGATCTGCTGAACGGATTCGAGTAACGACTTTGAGTATCGAGGATGGATCGTTGCACGAGTTGCAACGAATGAGATTGAGAAATCGCGGAGCGATAATTACGAATTAAGTTGGTCGCTAAGTCGAACTTGAGTAGGCGAATATATAAGTTGGCCGAGTTGTGTCGAGCTTCGAAGTAGGCAAATGTGTATGTTGGCCGAATGTTGAGTTGAGCTTTGAATAAGCGATTGTTGCGTATGTGATCGGTATGATCACCGAGGCACAGTTAGACCGGAATAGATGTTGGAATAAACAGTTAGTATGTTGCGAGAAAAATGACTTGATTTCTGAGTGGTATATGTCATACCACATATGCGATCAGTGCATCAGAGTATTGTGTCGATGGTGATAGGCTCGAATTCTGAGTGGTATATGCAATACCACTTAGCGGTAACTATGTCGAACTATATGGTGACTTGCGATAAATTGCGTCGAGACAATTGTGTCGATCGCAATAAGATTGGACGAAATAGTATCGAGACTCGAGTGGGAAAGATTTAATAGGAGTCGATGCAAGAATGCTTCGATGAATTGTGTTAGTACGATCAGACGCTGACTCGCATCAATTGATTATGAGTCGAACAATAATTCGTTGAATGTAAGCTGAACGATATGCTGGGAACAGCGAGGGGAATAAGCTTTGAAGAAATATTTGACTCGATCGAATTGAGTTGAGTTAATGGGAAGACTTGTTTGAAACAAGTTGGTTAGATACGAAGAATCGTCCGCACGAAATTGAGTTAGTGTGAAGAATCGGTAGCACGATTTGAAAGTTCGATTGGGAATACGAGAATGGATGTAAGGAATTGAAAATCGTGTCGCTCGATGATAATAGTTAGCCATACACGACTTGATAGATCTTGATGCGTGCGAGGCTTGATTCGTATTCAAGTTCGGATGATAACAGTGATTGCGATGAATTGGAGTTTATGAGAAAGGAAGATGTTCAAGTTATGCACATCGACGATGGTATTGAGGCGTATCAAAGACGATATGCAATAACTCGGGGATACTCTGATCGAATAAACAAAAATTATGTTGAGTATTGTTGTTGGATGAATAAAATACAAGTTAAGTTGATGTCAGTTTGGATGATAATTGTGACTACAACGAATTAGAATTTATGCGAAAGAAAAATAGTACTTGTCTAAAATGCAAAATGAGTTATACAAGGCGATGGGTATGTAAACATACTTGAGGATGTTGAAATGCGTCGAGAAATCTGGGAATGGATTGATATATTACTTGGATGAAAACGAAAGTATCTTGATTGTTTCGATGATAACTACAATGTTGATGTTCTTGTCTTGTGCGAGCGCAACTCCAGTCTCGCACATGCGTCATGTCGGATTAGGGCAATCATCTCACGGGAGCGCTGGCATGATGATTCATGTCCGACGGGGATGATCGAACTTGCGGGAGATCAAGGCGTGGCAATTGGATTTTTGACTTGTGGTTTGATACGAAGGTGAATTCGAGTATTGTTACGATAAGCATAGAATATGTCGGATAATGATCTTGGATAAATAGACTCGTACTCGAGGCAATAAATATTGCATGGTTAGCGATATTGTTAGCAGTAGTGCATGAGTGATTCGGATAGCAACGACGCATCAGTTGTGCGGGTAGGATGAGACATTTTGAATTGGAAGGATTATGTCGGATTCGGTAAAGTCCTATTGGAATTGTCGGAAATTGATATGGCTCCGAGATAGGATATAGCATGGTTCGTAGTAACTGTCCCTCGTTGATGATCTTCAAGTATCGAGCGTAGTTTCGGGGCAACTGACCCTAGAAGACTTGACCGTCAAATCAAGTAAATGTTGAAATCCCATTGGATGACCCAATGATGTCGCATAAGAAACTGCGTCAAGGATAAATGAGAATTTAGTGCATGTTGAGGATAAGTCTAGATGATCGGATATGTGTTGCGAGATTTGATGGAACAGCCTTGGGCTGGATTGATAGGAATAAACTATGAGATTGATCGAATAAAAATTCAGAGTGACTTGCTAGTCGATGATCGGATAGATGTTGATGAACGTGCTTAGCTGGATATGCGATTGTGAGAAATCGTACTACGTATGAGTACAAGAGATAGGAAAAACGACCTTAGGAATTTGTGTCATAAGATCGGATTCGGTAACGATTAGGCTATGTGTGTTGAAAGCACGATCGAGATTAGCGAGACGAATAAGTCGGGATTGGATTGAGAAACTTGATTGGTGATTCGTACTCGATCGAGAATCGAAGATGAACGTATCGTAAGAGACCTTGGGTCGGAAAGATTGTTGCCTTTGAGCATCATAGACTAAAGTTGACCTCCTGTCGGGAGAGATTAAGCACGATGTTTGGATAAGTTACCTAGCGGGGGTAGCCCCAGACACGATGCGTAGATAGTTTCGAGAACATGAATCATATCGGATTAGTTGTGTGAAACATAGTACGAATTGTAGGCGAAAGAAATTTGGACATGTTGGACTTAGTCCATATCATTGAGGCAAAACTTTACAAATAGTTGGATAAAAGGATTTGAGTTGCACGAGGGATAGAAAACGGACGGACGAGTAGGCGCTGCAAAAAATTGTTGCGATCGGATGCGCAACGACTTGATGCAACGCATGCGTTAGATGGTCGATGAGAAACTTATGGAATCAAAGTTGCGATTTTGAATCATGTCGTATGCAAAGGTGTTTGGGAAATGATCACGTGTTATGGAATTATGCATACAAGAAGGATTTTGGGAATAAACGCTAAGATTTGACCAAGTCGTGTACGAAGTGGCTTGTGTTTGAGGATTTAAGTGGAACCTGTTAGCTTTGCTCGAATTCTCTACCATTGTGCTTGGCTGAAATGTATATATTAGTGGGACGCCTAAAATATGTGTACGATCCAAACTCGATGGTATACCGAATTCATTTGAAACTACAGGGAGGAATCGAGAAGTGTTAAAGAAATCGTACGAACGCTAGAGACGAAACCAAGATTGTGAGTCAGTGATGAGTAGATCATATGGATCGAAAATTCGAGCGGTCAAGAGAAACGCGTGAATTTAGTGTTGGATTCGGTTCGAGGACGAACCTTGTTCTGAGTGATATATTATGTAATGTCCCGCACCGCACGTGCATTACGATGAGTCGTTGACTCGAAGAGTTGCGTTGACCCGAATAATACATCGAGTCGAATCGATGCAAAAGTTACGTCGACCGAAAGAGAGCTTTGAGTCGGTTCGAAGACCCAATAAATCGAATCGATGCAAAGCATAAGTTCGGTTTGAACAAGTATTGATTTTAGTTGATTTCGTGTGCAGGCAACGCTTTTACGCTGGATTATAAGAGGTCGTCATTTTGCCTATTTTGCAACGGTGTCTGCAAAACCAAAATATCGTCTCGCAACGAACTGAGACGTGGGCACGGTAGGCCGAATCAGTCGAATAGCTCAACGGAATGGCTAAGTCAGAAGAGTTGGCCGTGGAATGAAGTTATGAAATCGAGCCGCATCGGCTCGGCGAAACGACAAGGCGTATCGGCTTAAGGTGGACGGGTTCATGACCCTTCTCCCATACTCCTTTATGCCTAATAAAACATACACTGTTATACGAGTGTTGCTATCGAATTGACGAGCGTGGCTCGAGCGAATACATGTCTTAGTGTGTGTCGAACATTAAGATAGAACATTAAATATTGAACAATTGATGCGACGTGCATCAAGTGTACTAGTCGCGGTAGGACGGTGATGGTAGAATATTGAAAGGCAATATCGAGATGTGCATTACGTGCACGACTCCGAGAACATTGAACACTAGGTCTAGAATAATGATTATGGTGTTGAGCGTGCCTTTGCGTACGAAAGCTATGCAATGACTAAGTAAGCAAAATGGGCAAGTTGTGGTGCAACGCCACAGAACCTGTCGTGACATCGAAAGATATACTTCGTGCATCGAAGTATGCAGTTGTGGCACAGATGCCACGGAACTGCTGTTGTATGAACAACTTATGAGTTGAACGCGTTGAGTATAAAGATTATAAAATCTAAGCCGTTGGGACATTGTGCATCAATACGGGTGTGTTGGGACATAATGCCGATGGAACTTGAGATAGATTGACAGAATATGATTATGGAACTCGAGATTGGTTGGAATGATATGACTTGCTTGCTGTATGCGCGTATTGCATGTTCAATGGACTCGAATGACCTGTGCACGGGTACGGCTTCCCTCGAACGGTTACGACCGGGACGCCATAACCGTTCGGCCTAGGAGGGAATTATGTTTGGTATTCGTGGTGCACTTCATTAGGACAGGTTGCGACCGGCCAATGTTGTGATAATCTATGCTATCAGTAAGTTTAGGATCCTTCGGATACTGGACTAGCAATCCGTACTGGAGCGATTGCCTGCTTACACGTTGAGATACCAAGTCCATTACGGTGCGGAACATCGTGACCTTCATATAGATAGGGACGGTGGACTGAGATTAGAATTGGGTGCTGGCGCAGAGCCTGCCACCATTATGATTATGCTTGAGATGATTGGTTGGCTGCGTGATTTGTTGTCCGTTTGCAGGCTAGGCAATTCGAGACAAGATGTGCACGATCACTATGGTTATCAATATTAAGTGACTAACAATATTTGTCGCAGAGACACGATACGTGACACCATTATGTTTTAAATGTTATCGAGAATTGGATGCACGCTTTACTTCTTGAATCTTGCCATGAAACTGATTCTAAGGCAATAATAGAAAGATCACCAAATAAGATACATGCTTCACTAAATTTACTTAGTGTTAGTTTAGGCGAGTGGGTCTTAATCGGTACATGCGAGGACGAAGTACTGATCCTCCACCAGATTGCTTGCAGGTTCAGGATATGGTCTGCTCGTGGCGGAGCTTCGCTTGGACGTGCTGAGGCATGAAGTCCCTTAGCGTTTCGAGGCGTGCGACCGCACTGGATTCGACATGCAACACGAAGATGTTCGACCGAGAGTCTGGATGTGCTATAGAAGACATGATGTATGGAACGAGATCATTTGTGAGCTAGAGAGATCATGAGCGTTGTAAGCCTATTGGCATTTTCAGTTGGGCTATTCAAAGCCTTTGTAATCTTCAGTTCATTTATCAATAAAAGAGATTCTTATTATATAAGTTGTTTCCTTCCGCTGCGAATGCTATCAATTTGAGATAAACTTATGTGAATTTGTCATCTTGTCTTGCACGAGCGCAACTCCAGGCTCGTGCGGCATCACGTCCCAACGAGGACTGGGATGAAATCTAGCGAGGACGAGCGATTTTCCGGATCGGGGTGTGACATATGCCACCTTACATTTGTCTTAACATATCAAGTGTGATATATAGAGTATGAAGAGTATGACTATGCGCTATTCTTTCAATTTTAACTTTCAAGCCATGAGGTATTCTTTCCTTGTGCATTTTATGTTGATTACTGTATCTTAGTTTCATACAGGAAACTTTCTAGTTTCTGCTGCAAGTTTGTTAAACTTTATTACGTACTAGGGGGAAGTTTTCTAGGTCATATTGATTCATATATATATATTTGGCTGTCTTGAATAATTGCAGGCTCTATCTGAATTGCATGATAAAATTCCTCCTTTTCCAAGGCCAGTGGCAATGAAGATGATCGAAGAAGAATTCGGATGTCCTGTAGAGAGTATGTTTAGCTACATTTCTGAGGAGCCTGTTGCTGCTGCTTCATTTGGCCAGGTGATTTATAGTTGAAGAAACTTACTGCCTTTCAGATAATGGACATGTGACTTCTATAATGCTTTGCATGTCACTTCCCTTATTTTGGAGACTTAACAGTAACTTTAGTTTCGTAAGTTTGTAGCCTTAGCTTTGAGGTGCGTCAAGTGGCTGCAACATTTTGTTGGTCTAAACTGAAAATTGTGATAATTGAGCAAACAAACAATCAATCATGGGTATCTGCTGAAACTAAAGGAATCGTCAACAAATCAAAGTTACATGGTAAATTTGGCAATACATATCTGGTTTCCTATCGAAATACAACTTTGTTATGTACCTTATTAGGCATTTTTAATAATGAATAAACTACTTGTAGGGTCACATGAAATAATATCATTAACTAGAATTTGTTTAGTTAATGCCTAAATTCTTAGTTGAGTCCTCTACGAACTACAAGGGATGAATCTTATGTTTAGCATTGTTGTACAAGTCTAAAGTGCAAACCTTATGGAATTAAATTTTTTTTTTAGATATCTTTTCAATTTCAACACTTATTTTATAAAATTCAGAATAACCTGTCACGTCCCAGAACCAGAATACCGGAGAGCGGGGGAATGACTCAGCCAGCTACGTATTACGGGTAGATGAATACCGTATAATACGATCAATGCTGTCTAAAAGACGAGGGGGTGCATACTACATGAAAGTCTCACTAGGATTATTCAACATCTATTGTCTCAATCATTCAAACAAGAAGCAGTAATAGAGAACATGTAAGATAAAGCAGTAAGGCGTCCCAAACGTTCAGTCAAAATGTTCTTGAGATCTGGCTTTACAAAATATAGCCAGATGATATGACAAGGTATACACAATCGTTATCAGCTGCAGTCTGACTTAGTTACAATTATGTAAAGTAAGCGCAAGACAGTCCGAATAACATGTCGGTGCCAAGCGGCAAAATGTAAAGTAAGTAGTAAAACGAGCAGGGAAGCAAGGAGCCCACTCGTGTCCTCCTACGATCATCCCTCTAGTATTGACCATCTTGGAGGTGGAAGTAAGCTGAGTCCTCGGGAGCTGGCTCTAAATCTGGCTATGCAAAACCAGAGAGGTTAGACCTCAAATCGCAAGTACCACAAAGGAAGCACGACATAAAGAATTAGAACCAGTGGTAAGAGTTAAGAGTATGGTAAATAGGTCTCTGCTTGCTACTGGGGTTCACACAACATCACGACACTTCAAGCCAACTTCCCAACCAAACAAGGACATAAGTTGACCCGTCATGTCCTGACATTCGGATCATCTCAGTAGTTAACAGAGTAGGTACAACACACAAACAAATCAATTTAAACGACAATAAAACTACTTCGGCTTGCTAACTGTAAGTTTCAAGTTGTCCTGGAAATATGCAATAAGGGACTCCTCAGTTCTTACAATGTACAAGCAAGGCTAGTCTACCCAATAATCAATTGCGCCAATCATGAATTAGACGTGTCCCAGCGGGATGTCCGTCATCAATATATAAAAATATAAATAGATACCACTCTCTGCCCGTGTGGCAGGTTTGCAGTATTTGTGGGAACCAGCCGGCATGTCGGGGCACTAATTGTCCCGAGATGACTGCCATGTAAGAACTCGGAAATCCATTCTCTCCATGCAATCATTATTTTATTTAGCTTAATAGTCCCTATGTTAATTGAAATCTCATGTCGTGGATCATGACCATTCAGAATGAGTACTTTCGTACAGAGTACGATATGCATAACTCTACAACGATGTCCGTACGGTTAGGTTGTAGGTCTTACATAGCGTAATGCAACAATCAAACCTAGCCACGGAATAATCATGCCTTGACTGTAAGGTACACATGCTGCTTTTGTAGAAAACAAGTTGAAGTCTGCACGTATCCATATGCCAATGTTTGGGATCGGCTAGTCGATTGCAATGGTTCATGTTTAATATATGAACGTGTCTCATTCAATTCAGCAAGACGACTAGCCAGTCTTTTAGTTCCAACTAGGAACGCATGATCAATCATTAGTCAAGGTAACAATAAATGTCAATTCGTGACAAGCATGAAAGTCAAACTAGTATTTAGTATGGTCGAGTCTATAACTCTCAGGGTTAAGTTCCAGTCATACTGGGTATCCATAAACCAATCGAGACACAGTGCACACTCCACACAACAATATGTATTAAAATATTAACATATCATGATTATATCGAGTTCATGCCAAAAAGGCGTAAGGATATAATAAGGGGTGCCATGCGTCCAATAAAGGCGAGTCTAGGGCAATGGATGCCAGGGCCATACTGCGCCGGGCAAGGGTAAGATACGCTAGTGCTAGGAAGCCTCCGGGCAGGGGAGTACGCCAAAGGAGTGCGCCAAGCAAAGGAGTACGCGTAAAGGAAATAAGAAATAAAGTTTACGCGTGAAACTTGTTTTACGCCAAGGCAGAGTAGACTTTGTTTTACGCGTAAAACAGTCTTGTCTTGCGTAATCCAGATTTTACGCTGACACGAATAAACGTGGGCGTAGAGTTTGATACTACGCTGGCACGAATAAACGTGGTCGTAGAGAACCTCCAGAACTCCAATTTCCATGAAATCCTTAATCTAAGCCGAAAATGAGACTTCCATAGATCAAAATGGGGTATAACACAAATTTCAACAACTGGAACGATCAAAACTTGAAAATAAGGAAGTTTGATAGATCAAAACCACCAAAATCCGAAAATGGCAAATTTCTAGATCTACAAAAATAAAACTTCAAAATGCAAAATGTCAAGTTCTAAACTATCTTAGAATCACGAGAGGAAGATAAATGAACCATAAAAATGGGTTCTCATGTGGAAGCAAGGTGCACTTGCCTAAGCTCTTGGTAGGTGGAGAGAGTTATGAGGAAGAAGAAGGAGAGAAAATGAGAATAAGTGAAGAGAGAGAAAGTAGTTGGGCTTTAAATGAAAATGGTGGTAGGTAGGGGGTTGGGTTCATGATGAACCACCCTAAACCAAAACAAACCAACCCAAGCCGAACCCAAGTCAAAATAAACCAAAAGCTAAGCAAAAGCAGAAAATAAAATACAGAAAAATAATTAGCATAAAATTAAAGGAATTAAATACAGAACAAATGCATGATAAATATTAAATAAATACATTCAAGCAGTACACGTATTAAAATACGTATTCTGGGAACGGGGAGTGACATAACCTTTTCTTAACAGGCCACTTAGATTTATGTATTCACACTCACATGTATATTTTTGATGATTAATGATACATATATGTGTCATGATATAGTTGCTAATCTAAGTTTCTGTGAAAGAAGACGTGAGCAAAGTTTATTGAATAAATTGTCGGTCACAGTAACCTTTTGTTTCCCAGTACTTTCAACCTCAATAGGGTTGGTATTCTGCCGACAACTTTCCTTTTTTTTTCTTTTTCTTTCTTCTTTAAAGCATGTTTGACTTTTAGCATTTTTTTTACAATAGATATAGTTCCTATCTTGGGTCAAGTCATTTTGGTTTTAGTTTTAAGTTCTCCTACATGACCTTTATTGAACTATTTATAAACAAGCTCAAGTACCTCTTTTGAGTTTCTTCCTACTTCACTAGAATTCTATCATTTTTGCTTAACAAAATCCTCAAGTCGAGGTAAAGTAATGTCATGAAAGGTATTTTACTGATGAGCATCTTTGCTAAATCGAAGCCCATAAATGAGCCACATTGTTCTGCATGCTCACTATCGCAAGCACTCATAATATGTTCACAGCTTTTGCATTTTGCACTATTAAGTTTCTATTCTGATTGCCAACCAGAAATAGTATGAAGAATCATTAGTGATGACACGATCAAATGCTAGTATTAAATAATTAGATCCAGTTAAGCACCAAACACTTGAAACAGATATAATCCTTTTCTTTTGGTCTTGGAATCAAGGTTGTGAAAAGTGCCAGGCGCTAGTCGGGCGGGCACCCGTCGCCTAGCGCCTAGCCCGCCTAGGCGGCCACCTAGATCTAGGCGGTTCAAAAAAACCCCAAAAACCTAATTACATTTGTAGAAAAGTCCATAAAACCCAAAAACATGCATAGTCGGGCGTCGGGGGGGACTAGGCGGGCGCCGGGCATCGGGTGGGCACTAGGCACCTAGCTCCTAGGCAGCCGCCTAGAACGCCTTTTAGAACAGTGCTTGGAATTAAAATCCAAACCACATTACCTCCATGTAGTGGCTATATGAGCACAGTCACATCTTTCCTTAAGCATGTCCGTTATGGACATTCCTCTTTGTGTCGGTTTATCATCATGCCCTCGATTATGATGTACTTCCGATTTGGACCATGCCCTCGATTATGATATACTTCCAATTTGGACTATTACTTGGTGGTTCTCAGAACACCTTTTGATAATCCTTAAGCCATCCCTTTGACACATGGTTATATTAGAAGCTTAAGTTATGTTTCAATTATTCAATAGATAAAAGATACAGTAAAGTTATTGTATGAGACAGGATAATATGCGTTTAATTGCACGACTTGGCTAAGTCCTATCTTCTTGGTACATGATATTTTCACATAGGACTGGGTTGTGCATAGCATAGTTCATGGTTCCGGCCAATACCAATATGATACCGACTGCTAGTAATTCCGACGTTGGGGGTCTCTTTCCATGTCAGTTTAGCATAGAAACATTGAACGAAAAAGAGAGAAGAATGGAAAAATAGTGTCAACACAATCATCCAATTATGTCGAAGGCTGCAATTACCATTTGTCGGAGTTGTATATTTGTAAATGTACAATATTCATCCACATTGATATTATTCGATTTAAAACTATTTATTGTTGTTGCACTGTCTAAATTCTAGAGGTAAGTAAATAAACAATAGTATCTATTGCAAGTGTATATTATTCTATTTAAAGCTAACGGAAAAAAAAACATATAATATATAAAATTATGTCTAAATATGTCAAATATTTTTCTAACTTTTTAAAACTTTTTTTTAATCATTTTTGCTTTCCGAAACGAAGAAACAGATACTCCGATCCAAAAGAGCTGAAACCATCGATACCGATACGCATAGGAAGGGTTCGAAATTGATCCTGATACCGATATTTTGAACCTTGGCGCAGACAAGATTTGACCCAAGGGGGTGGTCACTACATTCATATTGATGATCTATGTTTCAAAACTGTACTAATATTAACATCGCTTTTATATTTCTTTTCTAGTACTCTTCCAGCCAGTACACTCATTATGTATATTAGGTCAATTTAACAGTTATAATTGTTACTTGTGTATCTTACAAATATAAGTTGGGGATGGTTAGTAAACTTTTAACTATTTATATAATTTCTCTCCTTTTACATCACCTCCTTGACTCTAACGTTGAGAAAAGATGCTTAGCTAGCCAGACAACTTGTTCCTCAGGTTTATCGAGGCTGTACATTGGATGGTTGTACAGTTGCTGTGAAAGTTCAACGCCCGAACTTGCTTCATACAGTTGCACGAGATGTCTATATTCTCCGTCTTGGGGTATGTAATTTAATGCCTTGCCTTCAATAACTATTTCTACATCGTATTTTGTTCTTTTTTGCGTAAACTCATTAAATTATGCATTAAAGTTCCATACAGTTTCTTTTTATGGATTTGTGCATTTATCCTATAGAACGAATTATTGAAACCATATTACCAAAATTTTCTTTAGTTGAGAGTTATAGTTCTTCTAGTTTCAGTTGATTGTTCATTTTATAGCTTTGTATGAATTGCATAGATGCAATTGTATCTTTGCTGTGACATTTTCCCTTTGTTTCTGTCAAACCATGAATCTAGGTCTGAGTGAAGATGTAGCATTATATGTTTGCAGTTCATCTCACAATTGTGGCTTTGCTGCCACAGGTTAAATATTGCCAACGCCATTTCCAACTTTCTGATTGATACCTTGAATTACTTAAATAAAGTACAAATTATAGGAATGATAATCAACAAATTTTATGTATATTCTGTCATTACATGTCCTTTGATGGGATATAGCCCAAAGAGGCCCAAGATCCCACCAAGGAAGCATTAATTTAGGAGTATATTCTAAAAGAAATGTGCCATGGGGACCACTCTTGGCACTTTTGTGAATAATCAGGCTTCACACACAGAAAACGAAATGTCCCACACCCAGAAAAGGAAACGTCCCACACCCAGAAAAGGGAAATATCTAGAAGTGCAAGGCTTCAATGACGATGACAAGTTCTTCTCGGATGCTTCAGAACTTGGTTTTGGAAGTATCTCCCCTTTGTTGATATGACAACCAGAAAATCTATTTGGAAGAAGATTTGAGTGTCCTTCAATGGTACATCTACTAGAGGTTGCTCATACGTAGTAGATCCAAGGAAGCTCTATGGGGAAGATTGGAGATGCACAAGACCGATCTTGAGTTGTTGAAGCACGTCAGAGAAGACAATGAATAGCTGCTTGTTGCCTTTGTAATAGTGGAAATCTCATACGAGATGAGAAGATCTGCTGAATTGCACTTGCTCTAAAAGTGGATTCTCCTAGAAGAGAAGATCTTGAATCAGCTCTTCACTGAGCTATTTATAAGATGAGCTTCTGAAATGGTCAGAATCTTCAATCCTCGTAGAATTTGATGAATTCCGCAGCAAAGTCCTCCTAAAAATGCTTTAGGCATGAAAATACCACATGGCTGTTGCGCAATGTCTCATCACTGCAGCAATCCAGCTGCCTTGTCATTTGGAGCTCGAGGCGCTCTGCAATCATCTGACAGCTTGACAGCCTTAAAAATGAGCGTCGTTTTGGAGCTTGAGGCACTCTGCAGGTGCCTAAAAGCTCTGGCAGAGTCGTCATCGCATTTAATGTTGTCTGACAGCTTTGGTAGAGCTGTCGACGTATTAAATTCTGTCTGACAGTTTTGGCATAGCCGTCAGCGCATTAAACGTGCATGCTCTTTTACGTGGCTTTGAGCCCAATTCGACATAAATTATATTTGCAAGGCTCCTTCTGTAAGGTTCCTATTTCTGCTTCTGCCGTGAAGTGGGAAGTTCAGGATTTATGCAAGGCTCTATCGCGTGAGACTCACATTTCTGTGGGTGGTCCATTCTGTGAGATAGGGGTGAGCGTTCGGTTTCTTCCTTTTCAACCGAGCCGAAATAGCAAAACCGAAATTCTAAAAATCCAAAATCGAAACCGAACTGAAATTAGCCAAAACCAAAACTGAACCGAACCAAATAATCAATTCGGTTTATTCAATTTGTTATTGTTTAATGGGTCAGATCCAAAGTTGGGATCGTGGTTAAATTATATTAAAAATTGTAATTTTATATACACATTTGTTGTATTTTAAAGTTGTGCCCAAAGTTGAACTAGTTGTTAAATTATCAAAGTTGGACTTCAAAACATGTATATAGAATTGTTGTTTTCAAAATATACACATTTTTAATCACAAAAAACGCGTAAAATTGAGAGCATTTACATAATTGCGTAAGCCTTATTCGGTTTTCGGTTTTGGGCCGAAACCCAAAATCGAATAAGGAATTTTAGTATTTTCAAAATCGAAACCGAACCAAATCTCTTATTCGGTTAGGTTCGATTTTCGGTCTAAAACCTAATAAAGCTCACCCCTACTGTGAGATGGGCACTTTCTGTCTGAGCAGAATTCTGCAAGATGACTACTCTTATGTCTGAGAAGAATTATGCGATATGACCATTTTTCAGTCTGGACAGAATTATGCGAGGATGGCTATTTTTCTTTGTTCAGCAATATGAACATCTTTTTAGCTTTTGAGGGCTTCACTCTCGAACCCCCTCAGGGGACGATGTTCCCTGGACCCCCGTCCGCTGACCAGGCAGCGGAGCCCTCGAAATTCTTGCGTAGGGTGATATATCATGGAGGATTTGGAGATTGCGAGACTGGAACTTGGTCATTTGTTTGAGTGCCAACAACCACCTACATCGAGCCGGTAAAAAACATGAAAGGGTATACTGAGTTAGAAGAAGAGCATAGGTTGAAAAGACCCTCATCCATGGCAGTTAAAGGCGTGCCTCAGGGCGCATGCAACATTGTGCAGCAGCCCCACCTCGTACCTCACTAGGTGAGGCGTCTTTCTCCGTGCTCACCCAAGGCGCGTCTTAGGCTCGTCTTAAGGCGCAACTAAGAAAACGTGCACATAGCGCGCCTTATTATTATTATTTTTTATAAAAATCTTTCAGGCAGGAAGATGGCCCTTACCTCATTCAAGTGGAAATGAGATAGCCCTTTCCACGGTTGCCAAAGTTGCTACAGTTGAACTTGAAAAACTAAAATATACTAAAAACGTAGTATGAAAAATACAAATTCTTTTTAGTTTTGTTGATTGCTACTGCTGATATGCTAGTTCACTTGGTTATGTTTTGACGTATTTTTGTTGGTTTTAATATGTTATTTGGTTTTATTTCTTACATTACTAATTTATTTATTTACGTATATTATTATTATTATTATTTTATTTTGTGTATTGTTTTGCTCAGATGTGCGCCTTAAGTACACCTCGCGCCTCGGACGATATATACTCTTTGCGTATCGAGTGCATCTTGCGTCTTTGACTATCTTGCCCTCCACACAGCAAAAAAGAACACCAAGTTTAATTATGATAATACTAGGAACTATCCCTAAAATAATCGTCCTCGTAGGGAGCCTTATTACCCTCATACCACTCTATTGATAGATTTACCTCCCTTAAATGCTCTTTGGAAGAAGTGTTCATGCACATAAAAAACACATGAGATACCCAATAGTTCAAGACTTTGAGCCCATGCGACGGTTTAAATGAGGTTGACGAAAGACCGAAATGTTTTCAAATATCACGATATAAGTTTAGAAGAAGAAATGCAAGTTTAGAAGAAGTAGTTCAATTTTCTTCTATGTTATTGATAACAAAGGAAAATAAACTAGAATATTTAGGGAGACAACAAAACATATATGTCATTGAATCCTTGATTCTAGTAACACAAAATCAGCCTTGATTCTATTTACATAAAACAGAAAAGTAACAATACAAACAAGAATGTAGAAACAAAAAGTAACAAAAAAAATAGTAAAAATATTTTAAACTAATCCCTCGAGATTAGGAACTAATTTCCTGTTTTTTCACATAACTATCCGATACTCCCCCTCAAGTTGTTATGTAAATATCTATTATGTCGAACTTGCTGATGATAAACTCAGTTAGAATTGAACAATCCGTTTGTGAGAATATCAGCTATCTTTGCGTTGTTGGTATGAATGTCATACAAACATCTCATGCTTCAAGTTTCTTCTTTATAAAATGTTTATGAACTTCAACATCCTTTGTTCTGTCATATTAGACTAGATTATATGCAATGCTAATCATTGCCTTGTTGTCATAATACAACTTCATAGGTATGGTCACATCTCTGCTTAGCTCTTTTAAAACCTGTTTCAGTTACAATAATTCACACACTCCGTGAACCATCGATATGTATTCTACTCTTTTTTTTTGAAGAATTGACCCTTTCTTGGAGTGCTTTTTCAATATCTCAAAATTTGGTAGGTGTTCTTCTTGAGGAGAATGAATGAATTGGTCTACAAGACTTACTGCAAACACAATATCAAGTCGTGTGTGACAAATAGATCAGCTTCATGACGAACTTTTGGTACCGTGATGTGTCCACTAGATTACCTTTAGAATTCTCAAGTTTCTAATTTGGATCAATTCGAGTATTTGCAGGACGATATTCAATCATATCAGTTTCTTTGAGAAGATCAATAACATACTTTCTTTGTGACATTGATATTCCTTTTTTGATCGAGCTACTTCCATTTCAAGAAAGTACCTTAGTGAATCCATGTCTATGATTTCAAACTCTGAGCCAAACCCATTTTTAGTCATTCCAACTCAGTCACATCATTTCCCGTCAGAATAATGTTGCCCACATAAACTATGAGAACTACTATCTTCCTATTGGATGAAGTATCGGTCTGCCCCTGTACCTATGTTGTCACGGGTGACGTCTAGGCACGCCTAGGTGTGTAGTTGGAGAAGGCTCGCCTCGATCTAGGAAAAATTTCCCTGGGTGAGGCGATGCTCGCCTAGGCGTCCACCTAGGGTCGACTAGAGGAAAAAAAAGGTGGGTTAGTCGGGTATTTTTCAGTTTTTTTGCTTCTGTTGTTCCTGATTACCTGTGATTGTTGTTGTTGCGTCTTCTTCTTCTTCTTTTGCAATTTTTGCTGCTCCAGCTTCTATTTCTTTGCTGCTACTTCTTTTTTTTTTGCTGCACTCTCTAGTTCTTCTTCTTGTTGCTTTATTTAGCTTTTTCGATTTCTTCTTTTTTTAATTCTGCATTTTCTTCTTCTTCTTCTAATCCTGCCTCTAATTTTGCTGCAGCTTCTTCTGTTGCTTCTGTTTTTTTAACTTACGGTTTCTTTTAAAATCAATTCCATTTTTTTTTGTTTTGCAAAAAGTGCATGCCGGATCCTGGGCGGACGCCTAGGCGAGGCAGGTGGGCTGTCACCTTGCCTCGTCTAGCGCCCAATACAACATAGCCCAATGTGTAAACTTTTCGAACCAGGTTCTTTCTTGGTGACTGTTTTAATCCATGCAAAGATTTTTTCAGTCTGCAAACCTTTGATCCGAACCTTTTTATCAAAGCATCGTGGTGGATCCAAGTAAACTTCTTTCTCCCGGTCTCCATTAAGGAATACATTCTTCACATCCAGCTGTAGTAGAGGCTATTTAAGATTGATTGCAATTGACAAGAGTACTTTGACTATGTTTAACTTTGCTATAGGTGCAAAGGTTTCATGGTAATCAATGCCGTATATTTGAGTGAAATCTTTAGCAACAAAGCGAGCCTTGTATCTTTTCAGTGACCCATCTGACTTTTACTTGATAGTGAACATCCATTTGCATCCAAATGCCTTCTTCTCCTTTGGCAGATCCACTATTTCCTATGTTTTTTTTTTCCAAGAGCCCTCGTCTCCTCAAGAATAGCCTCCCAAGTTGAATACAGAAATGCCCGCTTTCAGGGTGCAATCTGGGAAATTCCTCGGCTCTAAGATCACATGTCGAGGAATTGAAGCCAACCCACAGAAGGAGTCGACCATTCTGTCTAAATTGACAAATTATATATTACTTTTGTATCTTCCACTTCGATTCTCAAAGAAGAAATATGATTTCCGTTTTCTTGTTTGCTAAAGTGAATATTGTGTGATTGTGTGATTAAGTGAACTAACAGTTTACATATTGCCTTTATTTCTGACAGCTACTTGTTTGGTTTATTATGCTGACAACTTCTTCTTATCATGGTAGCACGGATTGCTTATGGTAGACATTTTGGACATCCAACTTGAAGCAAACAGACTAGTTGGACTAAGTTGTTTAAACATCTGAAATTTGAATGTACTTTCTTCTTAGAAGATGTACCGAAATATGTATCAGATGATAGTATCCCATCCTTTTGACTTTTATTTAATCATTACAGCTGGCACTTTTGAGAAAGGCAGCAAGCAGGAAAAGTGATCTCAGTCTTTATGCTGATGAGCTTGGAAAAGGTTTATTTGGCGAACTAGACTACACATTAGAAGCGGCAAATGCTTGCATGTTCTTGGTATTTTAGTCTTCGAATTTTCTTGTAGCATTCTTTTTTGCACTATTATATTATGTTCTAACATCATACTATACATAATAGATAACATGCCTATAACTGCTCTTCAGGATGCTCATTCCCAATATTCATTTATAGCAGTTCCGAAAGTATTTAGACACTTGACAAGGAAGAGGGTTTTGACAATGGAGTGGGTTACAGGAGAAAGTCCCAGCGACTTATTCTTGCAATCAAGAGTCTCTGGTGACAACAAAGTTGGCTCCTCAGGAAGACAACAACAGGAGGCAAGAACACGTCTCCTTGATTTGGTATGCTACAAAAACTAGTCCTATCACTAACTTCACGCATTAGAGTTTATTTATTGGAAAATCTGATTCATAGGACATCATTCTTTTGTTCATTAGTTTTCCCTTGAAGCATCTAACCAAAATGAGCCTGATTAAAACTACCCTTTGTTTGTAGTTATGTTCCTTTCTTCTAGCAGTCATTGCATCTTTCCACTAGTGTAACCTTTTGTTTTTGTGTTTCACACTACGTTGCACTAGTACGGACACGGATATGAACAAGGACATGATACAAGTAAGCGATACAAACATTTTCCAATAGGTGCACTGTAATTGCCTATGTTGTACAAATACAGTAATTGCATATGTTGTACAAATACAAACACATATACGAGTACGGACACGATACTAATACAGGTACCATTTTGTTGTGTCCGTGCAACATAGTTTTCATAAAATATCTTGGTTTTTTTATCATTCACTATTCAAAACAACACTAAAGCTTTTGTCCCAAAATTTTGGGGTCAGTTGTTTGAATCATTTTATTCCATACAGTTTTGTTAAGGGCCACGTCCTTTGTAACACTAACAAAAACTGTAGCATTCTATAGAGCTTCAATCCATGTTCTTTTAGGCCTATCCTTAGTCCTAATGGCTCCTTTAATACTACCTTATGGCTCCTCCTTATCGGTGCATCTATTAGTATGCGTTGTACTTGTCCAAAGCCAGTTTCGTACTATTGGTCAATGTCAATATGTGTCGGCCATCTTATCTTGTATTGTTTTGTTATAGTGGCTAATACCGATAGTTGATGCTCTCTTTCCTGGTCAAGTCAACAAAGAAAATTAAAAAAAATGGTCCATAAAAATTATGCCTAAATGTATCAAATAGTTTTCTTATGTTTTAGTAAAATTTTATTATTACTTTGCTTTCCCAAACCAGGAACTTTGAAACTCTGATATGAAGCCCTCGAAATTGCTGATAGAGCTGATACAATAGTCATAAGGGTCTGAAACCGATACTCTAACCTTGGTCCAAATCACACCTAAGACGATTTTCCTAATCTTGTATATTGTACTCAATTTTAATGTTTACCCTCACTTCGAAAAACTTCTAAGAAGGAAGCGTACTATCTTCTATATATTGTACTCATTTTTTTTATGAAGCCCATTATCGTTGAGCCAACTTTTCAATAGTCTCCAACGCCATCCCCTCCATCAGGAAGAAAATGAATCTAATCTATTCCAAGATTCTAGGTAAAGCAACATAAATTGGTATTTGAGAGGGGTGTGCCAGATCATGGGTCTTCCCGAAAATTGATCTGGTTCCATCCCCCATTGAGAATTTGGTCACATTAAAGAAGGCCCCATTAAATAATATACTTTTCACTTCTGAAATACTCGACCAAATTCCTAACTTCCTTGCAGGTTTTCTATCGGCCTTCTGCCAAACCCCTCCTTACCCCCATAGCTAGGATGTATAGTCTTGATAAAGTTGCTATCTTGTGAGATGCGAAAATTTCCACTACCATTTGGCTAAAGGGTCTTTATTCATGTCTCTAAGATTAGCTATCTACCTATGATGTATTGGGCGCTAGGCGAGACGATGCGACATCCTACCCACCTCGCCTAGGCGCCCGTCCAGGTCACAGATGATTATGTGCATGAAAAAATCTGCAATATAGCAGACATTGTAGTTATGTACTTATGTATAAGTTATGTACTTATAACAATATAAGATATTAAGAAGCAACAATATAGCAGTATAAAAGAAAAATTGATTTGTCAAGCGCGCTCCAGAGCTCCACGAGATGGCCGTGACGTCTTTCGACGCCCACAACTCAACACCTCGCTTCGTCCACGACATCGAAGGCACCTCCGACTTCTTCACGACGCCTACGACAGCCGATGCCACCCAGTCACCCGTTCTATGCGCACGATGCCCTTACGACGTCTTCTCGACGCCCTTACGGCGCTGCACGACGGGCCGCGTGGTCGGCCGTCGTTTATACCCGTGGTAGAATGGTGCCGGTCCTCGACCGTTCGTGCGGCGCCCTAGCCGTTGAGTTTTCATGCATGGGTGCTCCATTCTGGCCCACGCCAGCTCAGATCGTGGCCATTTTTCGTCAGTCCTCCGAAGTTGTCGATGTCCCGCATCGCACAGGCCAGGCTCATCATCGCCCTAGTTGATAACTAATATACACAGCTAACATTAACATGAATAGTTGATAACTAATGCAATATGTAATATAATAAGCATTAACCAATAAGCAATATAATAAACCTAAGTAAGCAGTATAACAAACAATTGATTTGTCTTCCCTTTTGTTTTTCCTTTTTTTTGGAGGAGCAGCAACAGCAATAGGCTTTAGCAGCCTTTTTTTTTCTTTTCTTCTTTAGAGTATAACCCTAAAAGGTCCTACAAAAAATTTACATTCAATGATAAAGCCCATGGCCCATACCTGACGCCTCCTCCGCCTTTCACTTCCCCTGGTCGACCCTAGGCGTCCGCCCAGGCATCCATCGCCAGAAACGAAGATTATTTCTCTAGGTCGAGACGCCCTCCGCTCAGCCTGGACGCCTAGGCCGCCTAGGCATCGCATGAAACAACATAGCCATCTACAAATTAACATGTTTCTCTCCCATAGGGGCCTTGTCATCTTTGTTGAAGATGATTGATGTCGCACTATTAGGATATTACATTTTTAAATTTTGCAACTTTTAAGTTGTGCAATGCTTCATCTTTACCAACTTTATCGTTTTCAACTGTACCATATTTACATCTGTACTCATTCGTATGATATTCAACCTTCAAAAATACATGTTCTTAATTGATGGATTCCATAACATAGCTGGCTGCATCAACGTATGTAATCTCCTTTCATTCCTTAATCACACCTATCATACACCTTCTTTCCTCTTACTACCTTTAATAGTCATGAGAGTACTTCTCTGCTCCTATCTTATTATTAATTCCTCTTTCCCATCATGGGATTACATTGATTACTTATATGCAGAGGAAGTATACTGTATCTAGTTGCAAGTCTTAAAAAATCTAATTTTGTTATCTGGCAACCTGTTCGTAGGCTACTCATATGTAAATTTTTCTAAGCGAACATGTATATATGTAGTATGTATGTCATGACATCATTATATGCATCTGTATGCATGTATATGCATGTGAAAATGGCTTCTTGTCTGTAAATGCAACTGTTCCATCTAATATGTTGACTTCAACTAATGAGTCACCTGTAAAACAAATTACCATTTATTAATCCATTCTCGCTTTAATTCAAGGTTAAGAAGGGAGTGGAAGCATCACTAGTTCAACTTCTTGACACTGGATTGCTGCATGCTGATCCACATCCTGGAAACTTGCGCTATATGCCTGACGGACGGATAGGGTATGAGCAGTATCCATTATGATATAGTTATAAACTATAACTTGAAAGTTGGGGACAAAAATATGTCGTTACAGAAAGCTAAAATAACTATAGATGTTAACAATCTTTAGGCCCTCTTGGAATTTCACTTCTGATCCTAAATTTGTAATTCATCAATAAAGATAGAAGTCATTGTGAGGTCCACTTTAAATCTATAACTGCACCTCAAAGTTTCTCTAATTTGAAATCTGGACTTATTTATTTATGCACTTTTCTTTGTAGATTTCTTGATTTTGGTCTTCTTTGCCAAATGGAAAGGAAACACCAGCTCGCTATGCTCGCATCAATAATACACATAGTAAATGGAGACTGGGGTGCTCTTGTTTATGATTTGACTGTGATGGACGTTGTCAAGCCAGGAACTAATCTCCATCGTGTGACCATGGTATCAGCGTTTGTATTTGTTTCTCTTATTGTGAACTATTTATCTGATCACTGAGTAAAGTATTGTTTTATGAAATCCTGATGTTTATATCACTGAAGGTTATTGTCATGTTGGAAAAAGAGATGTTATCTAATGTTGGGTGTATTACGCCCAGATTTCTATAATAGAATATGAATATAAAAACTCAGGACTACTGACTCTTGTCATGTTCAGACGAACTTCTTGCAGTCTCTTATTAGTAACTTAGTATAATGTTGTTTCACGGAAAGTGCTTGAAATGATCTTTTATGATTTTATCTATGAACTCATGCTAGTCTCTTGTAGTTTTATAAGAAGAGTCGATAAATCTCATTGCATACAGGAAACTGGATGAAATTAGAACAGATGGTTGCTTAATAGAATGGTCGTAGATTTGGATAATTTTGTAGAAATTGTGTCATGTAGAAAACAAAGAGGCAAAGCAAAGACGGGAGAAGTAATTGTAGATTTAATATACACATACCTTATTCAGTAATAGTATTGATGTTTGTACTAGCATATTGTAGGTAACCATATTGTTCATTGGTAGGATAAAACAAGAGATATAGATGGACAAAAATGTCTACATTGTAGAATTGGCCGCCTCAGTTGTTTACAAGTATTGTGAAATGCAATATTTGTACAAAATAACATTGCTGATTGCCTCAGCACTGATTTAATATGTATTTATGTTATAGGCTCTTACTGGGTTGTACCAAACTCTTGGAGGCATATCAAAATCTTAGGATAGTGGAGATTCTAACAGATCTAGTTGGTCCTTTGGATAAGAGGATCAACACAATTCATGATTTTATGGTAACATATTTCATGATTTTATGATAACTATGGTAGTTATACATATTGAAGTTAGGGAATTTTTTGTTTAGATCCCTACAACCGTTTATAAATTGGTTATGGTTCCTATGACTTTTCACTCTAGTATAGGTTCCTGTTATTTTATGATAATTTATACGGTTCCTTTTGCACTTATTTTTCACCTGAATGTGTAGTGAGAGTAATAAAATATGTAGTCACCCACAATACTATGTTGAAAAGATATTTCCCTTATTCTCTCTCTTATTCCTTCCCCAGATTTTCTACCCGCATTTAATGGCAGGGTAGGAGCCTAGGAGGGGGAATGGAGCAGAGATGTGTAGGGAGCCTATTATATTCAAAAGCTTTAAATTTCAAGCTTTACTTTAAAAAAGTCAAATAGTTTGAAAAATTAAGAAACATTCATCAAGTAATAAATATTGGGTTGTGAAAAAGAAATGTAAGAGTAGATAGAAATAAATTTTATGAGAATTAGAATTTACTCATCAAATATATTTTCTTCTAAAACTAAAATATAAAACTCGATTAGATTTTTTCAAAATATAATCAGAAAATATGAAACAATTAGAAGAAGATATAACTTATAACAATTAAATAATGTACACGACAAGCTGAAATAGTATGCCACTAGCACATATTTGACAGTTCATAGTAGTTCCGTACAGGGGAAATGGTTGTAACAGCGAAATAAGATATGTGACATGGTAAATTAGTATACTACTATTAAAAGCTGAATCAGACTTTTGTAGCAGTTTTAGAGAATCTTTTTAGTGGGTTATACTGATTCTTTTCTTTGAATGTTTTTTTATCTAGTGTCTTTTACTTCTATTTGTGGTATACTACTCTTTGTTTTGTCATACTAGATATTATTTTAGTCTTAGTGGACTGTTTAAAGTCACACTATTTTGGATTTCTTTACATTGGAGATTAAAAATAAATAAATATATATATATATATATATATATATATATATATATATATATATATATATATTGTAAAGGTAAAAATTTATAGAAGTTAGAAATTATATAAGTGTTTAAAGATAAAAACAATTCAGAAATATTGAAGGAAAAAATAATAGTTTAAAAGCTCTGGAAACATTCACAACAAAATTTTATTTTGCTTCATTTGAACTTAACCTTTACTTAAATTAAACCCAAATTTGCCTCAAGTAAACTTAAACTTTACTTAATTATAGAATTTATTACTGTTGTACCAGAATATAAGCTAATTTGCCTTCTCAAAAATTAGTAAAAGATGATGGGATACAGAGGAAAGAATAAAATTTTTAAACAAAATAATTTCTCAAAAGTCTTAACGTCAAAGGCGTAAAATTTGTGTATGATGTATCAGAATAGAAATAAATTTCCTGCTGAATACAAATAGTAGAAACTAATTTGTTGCATCTGTTAGAATACTACAAATATTAACCCTCAACCCCCACCAATGCACTAGAGTTTTGGGGCAAGTGGTATGGACTTTAACATGGTATCAACAACACGTTCGAATATTCTGACAAGCATTAATTTCAAGCGGATTAAAAAGAATACGCTGCGTGAATCTAGTTCTCTGCCCAAATAGGCATTCGACATGTGGGGGTGTGTTAGAAAAGAATACTACAAATATTAACCCTCAAACCCACCAAAGCTCTAGAGTTTTGGTGCAAGTGGCAGGGACTTTAACAACATCTACCGCCTAGTAGAAATGTTACAGTCTAATGCCAAATAAAGGTAGGAAACTCATCAATCAAATTTTAAATTATGTAGAAAGTTTCATGGTTGAGGTAGATTTGAAAGTCTGAATCATATGGAAGAAAGGATGAAAGTATGTTACTCAAACAGTTTACTTGAAGTGAAATTTCTCACGGTTAAATGGTATGTGATTGATTGAGTACCCCCTTAGAACTTGGAAATATGATGCTTTAATATGACTATTTTTATTGAGTATTGTGTTATGATTCTGGTAAGTTGCTCAGGCTGACTATTTCAACAGACAACTTCGATCCGCTAATGTTCAGGTCCCAACTTTAGCTTCCATCATGTACTTCCTAATTGTTATAATGCTTCTTACCTCAATGCTTATGGTATACACTTGTCTAGAATTGTTGCTATACTTTTGTTGAGAGTGAACACTTGATTTGTCAACAAACTTAAAGAAGGCTTTTGTGATGTTAAATTGATTTAATACAACTTCTCGAAGCTGGGTTGTGAAGGAACAATGCACATTCGAAGTGGTAATTGATGCAAATTGGCTGTCTGGAAAGCTATAATAGTACAGCTTACGGCCTTTCTTCTTCTTTCCTGTTGTTATAATGATATGAAGGTTCCTGTCCACCTTCTCATGTTATTTTAAACTCATAACAGGATCTGGAGGATGCTTTGGGTGAGGTAGCCTTCGAGGATGGAATTCCAGATATCAAATTCAGTAGGGTTAGTGTTTGATTTATCCTCTTATTTCATTCTCATTTTTAGCTCTTCCCAACAGTCAGTAATATATTTACTTATCATCATTCCCAACAGTCAGTAATATATTTATTAATCATCAAATGTTAATTCATTAATGTGATGAGTTAAGTTGATCTCCTAGCTTCATGTTCTTGTAATATTGCACAGAAAACTATGCAAATTTATGTCTATCACAGAATGAATGAAGCCTGATTTCTTGGATATTCATGTTATCGACATATGTTGGTGAAGACATAATTACCCGATCGGAGACTGAGGGAGAATAAAAAGATAGGGATGGTTATTATAAATTTTAATGATTAACCCATGGTTACCTGGAATGTGGAACCCTCTGGAACGCGGGGCGAAAATGGGAACGTGGTAAGAGGGGGGGGGGGGGGGGGGGGGGGTTCTTGTTACACAATACTTTGCGGGTAGGCTTCTTCAAAATGTTATACATTTATCTGGAACAAGGTGGAACATTTTAGGGAACAAATATATAATATAATGTATAATGTATATATAAGATTCAAAAGTTAATCAAAGTACTATAATATTTCATCATTAAAAAGTCCAAAACTATTTTTTTTTTCACAATTTCCAAACAATCTAACAACGTTGTCTTTTCAAAATGAAGTAGCAAGTCTTAGACTCTATAGTGTTATCAGTGGTGCTTTGAGGCATCTTGCCCTTGCGCGAGGCGCTGCACGTCAACGAGGTGCACACCTCAGTCGTAGAGCCATGCCATGGCACGATATTCATGGCGCGTCGAGAAGACACTTCATGAAACCGAACAGAAATAGCAGGTTTTACTTTGTTTTAGCTCATTCTTGAATCCATAACATGTACCCTACCCTAACTTACTAGCTTGTTGTCACGTTATCTTTAACTTCCTACTTTCTGAATTCTCTCTAAACCCTCTCCCAATTCTTCACAATTGTTGTTAACCTTCCTCCCTCGATTTCCATCATCTTGTCAGCCAAAGGATTCAGTTTAATTTTTAATTTGCATATTTTCCTTTTTTTCTACTCCTTTTATTGTCTTCAATTTAGCCTTTGTCATCGAATTTCATGTACCGATGAAATTTTGTTACCAAAGTGTAGTAACATTTCTCAAGTGGGAATTATTACTATTATTTATTTTTTCCTTTGGCCGCTCTCACCATATCATTTCATTGTTAGCGCCACCATCAGTTTTCCTTTACAGATAACATGCCATTCATGTAGTTTAGCAACGCCTCAGGTGAGATTTTAAAGTGTGCAAGTTTTAAAATTCTTTTCCAGTTTGTTTCTATGTAAATTATCTACACAATAAACTGTTGATTAGGATATTTCTATCACTTTTATTGTACTATGTAGAGTTTTAAAATACATCTAAAATATATGCACCTCACGTCAATGAGACACGAGCCAAGCCATGCATCTTGAGCTTTTGTGTACCTTGTGCCGTGACATCATTGGACTCTAAAAAATTTTAACGCAAAAAACTACATCTTATTTCCTTTAAAAGCTTCGCAAGAAACCCAAGTATATGGTATGTTTGCTTCTCGGAACATATACTTCCAATTTCCAATTTACCGGCGTTCGAGAATGTGAATACCCAGATTGCAAAACACGCATTCCCGGATCGAGAAATGCTATCCATAAAGTGAATTCAGGTAACCAAGGATTAACCCAAAGATGCATCAATGGACAATTATAGATTGTCATCGGATTGCCTGGGCATAAACTTACCACTATTTATACATGATTGATGTCAAGTTGGTTACCGGTCGACATGGAACTTTCTTTCTTGACTTAGAGTACTTCATTGTAGTACTTGTAGAGTGGGTTCCCCGGAGGAAAATAAAGATCCAAGATTTCTGGATCGGGTTTAAAAGGAAGAAGAGGAGGTAAGGGATAATTAGAAAGATACTTTTCATTCCCTAAATTGAGAAGGCCCTTTGTGCCATGCCAAAATTTAGATTTCAGATTCTTGGGTGATTAATTGAAGCTGTAAGTAAGAAAGGAAGAGAAATAACCACGCGAGTACATCTATATATAAGTTGGCCTGAGCCGACCTTACCGAATTTTCTCTTTTGAGTAAACCAGAAATCTGGTTACATCACAACTTTCACAGTCTTAACAGATAAATTTGGTTTGGACCGTAATCTAGTCTCTTCCAATCTGGCTAGAATTCCGGTTTTGTTGACACACCACAATGTCCAACTCAGGCTTGTACTAGAAAATTCTGATTAGCTTGGACTAGGAAAACATGAGTTCTTGTTATCATGACTTCTCTAACAAAGACATTTTATAAAACAAGAAAGCCTTTTCATTGTTCTATTCTAACAATTTTGATGCAATGGTACCCACTTTGGGATTTATAGAATTATGGTCTTACGTAAAGATATTCTAATGGAACTATGTAAGCATGTCTTAAGAGGGTTTTGGTAATAAAGAACTACCCGCATAATGCAGTGGGATCTGCTATTGCCTGTAGGTTTCCGAACATGGATAAAGCTATAGTCTATATCTATGTTGCACGAATATGGACACGGATAAGGATACCATACGGACACAGGGAACGGGCATTTTCAGATAGGTGTAACAGACAACTATGTTACACGAATACAGATACGTGTCCCGACATGAGGCGGATACAGAAATAATCTTTGCATGTCTGTGCAACATTGCTCTATATACTCTTACGAAATTTAAGCGCTGAGCACATTCTCTATACTGGGTGCCAATGTTTCTTTTGTTTCATACCTTTTAATTGAAAGATTAGATAAAGTCATCCAAAATGTGAACTGCAATTTGAAATAGTTTGGATGCTGCTTGGCTTGTGTGGGTGGGGGAGAAGCGGGGGAACCTCACCCTTAACACAAACCAATTGAATGTAGCTCCATGGTCTCAGTTGAAAAGACAACCCACAAATTTAATAAAAACAGTTCAAGGAGAGTGCATGGGACATGGTTTGTATTGGACTATAAATTGCATGGAGCTTCCATCTGTCCAAAGAGATGTGGCTGAGGGGTCCAAAAGAAGAACGATGAGCATGAAGGGATGGGTTTGAGAACGGAGAAACATGTGGAGGTGAAGAGATGATAAGGATTAATATCTTCAGTAAATTCTTTATTATGTGATACATGTAAACAGTAAGCACTAGATATCCATAATAGTCAAAGCCATTGAAAATGTAACTATTGCAAAAAAATTATCTATTTTTGCATCATAGTCTCTTCAAAGTTCAATAATTCATGAAAATTACAATTAAAAATAGAACTTTTTGCAAAATAGTTTAGCTTATTCTTTGAAACCACTGCATGATTGCCTTGTTTTTGATCTCGGATATGTCCTTAATGCAAGTCACAATATTGTCCTTCATTCATTGTTCCCCATCCAATTATGTACCTAATATACTTTTCACCATATTGATGGTTTGAAGTGCCCTCTCCACAGTGGTCTGTATCAACAGGTAGAATTTAGTCTAGTATGACTGATGTGTATACCAAATTGAAATCCATATTCATAGTTTCAATTTTTTTTTACAAGTTGCCTAATCCCTGTCAAGTTTGAAAAATGATCATCAATCTTTGCATCATTGTATGTATCAAAATTGTTTTACAAAGCCATCAATTGTTTGTGAGAACTCACATTCATAGAACTGTCTTTCTCATTAACTTCTTACTGAAGGCAGAGAAAGAAAGATCTTGGGTTGTATCACTATATTTATATTTGCAATCCTGTGACCAGTAGAGATTCAATTTTATATATAGATTACAGGAAAGAAAATTTTATCACTTCAAAATTAGGCTTGTTGAATGATTTAATATAAATGTCAAGGAAAGTTTATGATTAAGAAATTAACATAAAAAATCAATTGAAAGAACCAATTTAATAAAGATGACTAGATAGTTCAATATGGTTAATAGTAAATACTAATTATTCCTACAAGGAGAATTGCTGGTGCACGAAAATTTACTCCCAATTTTGTAGAAAATATAAGAAAAATGGCACCTTCCCCTAGATCTTTGGGCTTTTCTTTCTTTGTTAATTTGAAGCCAGGACCATTTTCTTTATAACCTGAAAACCCTCCTACAGCAGTAGACGCCTTATCATATCCCCTCAATTTGTTTTATATCAAAAGGCTTCTGGAGTCTATATAGAATAGGCTATATATCATTTCCTCTTCGCTTCATCGTTTCATGTATAGGTGATGCATGTGGTCCTTGGTTGCAGGAGCTTAAATTGCACGACAGAAGAAAGTAGGTCTTCTTTTGTGCCAGCTGGTATTCTGCTTTTCTGTTTAACTGTATAGTGTCCATCATGCTATTCCTGCAGTCATACCTTAGAAAGTCCATATCCTTTTCCTCCTTGTGGACCTCTTGAATCGTCTTGCTGTACTTCTTTGAAGCATGGATTTCCAGATTATCGTGTCAATCTGTCAACGTGGAATGTAGAGAGTGGTATTCTACACTTCAGTTTCTTTTTCGCACATACCTCACATATCTGCACTTTATTGTTTCCTCACATACCTTAAGATTGTTGAATAATATACGTATACAACCCTCATTGTCCTCTGATACTCTAGAGTTTTGGTGCAGTTGCATGGACTCTAACATGGTATTGGAGCAACTGTGGTTCAATCCATCTGGTGCACGGTTAAGAGGATTTTTTTAAAAAGTTATCGGTTGTGTGAAATTGAATCCAACTCTGTCCAAAATGAGCCTTCAACCAGTGTTCTAAATGGCGCCCGCCTAGGCCGCCTAGGCGGCGCCTAGGCGGTAGGCGGTCCCTCTCCGCACCGCTTTGCTGTAGGCGGTGGAGTAGGCGGCCAATGGAGGTTGGCGGCATAGGCGTAGGTGAGGCAGCGGAGGCGAGCGCCTAGGCGGAGAAATACTTTACAAAATATTTTGGCCAAAAAGGTTTTTTTTAAACATTATGGGCCTAACAACTCTAAAACTTTATAAATCTTCGTTCTACAACTTAGTTATGCATGGAACACCCTTAAAATATGCATATTATGCAAAAAACAGTGGTAAAATAGTAAAAAATGTATCAACCGCCTAGGCGGCGCCTAGGCACCGCCTAGGCGGCCTAGGCGGTAGGAGGACTCTCTCCGCCGCGCACCCGCCTACCGCCGTTTATAACCTTGCCTTCAACCTGCAGGGTTGTATTGAATAATATAAATTATATAATCCTCACCCTCACCAATACTCAGAGTTTTGGTTCAGCTGCAGGGAGTTCAACAAAGATCATCTCCAATTCATACCAAATTAATAATCCAAATAAAATATTTGATTTAATTTTTTTAGAAATAAACCAATTAAATTGTTTAAATCAAACTGTTGGAATGAAACATCCATGACACCATTATATAGGAACCTACAACAAAAAAACTTAACTATATATCCTCCAATTAAATTGTTTAAATCAAACTGTTGGAATGAAACATCCATGACACCATTATATAGGAACCTACAACAAAAAAACTTAACTATATATCCTTTCTTTCTCATCTTCCTATATGGTTACATTTTTCTTTTCCTTCTGTTAATTTTCATTTGTTTGAGTGTCTCAAGGGGTCAACCTATCTTATGTAAGATGGCAATTGCAAGCTCAAAATTTTGTTGTTTAGCTTGGGGACCAGGATCAGCCATTTTCTAGCAAGAATAGATCCTTAGAAGGAGCTTTTGGCAGGCAATTATTACCAAGGGAAATATTATGTTTATAAAAATGACTGATGCTGAATTTCCATTCCTAGATAATAAAGGTTAAGTATTCTGCTACAATATTACACATTAGAAGGCTTGAATGTAATTACCTTCTACCCACTTTCCAAAATCGTGTATCCTTTAGTTGCTATAGAAAATGTGAGTTTTGCAATTATTTTAGGTCATTGCTCGTTGTCTATTATATATTTGTTTTGATTTTTTCTAGCACAATTTCAATTAACCACTGTTGTGGGTTACTAATATGCCTGTATTGCAGGTTCTTAGCAAAATTTTGTCGGTAGCATTTAAATATCACTTCAGTATGCCACCATATTATACATTGGTCTTACGATCTCTTGCTTCTTTGGAAGGTTGGTGTCTAACATATATCGTGGTTCTTGAAGCTAGTTTCCATGTTCATTTGACTCGATCTATATTTTCAAATTCTATTTTGCATTTGCATCTCTTGACAATTGTGACAGCTATTGGATTATTGTGTGGTGTGGTCATTATCAGGGTTAGCTCTGGCTGCAGATCCTCATTTTAAGACATTTCAAGCTGCATACCCTTATGTTGTACAGAAACTTATTTATGACAACTCAGCTCCTATGAGGACAATCTTATACTCGGTACTCAAAACAAACACAAACTACTATCAAGAAGTGAATTTTGAATTTTGTATTTATTCTTATCTTTTTTTGTTTCTGTTAGCCTGAAATTGTCTTCTACTTGCATATAGTGGCAGGTATGAGTATCAGTTTTTGTTGTTCACTTCTCTATTGCTTGACTGTGTTAAAGTGGACTGAATTGTTTCAAAGATACATACTTTGTTTTGATTTCTTGACTTATTTTCTTGGTCACTTTATATCTTTGGGGCATTTCACTATTTCTTGTTGCCATGAGCATGAGTTAAGAGTAATTTCCTCTAGAGAATTTTGGTAATGTGATATGTAGACTTTGTTAACATGATTTCCTCTTGCAATATTCTCGTAACAAGCTCTGATCATTCTTTCTCTTTTGATTATATTTAGTGTGCAAATTTGTAATAGAATAATAAATGTTATGTGTGTCCATGTATGCTTTGTCTTAAGGTGTTATGTACATTGTGATATTAGAAGAAGATAGAAATATAAAAGAATTGGAAAGAATATGAAGATGGTTTGTAATGACTGGCATTGCCAGGATTTTGGATTAATAGTCATGCATATTGGTATTGAAGCGTTTGGTCAATTAGTTCAAGGTGGAAATACAACCTTTTCTAGAAAGATATATACAGTATTATTGATTTGCATTGCCAGGTTTTTTGATATGCCATATTGCGTAACAATGGTTCAATATGAATCCTCTAGCTGTTTCATTAAGTGAACATACAAGATTTACAGTTATTATGATGGGTATGTTATGATATCTAGATGAGATTAACACGGTATTGTGGATAAACATAATATTTACATTCTAACTATGGGAAGGCATATCATGAGCTCCATTACAAACTAAAATCTAAATGTTCATATTCAACTGAATTAATTACTTTATTTCTTTGAAAGGAAGATACGTACACTACCAAGAAACTCAACCAAAAATCTAATAATAGAAAGCTTCTTATAACTCACAACTCGTAAAAGAATATCAACGAAATAGCGATGGTACCAAAACAAACTAGAGAATTAAATCTCCCAATCTTACCGGAAGTATTGAATCAGTTATTAGAGGTTTCAGTTCAGTCGAGGACTTCATGACACGGACTAGAAATAATTCCTAATTCTACAGATGTCTGTTATGTGTTCAAAATAATGTGAATAATGTGAAAAGGTCAGCTGTTTAGTGAGAGCAACAATGAAAGTGATACCAAAATGTGTAAATTCATCCTCATTGTCGAAAGTAATAATTTCACAAGTCGTTTAATTAGAACATCTTACAAACATTTAAATGGAAAATATGTAGGACTAGATGATATTCTTCTTGTGGCTTGGAAATATTTAGGAAAGCACCATATGTTAGATTGGTCTTGGGAAACTATTATACAAGATTGCCTATTTGGGATTTATCATCTCATACTCTTATTACAGCTTCTCATTTTCGGAAGGTGGTGTTCAAAGTGATCAATTTATTGCACAAGGTACCTCTGTGAATTGCGGAGATGGCACTACTATGAAAATTTGGCAGGACTATGGCTTGGCAATGGTTGTTTTGCTAATATATTTATCCTCATCTTTTCAATTTGGCCTAAAACGAAGATGCTACTGTAATAAACAAGACATTTCAGACAATAATATATCACATTGGCACCCTAAATCTAACTGAGCTATAACATATGGTGTCAGTGAAGAATTTCAAAACTTTGCATTAACTTTGCATCAAATTTGTCCGGACCAAAGAAAATGGAGATAGATCATAGAATCCTTCTGGGGAATATTCAGTTAAGTCCATGTACATAAGACTTCACGAGACTGGGGCTCTATGGCCTCTTGCTAAATTAATTTGAAAATCTTTTGTGCCTATAAAAATGAAGTTTCTTATGTGGCTTGCGTTACTAAAACAAATTGTTTACTTATGGTGGTCTTTAAGAAGAGGTTTCTACCTTTGCAATAGGTGTTCATTGTGTTTATGCCATGAATAATCAATTTTACACCTCTTTATTTAGTTGCCTCTTCACCTCTCATGTAAATCTTCACCTCGTCATATACTATTGGAAAGTACTAAGAGACTCGTGCCATTCAGCTAAAAGGAAGATGCAAAGTGATTGCACCATTTTGGCTTTAGTTTGATGTATTTGGGATGAGAGCAACTATATAATTTTTGACGATATCTATTTTACTTATGATGCTCTCTTTTTAAAGTTTGAGTACTATTTTAAGTTCTGGATATGTGAAGCCTCTAAACATAAGAAGTATATGATAAGGACTACTAATGTTGGACCAATTGCTAACCTCTAAACGCAAGAAGTATACTAGGTATATTTAGGATAAGGTTCCATGGTGTACAATGATTGCTTTCGATATTGTGTCTACTTGCTTACGGGTGAATGCAACTTCAATGTAAAGTCAAAAAGAAAGGGAGAAGTTTTATTGATGGATAAGAGATACCAATGAGTGATAGTTTCCGATATTTATGATCAATCATTCATCATGACAGAGAGATCGAGAAGGATATTGTTCATAGAATTAGGCATGATAGTTGAAAATTTACGGATCGTATTGTTGAACAATTAAAATATGCAAAAAGTGAGCATAACTTAACTGAGAATGGTAAGATCGATGAATGACAGATACCATTTTGTTACTCGATTTTTCTAAAAAGCGACAAAAGTTGGCGCTTTTAAATGGCCGTTTTTGTGAAAATTCAATCGGTTCTACGGCGCCTGGCGACTAGTCACCGCTTTAACTGCATAGGTATAAAGCAAGTGCTAGTGGTATGCTCGGTATGTGCTATAAGGTATGCATTGAGTGGACAAATCTAGAAAGAAGTACTAACAGGAAGCTCAGCATTTGCAGCTATACAGGACATAAAGGACTTTACAAAGGCCTGAGAGGAGGGATTCATTCATGTAGAGGTTGGAAAAGTGGTGGGTCAGATTTTTGAAGCTATGAGACAGATTTGATATAGTTCTGTAAAAGTTATAGACTTTATAGTAGCCTTCGAAGTAAGAAATTTTGTGTAAAGCATGGTTTAAAGTATCGGCTGATACCGATCCGATACGGCCGATACGGTTTGGCATGTCCCGATCCGATACCGACCGATACCCGCCGATACGGTTTGGCATGTCCCGATCCGATACCGACCGATACCCGATACTGACCGATACCAACATTGGGGATCTCTTTTCCGGTCAATTCGGCAAAGAAAATTAACGGAAAAGACAAATCAACAAGGGTTTAAAGCATAATAAGGTTGTAAAAGAAGAAAATCAATCTATTTTATGTAAACCAATCGGTAAGGGTGACTACTATTTCATTTAATTTCAAAACTACTAAAAAATAGCACTGAAAATACTTAAAATTATGCCTAAATGTATAAAATATATGTTTTTAAATGTAAATAATTTATTAATAATTATTTGTTTTCCGATACCAAAAAATCTGATACTCTGATCCGAAACCGCCGATACTACCGATATCGCCGATACCAATACTCATAGGAATAGTCCGATACCGATTCCGATACTGATACTGTGAACCTTGTGTAAAGGCTTCACATACCTCATTTGATGGACTAGCATATCTCGCTGTCGCCAGCAACATTTCCTTGAAATTTACCTTTCTTTTCAGTTCATGTTCTTTGTATTTCTCCTATATTCTCAAAAGTATCACCATTACTTGGTTCCTCTGATGGTGACAAATATGATATTCGAAATGTAAATGAGTTTCTTTCGGATTGAAAGAAAGCATAATGTTTTCTGTGCTTCTAAGTTCTGTATAAAAGAAACAATTCTTAACTTCTAATTAAACTCTATCCTCACTCACCCACTATAGAGCTATCAGAGCATGGAGTAAACTTTAATTCAAAACTTCCATTTATACACATCCATTGAGAATGAATATTTCATATTTCTGCAGAGAACCATCTGAACCTAAAATTTAAATAAAGATTCAAGCCGAACCTTGAAAAGAGGGATTTTAGCTTCAAAGAGGCCTTAATCAGATCTTACATCCAGGATTGTTAAATTGATTGAGGAGTCAGTCTCAAACTCAAGCTCCTTGAGAAAATACCCTCCAGTTGTGAGGTAAATATTATGCCTTTGAAAGCGTAGAAGGCTGAACAAATTATAAGTTAGCAAACCCAGTTAACTCTCTATGACCGTTGGTGATGGATGAAAGTATTATAATACTAACGAAATATATAATAATTTCTAATTGTTAGGGTTACTATTAGAGAGACAACATATGAGTGATGGTTTTAGTTAAGAGGTCGACCAACTTTGTCCTTGCTCAACTGGCCGTAATATATTTACTAAGTTGACATTGGCTCAAAGACATGAGGAAGCAGGTTTGCGAGAATCTACTCTCCCATAATCCTCTTTCTCTCTTTTTCTCCTTTGAATGTCACTTATTCTCCGGTTAATGATATTCTAAAGGTAAATGACACCCGAAAACCTATAACGTTTTAAAACCATTAATTAGAAAATCTGGTCCCCACTTCCCTCAGTATTTGTATTTCAACATTTCACTAGCTTCAACTAGACTAATACTTTTAACGGTAAGAAGGACATCGTTATCCATGATTTTAAAAAATTCCAAACCAAGATTTGCTTAAGAAATATACAAAACCACCTTGTCGTCTTTTTTCTCTTCCTTCCCCCTTAGCATGGGCAGTAGTTGCAGTATAGCAATGATGGCAGTAGTAGAAGAAGCATTGAGAGGTCTCTTAAGAGTACCTACTCCGTCCCTCCCTCCACCTGCCAATGGCTTCCGATGGCAGCAAGTGGCATTAACATTTCTCTCATGTCCTTCTCTTAACGAGGAAGAGATGATGATTGTGATAACGCAGCGACTATGGTTCTGCTGCTCTCTGATCGTGACAACCAGGAAGAGAGATATATGGTCGAGGGAGCAGTAGCTCCCGACAATTGTCGCATGTTGCCACCTGTTGTCACCAACTGATGGGGAAGGGCTTGACAGGGGTTTGCAGAGTGGTCGCGACAATCCCGATTGTTGCAAGCTACTGGGGGAGGGATTTCATGTTGTGGGCCCCTACTATGACCCCTTTGTCACTGTTACCACCATTGTTGCTCCCGTTGGGAGAGGAAGAGAAATGGAAGGCATGAGCTTTTAAACTTCAAAACTTTTGTGTAATTTTACTATAGGGGAGGAGTAATTATCCTTTTTGAACTTTTATCATAATTTTCTAAATGCTAGGAGGTAAAACATCAAAAGACACGTTTTCTTTGTGTGTCTCTTGTGTGTGTGTGTGGGGGGGGGGGGGGGGGGGGGGGGGGGTATTACTGATTCGAATTATCTGGGAGGTTTGGATAATTTATCAAATCTTTTTGGACGATGACATGTTTTCTTTCTCAGTTATATTGTTTGAGGATCCTTCTTGTAAAAAAATTGCTGCTAGGATCACTTTTCTGTTTTTCTTTTTTGCTTTTAGTCTAAATTTTATTGTTAACAAAAAGTATGCAGAAGTCTTTCTCGTGTCTAGTCTGGTTTGCTAAGGTTATGTATCATATGGAAGTTTGTTTATCATGCTGATTTTTATTCCCTCAGTTAACGCTGAGGATCAATAGAGAATGGGCTGTTTTAGTTGAGAGATTTGTACCTAAAGTGAAAGCTTCATTGATTTACTGTTCATCTCTAATAGCAAGAGATCCAAAATTTTAAGATTGAAGGGTTGAAGATACTCAAAGTCGGACTTCACTGGTGAACAATGTGGATTCAGATTTGGATTAAATCTAGAAGTTAAAACTACGACACCCATTTTTAATTTCATCTGTTCTTTTGAATATGTTCATGTATAATTAGTCTTATATTATGGCCATTTATATTTGTCTTCTTGACTCCAACTACATGTACTATGTTTATACTCTTCACAAGATTCTTCTTCTTCCTAATGGTTATGGTTTTTTGTTCATTGATACTTACCATACAGGTTGTCTTAAACAAAAGGAGGGAATTCCAATGGAAAAAGATCTTATTGTTTTTGAGGGTAGGTTCAAAACGGTAAGCAATAATGTTATTCTTGGAGAGCTAGAATAATAACTCTATTTATGTTGTTCTCATTTCATACTAGCTTACCTGGGTAAACCTGAGTCCTTCAATCAGTATGGTTTGTGGCTTTACATTTAATTTAGCATCCTATTCAAGTGAACCAATATTTGAGATGACAAAAAAGTTCATGTTGGAGTTTGAGGTGCCCTTGTGCAAGCAGTATCCCATCATGATATTTGTCAATTGGTTTATTTCTTTTTAGTCTTTAAATCATGCATTGGGGATGTCTTGTTAAGTATATGTACAAATATGCTGATCATTTCTTTGCCTGCATGTGTAAATACCATTTGTATTCTTTAACGTTTTTAGTTTTGATGTACCTCCCAATCAAACTTATTTATGTGTTCCATTTTACTAGTACCTCTAACCAGTCCCATTATTAGTCTTCACCTTCTATGTGTTTTACCTACAATGCAAGGCCAACAAAATTCTGCACAGTTTGTTCAAGTGGTATCTTCATGGTGATCTTGATGGCCTGTACAAACGTGACCAGCTGTATAATTTTGTGGTATTTATGGATTATACTATATTTCTCCTTGTACATAATGTAACTTTGTCCTTTCAATTGGAGTCAAACTTAAGCGGCTAAGTTCCCACTTTTATAAAAGGAGAACAATGATACATACTTTAACTTTGTAAGGTTCAACTCACATAAGGAAATGAAACTTATTTTTCGTTTCCTTAAACTCCTTTCTGTAGGATCGATGGCACCTCTAGAGGGGGGGTAAATAGAGTGCGTGCGTGCAGCGAATAATAATCACCACTTAAAAATATTTATGGCAATAATCAAACTAATATGAAACAGGCAGTATAAAAGTATTTGTATAAAGTAAATAAGTTGAGAAGAGCAAACGCAAACACTAAAGTTTATACTGGTTTCCCTCTGAGAGAACTAGTCCAGTCACGAGAACTCTTGCCCGCTATTTAATCCACTATTTTGAATAGAAATTACACCGCGTGCTTTGTTCCGAAGAACACGCCAACTTCAACACCGTCGTGTTTTGGTCCGAAGTCCACGAACAAACTTCAACAACACCTTTCTGAGAAAAACTTTATACGCCAAGCTTTGTCCAACTCGAATACTCCTAATCAGAAACCACCGACACTAGAAGAATGGGAGTTGTCTTGGAAATAGGAAGATTAAAGCTCTTTGTAGATAGGAAGGCTTTAGAATAGATAGAGAAGACGAAGAGTGAATGAGTGATTAGAAATGACAAATTTTTCTCTATTTATAGGATTTTCTAGGACAGAGTTCGGACAGAACTCGGTAGGGTTAACGTTCGTAATTTTGAACGTTGCAGATCCAAAGGAGTAGGAATTTGCTGCTGACCAGGAGAAATTTAAGTGGTCCGAGTTCGGACCGAGTTCGGGCAGAACTCTGGCCGAGTTCGGTTAGGCTGATTTTAGGTCAGTTTTGGTCCAGCAGGGTTTTTGGATGATGGTTTGGTTTGGGATCAAAGATAGGTTTGTTTTGGTTCAGGATAAACTTCTAAATGCCAGTGATCCCGACTCACAAATTATCTAGACTCAATAAATAGAAAAATATGGAATAAATTGGAAAAACCAATAGCCCTTTTTATGACGTCTTTTTTCTGATATTGAAGACGCATTTTTCCTTGACGACATTCGTCCAAAGATAAACAGATCTGAAAATCTGAACCCCCAAGTGCGAGACCCCGGATAGGTCGTTGGACGGTTTAGAGAAATCTTCTTGTTTAACGCCGTCTTTGGCCCATCAATAATTCTTCATCACATATGTCTTGGTTTGATCATGCTTACTGCATGTCTACAAGTACATGTTAGACGAACAAAGCAGTATCATAGTATGATAATAAGATAACATTTAGTAGCAGTAGAACAATGCTAAGTTTAAGTAACAATATGACAGTGAATATATGAATATTAGTGACATCATTATGTTAAACTTAACTGATTAGCCATATTCAAAAACATGATATAATCATTGGGCTAACACTTTCTGTCCATTGTCTATTATGATATATTGATTCAAGACGTGTAGAGAAGAAACTTCATCTCTTCTATCATATTAGTTAATGGCTATTGAATCTGTCATCGTATAGACATTGTCTTTGTTTTTTTAACTTTTGAAGACCAAGGATTAGGTGGTTATTGGTGTTAATCTGGTTTCGGAGAGATTGAGCCACTTCTCTTTTTTATCATGCCTTTTCTGAAAGGCTTGGAACTAACGGCATAAGGCAAAGATCTGGGGTTTCTATTCCTCCTATTGACTGAAGAGAAATACGAGTAGCGAGACTAGCACGACTACCACGCCCAAAGCAAGACTACCTCTCTAGGTTCGTCCTAGGTTGCAAGTGTGGTTGTGAGTCAATAAGGTTGTAGTTGGAAGTTTGCTTTTTCTGTGTCCATCAAATGGTAAGGAGAGATGTCAGGAAAAGAACTTCCCTTTCAATATTCCCACACTGCTGAAGTATTTAGGAGACTTTGACCACTATTGCAGTGACACTCGTAATGTTTTTTTTTTATGTTTATACCGTAATGTTTTTTTTTTATGTTTATACACGAAAGCGGCTTACTATCTATCACATTTTGTTGTCATTTATGCATCTTCTTCCATTTAGATATCACTAATTATCATTCAACTATTTGAGATCTGTGACCTTTAAGTACTTTTTTTTTGGCTCTACTTTTGATACGGAAGTTTTGGTATAAAAAAATGGATATATAATGTCCAATAGCATTTCTGTATATGAATCTTTTTTAAAGATCATATAGGGAAAGCATTTTGTGGTTTTTACACCCCGAGTACTAAGTGATCTGTTCAAGCTTGGCATAGATTATCAGAAGATTACTTGGATCTGTTTTGCTTCTGATTCTAGACGGTTTTGTTATTTTCTTTGTTGATATTTTTCATCCTCTTTTTTTTTAGTCTCACTGGTGAAGAACTCCTGAATTATTAATCGTCATGTACTCTGCAGAATAGGAACACAGAGTATCAACATGTATAGTATGAAAAATACCTATGAACAACACAGAACTCTACAAGATGACGTGCCTGGAATTGCGAATCTGATCTTAAGGCTTCTGTCTTCAAAGGATGGTGCTGTGCTAAGAAGACTTCTTATGACTGCAGTAAGTTATTTAACCAATGCGATCCATTAGTAACTGCAAGTAATTTTTATTTTATTCATCTTGGTAAACTTGTAAATTTGTACTTACTCTTCCATTTTGTTTCTATCGTATTCCGGGGTTAGATTTTCCTTTGTAATAGTGGGTACATCTTCAAGCATGGATGATCATATTATTTGATGAGTGGTAACAACAATCATCAAACCTTCCCAAATGTTATGAGTATGAGATGTTTCTATGATTGTTCATTACACAATTTTATTGTGCTCATTAATAAGCCATTCTTTTACCTATATACCTATTAGGTACAAAATTTACTCCCATAGCCCCCCCCCCCCCCCCACCCCCCCCCCCCCTTCTACCCCCCCCCCCCCCCCCCAACCCCCCCCCCCCCCCCCCCCCCCCCCCCCCCCCCCCCCCCCCCCCCCCCCCCCCCCCCCCCCCCCCCCCCCCCCCCCCCCCCCCCCCTCCCCCCTTTCTAGTTATGGCCATCATGGACAAATCATAGAAGGGGTAAATAAACGGTGTTGCGGTAGTAGTAAAACATAAAATCCATAGAAGAAAGGATGGGCAGAAACCAATATTATGAAATGGATATAAATCAATTTTGGCAATAACAAGAGGAAATAAAGGAAAAGTATGCTAAAATTCTTGTATATATAAAAGTCAAAACAAGCCCAAAGATCTTTTATCATTAGTATCTAAATAAACATACGACATCATTGAAGTTTCTGATACGATGCCTCCAAAGGGGTCAGCCTTTAAAGGTTGTAGTTGCGTGATGATTTGAAGAACTGTCAAGCACCGGGGAAGTTTTTTTTGGTGATATTTAAACGTTGTAGTTCCTTGCGATTTCCACCGCAGTTGAGGAATGGGATCCAGTACAGTTAGTGAGTAAATTTTAGCTTTAGAATGCTAATTAGTTGGTCACAGCTTCTGATACAACTGCAGATGGATTTGATTTATGTCAGATGGTAACATCCTGTGTTTTGTCTCAGGTTGTAGGCCACATGGATAGATCTAAGCTTTAAGTCTACAGTTTTTATACTTACAAGCTGATACAATTGTTCAGTAGACTCTGCATTTCAGTTATCTTAGTGAAGAAGGGAGCATGTTGAAAAGCAACAGGGAAAGACATTTCCTGCATTAAATCCACAGCTGATCCATATTCTTAAGGTTCACACACGATATA
The DNA here is from genome assembly GCA_029216955.1 of Iris pallida. Classification (NCBI taxonomy): domain Eukaryota; kingdom Viridiplantae; phylum Streptophyta; class Magnoliopsida; order Asparagales; family Iridaceae; genus Iris; species Iris pallida. The sequence goes on along the minus strand of JANAVB010021796.1, from coordinate 16,416,671 downwards.
TATGCATAGGAAACAACTCAAATTGCCTAGATTTTGTTTGTTCAACATGATGCATAGCCACAATTGTCTAGATTCTGGCAATTCCTTTAACCACTATGAAGTTCTTAGCAGAAAATTGCTAAAACAATCAAATTTTCATAACCTTCAGAATTTCAGAAATTTTTTGAAAATTATTTATGAATATTGAGAACTCTAATCCAAAAAACAGTTGATCAGGATTGATGAATATTGAATGTTCCAAATATCATTTGTTTCTCATCAATATGCAATATTTTATTTGATGTTCTGCTTGTATAATTAGTTAATGTAATTTTTGCAAATCCTTCGAGCATATATCATACTTTTAACTTTTGTTCACATTGGCATTCTCATGCTAGATTTCCTGCATGATATATATAAGAGGACAGGAAATGACATCTTTCTGTTCACACACGCGCGCCCGCGCGCGCACACACACACACCACACAAACACACACACACACACACACACACACACACACACACACACACACACATATATATATATATATATATATATATATATATATATAGGGTAATGCTATAGAACCACTCGGGTGGTTTTATATTATGGAATCACCCTGTGTTGCATGGGTCGGATTGGAATTGAGTGGATGAGATTAAAAGGTGGTGGGGTCTACACCTTTTAATCTCAACCACCAAATACAAATCAACTCATATATATATATATATATATATATATATATATATATATATATATATATATTGAAACATATTCAAAATTCTTTAGAAATTTCTTCATGCAAGATTTCTTGTGGCACGTTTCTTTTGATTTTACATATGGTGTTTCTATTACTATTCTAAATGTGAAGCTTGTCACCTTGTGCAGAATGCAGCATCCTTAACCAGAGATATGATTTCAAGAGACGCAACTTTCTTCCGACAACATCTGAGCAGGGCTCTTGCTGATGTGATCTACAAATGGATGTATGAAACCCTCAGAGGGGTCAAAGCATCAGCCCGCTATGACCACCGCTTGGTTGACGTTGAGGGGCAGCAGGAGAGGGATGCACACATACTTCTATTACAAAAAACCCTCCATGACCGGCGATTGAAAGTTATATTTTACAAGGTACTAAAGGATATAAGAAGAGAGCCAATATTGATGCTCAGAGCCATCTGGAGTTGTCTTACAGTCCTTGTGACGGCATCTGCACTTGCGTTGCATCGTTTTGTGGTTAACTGGTCTGAGACTTGCTTATCATCAGTAGCATTTGCTACCAAAGCAAGTTACAGTCAATGCATAGGAAACAGCCCACAGCCTGCTGGAGTTGTCTCACAATCTCTGTCGCGGCATTAATAGCATCAGTTTGCAGTTAGTCCGAACTTATACCTGTAACATTTATTTGTATATAGGCAAAGTTACGGTCAATGCATAGAAAGAACAAATGCAAATTAGTAGGGCCAAAGTCCCTTAAAAGTGTACATAATATATGCCCAGAATAGTCAGTCATATTCTTGCATAGTCAAATTATAAAAGATATCGTTCTCGGTTATTCTGCATCGTTGAATTCATTCACTCTGTTCAGGTTACAATGAACCTCATTCATTACAAATTTTACGCATGTTTCTTCTGTTAATACTCATTGTTGTGTTTCCCTCTAGATAATTGAAACATTTTGATACTTTTTCACTTCTACCTATTGACAGACGATAGCCAAAAATGTGAATTCAAAGTCCATCAAGCTTTAACTAGGTTACACTAGGTGAGTGTAGTGGTGGGTGTTCGGTTTATTTTGTTTCAACTGGGCCAAAATAGTCAACCGAATAAACTGAATTTTTAAAAATCTAAACCGAAAGCTAATCGAAATTGGCCATAAGTGAAAATGAACTGAACCGATAATCAATATGGTTATTGGGTTGGGCTATTTTTGCCTAAAGTTGAGATTATGGTTAAATTATTAAGAATTATAATTTTTATACATGGATTTGTTGTATTTTAAAAGTGGATCCAAATTGGACTTTAAACATGTACATAGAAAATATACACAAAAATATACATATTTTTAATCATAAAATATGCATAAAATTGAGGGTATTTAATAATTGCATAACTATTATTCAGTTTTCTGTTTTGTACGGAAATTGAAAACCAAAACCAAATAATTTTTTTAGTACTTTTAAAATTAAAATTGAATTTTTTTTAACCGAATCGACTTATTTGTTTAGAAAATTGAATAATGCTTGCCCCTAGTTTTCAGTAGGCCATATACATCTTAGTAAGGTGGTAAGGTGTCTACATGTCATGGGGATTGTGGGTGTTCCACACTCCTCTCTATGGGTACTGTTATGTATGGAATAGTAATCCATTATTGGTGATATCATAGACAGCCTGTGCCTCCCTAGCTGTCTATGTTGGATTTTCCAGTCTTTTTATGTGATTTATTCACTTGATATATATTTTTCTTGTCATATATAACGGATAGGTCTTCATTCTTGGGCTCCATGACAAATGACCAATCCTCCATTTTCTATGTGAACTTGATTGAGATTTGATTCAGTTCTCTCTTAAATGATGACACGTGGTCCGTGGACTGCGGTCCAAATTCACGGACAACGTAGCATCGTCCTAATTTTATTTGTGCTTCTCCATGTGCCCAAACTTCATATAGATTCAACATTATAACCAAGGGTGTGGATCCATAAATTGTAGTTGAGGTGAACTACCATAAATTTAGGTAGACAAGAAATGGACTAACCCATATAAAAAAATGAAAATAAAATGAAATTTTTTTTGGGTGGACTGAAGCCCACCCCAACTTATGCTTGGATCCCCCCGATTATGACATACTAGATACCGCCATGCCTACAATCCTTCACGAAATGACTCTTCCGTCTGCATACAATATAGTATAACTAACAAATATAAAATAATCTCTACTATTATAATGCGAATTGGAAACAACTCAAAAATGAACCAAGCTCATGTATATCCTCCATTCGATAATAATAATAAATTAAAAAATAAAAATCATTCTAACCATAGAGCTATATGATCCTTACGTAGTTAAGAACAAAAGTATAAATTCTAAAATCATTCTAACTATCTTAACATATAATAAATCCTAAATATTCAAATTATATTTAAACTAATTACATAGTATTATCTAACTAAACAAATATCCAAAATTCGTAAATTATATATATATATATATATATATATATATATATATATATATATATATATATATATATATATATATATATATATATATAACAAATCCTAATTAAAATATATTCAAATTATATTTAAATTATTTTAATATAATTTATTTTTTTACCTAATTTTTGAACAGCATCATAGATTTTTTTTACATGCAACACACGTTGCACGTAACTAGTTAAAATAATTTCTCTTAGATAACTCAAGTTGGAAATCCTAACACACCATAGACTTATAAATAACGAAAATATCTAACGGATAGAAGCGTTAGATTCGGGCTAAACGAAAACAGGAACCACTACCAGAATAAGTCATATTAGCGACGCCAGGAAAACGTCGCTAAAATGACAAAAAACGTCGCTAAAACTGTTTACCGACGTATTCTTGTGGTCGCGAAAAGCCATGTCGCTAACAAGCAAAACGTCGGTAAACGTCGCTCTTATCGACGCTTACCGACGTAATTAAACGTCGGTAATCCTGGAACATTTACCGACGTTCACTGACGTCCCGTCGGAAATATGGCGACGTCTCAAACGTCGGCCAACGTCGGTGAATCCTGCAACAGTTAGCGACGTATGTCTAGTTTTTACCGACGTTCACAGACTCTGTAGGCGAGGGAAATCTTGGGACGTTTAGCGACATTTAGCGACGTTTACCGACGCACCTTACGTCGGTAAGCGTCGATATACCTGGTGACTTATCGACGTTTACCGACTTTTAGCTGCGTCGCTAAACGTCGCTAAATTACAAAAAAAAAAAAATACAGAATGTCCACAGAATCACATTTTCTACCTGCAGTTCAATAAATAACAAAAAAAACCACAAGCACATTTTCTTCCTGGGTTCGTCGACCCCTTCGGTGGAACATTCAACACCGGTACATCACAATATTATAACAATCAACGCAAACAAGAGTAAAAGTCTACAACCAACATATGATGAGATACCAACACAACGAACACCAAAATATCCAAGGTCGGTAAACGAATATCCAAAGTATACAACCAATATCCACATGAATCCACAACCAATATCGAAAGTCTATACAAACAAATAATCCACAACCAATACTGAATCAACATAAACAAACACTAAAAAAATATTACAATCTCATAAAATAGTCCTAACTCGGACTGTAATGCCCGTATTTCGGAATACCGTATTTTGATTAGGCTTATATGTATTTCGGACCTGTATTTTATTTTCTTGGATTCTGGCCTGTAATTGTGTTTTGGTTTAACTTGCGAATTCTGGTTTTCTCGTAAAACGGGTTTTGGACCTGGCTTGGTTTTATTTTGTGGAGAAGGAATTGGTTTGGTTTGGTTTAGTTTAGTATGCATTGGAACACCCTAGTAAATCTCCACCCTCAACACAACATACCCTCCCTCATTAAAACTCCACCTAACTTTCTCTCTCCTCATAACTTCCATTAATTTCTTCATCTTCTTCTTCCACACCAAAGGCAAGTGCACATTGTCTCCAAATAAGCACCCCCATTTTATTTGTCCATTAGCTAGATTAGGCCATGGTGAACAACATTAGAACTTGGCATTTTGTGATTTGGAGCTTCCATTTTTCTAGATCTATATTTTAACAATTTTCGGAATTCCTTGGTTTTGATCTATTAAACTTAGATTTTTTCTTGTTTTGAGGCTTCCATGTGGAAGAGAATTCAGTTTTACACAAGTTAGAACTTTAAAAATCCAAATTTGGTTTTGTTTTGGCAAAGATATGAAGATTTGAAATTTGGTGTTCATGGGGTTTTCCTCTCGGCCAGATGGAGAAGATGATCCTCAGCCAGCGCTCTTTAGTGCATGGCCAAACTGTGCAACTCCTCGGCCAGCGCATTGCGCTGAGCTGACTTGCGCTGGCGCTCCTTAGCTCCAGCACCTTCCTTCCATTGGCGTACTGACTGCTGCGCCGCTCGTTCCCAGCGCGGCTCGGCTTCAGCGTAGCTCAACCCTGCGCAACTCGCTCCCAGCGCAACTCGCTCCCAGCGCAACCCGCCCCCTGCGCAACTCGCTCCAAGCGCAACCCGCCCCTGTGCAGCTTGACCCAGCGCAAGCCGACCCTAGCGCAACCCAACCCCTGCGCAGTTCATTCTCCTGCGCAGTCCATTCCCCCAGCGCACTCTGATCCCCTGCGCAATCCACTTGCCCATGATGGTTTAGTTTTATTTCTTGGACTTGGCTTCTCTTTTATGGATTGGAGTTCTAAGATCTTGTTTCACACAACACGACTGTCTTGACCCTATACGACCTGGCACGGTTTTGGTGTTTGCTTATGACTAGTACGGTTTTCGTGATTTCTGTGAAGTATGATTTTAGTACTTTCTGATCTTCTTGATAGTGACCCGATGGGGTTGCGCTCTTAACTTGTGGCATGTGGTTCGTAATTAGTCTTGGTACTGGATAACTTGATAGTGGCCCGTGGCGGCGCACTCCTGACTTGTAACTTGTAACTTAACTTGATGCTGTTGCGATGGCTAACTTGACTCGCATAATCAACTCTGACGTCGTGGGTGTTCATTCTTGCTGCCTTGTGCAATCCACTTGTCGTGTCTCGCATTATGTCTAGGACGTGACTTCCTGGTTACCACGGTCAGGGATTCACACTGAATATGGATTAGGCTAATGACTAGATCAAATTATAGTTCATGGAGAATTTTCAGTCACAGGCGATCTCGTTATCTGGGCGCTTTAAACGGACTTGTAGCCTGCCGACGAGTAGGGCACATTTCCAGCAGACTGTCATGTGTTGTACCCTCTAAGTCACCTAAGGGTATATCGTCTCCTGGGCGATGTACCCAACCATACTCTCAACCCGCGGAAGGATAACTAGATAGTCTGCAGGGCTTGGGACTGGGAAATTTCTCATTTGCATCTTGTTAGTAATTAGGCTTGTGATAACCCTAGTTAGTTAAGTACTAAGCCGTAGTATTTGCTTGGCCGCTTGTGAATGGATGGTGTCCAGCCTTGTCTAAGTCTCGTCTAGTTCCAGCACCTGGTACTCCTGTACATGATTGTTTTACTTATCTTTAACAATGAATGGGTAGAGACATAGTGCTATTCAGGCAAAGGGTTACAACCCCGGTCCTTGTTTGGTTTAAGGGTTGTAATCTGGCTCCCGGAATGGTTCCATATCCCTAGTCGTTTATTGTCCTATTGTACTCTTTATTATTTGTACTTTTCTTCCATTTCTTATGTTCTGATATGCTGGCTTTTGTTTTATTTCGTGGCCTCCTTTGTGGCACTTGCTCTTTCTGGGGTTTGACCCAGCTGGTTTTGTGTGGCCAGATTTCGGAGCAGCACCCGAGGATCTACCGAACCTCCAGTCCGATAGTGGCGACTAGAAGGAACCCGGGCTACGAGTGGGTTTTCCATTTTGTTTCGCTCACTACACTGTAAAATTATTCTTTTGAGGCGTTTAGCCGACGAGCACCTGTTAGCTCGATGCATATTTACTTATTGTCTGCCTACAGGCTGTAAACATGATTAACAAATCCTAGGGTTGATCATGTATGACTGAACTCTTGCTAGTCTTGACATTTTGTACGACTTGTTTCATAATCATCCAATATGTAATATTTGGGACGCCTTTTATTGTATATTTGGTGGTCTACCATCTTGTAACTATATTACTTGCTTGAGATTGAGATAATAGGCTTGACCTTAAGAGACCGTTGGCTTGTAGTAAACCCTCATATCTAGACAGCCATGACCGTATAGCGAGGTAGATTCCATTTCAATATACGTAGCTGGCTATGTACGCCTCCGCTCTCCAGTATTCTGGTTCTGGGGCGTCACACGGACTACTGCGGATCTGGAGGAGGAGGGGCACCACCGTGCCTCAAGGATAGGAACATCTCGTACTCCTCTCGTGAAATCGTCACCGATGAAGAAGGTAGTGACATCGATGGAGTCGGAGGGTAGTGACGCCGGCGGAGTCGACGACGATGAAAGCACACCCGGAGGACAATAACGCTCCAACGCTGCTAGTCGCTGGTGGTAGGAATCCATGGTAGATAACAGCCTCGTACTGCTATCAACCATCGAATCCTGCATCAACGTGAGCCTCTCGCCCTGTGGACAGCTGTGATGCCTGTAGATCTATCACGCTGCGCTCTGTCGATGCTCTAAGATCAGTGACGCCCCGCTCTGTCCTCTCAGTCATATCCCTGAGCTCCATAATACTGCGGTCGAGCGTATCCAATCGTGCTATGAGTGCAGCATCGTCCGTCTGGTGTTGCTCCTGGATCCGTCGTAGCAGCTCGTCACAGACAGACTCCACCATTTGCTAGACTCGAACAGACTCCTGGGAGGGCCGTGGGCCATGCACACTAGCAGGGGAGGTCCTAGAGGACTGTGTCGCAACTAGGGCGCCATAGGATCCCGTACCGTAGTATGTACCCCTGTGGAGACCACCAGCGGCGGTCACCCACAGCTCGTCCTCCGACAGAGCTGGAGCGGGCTGCGAGGAAGTGCCGGCCTCTCCTGCAGTAGGTGCACTAGCAGCCGCCCGCTCCTTAAGCCATTGAAACTCGGCCTAGAAAGCATGGATACTCTATAACTTCTAATGTCTAATGTACTTATTATTACTAACTACATGAATATCTATTTGCATGCATATTTACTAAGTTATATCAAAACTAACACAAAGTATTAAAATTAATTAATAGAATTGTAATACTTACATAGGCCTGCTCCGCCCTCTCGTCAATAAGCTTCCCGTCCTTCCGATGTGTGGCCAGGAAGACAGTCACCATATTGGCATCACCACCCCTCTTTACCTGTAATTAAATATATCACCTTTTACTAATTTATCAGACTTGTATTAAAATAATATTTCTGAAATAAAAAGACATACCAAACGACAAAAATGTTCCGTCATCGGAATCAACCCACATCACTACTTTGATCCCTGCTTCCTAGCCGCCTTGGCCTTCTCAGACTTTTCCTTGTACCTTGGCTTGTCGAATCGAGCCTTCATTGCAGTCCACTGATCAGGGGTGATCCAACCTTGGATCGACTTTCCGACATGATCATGAGTCTTCTGATCATTAATAGCGTCGCGGATCAGCTTAGCAGCGACGGCAGGTAAACATCCCTTCGATCATCTCGGCCCGGTACGATGGATAGAAAAATATCCTAGAAGAGTGCAAACCAAATATTTATCAGTTATATATAATATGCACAAATTATATGATTCATGTTAAAAGCAAATATATTTTAACATTGAAGCGCGCAAACCAGTAGGCCTTCCTCTCATCTGGAGTATTAGAGTAGTTTATCCAAGGACCACCATAATTAGTCCTCAATAAGTGGCCTAGGTGTCTCTGTATCGATGGGTGACGATATCTATACAGACATATTATATTCATGAGAAAAGTTAATTTATGATAAACACAGGAAAAAATGATAAACCAAAACACTTACTTTGTATCGTCGGCCCAGATCTCCGTTCTAGTCTCCTCCGGAGGTGCGCATGCATCATCTGCCAGATATTGGTCGGCCGTCGGCTCAGCCTCCTCCATCTGCTCATCTGTCTCCATCGTCATATCAGCAGGAGGAACGCTAGACGATGGAGAAGTCTCAGGCCTGGAACTACTCGCACTACCAAAATACGCTCATTTAGCGACGGCTTTTTAGCGACGGAATTATTCCGTCGGTATTAGCGACGGTTTCATGGCCGCTCAGCGACTGATTACCGACTACACGCCTTTGCCATCTTTATTTTAATTTTAGGGGGAGGAAAAGTCGTACATCCGTTGCTAGAGTGTCGGTGTTATAGCGACGGATCTCCGGTCGTTGCTGCGTAGTCGATTATTTGGCGAGAATTGTGTAGAGAATTGGCGGGACATATCTTCGACTACGTAGCGACGGATATTCAGTTGGATAATCAATAATAGCGACTACCTGGCGACGGATTATTAGTAGTCGCTATTCCGTCGCTAAATTTACGTTCCAGACTTAAATGAAAAGGCGGAGGGAACTTTTGGCATTCCTCCCAAATTCAATCTCTCTCCTCTCTCTCTCTCTCTCTCTCTCTCTCTCGCGCGGCTTCGGTGAACGGCGACGGCGTCCTCTCCTCTCTCTCTCCCGAAGGTAATCCCCTCTCTCTCTCTCTCTCTCTGTGTCGCGGTGTTGACGTAGGGGCAGCGGGGGCGGCGGGCTTGGGGACATTCGGGCTTGGGGCGGAGGCGTCGGGGGCTGGGCGGCTGGCTTGGGGCGGGGGAGTCGGGGGCTGGGCGACTGGCTTGGGGCGGGGGCGTCGGGGCCTGGGCGACGGGCTTGGGGCGGGGGCGTCGGGGGCTGGGCGGCTGGCTTGGGGCGGGGGCGTCGGGGCGGGGGCGTCGGGCTTGGGACGGGGGTGTCGGGGGCTGGGCGACGGGCTTGGGACGGGGCGTCGGGGGCTGGACGGCGGGCTTGGGGCGGGGGCGTCGGGGGCTGGGCGGCGGGCTTGGGGCGGGGGCGTCGGGGGCTGGACGGCGGGCTTGGGGCGGCGGGCTTGGGGCGGGGGCGTCGGGGACTGGGCGGCGGGCTTTGGTCGGGGGCGGCGGGGGGCTTTGCTTATCAAATTCATCTGAGTTTATATATTGGCTAAATAATGTGTTATCCATATTGGGTGTTATCCATTAGTTTGGTGGTGTTTGGATTAGTAAATGTGAATATGGAGTTTGGGTTCATGGTGTGTATGTTCACTGTGTCAAGGACAGTGCGAGTTCTTCATTTGCATAAGCCAGTGTTTCGGTTCATGGTCTATACATCTAACTATGATATACATATGTATGTGCCTATTATAATTAGCATGCAGGACGGCTTGGGGTATAATGTGTGATTGTAGACATGGTAGGAATTATAGGTAATTAATGCTAGTGTGACTAGACTAAGGTAGTGCTTGCTAGATAATAAGGACACTCTAGTATCCTAACCAAGTTAATTTTAGACTAGATATTTAGGATATAGCTCCCATATCCTAGAAGTGGACTTTTGCAATTTAGAAATAGATAGATAGACTCGGTTTGGTATCGGTATCGCACTATCGGTATCGGTATCGGTATCGCACTATCGGTCAAGGTTCACAATCGGTATCGGAATCGGTTTCGGACTATTCCTATGAGTATTGGTATCGGCGATATCGGTAGTATCAGCGGTATCGTATCGGAGTATCGAACTTTGGTATCGGAAAACAAATAATTATTAATAAATTATTTACATTTAAAAACATATATTTTATACATTTAGGCATAATTTTAAGTATTTCAGCGTTATTTCTTAGTAGTTTTGAAATTATATGAAATAGTAGTCACCCTTACCGATTGGTTTTGCTGAATTGACCGGAACAAAGACCCCCATAGTCGGTATCGGTCAATATTTGGTATCGGTCGGTATCGGATCGGAACATGCCAAACCGTATCGGTATCTGCCGTATCGGATCGGTATCGGCCGATACTTTAAAACCATGCTATCGGTATCGAACTATCGGTATCGGTATCGGTATCGCACTATCGGTATCGGTATCGCACTATCGGTATCGAACTATCGGTATCGAACTATTGGTATCGGTATCGGTATCGCACTATCGGTATCGGTATCGGTATCGCACTATCGGTATCGAACTATTAGTAACAACTGTATTTATATTTTTCTCTTCTCGAGCTAGAATACTAGCGGATCCACCAGTTACATGATTATATATTAATTCTGTTTAGTTTGTCTTACTATACAGATTTTTACATCTAATCTGTGATGGATCGTTATTTCTTGATCGTATATGGATGTACAAACGACAACACGAGAGCAGAATAGGTGTGAGTGACGATTTTCAGGCAGGCGTGGAAGTGTTTCTTAAGTATGCCATGAGCAAAGCTCAGTTTATGGACGGTAACAAAATCAAGTGTCCATGTCGTAATTGTCGTAATAGACGTTACGAAGATGTGGTGAGTGTAAGAGATCATTTGACCCGTAAGGGTTTCGTACGTGATTACGGCCTGTAGTCATCGCAAGGTGAACTATATGCCGAAAGACAGGTTGCGAATGCTGCTACTTATGCTTTTGATGATAATGCTGCAGCAAATTTTATCGTCGATGACGACGAATGCTCCGTTGATTATGGAGACGTGCAGAACCTTGCACGAGATATGGTGTACGACGCGGCAGGGCCTAATTTTGATCCGGAGGATCCTAATCCCGAGGCGAAGGAGTTCTATGATATATTTCAGGATGCTGAAACTTCTTTATATCCTGGTTGTGATCCACATTCCGTACTTTCAGTGACGATGCGGTTGTTGAACATAAAGTCCAATTTTAACTTGCCACAAACTTGCTATGATCGGATTACACAACTAATGAAGGAGGTGTTACCGAAGGAATCAAAAGAGCTTCCAAAAAACTTCTACAAGTCGAAGATGATGGTCCGACAACTGGGACTGGGGTACGACAAGATAGATTGTTGTCGCAACGGATGCATATTGTACTACAAGGAGAACGAGGATGTAGAAAGTTGCCGCTTCTGTAATGCAGATCGTTACAAGGAAGTCAGAGGAAAAGGAAAGTCAACTAGAAAATGACGTCCTTACAAGTATATGCATTACTTGTCGATCACGAAGCGCTTGTAGAGGATGTATATGTCTCAGAATACAGCAGAACACATGACGTGGCACAACGAAGAACGCACAAAGGACGATGGAGAATTGTCACATCCTTCGGATGGAGAGGCGTAGAAATATTTTGATTTTTGCCATCCAGATTTTGCTGCAGAGCCCAGAAATGTACGCATGGGGCTATGTTCTGATGGATTCGCCCCTTTCGGGCAGTCGGTATCTCAATACTCCTGCTTGCCGTTCATTCTGACCCCTTACAATATGCCACCATGGATGTGTATGAAGACTCCTTATATGTTCTTGACAACTATCATACCGGGTCCCAAAAATTCGACGAAGAATATCGATATATATTTACAGCCGTTGGTGGATGAGCTAAAACAGCTGTGGGAGATCGGCGTTACGAAGTATGATATTTCCAGAAAACAGAACTTTCAGATGAGAGCTTCACTGATGTGGACAATCAATAATTTTCTTGCATACGGTATGCTGTCGGGATGGAGTACTCACGACACCCTGTCTTGTCCGATATGCATGCAAAATAGTAAGGCGTTCCGCCTTAAGCATGGAGGAAAAACTTCTTTCTTTGATTGTCATCGTCAATTTCTGCCCGCGAGTCATCCTTGGAGAAAGAACAAGGACGCATTCGGAGCTGGAAAACAAGAATTTTCTCATCCGCCTGCCAGATTGTCGGGATACGATATTTAGGAAGATGTAAAGGATTTTTCTACTGTAATGGAAGATCCATCGAACAATCGTGTCGATGGGTTCGGACAAACCCATAACTGGACCAAACGGAGTATCTTCTGGGACTTGCCTTATTGGAAAGATAATCTTATAAGGCATAATCTTGATGTTATGCATATCGAAAAGAATGTGTTCGATAATGTCTTCAATACCGTCATGGACATTAAAGGAAAGACGAAGGACAATCCAAAAGCAAGACAAGACATTGCCGAGATATGCAAGCATCCTTATCTGAACTTGATACAAAGGGGAGCTGCTGGACAATTAAGTAAGCCGATAGCACAATACACATTGAGCAAGGAAGATAGATTAATAATCTGCAAGTGGGTATCTACTTTAAGATTTCTTGACGGCTATGTGTCGAATTTGTCTAGATGCATTGACCTCAATGAACGCAAGCTAACGGGAATGAAGAATCATGACTGCCACGTGTTTATGGAAAGATTACTGTCCATTGCTTTGAAAGAGTTGTTGCCTTCTGCTGTATGGGTTCCGTTGGCCGAACTATCAATATTTTTTAGGGATATTTGTTCAACTAAGTTGACTGTGCAACACATGGTTGAACTTGAGGAGAAGATTATCTTAACAATTTACAAGTTGGAGAAAATATTTCCTCCTGGCTTCTTCGACAGCATGGAACATCTACCGATTCATCTAGCATACGAAGCCCGTGTCGGTGCATCTGTTCATTATCGATGGATGTACCCATTTGAAAGGTACATAAATATCGATATAATTTAAGCTGAATTTCCATTTATTTTAAATTTTTTCTTAATTCTCAAGATAATTTGTCTCTCTAGATACCTACACCATCTAAAGAAGAAAGTTGGCAACAAAGCTCATATAGAGGCTTCGATATGCGAAGCATATCTTATCGAAGAGGTTTCAAACTTCTGCTCCATTTATTTCGATACTCATGTTAAAACAAATCGAAATAGACCTCAAAGGAATGACGAGGACGTTGAGGATGGAGGAAGATTCAATGTAAGGGGCAAGCCTGTTGGGGCTAGTAAAAGACGGTGGTTGACAGACGACGAGTATGATACCGCTCACCGATATGTCTTGTTAAACTGTGACATACAAGAAGTGAGAGATTTGGAGAAGTAAGTCAGTACACTTGCACTCGTTATAATCTCGAATTTGATGAAGTAAGTGACTACACTTATATATTCTTATTTTCTCTAATAGTGTATTTAGAGATGAAATCAAAATGAGGAGACCCGATATTACCGATGAGGGACTTCAAAAAGAGGTTGATTGTACATTTCCGTCATGGTTTCACAAATACGTAAGTAACTGTGATTATAATTGAGATTATTAATATATAATCTGAAACATTTAAATTATAAATATTTGTTTACAGGTTTTATTGTCTGAAACAACACTCACTCATGAGAGTGTTCGTTATCTGGCACTGGAACCGAAGAAGCAAATAAAGACTTGGCCAGGCTATGTCGTTAATGGCTTCAGGTTTAAGTCAACTCAGAATGCTATAAATGTCGAATTTATCAATGACGACATCAATACCAAGGAGTCCGATGTTTGCATAAGAGGCACCGTCTATGACGACGAGCCGGACTTTGACTATTATGGAGTGCTTCCGGATATTGTAGATTTACAATATACTGGCCCATATGATATGCATATTGTGATGTTCAAATGTGAGTGGTTCGATACGACACCAAATATCGGTTGGAGAATCGATAAACAATTTGGATTCGTCGATATAAATCATCGCAGGAGGTATAGAGGGTCCGATACATTTGCGATAGCAAATCAGGCTGTTCAAGTCTACTATACAAGCTATCCAAGACGTCGTAGAGATCGATTTGACTGGTAGGCAGTATGCAAGATTAAATCTAGAAATACATTCAACGTTGGAGACCCAGCATACCAAGAGGACCAGATTAAAAAGTTCCAATACTTGGGACAACACTCAGATACAATGGATGTTGAAGATATTGTTGAGGAAAATAGAGGGAAGAAAGAGGTTGATACACAAGACTTAGCTGTCAACCAGGGGAGAAAAAGGCGTCTTGTCCCAAATTTTGAGGCAGAAGAAGAAGAAGAAGAAGAAGAAGAAGAAGAAGAAGAAGAAGAAGAAGAATTTGATGGGGATGAGGATACAGATGAAATCGACGATGAAGATAAGGATGAGGATGAGGATGAGGAGGATGATGATGAAGACGAGGCCGAGGATGAGAACGAAGACGATGATTAGGTTAAATATTGTTGTATAATAAAATACTTCCAATTACGTGAATTAAGTTTGACCTCATAAAAGCAATTACGTGAATTCATATTTTTTTCATTCGATTATTTACTTATTGCAGATGGCACTCCTAGTCTTTTTCGTCGCGGCGGCACTCGTCTCCCTACTGGTGGTATGTATATTTTAGTTTAGTTTTTTTATATCCATTTACACTTTCATATTGTTAATTATGTTTATGTGTTCTATTTACAGGTCATGATGGCTGGCCGTGGTCATGGTGGTGGTGGTGGTGGTGGTGCGGGTCATGGTCGTGGTCGTACTCGTACTGGTGGTCGTGGTCGCATTCAAAGTTCTCGGGATGTGACCCCATCGAGCGAGCCCGACCCGGAGAGTACCCCGGGCACAGACGCATCCCGCCCTCGATCGACCACTTCATCGAGGCATCAGTCCGGATCTGCTAGCGGATCCGATCCGCTATCGGAACCACCAGCAGTGGATCTACCAGGGGATGCCCCAGTTACTGGCACAGTGGGCCCCGGAGTACCCCCATACTCGGTTCCATCCGGTTACTGGAGAGTACATACGCGGACCCGCGGATCCTCCGACGGCACCAGAGAGGCCGAGAGGCGAGTTCCGACGAGAGCTATGGCCCGCGGGGACCTCGTAAGTAAATTTATTAAATTTCTTTCATTTATTCAAGTTAATAATCCAGTCGTTTCTTCTTTGTAGGTTTTTTTTCGTTTAATGTTGGCAGGGCCCTTGGAGAAATTATCAGGGCTAACTTCCACGGTCCCTACCTCAACTTTACGTCGGTGCCCCCAAACGTACAGTACGTCTGGCTCGACGAGTTGAGGGTATATATCTATATTTTTTTGGTTAAGTCTATGTGATTTTTTAATCAACCATTTTTTAAATTACGTGATAAATGATTTTCTGTGTTAGACAGCGTACTGGTGACCACCCCATCGCGAAGAGGGGATCCGCAGGACCTACAGAAGCACATGCTCGAAGAAGATACGGGATATGATTCATAAGCTAAAAATGGGGCATACGAGGCCGAATTGGATCCGGCAGGAGTATTATGAGGACCTCTTAGGCATGATGGATACCCCTGCGTACAAGGAGAAATCGGAGAAGGCGAAGATGAACCGATCTGCCGCGGGCCTTCATACGGGGGGATCAAGGTCCCACGCAGCGACACTTGCAGATCTGGTGAGCAACCGTAAATTTATTTCACTATCGAATTAGGTATTATTAATTAAAGGAGTTAAGTAGTTTCTACGAAAATTTCGTATGCAGGCCCAACGGGCGGTGAAGGAGGGAAGGGCGCCAGAATCGGTCACCATGCACGACGTGTTCCAGCATAATCACAAAAGACGGAAGGACGGGAGCTTCGTCGACGAGAGGGCCAAGGAGACTGATGTAAGTACTTATGTTTATGAGATTAACGTTAGAATTAAAAGTATTCGGACTATAACTTAGGTAAACTTAGGATTTATACTTAACTTAGTGAAACATAGTATTTAGATTACAACTTAGGTAAATCTTATAATATAAACACATTCATTTGATAGGCTGCGTATCGTGAGGCCCTTAGTCGGGCTCAGTTAACTGACACCGAGGATGTCGGTGAAACGACGCCCTTCCGGACGCCCTCTTCTTTGGCCGCTCGGAACGACTTGTTCGTAGATACCGTCGGCGGCTTTAAGAAAGGGTTCCTGTACGGAGTCGGCTCCCTAGGGCCATTGCATATGGCGACGCAGAGATTTCCACCGACACCGCCTCCTCCCGTGGCCCGGGCAGACGATGATGTTAGGTCGCAGCTTACGCAGCTGCACGAGGCGGTGTCGTCCTTGCGGGAGCAATTTGCCACGCACTTTCCGCCTGCGTCTGCTGCTGCCCGGTCCGTCTGCTGCTGTCGGTACGTCTGCTGATGGTGCTCGTCCGTCTTCTACTGGTCCGTCAACTGCAGGTGTCGGTCCGTCTTTCGTGGGCCATCTTTCTTTCAACCCTGATGTCCCTGTGCTACCGCCTACGGCTGTGACGGCACTCCTGGATCTCATATCCGCAGAGCAGCTTCGGCGACTTTCGAGCAGTATCTACGACGCCTTGCCTCCGTACCTTGTGGAGGAGTATATTCGTCGGTCGAATACGGGAACGGACAATCGACCTCCTCCTTCTTAAAATGTTGTATTAAGAAAATTTGGATTATTTGTGAGAGCTTTGAACTAATTGTGCTATAATCGGCTTATAGCACCGGATATTATGTTACTCTTTAGGATAATTGATATTTATTTTCTATTAATTTGGTTTGGTCTGTGATTCTGGATAATTGGTGTGCATTAAATTCGTATGTACATATTTGGTCTATGTGATTCTTGGATAATTGGTGTGCATTATATATTTGGTCTGTGTGATTGTTGGATAATTGGTGTGCATTATATATTGGTTTGGTTTATACATATATTTATGAACAGGGAAAGTGCTGCAATTTTTTTTTTCCAAAAAACTCAGTTAGCGACGGACTAGTGACCGTTT
Organism: Iris pallida; assembly: GCA_029216955.1. NCBI lineage: Eukaryota > Viridiplantae > Streptophyta > Magnoliopsida > Asparagales > Iridaceae > Iris > Iris pallida. The sequence goes on along the minus strand of JANAVB010021796.1, from coordinate 16,399,370 downwards.
AGCGACGGATATTTCCAGTTGCCGACGGGTTTTCGACGGATTAGCCGTCGCTATCTGGAGTTTTTAAACTGTTTCCAGGTAGCGACGGGTGATCGATAGATTATCCGTCGGCAAGGTTCTGGTGGTATAAACTTCGACGGAATAGCGACGGACTATCTGTCGCCAGGGCGACTGATAATCAGCCACTAAGCAGTCGCTCTATCTGGCGACCGCTTAGCGACGGACAATCCGTCGACATGGTTCTGGAAATGCATGACATTTTCAGAATCATGGTGTCACGACCCGCTACCCAAATTGTTGGACCAGGCCGAGTCATGTCCAGCCTACGTTTGATATAAAACGTAGTAAGCTATTCTAAAGACAACAGGATAAGACAAAATGTGCTAACAGTTCTATAAGTGAATAAAAGTCATAAATGCTCCAAACACAAAAGTTATCGTATATAGTAAAATATCCAAGTACAAGTGAACTGAAATGTAAAACTGGATACATGTCCAGTTACAAAAAGATATAGTCTAATACATGTCTACTCTCAAAAGTCTAAGTAAACAAAAGACAACTAGGCGAGGTTTCCCGCAGGAACATCCTCGTAAAGCAGAGCCGGGTCCTCGACAGTAACTCCATAATATGTGTCGCAGAGTAACTCCTCCTCAGTAAGGACACCTACAATGTTATCCTGTCAGGACGGGAGCAAGTACTGAATCTAGCAAACTAGCATATGAAACATGAAAATGAACATGAGAGAAAATAACTGAAAACATGGCATCACACAATCTATCATGGCAAGGACACATATGTCATGGAGACAGATGCATATGTAATATTTAAAACTGTAGCAGGTACGTGATCGTCAATAGGTGTACAATGTACAGTGGCACATAATGAAATGTACTTCCGTATAAGTGATAAGGCGATAGATGTACATACGTACAAATCCGCTTTGAGATAAAGCCTACGACAAGGTATACATATAAAATGTCAACCTTGTTCGGTACATACGTACGGAAAAGGGGGTATGATCACGTACTCTACTATCAGTTTCCCCATAACCCATATCCTAATCATGTGAGAGATACATAAAAATGTTCTAATCATGGTAGTAATGGAAAGTACAACATGTGATATTTTAACTTGCTACCCCAAGGATCAGCATTTAACATGGTTGGATTAGCAGTTCATTTATGTAACAGTATGTAAAGTTTGTAGAAAGTACTTGCCTCTAGCAAAGCAAAGCAAAACAAGCTGCGATAAAAGTGCTATGGATGTCCGATAACTCGTCACTGTAGAAATAAATACAATAACTTAGTTTTTACACTAAGCTAAAATGCTAAGACACTAATTGGTGAAACACGACTTGTGACTGGGCACCTAGCCAAAATGATAATTTTAGCATAGGAGACCAATGTGGGGTGACACACTACTTTAACTAGCTTTCTAGGGTCTTTACACTAGTGAGGGGTGGGGTTCAACACGGCTAAAACTCAAAATAACACAAAAGCTACAAGTCGTAATTAATCAATAAATAAATCAAATGACCATTGTGTTCTAACAATTTTTGAGATAGACAAAAAGCTTATTTTTACATAAAATAAAGTACCAAAATGATCTTTGCTAATTGTAGAAATTTATTATAATTTTTCTGGAATTCATTAACCAGTACAAGTATTTTATAAAAATCAGTTTTCCTAAATATACAGAAAATAAGTTTTGGTTCCATATGCCAAACTAGTGGCAAAACTATAATTTAAATACTATAAAAATTATACTAAATTAGCTAACTTAACATAGTATCTAAATACTATTTTTCCAGAATTTTAACAATACTTTAAGTATTTTTAGAAATCCAAAAACAGCAATACACACTATTGAAATTAAATAATTAATTATCTGCGTATTTTATCCATGTATATAATTTGAACCAAAGTTCAAATACAGGACCCAAGGCCATGAATCAAGTCCAATATGACTTGTACAGGTCTTGAATGCGTGAAAACACATTTGGGTCCAAAAACCCATGCTAGGCCTGGACACCAAATGGTTGCAGTAATTTAAATACACTAAAAATACAATTTGGTAAAATGCAAAATAAATATTATTATTTTAATAAGGTAAATTTATACAAAATGAATACATACATACCTATGCCAAAAGTATATATATATATACGTAAGGAAATACTTAATTATAAAGTATATATATATACAATATTATAGTATATATATATAATAATATATATAAACAAGAAAATATATACATATATACATATGTGTACGTAATACATATATATATATATATATATATATATATATATATATATATATATATATATACATACATACATAATATAATAAAGTACTATACATAATATAATAAAGTACTATAAAATATATATATATATATATATATATATATATATATATATATATATATATATATATACATACATAATATAATAAAGTACTATAAAAATGAAGTATATATATATATATATATATATATATATATATATATATATATATTTTATATATATATATATATATATATATATATATATATATATATATATATATATAGATATATATATATATATATATATATATATATATATATAATATATATATATATATATATATATATATATAAACAGCATATATATATACATAATAGTAGTATATATAATAATACATATATATATATATATATATAATATATATATATATATATATAGATATATATATATATATATATACAAATACAAATACAAATACATGTATACATATATATATAAATATATATATATTAAAACAAAAAGAAAAGAAAAGAAAAAGAAACTGAAACAGAAAAAGAAAAGAAATAGAAACAGAAGGGGGGCTCGAACCCGAGCTGCGCAGGGGGGGTTTAGTTAGGTCGGGCTGGCCAGGGGGTCAGCCCGTGGCTTGTGTTAGGGATAGGACTTAGGTTAATTTTATTAGGTTTTGTTTAACATAAACATTAAAAATAATAATAAACACGAGCCTGTGTCCGGACAGTTAGGGACACAGGTATTTACGTGTCTGGGCTAGCACGACATGCACTAGTCGATTCTCCCGTGTCCAGACCTATAGCTAGGTTCCGCGTGTCCAGGCGAACGTCGTGCGTGAGTTCGAGACACGCACGACACGAACTCAGGTCTGTTACTTACGTGTCCGACTTCGGGGGGGAGGGGGATTCGAAGGTCGTGGACGACGGAGGAGGCGTCGAGACGGCGGCGCTGGGGTCGTCTCGGCAGGGCGCGTCGAATGGTGGTGGTGGTTGGTGACGACGACGGCTGTAGAGGCGGCGCTGGGGGTCCGTCGGAGTTAGGGTTTAGGCGGACTGGAAGTGAAGGAAATGGGGGTCGGGGGTGGTCGTGGGGGGAGTTTAGGGTTAGGGTCGAGTCTGGGAGAGAGAGGGGAGTTTTATAGGGGTGTTGAGGCGGTCGGGTTGGTCGGGGGTAGCTGGAAATGGCGGGGGAGGGGGGGAGGGGGGCAGCCGACGTCGAGTCGTAGATCAGCGGAGTGGGTGAGGAGAGAGAGAGTCTGGTCGTGGGGGGGGGGGTGTTGGGTAGGTTAGCAGTTAGGTTCTCCTAGATTAGGAAATTGCACAAAGGCCCCAACAGTGGCTAGATGCAAAATAGAATTTGCATTCTTCATTTAAAAACATTTCACTAATTGCAAACTAATATAAAAACAAATCTAAAATTACAGAATGATATTAAAACAATTTAGAAAATTACATATAGATATTTTTAGAATTAAACTCATTTAAAATTATTTAAAAATTCTAAAAAATTCATAAAAATCCTAATAATTATTTTAAGGCTAAAATTAACATTATAAATTAATTAGCACTAATTAAATGAAATTTGAAAAATAGGGGCTTACAAGTCTTTCCTCCTTGAAAAATTTTGTCCTCGAAATTCACAAGGATTGAAGACCCTATAATATTCTAACATAGCAAGCAGTGCAAAAAAAAATGACTAAGGCTGCGATCGAAACTAACCTCTAAGGTATCAAGCGGGAACGGGTGGTTTCCTCGCAGCGGTTTGGATCGAACAAGTAAGGGTATCTCTCCCTCATGTCCGACTCCCTTTTCCAAGTAGATTCCCTGGAGAGTGACGGCTCCAAGCTACTCGTACTAGGAGTATAACCTTGTTCCTCAGCCTCTTTCTCTCCTGTCTATATCTCCACTGGCTGCTCAGAAACTGTAAGGCTCGGTCCGACCTCCAACTCTGTATGATCTAGCACATGACTGGGTCTGGAACATATCTCCTCAGCTGAGATACGTGAAAGACATCGTGAACTCCTGCTAGGTTGGGTGGAAGTGCAACCATGTAAGCTACCTCTCCGATCATGCCAAGTACCTCGAGCGGCCCGATGTATCTGGGGCTCAGTTTCCCTTCTCGTCCGAACCGGATCGTCCCTCTGGTAGGTGATATCTTTACTAGCACCATATCACCGTCTGCGAACTCCATCGGTCTGCGACTAGCATCAGCCCAGTGTTTCTGCCTATCCTGAGCTACTCTGAGCCTGTCTCTGATCATCCCGACTTTCTCTGCTGCATCTGTGATCATCTCTGGCCCAAGCATAACTCTGTCTCCAACATCATCCCAAAAGAGCGGTATACGGCATCGTCGTCCATATAGCGCCTCGAAAGGAGACATACCGATACTGCTTGGTAGCTGTTGTTGTATGAAAACTCTACCAAGTGCAGATGGCTCTCTCATGATCCTCCGAAGTCTAGCACGCAGATCCTCAGCATATCCTCCAGTATCTGTATCGTCCTCTCAGACTGCCCATCTGTCTGTGGGTGGTATGTCGTACTGAACTTGAGCCTGCTGCCCAACTCCTCCTGCAAGCTCCTCTAGTAGTGGGATGTGAATCTGCTGTCTCTGTCTGACACGATGCTCACCGGCACTCCGTGTAGGCGAACTATCTGCTGCATATATAGCTCCGCCAACTTCTCGGTGGAAAGCCCCACCTTGAAGGGTATGAAGTACGCACACTTCGTCAGCCTGTCCACGATGACCCAAATGGCATCCTTCTCTCCTTGGAAACGAGGAAGCCCTGAGACAAAGTCCATCGTAATATGTTCCCACTTCCACTCGGGAATGGCTAACGGCTGCAACAACCCAGCTGGCCTCTGGCGCTCTGCCTTGACCTGCTGGCAAACTAGGCATCTCGAGATAAAACGTGATACATCCCTCTTCATTCCGTGCCACCAAAGATATTCCCGCAAGTCACGGTACATCTGTTAGCACCAGGGTGAATAGAATATCTCGATCGTGCACCTCCTGTAAGACTGCCTCTACCAGCTCTTCCTTCGGCACGCACATCGGCTGCCATGCCTCAAGGATCCATCCTCTGCTATCGTGAAGTCATCCAGCAATCTAGCTAACGCCTGGGCTCGAAGTCTGCGAAGGCTTCATCTGTAGATTGTGCCTTCCGGATCTGCTCCATCAAACTTGACTGAATGTCAAGCGCCATCATCTGTATCACTGATCCTGGCCGAACTAGCTCGATACCGACTTCTCCAGATCCTCCCATAAATACCGATCAATCATTAGGTACCATGCCATCGATGCCTGCTCAGCGCATCCGCCACCACATTTGCCTTCCCGGGGTGATACTGTAAATCGATGTCGAAGTCTTTCATCAACTCCAACCATCGTCTTTGCCTCATGTTCAGCTCTTCTGCGTGAACACATACTTCAAGCTTTTGTGGTCAGTAAAGATCTCCACACGCTCTCGTATAAGAATGTTTCCATAACTTGAGTGCAAAGATCACCGCAGCTAACTCTAGGTCATGGGTAGGATAATTCCTCTCATGAGTCCGCAATTGCCTAGATGCATAAGCAATCACTTTCCCATGCTGCTAGGACACATCCTAGCCCCATTCCAGAAGCATCGCTGTATATGGTGAAACCTCCAGAACCTGAAGGTAATGTCAAACTGGAGCGGTCGTCAGCCTCCTCTTCAACTCCTCAAATGCTGCCTGACAGTTCTCTGACCATATGTACTCTGCGTCCTTCAGCGTCAGCTTCGTCATGGGTTCAGCTATCCTAGCAAAGTCCTGGACGAACTTTCTATAATAGCCTGCAAACCCAGAAAGCTCCTGATCTCTGAACTGACGTCGGAGCCTTCCATGTCTCAACTGCAATAATCTTCCTGGGATCCACCAGGATCCATCCAGTGACTACATGGCCGAGAAACTCCATCGGTCTAAAAAGACCTCGCACTTCGACAATTTGGCAAAAATCTCTCCTGCCTCAGAATCCCAAAACTATCCGCAAGTGCTCTGCATGCTCCTCTGGCGTCTCGAGTATATCATGATGTCGTCGATAAACTACGACGAACTTATCCAGATACTGGTGAAATATCTTATTCATCAAGTTCATAAAGATAGCTGGCACATTTGTGAGGCCAAATGGCATCACCAGAAACTCGTACTGCCCGTACTTCGTGTTGAACGCCGTCTTCTGGATGTCTGCTGCCCTAACCTTCACCTGGTGGTACCCGATCTCAAGTCTATCCTGGAAAACACCTTCGCCCCGCTCAACTGGTCGAACAAATCATCTATCCTGGGCAGAGAATATTTTTCTTGATGGTGATGGCATTCAACGCCCGGTCATACCCAACGGACTGTACCATCCTTCTTAGGCAAAAGAGCACTGGCGCTCCCCATGAGAAGCACTGGATCGAATGAAACCTTTTTCAATAGGTCATCAATCTGCTCTTTCATCTCTACGACCTCCTTGGGATTCACCTCTAACAAGCACGGGATACTGGTGATGAGCCGGCCCACTAAATCTTGGTGAACTCCATATCTCTGTCAGGCGGAAGCCCTAGAAGATCCTCGGGAATACATCCATAAACTCCCTGATGATAGGGTTTGGCGGTGTACGTCCCCAACTGCGACACAACGTTCGGCTCTAGGCTGATCTCCGGCCCGTCCTCCTGACATGAATGGTGCTGGCCTGGGGGACTGAACAAAATACTACCCTCATGACAATCTATAGATGCATGGCCATATCTAAGCCAGTCCATCCCCAATATGATTTATAACCGGGGAGTGACATCACAAAGAATCGTCCCCTGAACTCCCTCCCGGCTATAAAAATAGAACATCTATAAATAGATCTAATAGGCACTGGTCCTCCTCCCGTCATCACTCTACTAATCTCCGCAGTAGGTGTAGCTACTAGATGGTGTTTATGCATAAACTCTAATGATAGGAAGCTATGAGATGCCAGAATCAAACAAACATACAGCTAGAAAATTATGCAAATAAACATGACCTGTGATGACGTCAGCTAAGTAATCCGGCTCCGAAACCTGCTCCGGCTCCGGCTCGGCTCGAGGCTAGGCTATAGACCTCCCCTGAGGTCCTTCTGCTGCTGCAGATGCTGCCCAAACCTCTGCTGCTGAGTCGGAAGCGGTCCTCTAGTCTTCGCTACTGGGCACTCTCGAAGTGATGGGTGGCAGACCCACAAGCCAAACACTGCTTCCCTCTTTCTGCGAGGTGTAATCATGCCCTGGTCTTCCGCTGAAAGAACACACACCTCCCCTCTGCAGCTGCTGCTGCTGATGATGTCAGGGTCCCGGGGCTCTAACTGGTGGGGTATGATGATGTGGTGTAGGGGACGGTAAGTCTGCTGGGGTGGCGTCGACGCTCCTGCTGGAAAGCCTGAGCTTGGACGGTCCCTCATGATGTACAGAAGCGCCTCTTGCTAGACAGACGCTCCTCGCTGCCGACCAACTCTAGGCTCTGGTAGTAGTCAGTCGTACCGTTCGCCACTATAAGAATGCCAATGTCTGGGACTAGACCATGGCAAAATCTATGGGTCATCCTCTGGATCTGCATCCAGACTAGGAGCAAAACGGCTCAGGCGACTAAACTCTGCCGCTACTCATCAACAGAACGGTTCCCTGCTGGATTTGGAATCGTAGCCCATGGCTACTCTAGCAGTGGTCGAGAAGAATTTCTTCTTGAAACTGGTCCCAAGTGGCTCTACCTCTCGCAAAACGGCTCATTCCGGAACCAGACTCCTGCCAAGTCTATCAGCAGAATCCCGCGCCGACCTGGAGGTCACCGACATCCTGACTCTAGGAGCTTCCTCTCTACCGAATCTAGCCAGTCATCTTCTACTACTATACCTCAGTCCCTAAGAACTCCTTGGGATTCAGACCCTAAAGTCCTTGATAGTCCCCGCTCTTGCCGTGGCTCTCAGGTGGTGGGACCACGGGACGTTCCTCGAAACGCTCCATGCTCTGGCGGAGTAGGGCAGTCTGCTCCCGATGGTTGTTAGGAACCCCTGAATCATAGTAAGCAGCTGGTTCCCATCGAGTGTGACGGAAGCCTGGGTAGGTATGATGATAGGGGGGGGTGGAAGTATCGGGGCTGCTGGGACTGGAGTGGGAGGTGGGGCATTGGGTGTGTGGATCTGTGGAGTGGGGGAACTGGTGTGGGGAGGTGGGGTGTATCGTCAACTGGTCAGCTGACTGGATAGGGAGTGCACCATTCTCAGGTGTAACATACTGGGACGAACGAGTGCACCATCTATATAAAAGAAAAATAAAAGGACTTATAAGGACTTGTTTAAAGTAAGCAATCATAGGCAAGAAAATCTATAATAGCAAGCATGGATGTATTTCTGTTGCAATCCTAGCATTCCTCTAAGTGTTCTAAGCGTCATTCCTAATGTTGTCTAATTACCTTAAGTTCCTAATTACAGGCTGTTGGTACAATAAACGTAACCAAAAATTTAGTCAGAGACATGCATGGGCCACCACTAAAATATGTCACGACCCGCTACCCAAATGTTGGGCCAGGCCGAGTCATGCCCAGCCTACGTTTGATATAAAACGTGAAGCTGTTCTAAAGACAACAGGATAAGACAAAATATGCTACAGTTCTATAAGTGAATAAAAGTCATAAATGCTCCAAACACAAAATCGTCGTATATAGAAAAATGTCCAAGTATAAGTGAACTGAAATGTAAAACTGGATACATGTCCAGTTACACAAAAGATATAGTCTAATACATGTCTACTCTCAAAAGTCTAAGTAAACAAAAGACAACTAGCGAGGTTCCCTGCAGGAACATCCTCGTAAAGCGAGAGGGTCCTCGACAGTAACTCCATAATATGTGTCGAATAACTCCCTCAGTAAGGACACCTACAACGTTATCCTGTCAGGACGGGAGCACCAGTACTGAATCTAGCAACTACTAATAGAACATGGAACATGAGAGGAATAACTGGAACACATGGCATCACACAATCTATCATGGCAAGGACACATATGTCATGGAGACAGATGCATATGTAGTTTAAACTGTAGCAGGTACGCGATCCGTCAATAGGTGTACAATGTGCAGTGGCACATAATAAAGTACTTTCGTACAAGTGATAGGCGAGAGATGTATACGTACAAATCTACTTGAGATAAAGCCTCGACAAGGTATACATATAAAATGTCAACCTTGCTCGGTACATACGTACGGAGAAGGGGGTATGATCACGTACTCTACTATCAGTTTCCCCATAACCCAGATCCTAATTATGTGAGAGATACATAAAACTGTCTAATCATGGTAGTAATGGAAAGTACAATATGTGATATTTTAACTTGCTACCCCAAGGATCAGCATTTAACATGTTGGATTAGCAGTTCATTTATGTAACGTATGTAAAGTTTGTAGAAAGTACTTGTCTCTAGCAAAGCAAGCAAAACAAGCTGCGATAAACGTGCTATGGATGTCGGTAACTCGTCACTATAGAAATAAATACAATAACTTAGTTTTTACACTAAGCTAAAATGCTAAGACACTAATTGGTGAAACACGACTTGTGACTGGGCACCTAGCCAAATGATGATTTTAGCATATGAGACAATGTGGGGTGATACACTACTTTAACTAGTTTTCTAGGGTCTTTACACTAGTGAGGGGTGGGGT
>JANAVB010021796.1:15990770-16383905 GCA_029216955.1 Iris pallida | reverse complement strand
TTGACGAGCTTCTTTCTCTGGTATAAACACAACATATATACTTAATATCCTTCAATTAGATCATTGTAATCACTCTAGATTGGCCAAGAAATCGAAAACCAACATCGACGAAAAATCTAACCAAACAGAACGAAACCCAGTCCCAAACAGCTCTGTTCGAGTCGATTTCGATCGATCCAGTACAATTTAGAAATTTTTTTTATAGACAGTCCTAGACACCTGTAGGGCTTCACAACCCTTTTTTGCGGAATTTGAAATCATCGACTATGCGTCGAGAAATCGAATCCCAAAGTTTCCTAAAAATGTTTTCAAAACATTAAAATTGTTCCACACGACGTGCGTCACGCCAATCGGGACGACGTGGTCGCGACCGAAGGCATCGAAAGCTGCGTAACAGCTTCGGTCGTGTGGGCTTTGACGGAATTCAAATTGGTCGCGTGTATCGCGACGAATTTGATGGTATCCGTCGAAATTCATCGTATCATACACTTTATAAATTCCTAATTACTTTGTGTACGCTCGTCAGATCGAGACGAAACTTGCGTCAACAGAACCGTATCATTTTTCTGGTCCTGTATGCCAAGTTTGGTCCAATTCTGAGACCGTGATAAAATTACCGTTTTGCGGGCCCCACGGTCCGACTCAAGGGGTGATTTTGTGCACGGTCCGCCGGAATCAAACTTTGGACATACGGTTGGGTTTGTATCAGAAAATCGGATCCGTAGACATATAGTTTGACGACTTTAGAGACCATTGACTCTGGCACGCTTTTCGGTACAAAACGGGTCCAACGACGGACATCGTTTTTGTCCGAAATTACCGTTTTGCCCCTGTGTCCAGAATTGGACTTAAGGACAGGCAATTTTAGCTAATTTGACTATTCTAAGACTGTTGGCATTGTCTGTTTCAGCTTTCGAAGACAGTTGTGATGACTTGGACTTCGTGGTTTATCGGTTGACTATATATTTGTTGGATCTGCGTGCAACCTCCAAGCAAGTATACCTTGCCTTCCTCTATAGTTTTACTTACATGCATTTTCTTTTGTTTTTCAGTCATTTGATTGTTTATGGACATGTGCTTTTCGTGTTGTTTTGTGGAGTTGTTTTTATTGTTTATAGCCATGTTCATGTTTTGGCCTTATATTTCACATTTGGAGTTCTCGTCAGTACCTTGCTTGATTTGTGTCATAGAACGGTTGCGTGTAGTGAACTGCCACAGCCTTGATTATCGTTGTACACAACCAGAGAGTCCACACTCGGGGCGAGGGTTGTTTGGTGCACCAGAGAGTACACACATGGGACGAGGGTGTTTGTCGTGATCAAATGGCACCAGAGAGTCTACATGGGTTAACCATTTACACCAGAGAGTCCACACACGGGATGAGGGTGTCTTGCCGTGAGCTAGCCAGAGAGTCCACACTCGGGACGAGGGTTAGCGCTTAGTTCAAACCAGAGAGTCCACACTCGGGACGAGGGTTTGATTTCTTCCATTGATCTCGTGTTTCGTTCATCCGGCAGTTCATTTACGCGTAGTTGTTCTAATGTTCGTATTCGTGTTCGTGTTTGTGTTCGTAGTCATTGTCTTGTTCTTGTTCTTTCTTGTTTATTCTTGAGCATGATAAAACTGTTAGATAGGCATGTATATTATGTATCTTGCTAGTCCTCTGAGGACCTGATGATATCCTCAGGTTTAGCGATCGCATGGAGTTAGTTAGTAGTTCTGGATGGCAGACGTGATGATACATTGCGAGATTCAGGTATTGTTATTGTGTTTATTATCCGCTCGTGCTTTTCATTCCTTATCATGAGATATCCTGTTTTTCGTTTCAGTTGTAGACTCTTGTTATTTTCTTTAGAGTCTTATCGGACATTTATGCTAGTGGGCTGCAGACCACGACCTATAGTGTTCATTCTTGTTTATTATCTTATTGTGGATTGAGATATAGATTTGTTTGCCATGATTTGGCAGTTTACCCTAGCCGTGACAGCTTATACGTACTCGAGTCGGGCTGGAGTCCGTTCGATACGTAGTTGGGCTTGCTCACGTGCTCGTATCCGAAAAGCTGGTGCGGGTCGTGACAAGTTTTTTTGGTGGCCCATGCAGGTCAGAGCATATCGTATCGGTTACGTAACTGTACTGATACGAGCCTACGATTTTGACTAAACCTTAGAAATCTCAATCCACTCTGCTTTGAAAACTCTCCTAGAAATTCTCTACGTCCTTGAAAATTCCATATTTGCTATCGATTATACTCCTTGCTTTCCGTACTATTGATTCTCGTTCCTTTTATTTCGAGGTGACGAATTATCGTGCTATCTAGAATTCATTAGAAATTTCTAATTATTGTACAATATTGTCTGATTATTGAATTTTTGGTTGTTTATAAGTATGGGAGATTATAGATGCTATAGGCCATAGATATATGTGGGGAGAATTGTTAGCAACTGGATAGAAGATCATAAGATTTTAGTGACCGTATTTTAAGGAGTAGTGTGACCAAAGGTGGGTAGAAGTCCTCGAGAATTCGTAGAAACAAAATGATTAGAAAGGGCCATAAACTATTTTTGAGAGATTAATTTGAGGAGATTAAGGTAATGGTAGACTTTGATTATAAGACATAGCCATGAATTAGAATTTCGAGGACGAAATTATTTTTAAGGTGGGTAGATTGTAGCTCCCCTTTCCGAATTTTTTTTTAAAAATATTTTTCTATTTATTTATTTGATTTAAGTGGCAATTTTTAGGTTTTATAAATAATTATTTAGATAATTATTACGGTAGATGACTTTAGCCATGGTTAAGGTTTGGAGTACAAGACGACTAGAAATCGTGGCACGGATAGGGCAGTGGCGTGCTTTGACTAGTGTTTATCCATGGTAGGGGAGTGCAAAGCCATATGAGTGTCCTAACTAGGAAAGCCAGGCCAAGTTGTGACTTAAACCCCACCGATAAATTATTTATTTATTAATTAGATATATTGATTTTTAGATGACCCGATTGTACCAACTTTGCCCGAACTGGGCCGAACCGAATCCAAGCCTTTGTAGGTATATAGAGAGACCAAAGACGACTTGTAGGCCTATTTTATGTGTGTACAACTATTTCCTATATTATTTGGAGTATTGATATACATTTTAATTATTTGAATATTTGTACAAAAGTTGGCATTTTATTATTAAATATTGTTTTACAATATTTGTACAAATTTTCTGGACCCGGATAAAGGTGAATAGTGTGGATTCACCAAATCACCATTTAAATTGTTTTATTATTATTTTATTATTTATGTGGTGAGTAAATAAATATATTTATTACTATTAAATATTATTAATATTGATTATATGGGCATGTAAGTATATTTATAATTCATTAATATATATACATAAATATATATGCTGTGTATATTTAGGTGTGTGTAGGTGTATGTATGTATATATATATATATATATATATATATATATATATATATATATATATATATATATATATATATATATATATATGTATATTGTATATGTGTATATTGTATATGTGTATTTATATATGTATATTGTATATGTGTATTTTTGTATTTACATATAAATGCATATTATATATTTATGTATATGTGCGTGAATGTGTATGTATATATAAATATGCATATTGTATATGTGTATTTATGTTTTTACATATAAATGCATAATATATATTTATGTATATGTGCGTGTATGTGTATGTATATATAAATATGTATATTGCATAGGTGTACTTATGTATTTACATATAAATATAAAAAAAAAATATTATATATTTATGTATATGTGTGTATATATATATATGTATATAATTGTATGAACACAGTTAGAGAAAAAATAAAAGAAAGGGTATTAAAAAGCCCAGCCTTACCACCAAGGCCGGGCCCAACTCCCTCCCCAACAGAACTGAGAAGTCCCCCACATCCGATCCTAAACAAAACTAGCAAACAAATCGACCCCGAGCAAGTTCGCGTACCTATATATATCAAGTGAATGAGAGCAAAGCCCTAACCACGCCGTTCCCTGATCCCTGGCGAGCCACCCCAGCACTCAGGCGCCGGTGCGCGCCGTCGGACCGCCGCGCGCGGCCATGCGAGTCGCCGACAGCGCGCTCGCAGCGCGCGGACCTGGGAACAGAGCAGCAGCTGGGGCAGTCGGAAGCCCAACTTCGCAACGAATTTCCCGCAGGATCGCTCGATCTTTTGACGAGCTTCTTTCTCTGGTATGAACACAACATATATAGATTTAATATCCTTTAATTAGATCGTTTGTAATCACTCTAGATCGGCCAAGAAATCGAACCAAACATCAACAAAAAATCTGACCAAAACAGAACGAAACCCAGTCCCAAACAGCTCTGTTTGAGGATCGATTTCGATCGATCCAGTATAATTTTAGAAAAACTTTTTAAAGACATTCCTAGACACCATGTAGGGCTTCACAACCCTTTTTGCAGAATTTGAAATCATCGACTATGCGTCGAGAAATCGAATCCCAAAGTTTTCCAAAAATCTGTTTTCAAAACATTAAAATTGTTCCACACGACGTGCGTCACGCCAATCGGGACGACGTGGTCGCGCACCGAAGGCGTCGAAAGCTGCGTAATAGCTTCGTGGTCGTGTGGGCTTTGACGGAATTCAAATTGGTCGCGTGTGCGCGACGAATTTGATGCGTATCCGTCGAAATTCACCGTATCGTGCACTTTGTAAATTCTCTAATTACTTTGTGCACGCTCGTCAGATCGAGACGAAACTTGTGTCAACAGAACCGTATCGTTTTTCTGGTCCTGTATGCCAACTTTGGTCCAATTCTGAGATCGTTGATAAAATCGTCGTTTTGCGGGCCCCACGGTCCGACTCAACTGGTGATTTTGTGCACGGTCCGCCGAAATCCAACTTTGGACATACGGTTGGGTTCGTATCGGAAAATCGGATCCGTAACCATATAGTTTGACGACTTTAGAGACCATTGACTCTGGCACGCTTTTCGGTGCAAAACGGGTCCAACGACGGACATCGTTTTTGCCCGAAATTACCGTTTTGCCCCTGTGTCCAGAATTGGACTTAAGGACAGGCAATCCTAGATAATTTAACTATTCTAAGACTATTGGCATTGTCTGTTTCAGCTTTCGGAGACAGTTGTGATGACTTGGACTTCGTGGTTTATCGGTTGACTATATATTTGTTGGATCTGCGTGCAACCTCCAGGCAAGTATACCTTGCCTTCCTCTACAGTTTTACTTACATGCATTTTCTTTCGTTTTTCAGTCATTTGATTATTTTATGGACATGTTCTTTTCGTGTTATTTTGTGGAGTTGTTTTTATTGTTTATAGCCATGTTCATATTTTGGCCTTGTGTTTCACATTTGGAGTTCTCGTCAGTACCTTGCTTGATTTGTGTCATAGAACGATTGCGTGTAGTGAACTGCCATAGCCTTGATTATCGTTGTACACAACCAGAGAGTCCATACTCGGGACGAGGGTTGTTTGGTGCACCAGAGAGTCCACACTCGGGACGAGGGTTGTTTGGTGCACCAGAGAGTCCACACACGGGACGAGGGTGTTTGTCGTGATCAAATGGCACCAGAGAGTCCACACACGGGACGAGGGTTGACCATTTACACCAGAGAGTCCACACACGGGACGAGGGTGTCTTGCCGTGAGCTAGCCAGAGAGTCCACACTCGGGACGAGGGTTAGCGCTTAGTTCAAACCAGAGAGTCCACACTCGGGACGAGGGTTTGATTTCTTCCTTTGATCTCGTGTTTCGTTCATCCGGCAGTTCATTTACACGTAGTTGTTCTAGTGTTCGTATTCGTATTCGTATTCGTGTTCGTGTTTGTGTTCGTAGTCATTGTCTTATTCTTGTTCTTTCTTGTTTACTCTTGAGCATGATAAAACTGTTAGATAGGCATGTATATTATGTATCTTGCTAGTCCTCTGAGGACCTGATGATCTCCTCAGGTTTAGCGATCGCATGGAGTTAGCTAGTAGTTCTGAATGGCAGACGTGATGATACATTGCGGGATTCAGGTATTGTTATTGTGTTTATTATCCACTCGTGCTTTTCATTCATTATCATGAGATATCCTGTTTCTCGTTTCAGTTGTAGACTCTTGTTATTTTCTTTAGAGTCTTATCGAACATTTATGCTAGTGGGCTGCGGACCATGACCCATAGTGTTCATTCTTGTTTATTATCTTATTGTGGATTGAGATATAGATTTGTTTGTCATGATTTGGTAGTTTACCCTAGCCGTGACAGCTTATACGTACTCGAGTCGGGCTGGAGTCCGTTCGATACGTAGCTGGGCTTGCTCACGTGCTCGTGTCCGAAAAGTGGGTGCGGGTCGTGACAAGCTTTTTTGTCAACATCAAAAGTATCTCTAGCTTTAGTCTTGCATACTGTCCACCAGTCAGACTTTGTTGCTCCCCGTCTCGAATAAGCTGTGAAGTACACGAGCTGAGCCTGAGTTAATAGGAAAAATGGTTCGTAGCCTTGATACGCTTGTAGTTTATATCCACAAGACCATGCTTGTCAATTTTTCAACCTTGATTTTCAATCAGATCGAACCATTCACACTTGAACAACACGATCTTTGCTGGTTCTCTGCCATAATTATATGTCAACTCCACAATCTCTCTCAAGATGCCAAAGAAATCATTTCCTGGATCGACGTCTTTGTAGTTCAAAGATTTGATACACAAATAACTGTTTTTCGTGGAATCAAGATCCAGGAAGCTGTCTCTGATCGGAGCATTTGTCGACTTGAACCTAAAGTCATTGACACAGTAACTTGGACTTATTTTAACAAAAGTAATTGCTCCCTTGGCAAGAGTTCTAATTAATTCAATCTCTGGTGAAATTAGATGATCGACCTGAATACTAAAGAAGAGATAGTAAGTTATTTATTGCACAGTTGCATTAGAAGAGGCCAGTAATTACCGAGTTGCTTACATATTCGCTCAACCAAGAAGGAAAATGACGTCTCATTTCTTGTTCTAATGCTTCGTCTGTTAGGTAGGGTCTAACAGACCTCAACTCATCATTATATGTGCTGAAAAACAACGAAGCAACCACCGATTAGTACAATAATATTAGCTTATACTATTACATTGAGATGACGTAAACTCGTCATTAATTACTTACCCCTCTAGCTTCTCTACTTCATCCTCGTCACAATTGAGTAATATATACAACTGAGCAGCCCTTAGCTCTTCGTCATTCAAATATCTCTTCTTCATTTTCCTCGAAGGCTTTCCGGACGCATTGAATACTTTCAGTATTCCATCATTAGATTCTTGATATTCGTCGTCGTTTCTCGGAGCCCTCGTTCTATTCGTAGCAATATAATGTTTGAAATACGTCGAGCAGAAGTTTGATCTCCTCGAGAATATAGGCTTCACAAAAAGAACCCTCGACCCGAGCCTCGTTTTTTACCTTTCTCTTTAGGTGGTTCAAATGCCGCTCAAACGGGTACATCCATCGATAACCGACGGGCCCACCAATACATGTCTCGTAGGAAAGATGAATTGGCAAATGCTCCATGGAGTCGAAGAATCCATAAGGAAATACCTTCTCGAGCTTGCACAGTGTTACCATAATATCATTCTCCTGATTTTCAAGACGATCGACGAGCAACTTAGTAGAACAAAGATCTATGAAGAATATGCTAAGCTCGGTCAATGGATCCCAAACAACCTGGGGTAAGAATTCTTGAAATGCAATCGAAATTAACCTCTCTATGAATACGTGACAATCATGGCTCTTCATACCTGTCAGTTTGTTCTCCTTGATGTCGACGCATCTTCTCAAGTTTGAAACATACCCATCTGAAAATTTTAGACCTTGAATCCACCTACAAAGTCTCACTTTATCCTCCTTCTCCAGTGAGAAAATTGCCTTAGGCTGCTTCAACTTCCCATTCTCCTCCTCTATCAAAGGCAATACAGGACGTCTACATATTTCTTCCAAGTCCAATCTAGCCTTTGGATTGTCTTTCGTCTTTCCATTTACATCCATTACAGTATTAATTATGTTGTCAAACACATTCTTCTCGATATGCATGACATCAAGGTTATGTCTAATCAGATTGGTGCTCCAATATGGCAGATCCCAGAATATATTCCTCTTCGTCCAGTTATGAGTGCGACCAAATCCGTCACACTTGTAGCCCTTAGTAAGCTCTTCAATAGCTCTTGGTAAATCTTTTACCTCTTCCCATATCGTATATCCGGGCCACCTTGGCGGGGGATTAGCCTTCTCCACAATGCCAGCACGAAAAGCATTCCTGTTCCTCCGGTACGGATGATCCTTCGGTAGGAATTGTCGATGACAATCGAAGAAGCACGGTTTGCCTCCGTGTTTCAAACGGAAAGCCTTAGTGCGGTCTATGCAATACGGACATGAAAGACGACCATGCGTGCTCCATCCATATAACATACTATAGGTCGGAAAGTCGTTGATGGTCCACATAAGTGCTGTCCGTATCTGCAAATTTTGTTTTCTAGATACATCGTACGTGTTGGAACCTACTTCCTACAGCTGATTCAACTCATCAATCAATGGCTGTAAATACACATCGATGTTCCTTTTTGGATTATTCGGACCTGGGATAATAATGGTGAGGAACATATACAGAGTCTTCATGCACATCCAAGGCGGTAGATTGTACGGAGGTGACGATCACAAGCCAACACGAATATTGGGATCCCGAAAGTCCGAATGAGGTAAAACCGTCGGAGCAGAGACCCAATCTGATATTACGCGGATCAGAAGCAAAAATTGGATACTCTCGATCAAAGTGCTTCCATGCTTCTCTATCAGATGGGTGATCCAACACTCCTTCGATCTGTTCCCGCTTATGCCAACTCATGTTTTCTGTAGTTTTCTTCACCATAAACAACCGCTGCAACCGCAGTGTCAACGGCAAGTAGTGCATCGAATCGGTAGGCTTCCTTTCACCGATAGACTTTTCTCTACCACTGCCCTTGTAGCGACAGTGTCACTCCCAATTTTCACCATTGAGGGTATTTTGGTCATTTTTTTTATTTTTCAACATTTTAGAAATTTTATATTTTTAATAATGGTTTTATTGGATTTGTTTGATCGGGTTTGAGTTTTATCTTATTTTGACTTGTGTTGGTGACCCGGATAGCTTAGACTCTAGTTGGGACCCAGAGTTTAGCTAGACATGGCCCATAAATCCCACTAATTAGTCTAGTGCTTTTAGACTAATCCCATATGACTTAATTGGTCCATTTGTAGATTTTAACTTGGCCCTTTTAACCCCAAATTTTCACATAAGGCAAATTGGACCAAAAAGAGGCTTGGAGGGCATTTTGGACATTTGCCAAATGCCCCCAAACCCCCTTACATGGCCGGCCATGGGGAGAGCTTTCTATCTCCACTTCATTTTCTTTTCTCCCCTCATTTCTTTCATTTTATGTTCTTCCCAAACCTAAACCTAAACTCTTGATTTCATCTCCTAAATCCTTCCATTTTCCTTCCTTTCCACTCAATCCTTCAAGGAAAGGGTGCTAGCTTGGAGTAGGAAGCAAGGAAGAAGGAGGAGAGTCCAATTTCTAGGAATTCTCGTGTCCGATTCGAGTCCTTTTGGGTTTAACCTTGGGATCTAACTCCAAAGAGGTAATTTCTTCTCTAACCTTCTCATTTTTCTTGAATTTTAGCATTTTTGGAACCCATAGGACCACCCCCTTGCATGAACCCATTTTAGGATCTTGTAGAGGCTCTTGGGAGACCCATTGTTGAGTTTGAACTTGTCGTTTTGGGTCTTTTCCTTTTTTGGACTGATTTGGGGTGTTTTTGTAGAAGGTATATATGTAGTGTGTTTGTGTGTGTGTGTGTTCTAGTGTTGTTGTAGTGGTGGTGGTAGTGTGTGGTGGTAATGGTGGCGTTGGAGATGTGTATATT
This sequence comes from Iris pallida, assembly GCA_029216955.1. Lineage (NCBI taxonomy): Eukaryota > Viridiplantae > Streptophyta > Magnoliopsida > Asparagales > Iridaceae > Iris > Iris pallida. The sequence goes on along the minus strand of JANAVB010021796.1, from coordinate 16,373,959 downwards.
CATGTGTGTGTGTGTGTCTTCATATATATATATATATATTTTTTTTGGGAAACATAACCTTTATTGAATGATAAGCGCAAAATGCTGAAGCCTATACAAGTAAGCGCGCCACGCGCGGAGACCGACCCAAAACAAATAAAAAGGGAGAACCAAAAAGAGAAACACGAAGTGTTGCTCACAAAACGGTAACCGAACCGAGCATCAGAAGATTAGGCGGTTAAAGCAATATCCCGAGAGGACATCGTCCCTGCTCCAGTCAGCAGCCCAGGGCGTTCCAAAACTGGCTCGAGAAAAATATATATATATATATATATGGAGCGGATCAAAAGCCCCCTTAGAAAACCTCCTAAAAACCCCCTCACTCTAATTCGTAATAATGTTAATTTAATGTTAAAATTAATGTTAATGTTAATATTAATGTTATTGTTAATGTTAATATTAATTTTTTTATGTTAATGTTAATGTTAATATTAATGTTAATGTTAATATTAATTTTAATGTTAAGTTTAATGTTAATTTTAGTATTTAATGTTAATATTAACATTAATTTTAACATTAATATTAACATTAAATTACGGATTAGAGTGAGGAGTTTTTTTAGGGGGTTTTCTAAGGGGGGCTTTTGATCCGCTTCCATATATATATATATATATATATATATATATATAGTGAGGTAGAGAGGGGAGTAGAAAGTGAGATGGAGAGGGAGTAGAGGGGACAAGAGAGAAGAAGAAGAATGAGCTGCAGCTGCAGCAGTGGGGTGGGGTGGGGGGGATTAGGGGCTGTTGCCCCCCACCCCCCAAATTTAGCAACAGCAGCAGCATTAAATAGCAGCAGCAGCATTAAACAGCAGCATTAAAAGCAGCAGCAACACCCCCCCATTACACCCCATTGACCCCCCATGTATAACCCCCTATATACACTATATAACTCCCTATATAGCTCTCTATATAATCCCCTTTATAGCCCTATATGTGTGTATATTTGAGTGATAAATGATAGTGTATGGTTAGAGTAAAAGAATATGAGATAAGTTAGCAAGATAGTTGGATAATGAGTTAGAGGTTAGAGTTTGATAGTGTTAGTTATAGTTTGATAGTGGTTAAGTTAGTTTGATGTTAGCATTGTATCCTAGATAAGTTTAGAGGGCTAGTTAGAGTTTAGATGGTGTGGTATTCTAAGGATACCAAATTGGTATCTCATGTTACCCTTTTACCTTAAGATAATACGGGATATACCTTTTGACTTTTAAGATATCAAGATACCATGATACGGTATTGAGATACTAGAAGAAAGTTGGAATACCATATTAGAGAGTGGAAGAATACTTAGATTGAAGGTGGAGAGGTCTAGAGTCGGAGTTAGAGACCAAGGTAAGGGTTTACCTTGGAAAGGGTAAGAGGGTATGTTAGGATAATAACTCTTTTATAACATGTGGATTTAATACCTTAAGATATAGTTGTAATTAGGATTTTATAGTTGGTAATGGTTAGGAATAGTAGACTTAGACTAGTTTTGACCTTGGTTGACCCCAGTTGACTATTTTGACCAAAAGTCAACCGGAAGTCAACGTAGCCTAGAAATGACTAGAACTTGATCGAAATTGACCAGTTGACCCAAAGTCAACTGTTAGTCAACGTTAGTCAAGTTTGACCTAAAATTGACCTAGAGTTGACCAGTTGACAAAAAGTCAACTGTAAGTCAACCTTTGACTTAAATCGACCTAGTTTGACTTTGTTTTAGTTGTCTTGACCTAGTTTGACTTGCTTTGACTTAGATTGACTCTGTATAATCTAGTTTGACTTGCTTTGACTTAGATTGACCTAGTTTGACTTAGTTTGACTAGCTTTTACTTCCAGAACATTATATTGATACAACATTCCATCTGTAGATCCTCGAGGTACTGTATTGGACTCAGTTGACATATTTCATCACAGCTCAGGCGAGTATATTCTCTGATAAATTTTTTAATTTACGATAATTGTTATAATAGTGTAGATATACTTGTTCTTGACACATTGGTCACACGGATTGGTATTCATGGATCCCGACATGAGATGTTATTCCTTGTTATCTTGGTATATCTTATGCAAGCCCCTTGTAGTTCTTGTGCAGTATATGGACACCGATTCTCGAGAAGACTTGCTTCCTTCTCGTAGAATCCCATGTCGTGACGTGTCTTGTTTGGATCCACTCTTCCAGTCGGGGGCGGGGAGTACTAGTATAGATGTGTTGTCATTATCCGCCTTGTTTATTCTTGTAGACCTTGTGAATGCCAATCCAACACTCCACGTATGATTGGCTAGATCATTAGACCTTGTTCATACCCAAGCCGGCCACATATCGAAGCTAGTACTCACACACCTATATAGATGATTCTTGATTCTCGTACATGCCATGATCAGTTTTACTTGCCTTGTTCTAGCTCTAGATTACATTTTACCTTGCCATGATACTCACATATACATTTTCTGATTTCTTGTATATACTCTCTATTTATAGTCTTGTAGCTTTTATCCTATCTTGTGAACTGCTGTTAGTTGATTGTGCTCGTTCCATCCTGACTGGATATGTTGACAAAATATTACAGGTGACGGTGAGGAGGACTATTGTACTTACTACGATCCACATGGTAGTGGGTATTGACTTGGAGACCCTGGTTCAGCAGGGATTAGCCCCGGCTGAGGAGACTTTAGCTATAGCTCAGTTAGAGTAGGTTTTGACTAGACTTTATCTCTAGCTTGCTACTTATGTTTATGATATTATTTTGAGATTGTATAACTATATTACTTTGTGACTCTCTTTCTCTTGGTTGAGCTGGATATTGCACTTTGTGGTTTATATCTATCTTGATTTCGTGCCATGATTCTTCCTACTAGATTGTGATTGAGTTTATCAGGATTTTATATTATATCGTCCGTACGGAGATGACAGATTATTATATACTGTTTGTTATCTAGCAGACCTATATCGTTCTACGCCATTTTTACGGAGTAGGCTGGGCGCTGTTACGCTCTTGTGCCCCTACCTAGGGTATGGGTCGTGACAATCAGCACCACAAAATCTGCAGGCATCTTCATCCTTGTCGTTTTTCTAGTATAACATGCACCCGTTGCGACATGCATCGATTTTCTCGTATCCCATCCAGACCATCCTCTTAGACCAGTAAAAGTCTTTAGGCAACTTAGCACCCTCAGGCAATATTTCTATAATCAACTCCATAAGTCGGTTGTAGCAATCTTGCGACATATTAAAATCGGACTTGATGCTCAACAATCTTGTAACCACCTCCAACGGTGAATGATCCTCATAACCAGGATATAATGGAGTCCTTGCATTCTCTAGCAACTCCATAAACTTTACAGCATCGACGTTCAGTGCCTCCTCAGGTGCATCATGATCGTCCGGATCGAAACTAGGCCCCGTCGCGTCAAAACCATGTTCACCAACCCATTGCCGCAAGCAGCGTGGTTGTGGACATCCACATAAGGCTCATACTCCGATGCTAAAGACACAAGTTCTCCGTGCGCTCTCCACTGATAGTAATTCGGCGTAAAACCCTTCGAGTATAAATGATACATGACTTTCACTTATGGATGATATTTCAAGTTGCGACATCTCACACACGGACATTTAATTTTGGTACCGTCAATGTACTGAGGGAACGCCTTGGCAAACTGCAGGAACTGCTGTACACCCTTTATGGATTCATCCCACACACCGCATATGTCACAAGGATGACGGTTGTACATCCAAGAACGATTTCGTAGATAGTAATTCAGATCCATATCCATTTGAGGATAATTCTGTAAGATAGATTTTTCACTTAACAAAATGGCGACTCTGCTGGAGAGTCAGATTCCATAGCATCTGTCTTGGATGGGTGGCATGTACAAATGAAGATAGGGGATAATCCCTTGCCATATCTGGGAGATACATCGCCCTCTTTTCAAATTTCAACACCCGAGCCTCCTTCTTGGGGTTAGTTTGTGATTGGAAATCTATAGCATTCCCAAACATGAAAGCAGGCTTTAAAAATTATTGGCCATCTAGCGACACTAGCAATTCTCCATTCATCAATGACAGCAGCATCCTGTCTCCCTGGGTAGCTATTAGTTGTTGTCTCTCTCCAGGGTACTGTGTATCTGATTGAGGGAATTCAACATGAGACAAATTCTCCAAGTAGTTTGAGTCCACCATACCAGCTGGTGAGCTGAATACCTCTGCGAGAGGATGAATTTGCAAGTCCACTGCCAAAAGAAAAAGAAGAATCAAGTTAGTAAAAATCTAATTTGAACTTTACACAAATGACTTATTCTGAATTTTACGCATAAAAATTAAAGACTTTGTACTAGAGAGCTTGACTATGCAAACTTTACGCTTACGCGTAGAAGTTAAGTTGATTCTCTGTTTTCAGAATTGATTATTTTACGCAAAGTCTTATCACTTGCGTATTTTACGCTGGCACATATAGATATGAGCGTATTTTATGCTTTACGCTGGCACGTATAGACGTGAGCGTATGTTGTTTTTACGCTGGCACATATAGATGTGAGCGTATTTTATGCTTTATGCTGGCACGTATAGACGTGAGCGTATGTTGTTTTTATGTTGGCACATATAGATGTGAGCGTATTTAATGTTTTACACTGGCACGTATAGACGTGAGCGTATGTAGTTTTTACGCTGACATGTATAACGTGGGCGTATTCTGTTGTTTCTATTTTTACGCTGGCACGTATAGACGTGGGCGTATTTGGTGAGTTGTATATTTACGCTGACACGTATAAACGTGGGCGTGAAGTTTAGGGTTTTTTGTTCGGTTCTTCTTTTTTATTTTTCGATGAACCCACGGCCAAAATAGATAGGGTTTTACCTATCATGGTCGGAGCCACAGCGGGATTAGGTCTTGGGGTCGCCACCGATGTTGGAATGGTGGTCTCTGCTCGATCAGCCGCCGACGAGGCAACAACGGCGGGCTTCTTGCCCTTAGCCCCGACGGTGGTCTTACTCTTGGGTCCATTGAGTTGAACTGAAATTTCGAAGAAGAAGAGAGTAAAAGAGATTGAGATTGCGAGAATGAGTAAAGTTCTCTCTCTACCGACAAAGCTCTATTTATAGAAAATTTTGAATCGGTTCAAATTCCCGAAATTTACGCTGACTGTTGGATATTCCAAACTTTACGCGGACTGTTGGGTATCCCGAACTCTATGCAGATGACCGTTGGGTATCCCGAATTCTACGCGGATGACTGTTGGATATCCCAGATTTTACGCTTCTGTTCAAAGTATTTTAAAATTTAGAAAAAATTTGAAAACTTTGAAGGGGGGCTTGTAGAAGCATAAAATAAACTTCATAGACCAAGTCAAAGAAGTTGAGATCTTTACGCAAGTCAAACTGAGCCAGATTCAAACTTTACACAAAGATCAAACAGAGTAAACTCTATGCGAACTACTTTACGCGAGAGCCATCCTCAAACTTTTACGCGGGAGACAGACCGTCCACATCGCATTTAATGCGCGTGATACTGTTCTAACAGAATGATTTTCTGACAGCAAATTGCACAGAAGCCGAGAAAATTTTTTACACCAAACCCAACACTGTCATTTAGTGTGCAGATGGGCTAATTTACGCTCAAGAGACTGCTTCTTTTACGCATGAAAGCTATTCAAATTTTTACGCTCAAGGTTTTTCGTGTGCGTAGAGTTTATTTGAGCTAATTATACGCTCAAGGCTACTTTTCAGCCACTTTACGCAGGAAGACTATTTTGGATTATTTTACGCCCAGTCTGCTACTTTATGCAGGAAGTCTATTTTAGGTTATTTTTACGCCCAATCTTTTCTGACTATGTGAGAACGTGGTCTACATACGTGGCTTTCGTGTCACATTTATCGAGGAACGTGTGTATGTGCTTACTACCAAAATATACTCAATTAGCGACGAATATTTAGCGACAGAATTTTTTCGTCGGCGTTAGCGACGGCTTCGTGGCCGCACACCGACTGAATACCGACCACACGTTTTTGGCCATTTTTATTTTAATTTTAGGGGGAGGAAAGGTTGCACATCCGTCACTAGACTGTCGGAGTTATAGCGACGGATATACAGTCGTCGCTACGCAGTCGATTATTTGGCGGGAATTGTATAGAGAATGGACGGGACATATCTTCGACTACGTAGCGACGGATATTCAGTCGGGACGTATCAAACAGGGCGACTACTGGGCGACTGATGTTTCTACGTTGCTAGTCCGTCGCTATGTATACGTACCAGACTTTAAATGAAACGACGGAGGGAACTTTTCGTATTCCCCCCAAATTCACTCTCTCTCCTCTCTCTTTCTCTCTCTCTCTTTCGCCGGTGTCGGCTTCGGTGATCGGCGTCGGTGTCATCGTTGGCGTCGGCGTCCTCTCCTCTCTCTCTCCCGAAGGTAACCCCCTCTCTCTCTCTCTCTCTCTTGCGGTGTCGTATAGGGACTGGACGGCGCGCTTGGGGCTGGGCCGTCCGGGGCTGGGCGGTTGGTTTGGGTCGGGGGCTGGGCGGTGGGCTTGGGACGGAGGCGTCAGAGGCTGGGCGGCGGGCTTGGTGCCGGGACGTCGGGGTCTAGGCGGCTGGCTTGGGTCGGGGTCTGGGCGGTGGGCTTGGGACAGGGGCGTCGGGGTCTAGGAGGCGTGCTTGGGACGTCGGGGGCTGGGCGGCTGGCTTGGGTCGGGGGCTGGGCGGTGGGCTTGGGACGGCGGTGTTGGGGGCTGGGCGACTGGTTTGGGGCGGGGGCGTCGGGGGCTGGGCGGCTGGCTTGGGTCGGGGTCTGGGCGGTGGGCTTAGGACGGGGGCGTCGGGGTCTGGAAGGCGGGCTTGGTGTTGGGGTGTCGGGGGCTGGGCGGTGGGCTTGGGGCGGCAGCGTCGGGGGCTGGACGGCTGGCTTGGGGCGGGGGCGTCGGGGGCTGGGCGGCTGGCTTGTGTCGGGGGCTGGGCGGTGGGCTTGGGACGGGGGCGTCGGGGTCTGGGAGGCGGGCTTGGGGCTGGGACGTCGGGGGCTGGGCGGCTGGCTTGGGTCGGGGGCTGAGCGGTGGGCTTGGGACGACAGCGTCGGGGACTGGGCGGCTGGCTTGGAGCGGGTGCGTCGGGGCTATTTTCAACCGATGCATAGCCATAAGCACTCTTCATAACCAGCGGTGGGCTTTGGTCGGGGGCGACGGGTGGCTTTGCTTCTCAAATTCATCTGAGTTTATATATTGGCTAAATAATACGTTATCCATATTGGGTGTTCCATTAGTTTGGTGGTGTTTGGATTAGTAAATGTGAATATGGGGTTTGGATTCATGGTGTATATGTTCACTGTCTCAAGGATAGTGCGAGTTCTATCAGTTGTGTGCTTCTGTATAGATGTATATATATACATATAGCTGTGATATACATATGTGTATGTGACAATCTCAGTTAGCGACGGACTAGTTACCGGTTAGCGACGGATATTTCCAGCTCCATTTACATTAATCTACGGTACGACATGGTGATCAGGACATAGTCCCTGCAGCTATTCGACTGGCGAGGCAGAAACTATGTAGCCGCAGATAAAGTTGACTGTCTTCCGACCCTCATCCCTCGACAATGATGATATGACAACCTATCACTATATCTTGTATAGTAGTAGATGATGTCTTAGTATTACATTAAGTGAGTTCATCTTGATTCTGTTACGTCCTTCAGATACTAGATACGATAAGAACATATACTATACGATATGTATACAGAATATAGATGATTCATACTAATGTATGCTAGAATAAATTTTGGGTTGTGTTCTGAGCCATCCGTTCTCATAAAACACATAGGAATTAGTAGTGTGAGAGCGCCGGAGAGAGTGAGAGCGCCGGAGGAGGGGAGGAGAGAGAGAGTAAAATGGTACGACATGGTGAAGTAGTACTGTATTTGGCTCCAGTTCCAGCTCCATTTGTATTAATCTACGATACGACATGGTGATCAGGACATAGTCCCTGCAGCCATTCGACTGGTGAGGCAGAAACTATGTAGCCGTAGATAAAGTTGTCACGACCCGTTACCCAAATTGTTGGGTCGGGCCGAGCCATGTCCAGCCTACGCTTAAGATAAAGCGCAGTAAGCTGTTCTAGAGATAACAGGATAAGACTAAAATGTGCTAACAGTTCTATAAGTGAAGAAGAATCATAAATGCTCCAAACACAAAAGTCGTCGTATATAGTAAAATATCCAAGTACAAGTAAACTGAAATGTAAAACTGGATACATGTCCAGTTACAAAATGATATAGTCTAATACATGTCTACTCTCAAAAAGTCTAAGTAAACAAAAGACAACTAGGTGAGGTTCCCCGCAGGAACATCCTCGTAAAGCAGAGCCGGGTCCTCGGCAGTAACTCCATAATACGAATCACAGAGCAACTCCTCCTCAGTAAGTATACCTACAATGTTATCCTGTCAGGACGGGAGCAAGTACTGTTTTCTAGCAAACGAAATATACAAAGCATGAACAGGAAGGTAATAAACTGGAACCATGGCATATCATGGTTTAATTTGGTTATTTTATAGATAACCGCATGTAGTTTAAAAGTTTAAAACTGTAGCATGTACGTGAATCGGTCAATCGGTGATCAGGATGTACTGTGGTACATATCAAGTTTTTCTGGTATGCACATACGTGCACGAACGGCATCGGTGTATACCCATACACAAACGCGATATCAGAACATACGACAAGGGTACATATAGAATGTCACCGAGCGCGGTAAATACATACGGAGAAGGGGGTCATGATCACGTACATTACTAGCAGTTTCTCCTTAACCCGTTATTTTAATCATGTGAGAGATATGAAAACAGTAATAACATGTGGGAGACACGAGAACGATATAAAGCATGTGAGAGATATGAGATACTGTCCTAAACATGGTAGAGACTGAAAGTAATACAACATGTAAAGTTCTAACTTGCTACCCCAAGGATCAGCATTTAACATGGTTGGTAAGTCGCAGTTTATTGTTCTAGCAGTATGTAAAGTTCGTAGAAAATACTTGCCTCTAGCAAAGTAAAACAAAACAAGCTGCGATAACAATGCTATGGATGTCTGGTAGCTCATCACTGTAGAAGTAAATACAATAACTTAGTTTTACACTAAGCTAAAATACTAGGACACTAAATGGTGCGACACGACTTGTAACTGGGCACCTAGCCAAAATGATGACTTGGCATAGGAGACCAATATGGGATGACACACTATGTTAACTAACTTTCTAGGGTCTTTACACTAGTGAGGGATGGGGTTCAACACGACTAAAACTCTAAATAACACAAAAGCTACAAGTCGTAATTAATTAATAAATAAATCAAAAGATCACTGTGTTCTAACAATTTTTGAAGTAGACAAAAAGTCTAGTTTTTCTTAAAGTAAAGTATCAAAGTGATCCTTGTTAATCATAGAAATTTATTATAATTTTTCTGGAATTTATTAACCAGTACAAATATTTTATAAAAATCAGTTTTCCTAAGTATACAGAAAATGAGTTTGGTTCCATATGCCAAACTAATGGCAAAACAGTAAATTAAATACTACAAAAATTATACTAAATTAGCTAACTTAACATAGTATCTAAAAACTATTTTTTCATAACTTTAGCAATACTTTAAGTATTTTTAGAAAATCAAAAACAGCATTGCACACAATAATTAATTATCTGCGTATTTTGTCCATGTATATAATTTGAACCAAAGTTCAAATACAGGACCCAAGGCCATGAATCAAGTCCAATATGACTTGTACAGGTCTTGAATATGTGAAAACACATTTGAGCCCAAATACCCATGCTAGGCTTGGACACCAAATGGTTGCAGTAATTTAAATATACAGAAAATACTAAGTGGTAGAAATGCAAAATAAATATTAATATTTTAATAAGGTAAAGTTTTACATAGTAACTATAAAAGTATGAACATTATTTTATATAAATAATTTACACTAAGCTAAATAAAATACATATAGGGAATAATATATATATATATATATATATATATATATATATATATATATATATATATAGGGATATTTATATATATAGGAAAATGCTCAACTATATATTATATATATATATACAAATATATGTATATATACATACATATAAGAAAATACTCGACTATATATATATATATATATATATATATATATATATATATATATATATATATATATATATATATATATATATATTTTATATATATACAAAATAATGTATACATATACATATAATAGTATATATATAATAATATATATACATAAGGAAATATATATACATAAATATATATATGTATACATAATACATATATATATATATATATATATATATATATATATATATATATATATATATATATATAAAACAGCAACTATATATACCTAAATATAGTATATATATTAATACACACATATATATATACAAATATATGTATATACATATATATAAATAGATATATATATAAAAAAAAGAAAAAGGAAAAGAAAAAGAAAAGGAAAGACAGCAGGGGGGGGAGGGGGGGCTCGAACTCGGCCCAGCGGGGGGGGGGGGGGGGGTCGGGTTTGAGTTGGGTCGGGCTGGCCAGGGGGTCAGCCCGTGCCTTTGTTAAGGGTTAGGGTTTTAATTCTTTTATTTAGGTTAGAATTAATTAATCATAAAAAAAATATATAAAAACCATCCTGTGTCCTGACAGTTAAGGACACAGGGTTTTCTCGTGTCCGTGCTACGCACGACACGCACGGACTGAATCGGCCGTGTCCTCGTTTACCCAAAGGCTGCACGTGTCCTGGCAAGTCGTCCACACGAAAACGAGACGCAAATAGGACACAAAAATACGACTGACACATACGTGTCCGGAGAGGGGCTGCTGTTGGGGTGGCGACCGGACGGAGGAGGCGTCGTGGTCAGGGCGGTCGGGTGGCGCTGGGCGCGGCTCAGCGCGGCGCGTCGATGGATGGTGGTTGGGGGCTGTGGGAGTCGATGGTGAGGCTGGGCGGAGCTCGTCGGAGTAGGGTTAGGGTTTGGGGGCTCGTCGGGGAAGAAGAGGGTCGTCGACGGCTGTGGTGAGAGTTTAGGGTTAGGGTTTAGGTCGAGGGGGGAGTGGGGGTCTTTATAGGGGTTTGTGGCGGTGGGGGCAGCCGGAAAAGGTGGGGGCAGGGCGGTGAGTCGGTCAGGGCAGGGGAGTGGGTAGGCAGAGGAAAGAGAGGGGGAGCTGTCGGTCGGGGGAGGGGGGGTGTTTGGTAGTTTTGCAATAGGGTCCTCTAGTTTAGGATTATTACACTAGGCCCCAATCAGATAATAAATGCAAATATAATTTGCATTCCTTATTTAAAATAAATTCCTAATTACAAACTGATATAAACAACATTTCAAAAATTGCAGAATGATATTAAAACTATTTAGAAAATTACATATCAGTATTTTTGTATTTAAGAACTCATTTAAAATTATATAAAATTTCTAAAAATCATATTAAATAATTTTAAAACCAGTAATGACATTTAATAATTAATTAATACTAGTTTAAAAATTTTTGAAAATCAGGGGCTTACAAGTCTTCCCTCCTTGAAAAATTTCGTCCTCGAAATTCACAAGGATTGAAGACCCGACAATATTCTAACATAGCAAGCAATGCAACAAATGACTAAGGCTACGATCAAACTAACCTCCCGAAACCTGTTCCGGCTCCGGCTCAAGGACTAGGCTATAAGTCTTCCCCTGGGGTCCCTTGGCTACTGGGCAGTCCCGAATCTGATGGATGGCAGACCCACAAGCTAAACACTGACCCAACCTCTTCCTGTAGACGAGAGAGTCATGGCCTTGCCTCTTGCAGTATACACAAAAAGCTCCCTTCTGCTGCTGCTGTCGGGGTCCCGGGGCTCTAACTGGCTGGGTCGGGTGATGTGATGTAGGGGGATGGTAAGTCTGCTGGGGTGGCGTCGGTGCTCTCTGCTGGAAAGCCTGACGCTTGGACGGTCCCTTATGGTGTACAGAAGCCGGCCTCTTGCTAGACAGAAGACGCTTCTCAATACTCCGGGCCAACTCTAGGCTCTGGTAGTAGTCAGTCGTACCGTTCGCCACTATAAGGATGCCAATGTCTGGAACTAGACCATGGCAAAACCTACGGGTCATCTCCTCTGGATCAGCAACCAGACTAGGAGCAAAACGGCTCAGGCGACTAAACTCTCCCGCATAGTCATCAACAGAACGGTTCCCCTGCTGGATGTTCTGGAATCGTAGCCCCATGGCTACCCTAGCAGTGGTCGAGAAGAATTTCTTCTTGAACTGGGTCTTGAACTGGTCCCAGGTGGCTCTACCTCTCGCGAACAATGGCTCATTCCTGAACCAGACTCCGGCTAAGTCTATCAGCAGAAATCTTGCTGCCTCCACCTGAAGGTCATCCGGCATCCTAACTCCCAGAAGCTTCCTCTCTACAGAATCTAGCCAGTCATCGGCTACTACTATGCCCTCAGTCCCTGAGAACTCCTTGGGATTCAGACCCATGAAGTCCTTGACCGTCCCTGCTCTCTACCGTGGCTCTACATGTGGTGGGACTACGGGACGTCCCTCAGAACGCTCCATGCTCTGGCGGAGTAGGGTAGTCTGCTCCTGATGGGTTGTTAGGAACCCCTGGATCAGTGTGAGCAGCTGGGTCCCGTCGAGAGTGACGGAAGCCTGGATGGATATAGTGATAGGGGGTGGTGGAAGTATCGGGTCCTGCCGGGCTTGGGATGTGGAAGGTGGTATCTGGGTCTGTGGATCTGTAGAGTGGGGGAATGTGGTAGGTGGAGGTGTATCAGTCAACTGGTCAGCTGACTGGATAAGGAGGGCCCCATTCTCGGGGGTAACATACTGGGACGAACGAGTAAGCACCATCTAAATTACACATAAAAAGACTTATAAGGACTTATTTAAAGCAAGCAATCATATGCAAGAAAATCTAATTATAATTGCAAACATGTGATGTATTTCCTATGTTGCAATCCTAGCATTCCTCTAGGTGTTCTAAGCGTCTTTCCTAATGTTGTCTAATTACCTTAAGTTCCTAATTGCAGGCATGCTTGGTACAATAACGTAACCAAACAGTTTAGTCAGGACCTTGCATGGGCCGCCAAAAAAACATGTCACGATCCGTTACCCAAATTGTTGGGTCGGGCCGAGCCATGTCCAGCCTACGCTTAAGATAAAGCGCAGTAAGCTGTTCTAGAGATAACAGGATAAGACTAAAATGTGCTAACAGTTCTATAAGTGAAGAAGAATCATAAATGCTCTAAACACAAAAGTCGTCGTATATAGTAAAATATCCAAGTACAAGTAAACTGAAATGTAAAACTGGATACATGTCCAGTTACAAAATGATATAGTCTAATACATGTCTACTCTCAAAAAGTCTAAGTAAACAAAAGACAACAAGGCGAGGTTCCCCGCAGGAACATCCTCGTAAAGCAGAGCCGGGTCCTCGGCAGTAACTCCATAATACGAATCACAGAGCAACTCCTCCTCAGTAAGTATACCTACAACGTTATCCTGTCAGGACGGGAGCAAGTACTGTTTTCTAGCAAACTAAATATACAAAGCATGAACAGGAAGGTAATAAACTGGAATCATGGCATATCATGGTTTAATTTGGTTATTTTATAGATAACCGCATGTAGTTTAAAAGTTTAAAACTGTAGCATGTACGTGAATCGGTCAATCGGTGATCAGGATGTACTGTGGTACATATCAAGTTTTTTTGGTATGCACATACGTGCACGAACGGCATCGGTGTATACCCATACACAAATGCGATATCAGAACATACGACAAGGGTACATATAGAATGTCACCGAGTGCGGTAAATACATACGGAGAAGGGGGTCATGATCACGTACATTACTAGCAGTTTCCCCTTAACCCGTTATTTTAAACATGTGAGAGATATGAAAACAGTAATAACATGTGGGAGACACGAGAACGATATAAAGCATATGAGAGATATGAGATACTGTCCTAAACATGGTAGAGACTGAAAGTAATACAACATGTAAAGTTCTAACTTGCTACCCCAAGGATCAGCATTTAACATGGTTGGTAAGTCGCAGTTTATTGTTCTAGCAGTATGTAAAGTTCGTAGAAAGTACTTGCCTCTAGGAAAGTAAAATAAAACAAGCTGCGATAACAATGCTATGGATGTCTAGTAGCTCGTCACTGTAGAAGTAAATACAATAACTTAGTTTTATACTAAGCTAAAATACTAGGACACTAAATGGTGCGACACGACTTGTGACTGGGCACCTAGCCAAAATGATGACTTGGCATAGAAGACCAATGTGGGGTGACACACTATGTTAACTAACTTTCTAGGGTCTTTACACTAGTGAGGGATGGGGTTCAACACGACTAAAACTCCAAATAACACAAAAAGCTACAAGTCGTAATTAATCAATAAATAAATCAAAAGATCATTGTGTTCTAACAATTTTTGAAGTAGACAAAAAGTCTAGTTTTTCTTAAAGTAAAGTATCAAAGTGATCCTTGTTAATCATAGAAATTTATTATAATTTTTCTGGAATTTATTAACCAGTACAAATATTTTATAAAAATCAGTTTTCCTAAGTATACAGAAAATGAGTTTTGGTTCCATATGCCAAACTAGTGGCAAAACAGTAAATTAAATACTACAAAAATTATACTAAATTAGCTAACTTAACATAGTATCTAAAAACTATTTTTCCATAATTTTAGCAATACTTTAAGTATTTTTAGAAAATCAAAAACAGCATTGCACACAATAATTAATTATCTGCGTATTTTGTCCATGTATATAATTTGAACCAAAGTTCAAATACAGGACCCAAGGCCATGAATCAAGTCCAATATGACTTGTACAGGTCTTGAATATGTGAAAACATATTTGAGCCCAAATACCCATGCTAGACTTGGACACCAAATGGTTGCAGTAATTTAAATATACAAAAAATACTAAGTGGTAGAAATGTAAAATAAATATTAATATTTTAATAAGGTAAAGTTTTACATAGTAACTATAAAAGTATGAACATTATTTTATATAAATAATTTACACTAAGCTAAATAAAATACATATAGGGAATAATATATATATATATATATATATATATATATATATATTTATATATATATATATATATATATAAATATATATATATATATATATATATTTATATATATATATATATATATATATATAAATATAGGGATATTTATATATATAGGAAAATGCTCAACTATATATTATATATATACAAATATATGAAAAAAAAAAATATACATACATATAAGAAAATACTCGACTATATAATATATATATATATATATATATATATATATATATATATATATATATATATATATACAAAATAATGTATACATATACATATAATAGTATATATATAATAATATATATACATAAGGAAATATATATACATAAATATATATGTATACATAATACATATATATATATATATATATATATATATATATATATATATATATATATATATATATATTTTTTTTTTTTTTTATACATATATATATATATATATATATATATATATATATATATATATATATATATATATACATAAAATAATGAAGTATACATATATATATATATATAAACAGCAACTATATATACCTAAATATAGTATATATATTAATACACATATATATATATATATACAAATATATGTATATACATATATATAAATAGATATATATATATAAAAGAAAAAGGAAAAAAGGAAAAGAAAAAGAAAAGGAAAGACAGCAGGGGGGGGCTCGAACTCGGCCCAGCGGGGGGGGGGGGGGGGGGTCGGGTTTGAGTTGGGTCGGGCTGGCCAGGGGGTCAGCCCGTGGCTTTGTTAAGGGTTAGGGTTTTAATTCTTTTATTTAGGTTAGAATTAATTAATCATAAAAAAATATAAAAACCATCCTGTGTCCTGACAGTTAAGGACACAGGGTTTTTTCGTGTCCGTGCTACGCACGACACGCACGGACTGAATCGGCCGTGTCCTCGTTTACCCAAAGGCTGCACGTGTCCTGGCGAGTCGTCCACACGAAAACGAGACGCAAATGGTACACGAAAATACGACTGACACATACGTGTCCGGAGAGGGGCTGCTGTTGGGGTGGCGACCGGGCGGAGGAGGCGTCGTGGTCAGGGCGGTCGGGTGGCGCTGGGCGCGGCTCAGCGCGGCGCGTCGATGGATGGTGGTTGGGGGCTGTGGGAGTCGACGGTGAGGCTGGGCGGAGCTCGTCGGAGTAGGGTTAGGGTTTGGGGGCTCGTCGGGGAAGAAGAGGGTCGTCGGCGGCTGTGGTGAGAGTTTAGGGTTAGGGTTTAGGTCGAGGGGGGAGTGGGGGTCTTTATAGGGGTTTGTGGCGGTGGGGGCAGCCGGAAAAGGCGGGGGCAGGGCGGTGAGTCGGTCGGGGCAGGGGAGTGGGTAGGCAGAGGAGAGAGAGGGGGAGCTGTCGGTCGGGGGGGGGGAGGGTGTTTGGTAGTTTTGCAATAGGGTCCTCTAGTTTAGGATTATTACACTAGGCCCCAATCAGATAATAAATGCAAATATATTTTGCATTCCTTATTTTAAAACAAATTCCTAATTACAAACTGATATAAACAACATTTTAAAAATTGCAGAATGATATTAAAACTATTTAGAAAATTACATATCAGTATTTTTGTATTTAAGAACTCATTTAAAATTATAGAAAATTTCTAAAAATCATATTAAATAATTTTAAAACCAGTAATGACATTTAATAATTAATTAATACTAGTTTAAAATTTTTTGAAAATCAGGGGCTTACAAAAGTTGACTGTCTTCCGACCCTCATCCCTCGGCAATGATGATACGACAACCGATCACTATATCTTATATAGTAGTAGATGATGTCTTAGTGTTACATTATGTGAGTTCATCTTGATTCTGTTACATTCTTCAGATACTAGATACGATAAGAACATATACTACACCATATGTATAGAACATAGATGATTCACACTAATGTATGCTTGAATGAATCTTGGGTTGTGTTATGAGCCATCCGTTCTCACACTTGGCAAAAAATCGAATTTTTTATACTTTATCGGCTTTCGAAAATGTACTCAAATTACATGATGGTTCCTTTAGTTAGCTTGCTTATGTTACAATTATATTATTTGTGACTATCGATCTTACCAGATGGCACCCATGACCCGAGGAGCGGCACGTCGTTTGAGGAAAACAGTGAATGCTTAGGTGGCTCCTCCTATAGTTAAGGAGGAAGTGGCACCGGTTGCTAGTGAGACCGGGAGTTCTATTCATCCAGCACCGGTAGCTAGTGAGACCGGGAGTTCTCTTCAAGCAGTCCTTGCAAGGGAAGACATCTCTCCTTACGCCAAAAATCTCACTTTTTCGAGGTGTTTGCGTGATCGTATCACTGAGTGTTTGCGTGAGCAGCGTGGTTCTCATTAGCTATTAGTACTTATTTGTATTGAGTTATTTTTGTATTAGACTATTTGTATTGGACTACATATATGAACTAGAACTGTGTCAATCTCTGGATTGTATTGGACTACGACATTGTGATCAGGACATAGTCCCTGCAGCCATTCGACTGGCGAGGCTGAAACTATGTATCCGTAGATAAAGTTGACTGTCCTCCGACCCTCATCCCTCGGCAATGAAGATACGACAACCAACAAGAGAGAATACTCTGAGAGTTCCATCTGAGTATGGCGTATACTCTGAGAGATCACCTTTACAAGAATGATATCAGTAGTGGGATTGAGTGCTGGAAGAGATATTATCAGAGTATACGTCCTACTTAGATGGGTCTTTCACCGTTATTATTTTTTTCTGACGGCATGGTGGATGTGCTCCCTCAACAGATTCTTGCTCCGAGCCAAAACTTTGTCCAGGAGCTCAAGTGGACATCCTTGGTGTAGAGCTCGAGTGAGAGGTTCCTGACAGCATGGTGGTCTCCTTTGTCAAAGTATCCGTGCTCATCCCACATTGGTTGTGGGACGAGCACGAAAACTTTGACAAAGGAGACCACCATGCTGTTAGGAACCTCTCACTCGAGCTCTACACCAAGGATGTCCACTTGAGCTCCGGGACAAAGTTTTGGTTCGGAGCAAGAATCTGTTGACGGAGCACATCCACCATGCTGTCAGAAAAAATAGTAACGGTGAGAGACCCATCTGAGTAGGACGTATACTCTGATAATATCCCCTCCAGCACTCAATCTCACTACTGATATCATTCTTGTAAAGATGATCGCTCATAGTATACGTCCTACTCAGATGGAACTCTCAGAGTATCCTTTCCGGTTGGGTTGTGTTCTGAGCCATCCGTCCCAGGGATTTGATTCTGTATTATGGTTTCTGTATTTTGGCTCCAGCTCCATTTGCATTAATCTACGGTACAACATGGTGATCAGGACATAGTCCCTGCAGCTATTCGACTGGCGAGGTAGAAACTATGTAGCCATAGATAAAGTTGACTGTCCTCCAATCCTCATCCCTCGACAATGATGATACGACAACCTATCACTATATCTTATATAGTAGTAGATGATGTCTTAGTATTACATTATATGAGTTCATCTTGATTCTGTTACATTCTTCAGATACTAGATACGATAAAAACATATACTACACCATATGTACAGAACATAGATGATTCACACTAATGTATGCTAGAATGAATCTTGGGTTGTGTTCTGAGCCATCCATTCTCACACTTGAAGATAAATCGATTTATAACGACAGATATTAGGTTACTATTCAAGATAATTGATGTCTATTTTATATTAATTTGGTTTGGTCTATATGATTCTTGGATAATTGGTGTGGATTAAATTCGTATGTGCATATTTGGTCTATGTGATTGTTGGATAATTGGTGCGCATTATATATTGGTTTGGTTTATGCATATTTTTGTGAACAGGAAAAGTGCTGTAATTTTTTTTCAAAAAAATTCTTAGTTACCGACGGACTAGTGACCGGTTAGCGACGGATATTTCCAGCTCCATTTGTATTAGTCTACGGTACGACATGGTAATCATCCAGTAGTCCCTGCATCCTTCGGCAATGATGATACGACAACCTATTACTATATCTTATATAGTAGTAGATGATGTCTTAGTATTACATTAGTGAGTTCATATTGATTCTGTTACGTTCTTTAGATACTAGATACGATAAGAACATATACTACACCATATGTACAGAACATAGATGATTCACACTAATGTATGCTAGAATGAATCTTGGCTTGTGTTCTGAGCGATCCGTTCTGATCAAGCATCTTCCTTCTCCTCTCCTCCACCATGACTCTGAACCCATCTGCTCCTTCCTACTTCCCTTCTTTTTATTTGACTCTCTCAGCCACATATGATATCCAGCTCAAGTGTAGAGTCGGGGGAGAAGAAGTGGAAGGAAGAGGAGGGGGAAGCAGCACAGCCGGCGGCATGACCCAGAGGAAGTACAGAGGTTTTCTTCAACAGCCGTAGGAGAACTATAAGGATATATCTTTTCACAACATGTCATCTTGTCAAAGACCCTTCATGATTGGAAGACTAACATGTCATAAGTTTTTAAGCCGTGTGTTTTGACATAATCTTCCCAACTCTTTCCTCCTATATAGTAATCTTGCATTATTACATAGCAGGAAAGAGTTTGGAGGATTATGTCAAAACACACGGCTTAGAAAATTATGACATGTTAGTCTTCCGACACCGTGGTAACATGTTTGTCACATTAAGGGTCTTTGATAAGGTGATATGTTGTGAAAAGATATATCCTTATAGTTCTTCTATGTCTGTTGAAGAAAACCTCTGTACTTGCTCCGGGTCATGCCGTAGGCTGTGCTGCTTCCCCTCCTCTTCCTGCCCACTTCTTCTCCCATGACTCTACACTTGAGCTGGATGTCATATGTGGCTGAGAGAGTCAAATAAAAAGAAGGGAAGTAGGGAGGAGCAGATGGGTTCAGAGCCATGGTGGAGGAGAGGAGAAGGAAGATGCTTGATAAGAACGGATGGCTCAGAACACAAGCCAAGATTCATTCTAGCATACATTAGTGTGGATCATCTATGTTCTTATCGTATCTAGTATCTGAAGGAAGTAACAGAATCAAGATGAACTCACTAATGTATGCTAGAATGAATCTTGGGTTGTGTTCTGAGCCATTCGTTCTGATACTTGGCAATTTAGCCATTCGAATGGCGAGGCAGAAAACTATGTAGCCGTAGATAAAGTTGACTGTCCTCCCACCCTCATCTCTCGGCAATGATGATACGACAACCTATCACTATATCTTATGTAGTAGTAGATGATGTCTTAGTATTACGCTAATGAGTTCATCTTGATTCTGTTACGTTCTTCAGATACTAGATACGATAAGAATATATACTACACCATATGTACAGAACATAGATGTATCGGCCGAATAGCTAGGATTCATATTGGCCTTATCGATTTGGTATCGGTCATATCCGATAGGTATCTGCCGTGTTGGATTAGTATAGACCATTTCGGATTAGTATCGTGGAAGGTTTAGTAACAACTGTACTTAGATTTCTCTCTTCTAAAGCTAGATTACCATTGCAAGAGAGTCACGAGAGCGTAACTGGACAGTTACAGAACATACGTACTTCCTTTTCAATCTCATTTTTCTTGATGGAAAAGGAAGCATGTATGTTACTGTAACTGGCCAATCACGATCTGGTGATTCTCTTGCAATGGTATTCTAGCTCGAGAAGAGAGAAATCCAAGTACAGTTGTTACTAAACCTTCCATGATACTAATCCGAAATGGTCTATACTAATCCAACACGGCCGATACCTATCGGATATGTCTGATACCAAATCGATAAGGCCAATATGAATCCTAACTATTCTGCCGATACATGTACATATCGGATATAGGACGATACCAATTTGTTAAGGCCAATACCAATATGATACGTCCTATACCAAACCCGATAGACCGATACTAATCTGATACACTAGATACTAAGTACATCTGGCCTATACCAGCGGATCCACCAATTACTGCACGATAGGCTCAACGAATCCAGTTACATCCGGTTATTGGTGAGTACATGATTACATAGTAATTCTGTTAGTCTTGTGATACAGATTTTTACTCTCTCATGCTACCAACGTCACAACTTTTCCAGTGCTGCTGTGTTCTAATGATGATGAACGCAAAAAACCAACGTCACAACTTTTATAACTTGAGTAAATTTCTTTACCCTATATAAAAATTTCTATTGTCAGAAAGATGGCTCCTAGGACTCGTCGAGGTGGTGCTGCTAGTCGAGGAAGGGGTCGAGGCAAGAAACCCTTGGAGGTCGACACGGAGGAATTCTCCGTCGTCAAACAAGAGCCGGTGACTGTTAAGGAGAAGGTGTTACCAAAGGTCGAGGTCAAGGAAGAACCGATGACCATCAGGGAAGAGATTGCTCCCAAGCTTGAAGCTAAGGAGGAGCCACCGTCAGAGAGTAGTAGCATCGGGACCGACCCTCCTGTCCCTACAGAAGACCTCAACCAGATTGCGCCTTCGTATGCAAAGTGGCTGATAAAATGGTACATGCCTCAATGCAGCTATCATCCCTGGCTGTGAGGATTCATCGTCTGACTTGTGATCTTTGTTTAGGCCAAAGTCGATTTTTCTATGTGTTTTGGAATATTTGTGAAAATTTTGGAATATTTGTGCTATGATCGGATTATAACGATGGATATTAGGTTACTGTAACTGGCCAACTCTGTCCAATGTGTTTTAGAATATTTGTGAAAATTTTGGAATATTTGTGCTATGATCGGATTATAACGATGAATATTAGGTTACTCTTCCGGATAATTGATGTCTATTTTACATTAATTTGGTTTGGTCTATATGATTCTTGGATAATTGGTGTGCATTAAATTCGTATGTGCATATTTGGTCTATGTGATTTTTGGATAATTGGTGTGCATAATATATTTGGTCTATGTGATTGTTGGATAATTAGTGTGCATTATATATTTGTTTGGTTTATGCAAATTTTTGCGAACAGGGAAAGTGCTGTAATTATTTTTTCAAAAAATTCTCAATTAGCGACGGACTTGTGACCGTTTAGCGACGGTTACTACCAGTTTTCGACTAGTTTTCGACGGCTATTCTTTCGCTAACTGGAGATTTGAAAATGTTCCCAGGTAGCGACGGATGGTCGACGAAATATCCGTCGGAATGGTATATAGTTCGACGGAATAGCGACGACCTATCCGTCGCCCTTGTTCTGGAAATACCAAGAATTTCCAGAACAAGCTAGACGGATAATCCGTCCATATTTCGTCGATATATATCGACTGAATAGCGACTACTTATCCATCTCCATGTTCCTGGAAATGACATGAATTTCCAGAAGCTGATCGACAAATTTTCCGTCAGAAAACCGTCGAAATCCGTCCTTTGTTATCAAAGGCGTCGACGGATTAGCGATGGCATGATACACTCTGATACGCTATTATGAGGGGTTACCGACGAAACTTTACGTCGCTATTGTCTACACATTTCAGTACTTAATACTTGAAAAGGACGCTAGTCCGTCGAAAAGTCGTCACTAATGCTTTGTATTGTTAAGTCGACAATCCGTCGCTATTCCATCGTTTGACGACAACGTAGTGACGGACCGTTATTAGCGACGAGCTGATTGCCGACGAATTTTTTTGACCAAAATCCGTCGGTTATCGGTCGCTAATGCTAATTACCGTCGGATTGGCGACGGATAGGGCCGTCGCTAAAACGATAAATTTTGGTAGTAGCTCTTCCCATTTTGTTGAAGTTATGGGACACGTGTCACCATGCGTAGAGATCAAAACTCTACATGGGACACATGTCATCACACGTAAAGATTGATTTTTCAATCATGGGTGACAGTTACTTGCGTAGAGATCCAATTTTGTTGCTTTTTACGCACAAAGGGTCTAGTCTATAAATAGACTTATTTTTAACATAAGAAAACATCAAGAGAGGGACAAAGAAGGAGATTCTGAGAAAACTCATGCTTTCAGAGTGATATTTCCCAGAAGCATTTCTTCAACTTTTTCTCAAGAACAGGGTGAAGCAAAGCCGGAAAGCATTCGACTGTGCCATCAGTGCCGTTGTGTCGATACCTTTCTGGTGACTTAGTTCTTCCGATTGTTCATCTTCCTCAAGCAATTCTCTTCATAATCATCATATGGTCCAAGGAACAAAGTGATCGCTCTCAGATCAGACTTTTATAGCAATACTTCCCAAAAATAAGTTGTACTTTTGTACTTTTTCTCGTTTTCTTTCAAAAACCAATTTTAGGCATTTTGTTAAGTGAAACAGGCCTGACCCAATTACTTTTCATAGGGTGGGAGTGACAGCAGTTGCCTTCGGGGGTGCTCCTCCTCCAGTGACGAGGATCGTTCCCAAGGTTATTACGGGTGCTTCTACTTTAGTGCATGGGGCCACGACCGGGGTTGTCATTAGTGTTCCTCCTCCTATGCTACAGACTCCACCATCTGTTCCAGGAGATCTTCCTCCTTTGCCTCCAGTGCCTACCGACATAGGGCAGATGTTTGCTCTGTTTCGAAAGATGCTTGAGGAACAGAGGGCTTAGTCTGAGGCACACCAGATGCAGTCGGACGTGTTGTGATAGGGCATGGAGGATGCCCATCAGCTCTCTCTAGCTGCAGTAGAGCGATGAGCTCCGGTCCAGCAGCAAGATGCCCCGTAGAGCAGCATTCAGGACTTCAAGAAGCTGGGACTACGAGATTCTGTGGGAAGGAAAGCATTATTTATGCTGATGACTAGCTCGAGGATATCGAGTAACTCATGAGGATGTCCCGCCTCGCTGATGATTTGAAGGTCGAGGCAGTAGGGCTGCAGCTACTTGATATCGCTCGCACGTGGTTCAAGAATGAGCCGACTCTTGCCAGAGAGGGTCATACCTGGACCGAATTCATGGATCTCTTCAAGGAGAAATTTTTTTCTCCTACCGATAGACTGTATCTGGCTAGATAGTTCTAGAACCTCTAGCAAGAAGGCATGTTAGTAGAGGAGTATGCTGCAGAGTTCGGTAGGCTGAACCGATATGCAAAGTACATGGTGCGAGACCCAGACATTAGGGCGAGTCACTTCCGGAAGGGACTAATTTGGGATGTGAAGATCCTTATTCCCTCCTTCTATGAGACATACGCGGAGATGCTTACGGAGGCACGCAATATGGAGCGAGAGTTGGGCCTGAAGCCCAAAATGGACCACGATATCTTCTCGGGGGCTACTAGTAGCGCGGGGCCTGCTAAGCGTCCCCAGTTACTGCATCAATTATTCCATTTGCTGCAGTAGCAGTTTCAGGCTCCAGCTAGGGCTTAGGTTCAGCAGTTTTATGCACCAGTACGAGCTACAGTATAGCAGGAGCAGCTGCAGCATCAAAGGCACACCCAATAGTGCCATTTCTATAAGAGGCTGGGTTATCTTTGGGATAGTTGTAGAGTGATATTGGGACTTTATTTGCACTGCGGCGCCGTGGGACATCGAGTGAAGGATTGTCTCCTAAGTCATTATCTTCCCGGATAGCGCGCAGCTCCAAACCAAGGGGTTCCAGTTAGGCTACCTGTGGCATCACATCATGCCCCGCACCAGCAGAGGAGATATATTATCAGGGCAGGGCATTTATGATGGTGTTCGAGGGGACCCATACTGCAGGTGATGGGCTAGAAGGTTAGGTTTTGTTCTTTCTTCCTTCATGTCATTTTCCATCTATTGATTACTTGATTGATTTATTAGTACCTTTGATTTGCATCTGTGATTTTCATGCTAGAGTAGTAGTAAACCCTAGTAGAGACTGCAATAACATGACACTATAGAGGATATAACCATGCATGTTTGTCTCTATTACATAGAATTGCATGTTGAATAACTTTAGATAGGATTTTGCTAGACTTTGATTGTTGGGGGCTTGACCTAGAGAAGAGTGCAACCAATTTAAATTTCGAGGGCAAAATTTTTTTAGCGGGTAGTATTGTAACTACCAGAATAGGGTTTTTTTTTTCTATCATGTACCATAATTGATAATTAAATTCATACTATATGTATTATGTGACTAATTATTTATTTCATGTGTGTGTATTTTTTTATTTATATTATGTTAGTTAATATGGTTAGTGGCTACTCTAGCTATAGACTTGTGTTATTGAACCGGTTAGCGTAGACACTTGGCTAGAGCCCAACAATTAGTATGACATGACTCATAAACCAACTTGTTAGATTAGGCTCATTAGGCTCATTAGTCATGACCAATTAGTTAAATTAGATATTAAACTATTTACTGAAATCGGTCCAAATCCTTCTACATGGTAATTAGCCTTCATGACAACATTGGAGGGCATGAAGGACATTCTAGATTAGCTAAACCTATCCTATATGACCGGCCATGAATGGAGAGAGAGAGAAAGCCACTCTTCATTTCATTCCATAGTTATATTTCTCTTATTTTTGGAGTCCCTCCCAAGTAGATCCAATCCTCCACCAATTTCTCTCAAATCCCACTCATTCTCTCATCAACCTCTTTTATTCTCTACACTAAAAGGGGCTTGAAGACTAGGAGCAAGGAGTGGAGCTTGAAGGACGTATCCATTCTTGAGGATTGTATCAACTAGTTCCTTTACATTGGAAATCCATCTTCCAGTAGGTAAAACCCTTTTCTCTTGTCATTTCATACTTGAATGGTGATTTAGACCCCTAGTGACCTTCCCTTGGCTAAGGGCTACCTATAAGAACAAGAACTAGGTTCAAAGGAGGCCCATGGAGAAAGTTATGGTGACTTTTGTGGCCAAATTGGGGGGAAAAAATCTGAATTTGGACCACTAGGTATTTGTAGAAATGTTTCATAGAGGGTTTTGGTTAGGGAAGCATATTTTAAGAGGGTTAGTGTGTCCACAATTGGATACGGAAGGCCTGTGTCATGATACACTATGATATGGAAGGGTGATTTTGTGTATTCCAAGTAAATTGGGTTCCCATATGTCAAATTTCCTATTTGTTATTAGAATGGCTAGTGTTCATTCATTGTATTGTGTATTAGCTATTTTGGGTGTGTTGCTAGAGTTTGGGAAGTATTTAGTGAAGATTAGGATGAGTATCACAAGTGTATCACAAGCTTGTGTATGATACTCTACGTTGCTCACTAAGTGTTTGGTGGAATGTCGATAGGTTTTGTGTGTGGATATCTATAAACACATACATATGTAGTGTGTCTGTGTGTGTATCTAATTGAGGATGGATATGTTGTGTGCATAGCTACATAGGCAATAGAGTGTAGTGAGGGTGTCTTAGGTCATAGATGGAAAAATAGATAGATTGATAGGTAGAGAAGGGGTTCAAGCAAGTAGAGCAGCATGTATGCTGCTGCCCTTGCCAGGAACAGATGCATTTGGCTAATACACAGGTTTTGCACCAATAGTAATTCTTGTGCACAAGTGTTGTGCCACAGGAAGAGAAGAACATGAATGATAGTGTAAGTGATATAGGTAGGGGACTAAACCCAATGTGTAGGTCAGTGAATTGGAGAGTAGAAAGTGTTGCCCTGTTTAGAGTTTGTAAACCTATGCTTTGCACACAGGCAGTAGTGCACATCAGTGCACTTACAGATGAAGGGGTTCAGTGAAGTATCAGTCCAGGTTAAGGGGCAGGCATTGCTTGTGTTTGTGGCAGGAAATGGGAGCAGTGATGCAAGGCCTTCACATAAGATTTAGGGGTTTCCTTCAAGGATTTAGTAGGGGCATGGCCTTGAGTTGAATATGGGAGAGGGTTGTGATGCATCAGTAGGTTGTGAACTAATGAGGGAAAAATAAAATTTGGACTTTCTTGTAAGCATATAGCAGTAGGTAACTTAGGGGAAACTAAAATTAGAATTTCAGTAAAGTCCAGTCCAGTTGTGAAGACAGTAGGTAACAGTGAGTTTGGGGTTAGAATAGGGCATGGGGTGAGCAACATTAGGAAGCAATTACAGTAGTTAGGACTAGTAGGGGAAGCCCCAAGGCCTGTGCCAAATATGCCTGTAAGAAGAGGGTTTCTAAGTAGAGGCATTAGTATATTTAGGAATTGTATGTCAACAATTAGCAATGAAAAAGGAGAAAGGCATACAGGTATGGGGAAGAGAGGTCGAAACTATAGGTAACAAAGTAGAGCCTTCAGCAGCAGCAGGTTGGACCTGCCCGGTAGGAGACTGTGTGCTTGTGCACACACAGATGATTAGGCAGGGAACTTAGCTCCTGTGAAACAGGTTGTAGGGTCATGAACCTGTGCACATGTAGAAGAGGTTAGTCAGCTTAGCTGAGGACAGGGCATGTAGGCTTAGTTTCCTACACACAGGAACAAATGGGAGGGGGGCAGGGGCTCCCTGCAGACCAATGTGTGTGCGTGTGTTGGTGATATTGTGTGTGTGTGTGTGTGTGTGCTTTAGCACACACACATATATTAGAAAGATTTAGTGTGTGATAGTGAGTGTTGTTGTGCTAATAGATGTATAGGTAAGTGTAAGATTAAGTTAGGAATTTGGTTTACTTATGTGAGAGTAGGGAATTTCCTAGGAGATATTAGTAATAGGGAAATGGATAGAGTATAAGGTATTGGGATAGGTTTTGGCATTACCTAGGAGTGTAGGTAATGACATTGTCTTGTAGTATTGGTAAGTAGTTAGCAATTCTCCTATAGTTGTAGGTAATAGCATTACCTATGGATTGTTCGTAGTGGGTAATATGGGTAATGTTCAAGTTAGCGAGGTCAGGGTAAAGTTTTGGGCATTATCCACAAGATGGACACCTAGGTGAAATGTTAGGATAATAGGTAAAGTTAGGATAAGGCTAACTAAGCCTAGGGGTATACAATATAGCTAGGTACCTAGGTTATTGGCCTAATAGATACTAGAATACCTTGGTAAGGCCAGGTATGGTCCTAAAAATCTAGGTTTGACCTAGTTTGACTACGGAGACCTAGAATTGACCTGGAATTGACCTAGAATGCATATTTCATCTTAGATATCCATGTTTGATACACCGAAATACCAATTAACATTTATATTCCATATTTAGGTCTTCGAGGCACCGTATCAGATATTGTTGATATTCTACACCGGATCTCAAGCAAGTACATTCTTTGATCGTTTCCATTATTTGATATCTACTATGAATCTTATATTTAGTGATGCTATATTTGATTCTGACATGATGGTACATGGACTGGTACATAGATGGATCTTCAGTCATGAGATGTTATCATAATTATCGTATTGATATTGTACACGACATGGACATTAGTTACGTGATAGTATCGTAAAATCTTGCTCGTGTATCGTAACGTGTCATGGTTGGATCCACTGTACTAGTTGGGGCGAAAGAAATTATAGTAAGAGATGTGATCAAATTTCTATGATAAATTATAAATATTGTAAGTGTTAATCGTACATCTCACGCACGATTAACCAGGCCACTTAGCTATTGTACAAGCTCCCAAGCCGATAACATCTCGAAACTAATATTTCAAACACATAGTGCTTATAGTATTTATTGTTCCCGTCATTTTTTAGATTGTACTTACATGTTATGTCTGTTTACTTCTATTCTTATTCATTGTACTCTTCATATCTTTTACTCTTCATAGTACTATTGCCAGTTTATGATTACATATTGGTAGTTCTATTTCTTCATCATTTATCGTACTTTCTATTTACAGTTTTATAGTCTTTGTCAATTAATTGGAACTGCTATTAGTGGTATGCTCATTCCAATCCTGACTGGATATATTTTTTAGATGATGGATGCCCTACCTATCACGGCCCTGGGATGTAGTAGGCATAGGTCGGAAGACTGTATTTCATGAGGGCTTGGCTTTAGCTGAGGAGG
Organism: Iris pallida; assembly: GCA_029216955.1. NCBI lineage: Eukaryota > Viridiplantae > Streptophyta > Magnoliopsida > Asparagales > Iridaceae > Iris > Iris pallida. Next base: position 16,344,996 of record JANAVB010021796.1, on the reverse strand, counting down.
CTTATCTAGCGACTCATTTAGGCTAGGTTTAAACTTGATTGTCTTCAGTTAACGACTCTTGGCTTGTTTACTATTTTGAGACTTGTATTTGAGATTGTTGACTCTAAGACTCTTCTGGATAAATATTATTTTTATGTTAGATTTTTTGGATATTTTATATCTTGTTGTCTTTATCTTTTCGTACCATTTATCTTCCTTATAGTTTGTGATTGAGTATGGATATATTGTGTCACGCCCCAGAACCAGAATACTGGAGAGCGGGGGAATGACTCAGCCAGCTACGTATTACGGGTAGATGAATACCGTATAATACGATCAATGCTGTCTAACCAGACGAGGGGGTACATACTACATGAAAGTCTTACTATGGTCATTTCACATCTATTGTCTCGATCATTCAAAGCAAGAAGCAAAAATAGAGAACATGTAAGATAAAGCAGTAAGGCGTCCCAAACGCTTAGTCAAAATGTTCTTGAGATCTGGCTCTACAAAATATTGCCAGATGGTATAGTAACATATACACAATTGTTATCAGCTGCAGTCTGACTTTAGTTACAATTATGCAAAAGTAAGTACAAGACAATCTGACTAACATGTCGGTGACAAACGGCTAAGTATAAAGTAAATAACAAAACGAGCGGTGAAGTAAGGAACCCACTCGAGTCCTCCTGCGATCATCCCTCTAGTATTTACCATCTTGGAGGTAGAAGTAAGCTGGATCCTCGGGGACTGGCTCTAAATCTGGCCATGCAAAACCAGAGAGGTTAGACCTCTAATAGCAAGTACCACAATGGAGCACGATATGAAGGATTAAACCAGTAAGTAAGAGAATATAATAATAGATCTCTGCTTTCTACTAGGATTCACATAATATCGCGACACTTCGAACCAACCTCCTAATCAAACAAGGACAGAAGTTAGCCCGTCATGTCCTGACATTCTGATCATCTCAATTAGGCAACAGAGTAGGTACAGTACACAAACAAATCATCTTGAATGGCCAATCAACTACTACGGCTTGCTATTGTGAGTCCCATGTTATCCTGGAATTATGCAAATAGGGATTCCTCAGTTCTTACTATATGCGAGCAAGGCTAGTCTATCCAATCAATCAATTGCGCCAATCATGTATTTAGACGAGTCCCAGCGGGACACCCGCCGTTATATAGCATGTACAATAATATAAGCAAATACCGTTCCCTGCCCGTATGACAGATTTACAGTATCTGTGGGAACCAGCCGGCCTGTCGGACACTTAATAGTCCCAAGAGGGCTGTCATGTAAGAACTCAGAAATCCATTCTCTCCATGCCATCATTATTTTATTTAACTTAATAGTCCCTATGTTGAGTGAAGTTCCATGCCGTGGATCATGGTCATTCAAATGAGTACCTTCGTACGGGGTACAATATGCGCAACTCTACAACGATACCCGTACGGCTAGGTTGTAGGTTTTACATAGCGTGATGCAACAATCAAATCTAACCACGGAGTAATCATGCCTTGACCATAAAGTACACATGCTGTTTTTGTAAAATAGATAAATAATAATTTGAAGCCTGCATGTGCCTGTATGCCAATATTCAGATTTGGCTAATCGAGTACAATAGTTCATTACATGAACGTGTCTCATTCATTTCATTCAATAGGACGATTAGCCAGTCTCTTAGTTCCAACTAGGAACGCATGATCAATTTAGTCAAGATAACCATTATTATCAATGGTAACAAGGCATGAAAGTCAATTAGTATTTCATGGGGTCGAGTCTATAATTCTTAAGGTTAAGTTCCAGTCATACTGGGTATCCATGGATCAATCAGGACTCAAGACGCATTCCACATAACCATCTGTATTAACCATATTAATATATCATGATTTATCAAGTTCATGCCAAAAGGCATAAGGGTATAATAGAAGAATTGTCATGCCATCATTAACTGAATAAGTTATAGAGCAAAATAGAAACATCCTGGTTAAAAAGTCACGCCAGCAAGTCTAAGCTAAGGCCAAAAGTCACGCCAACAAGTCTAGTAGGAGTGAGCGTAAAAAGTAGTTCACGTTGGCATGCACAGTGTGAGCGTGAAGGGAAATTTATGCACTCATAAGTGAGCGTGAAGAATGATAAGAAATTCACGCACGCACAAGTGAGCGTAACTCAAAATTCACGATGGCACGTAAAGGCGTGATCGTGACTAAAAATCCACGCTGACACGTAAGAACATGAGCGTGACTAAAAATCTACGCACGCACAAGTAAGAACGTGTGCGTGACTAAAATCCACGCTAACATGTAAGAACATGAGCGTGACTAAAAATCCACGCACGCACAAGTAAGAATGTATGTGTGACTAAAATCCACGCTAACATGTAAGAACATGAGCGTGACTAAAAATCTACGCACGCACAAGTAAGAACGTGTGCGTGACTAAAATCCACGCTAACATGTAAGAACATGAGCGTGACTCAAAATCCACGCAAACACGTAAAGACGTGTGCGTGACTAAACCTGTTCCAAGCCAGAAGTGAAGTTCCCAGCTAGAAAGCACGCTAAATTGGGAGAGAGATCAGAACCCATGAAAAACCGAGAATACAACATCTTAGATCTAGCAAAAACCAGCCAAAGAAATCAAAAATGCTAAGTACTAAACTCTCTCAGAATCATGAGAGGAAGAGAAATGAACCATAAAAATGGTTCTCCAAGCAAGAAGCAAGATTGCACTTGCCTGCTACTACTGCTGGTAGGTGGAGAAGTGATGAGAGGAAGAAGAAGAAGTAATGGAGAAGGAGAGTTATGAGGAGAGAGAATGGGAAGGGAGCTTTAAATAGGAAAGGGGTGTAGGTGGGAGTTATTGGGTCGGGTTCCATCGGGTCCATCCAAGGCCAACCCGAGAACAAAGAAGAGAGGTTAAAAGACAGAAAATAAAATGCAGAAATAAAATTGCAGGAAATAAAATGCAGATAATTAATTAACATAAAATTAAAGAAATTTAAATACAAGATAATACATGATAAATACTAAATAAATATACATGAGTTGTACATGTATAAAAAAATACGCATTCTGGGAACGGGGAGTGACATATTGTCATTACTTGTCCTCCGTTTGTAGATGACTATCTTGACAGGTTATGATATCTATATTATTAGTTAGTTTAGTAGACCAAGACATTGTTCTATCGTCGATGCTGCGGCGTAGGCTGGGCGCTGTCACACACTTGTACCCCTATACAGGGTGCGGATCGTGACAATATTCCTCATTGTGAAAAACTTATTGAAGGGTAGTTGCCAAGATGTTATATTGGATGTCCACAACTCGGGGAGCGCTCATCAAATGATATTACTTTGGAGTCATAGGCATAGTTGCTGGTATTGTAACTCACGGTTGGGAAAATTGGGGTAATGTTGTGATCGACATCATAGCAACTTGTTGAGTCAAAGTTGATTCTGAGTGTATAGACTGCGGTAGAGGTCTAATATGCATGCCAAAGGCCGAAGGTTGTGCTGACCCTTATTACAGCAGATCATATAGTTTTGGTTACAGAAAGCTTTGTTGTTGGCCTATGATCTGGGAGACAAAGTCTCGATTGGTTGTCAGGAGTCTGAGCAGCATCTGGATAAGGCTTGGTTGCATCGAGTAGACCATTAACTATTATTGATGAGACTACATGTCGTGCAATGAGAACGCGTTGGTGTGGTTGGTTCCTGATGACACCGAACGCGAGGTGTTAACCAACGAAAAGGAGCGTAAGAGATCCATAATAGTCATGGATGGTGACTGGGAACTAACTACCCCTTGGTCTCCGGTGTTAGGGATGGGTGAGTCAGGATATTAGGAATTTTGTTACGAGGATGGCCCATTGCTGGAATCGTCATTGTTCATCTGCAGGATAAAGGATAATAACTCTCTCTTCTAGTTATAGAAGTTATGCCCCACATAAGGCACCAATCTGGAGGTTTTTTTAACACCAAGGTCCTCGAAAAGCTCCGTAGAATAAATCTTGGATTTTCATATATATATATATATATATATGTGTGTGTGTGTGTGTGTTGTTATTCCCAAAACAGATCTTAGATGGAAGAACGTGAGTTGACATAGTAATTTGGCAACACTTCGAGGAAGGTGCACAATTGAGATCCCAGAGGATTCAGAGAGACAAAATCAAATATAACATTTCGAAAAAGGCACAAATGAATTTCATAGCAGTAGCGACGAAAGCTCACAAGTGGTTTATGATTAGAATAGAGAAGCACAAGTGGTTTCTGATTAGATCAAAGAAGAGAGAAAAGAATAAAAGAAGAAAAGAAAAAAGAGAAATACAGCTTTGCTGGGGTGATCAGATCACCGTTGCTCAAAGCAAGATTCGCCTTTATACGATCCGCTTCTAGGAACCAGCAAGTTCTTAAAGAACTTCTGGAACGCTCGTTTAGTCAATTTTTTAGGCTTGAACGGGCTCCCTGGACTTTACGGACTCCCTTAACTCCCTTCTTTGGTGCATTTTAGAAAGGAGGCCAGGGCTCTACTTATACGTGGTGTGAGACTTCACAATTTCTCATATCCGATGTGGGACTAAAATACTAATACTCTAAAATAGATTTTAATATTTTACATCATCCTACAATCTTTATAGTCGAGTGCCAGCCCACGTCTACCCCCCGAACACACGCCCGTGCATGCACGAGGCATCCTGGAATTCGTGTCCGAGTCCGAACGACAAAAGTCAACTTACATCCTTGTTGGAATTAATATTTTTTCCTTTCTAGAAAAATACTCCCATATGGCACCCACTTGTGCCCTACCACACCTCGTGTACAAACCTCAACACAAGCAATACATTATATTGAGATACTCACATTTGGTGTAGCCGATGTGGGACTATCTTTCCTAGTCTATACCAACAATCTCCCACATATCTCAATATATGGGTTGAGTGTTCCCCATAGTGACTGTCCGTCATGCATTATAAGAGATGTCATTACGACTTGAATCTTTTCGTATGGGTTAAATAACATCATGATACACGAATGAACTAAGCCTTGAATTCTACACATAACTGTAATTCTTCCCACTCACATAATGACATCAACTGTACTTCTGGCTGCACATTAAAGGTCTTGTGCCAGCCCGGTTTCGTATATATATATTGGCTGTCTACAAAGTTTTCCTCAAGAGATGGCCTACATCTTTATCCATACACTCTAGGTGAGTTCTTTTAAACAGTCTTATCTTGAAGCCTTTCGCTTCCTTACGGTGCTAAACCACTATGACATGGACCAAAGTCGAGACAATGCCTCATGTGGTGTCATACCACTGTAGCACGAGGCCCAGCCTCTTTGTAGTGCTAAACTACCCAGCATGAAGCCTTTCACTTCTTTACGGTGTTATGCCATCGTGATATGGCTTGCAAAGCCGAGGCACTACCTCATGTGGTGTCACACCACTATAACATGAGACCCAGCCTCTTTGTAGTGCTGCCTACTTCTCTTTATTCTACAACATTAGGCCCACTTGCCTATGTGTGGTGCTGCGCTGTTGTGACTTGGCCCGAAGTCGAGACTTTACCTTAACTAGGTACCTCATGTGGTGTCACCCAACTGTACCATGGAGTACTACGCTCCTTTATAGTGTTGTGCTACCCATGTTTCCTATAAAGCACGTCAAACATCCCAAATGTCCGAGAACTCATTAAGGCTTCCAAGCCATCCTCTCACAGGACTTTGTTCCATACAAAAAATAAATAGTAGACAACAGTGGTTCTGGGTTCATAACACTGCAAAGTACCAAAGGAATGCCTATTTACAGTAGTTCTGGGTCTGAAACCCCGCAATATCCAAAGGGATTGCCCACTAACAGTGGTTCTAGGTATGTGACCCCGTAATATCCAGAGGACTGCCCACTAATAGTGGTTCTAGGTCTGTGACCCCGCAGCATACCAAAGGATTGTCCACTCCACCTGATATTCTTCCAGTTAATGGTCCTCCCTTGAAACAAAAGATAGATGCCTAGTAGATTTCTCTTTGAACTAATAGCATAAAACTTTATGGTAGGATTGCAGAGAAACAATATCAGAACATTTGTAAGCCCATTTTTCTTGCAGAGTTCTCGACTAGCTGGCGCTTGAGACCTTTGATGAACGGATTCACCAGATTCTCTTGGCTTCGAACATCCACCATGGCAATGACACCTCTTTTTAATGAGATCATTCACCGACATGTGCCTTAATCGTACATTCATATAATTAATTAGAATTATCTAATTTTTTAAAATAATTTTAAATGATTTTTAAAGCTTAAAATATCAATTTATAATTTTGGAAATTAATTTGCAATTAAATCAATTGTTTTAAAGCCGGTATGCAAATATAGATTTGTCTGTACAAATTATTATTTGCACAGAATTCAGCGGGAGGGTTTTTGCAAATAGGATTTTGCATTAGTTAAGGCGGCGCATACTTTCTGCAAATTTTGAAACTTGAGGGACTCAAATACAAAACCAACCCACGACTCAGCCCCAGCATTGGCCGTTCGCCGTCGGCCACCGAGGCAAAACCCTATCCCTAATTCCTAATTTCTACCCAGAAACCCTAAATTAACCCCAAATACTAGCCTATAAAGACCCCACGAACTAAAACCCTAACCTATTCTACCTCCCGAGCCCCTAGCCACCGCTACTGTCTTCTTCTCCGACGAGCTCGCCTGAATCCTAGATCTAGGATCGCCGTTATTTTAGCCCACGTCAGGAGCTCCGACTACCACCATCGTGTTCGTCGTGACGAGACGAGCTTGAATACATTTTCTTTGCCGCACCCCGACGCTTTCTCCGTCGTGCAGCAGTCCCGAACGTCGACCATTGTCGGACACATACGTGTCGTTTCATCTCTCCTTCGTATATGTGTCTCATTTTCACGTAGCAGAGTCACCGTTTGTCAAGGAGTCTCGTGTTGGCCTTGGACACGGGTAAATTGTGTCGTAGCGTAAGTTTTCGGCTTGGACACAAGACTCGTATCGGATTCATACGCTCGTGTCCCTAGCTGTCAGGACACGAGTTTAATTAATTAGGTTTCGGGTTTGTTTCAGTGTTAATGGGTATAAACCCGTTTATTAATGGGTTTGTGTTTAACTGTTATATATATATATATATATATATATATATATATATATATAATACATATGTATATATAATTCTTTTCTTTTATATTTATATACATATATAATACATATGTATACATGTATATAAATATAAAAGAAAAGCATTATATATATATATATATATATATATATATATATATATATATATATATATATATATATATAATGCTTTTCTTTTATATTTATATACATATATAATACATATGTATACATATATATAAATATAAAAGAAAAGCATTATATATATATTTTTTTATTATTTAAAATCATTATATATATATATATATATATATATATATATATATATATATAAAATATATATATATATATATATATATATATATATATATATATATATATATATATATATATATATATATATATATATATATATATATATATATATATATATATATATATATATATATATATATATATATATATATATATATGTTGTATTTTATTATATGTAAATTCACTTTTCATATTATTGTCAATAAATATAATTATTATGTATATTTTACTTCATTAAAATATTATTATATTTATTTAATATGCACTTTTACATTTATGTCTAATTTTGTTTTTTTAAGTATTTTATTAATTGTGGTCATTTGAGTCCAAATCTAGCATGGATTTTGTGGACCCAAATGAGTTTAAATACATTCAAGGTCTGTATGAATCATATCGGACTCGATTCATGGCCTTAGGTCCCGTATCTGGACTTCGGTTCAACTTCGTATACGTGGACAAAATATAGTAAATAATTATTTATTTATTTTCAGAATATGTACTTTACTGTATTTGAATTTTTAAGACAGCTTTTAAGTACTGTATAAATTCCATAAAAATTATAATTAAATACTATGTTAATTTAAATAATTTAATATAATTTATTTAGCATTTAATTTGTGTATTTTCTACTGTCCAAAAAATAGGGAAACATAACTCATTTTAAGGTATATATGTAAACTGATTTTTTATAAATATGTAAAGTAGTTTATAAATTCCAAATAATTTATAATAAATTACTATAATTAACAAGGATAATTTTGGTACTTTATTTCATATATATTGGAGCTTTATAGCTATTTTAATAATTGTTGGAACACAATACACAGTCTGAATTATTAATTGAATAATAATGCCTTGTGTGTTAATATGGGATTTTGGGATATTTTGGTATTGGGACCTTACCCTACCTTAGTTAAGAGACCCTAAGGGTTGGGTTAGATGTTATATCACCCCACATTGGACTTCTATGCTGGATCATCACTTAGCTAGTGTCCAGTTAGGAGCCGTGTCACACCACTAGTGTAAAATCTTGAACATAGCTTAGAAACTGAGATTGTGTATCATTTTGACAGGACATCGGACATCTATAGCTTTGTATTCATATCCTCGCTTTGCATGAGGCAAGTACCCCTACAAACTTTATTTACTGCATATGATGATGAACTGTGAATGAACAAATGTTAACTTAGAGATTTTGTAATGGAAATCATATCTTACATGTTTCTTACATGCTCGACATGCTTTATACTATTCTTATATATCTCACATGATGGTTACTGGGACATGGAGGAAACTGATAGTTGAGTACGTGATCATGCCCCCTTCTTCCGCACGTATGTACCGAGCAAGGCCGCATTACATGCTACCTTGTCGTAGGCGTATCCCGCATTTTTATACGTATGTACACCTATGCTTGTAGACTTGTATGTGCGTACATTTTATTACACGTAGAATTGTACACCGGTACATTTTATACCTATTGACGATCACGTACCTGCTCCAGTTTTAAATATTATATATATACATGTGTCGTCATGACAAATGTATCTGCTATATGATAAACTGTGATATGCCAGGATTCTATTTATTACATCTCTTTTCATTCCATACTCAGTATTTTTAGTTTATAGAATCAGTACTTGCTCCCGTCCTGACATGATAACGTTGCAGGCATATTGTCCGAGGAGGAGATGCTATGTGATACTTTTTATGAGGCCACTACCGAGGACCAGGCCTTAGCTCCTGAGGAAGTCCCCGCAGGGAACCTCGCCTGGTTGCTACATTAGCTATCTTGGACTTAGATATTTGGGTTATTATGAACTTATATTTGGGTATTGGACTTTGCCTCCAGTTTTCATACTTTGGAAGTGTAATAACCAACTAAACATGTTTGCTTTCGCTTATAGATGTTGCGTTGTGATGAACCCTTAAAATGCTATAATAAAACTGTTAGCACACTTAAAACCATATTGTATATCTCTGAGAACAGCTTATTACACTTTAACACAAGCATAGGCTGGACATGGCTCGGCCCGGCCCAAAAATTTGGATAGCGGGTCGTGACACTGGTCATCAAGGCCCAGGCACCCATGTTGCCCCTGGCGCCCATGATGATCTAGCACCCAGTCTGGCCAAGCGCCTAAACTCGATCATGCGCCATTTTGGCCCTAGTGTCGATTGGTGTCCAGGTGCCTCTGCGAGTCTTGGGCGCCATCTTGACCCTGGTGTCCAATCATGCCCAAGCGCCCATGCTTGCCTAGGCGCCCATCCATATTTAGGCACCCCTTGTGATGTGCCTATCTCCCTGCACCTTCCTTGTTCTTGCAATTGTTTATGTGTTTTGTTATATGCATGTGATAACTTGATAACTCTTGACATGAACATGACATGATGGCATGAACCTTTTTTGATAATATTGATAGTGGTCCGTCGAGGCACACTCTTGACAAGTAATAAGTAAACTTGATATGACATGTATAAGCTTGATAGTGGCCCGTCAAGGCGCACTCCAGACAAGTAATCTTGACAAGTAACTTGGCATGACATGTAAAATCTTGAAAGCACTATTACGACAGCTACCCTGACTTGCTAAGTAACTCTTATCTTGACACCGTGGTTGATTCTCTTGATTGTGCCTGTACAAGCTACATGTCTCGTCTTGCATCATGTCTAGGATGTGGATTCCTGGTTACCACAAATCAGAAATTCATAATGAATCTGATAAGGCTAATGACTAGATTGATAAAGTAGTTCATATAGAGAGATTTTTCCAGTTACAAGCGATCCCGTTATCCCGGCCACACCTGAGGGACTTGTAGCCTACCGACGAGTAGGACACATTTCCAGCTCACTGTCATGTGGGACACTTCTTGAAAAACCTGAGTACTGAAAGTACACCATTAATATTGATAACTCTTGATAACACTTGTAACTCTAATAAATCACCTCGTCTTGATAACTGCAGGGCTTGTGACTGTGGGAATATCTCATTACATCTTGCTAGTAATTAGGCTTGTGATAACCCTAGTTAGTTAAAGTATCAAGCCGTACTTGGTTGGCCATGATTGATGGATAGAGTCTAGTCTTGTCTAGACAGTGCCAGTATATGGTTACTTCAGTGTATTATTTTTTATGCTTTACTCTTGTCGATAAATGGTTAAAGACTAAGTTCTGTTCAGGTGAAGGGTTACAACCCCGGTCCTTGTTTGGTTTACGGGTTGTAACTTGGTTTCCAGAATAGCTTCTTAGTTATCTTATCATTTATCATCCTATTTTCTAACTCATGTATTCTTGTTATTATTTATGTCTCTATGTTCTAATATACTGGTTTTAGTTCTTAAGTGAAGCCTCCCTTGTGGCAGTTGCCCTTCTGGGTTCTGACCCAGCTAGTTTTGTATGGCCAAATTTCGGAGTAGCATCCGAGGATCTACTTGCCTTCCAGCCAGATGGTGAACACCAGGCGTAACCCTAGCAATGAGTGGATTTCTTCTTTTGCTCTCCCGCTCTATTGTAAAGTATTCTTTTGAGGCATTTAGCTGCCGAGCAAGTGTTAGCTCGTGTCATGAAACTTATTTTTGTCTACCTAAGGGCTGTAACATGATTGGCAAATCCTAGGATTGATTATGTATGACTTAAACTCTTGCTAGTCTTCGTATTTTGTATGACTAGCTTCATGATCATCTGAATATATAATATTTGGGACGCCTTACTTTGTATTTCTGATGATCTGACATCTTGTACAATTATTTGCTTGCTTGAGATTTGTAACACCCCAGAACCAGAATACTGGAGAGCGGGGGCGTACATAGCCAGCTACGTATATTGAAGTGCAACCCACCTCGCTATACGGTCACGGCTGTCTAGATACATGAAGGTTTAACTACAAGCCAACAGTCTCCTATAGTCATGAACAAGCCCATTGTCTCAATCTCAAGCAAGCAAATAATAGTAACAAGATGTCAGAGCACCAAATATACAATAGTAAGGCGTCCCATACATTACATATTCGGATGATCATGAAGCTAGTCGTACAAAATGTGAGGACTAGCAAGAGTTTAGTCATACATGATCAACCCTAGGATTTGTCAATCATGTTACAGCCCGTAGGCAGACAGTAAATAAAGATACAATACGAGCTAACACATGCTCGCCAGCTAAACGCCTCAAAAGAATAATTTTTATAATAAAGTGGGAGGACAAAAGAAACCCACTCGTTGCCAGGGTTACGCCTGGTGGTCACCATCTGGCTGGAAGACAGGTGGATCCTCTGGTGCTGCTCCGATATCTGGCCACACAAAACCAGCTGGGTCAGACCCCAGAAAGAGAAAGTGCCACAAAGAGGCTTCACTTAGGAACTAAAATCAGCATATCACAATAGAATATTAAAGATAATAAATAAGGAACTGATAATAATAGAGATAACAACAGTAAACTGAGTACGAGGAAACCATTCAAGTAGCCAGGTCACAACCCTTAAACCAAACAAGGACCAGAGTTGCAGCCCTTCACCTGAATAGAAACCCGTCTCAAATACTATTGGTACAGTGAAGACAATAAACGAAGAGAGGACACAGAACTGCTCCGGAAGCCAGGTTACAACCCTTAAACCAAACAAGGACCGGGGTTGTAACCCTTCGCCTGAACAGAACTGGATCCCTGATCTTTATTGCTAAGGCCAGTATAAATAATCATGGTATTAAGGTAAGGTAAAACATGACGAACATGACATGGGATTGCAATAAGACAATAAACGAAGAGAGGACATAGAACTGCTCCGGGAGCCAGGTTACAATCCTTAAACCAAACAAGGACCGAGATTGTAACCCTTCGCCTGAACAGAACTGGACCCCCGATCGTTATTGTTAAGGCACGCATCAATAATCATGTCTTGTCACAATCTTGCACAGGATCAGGATAAGACTAAGCTGGAATAAACCCTATCCAATCAATCACGGCCAATCAAGAGTACGGCTTGATACTTTTAACTAACTAGGGTTATCAGAGGCCTAGTTACTAGCAAGATGCAATGAGATTATCCCAACAGCCACAAGCCCTGCAGACCATCCGATTATCCAGGTCGAATTTCCGTTTATGAAGAATGCAATACGTGACTGTGTGCTGGAAATGTGCCCTACTCGTCGGTAGGCTACAAGTCCACTGAATGCGCCCAGATAACGAGATTGCCTGTAGCTGATCAGAATCTCTTCATGTCTACTGAATTATTCTAGTTTATTAGTCCTTAGTCAATTACTGTAGGTATCCCTGACCGTGGTACTCAGGGATCCCTATCCTAGACATGATGCAAGACAGTACTGGTTTATTTGTACAAACACAATCGTCAACGGTGTCTATGTCATTCATACTGCTCATGTCAGGATAGCTGTCATAACAGTCTGTCGTGATATATCAGGTCAGGTTTATTAGTCAAGAGTGCGCCACGGCGGGCCGCTATCGTGTTCAAGAATTATGCCAAAATTTATATGACATAGACATAAATGAGATATTTTAATAATAATAATAATAATAATAATAATAATAATAATAATAATAATAATAATAAAGTACAAGACTGTGGAAGGGCCATGCGGCTGAGAGAATAGAGCTTATGCGGCCAAGAGATCGGATCCCATGCGGCTTGGGGAGGACAGGGTCTTATGCGGCTCGAATAGGGCGAGTCCATGCGGCTGGGGATAGCAGGGCACATGCGGCTGGAAAGGCGCGAGCCCATGCGGCTAACTCAAGTGGGGTCCCATGCGGCTGAGCAAGGGAATAATTTATGCGGCAGCGTGGAAGAAGGGGCTCATGCGACCGAGAAGTATTTGGGCCTCATGCGGCTAAGGAACAAGGGAGCTTATGCGGCAACGAAACAGTCAAGCCTATGCGGCTGCGAATATTAGAGTTCATGCAGCTGAAGTTGTGCCGAGGCCATATGCGGCTATGAAGCGAAGTGCCATATGGCCAAGGCCTTATGCGGCTGAAAATGATTGAGTTCATGCGGCCGAGTTATGGAGTCTTATGCGGCTGAGATACCATACGGCTTAAGGACTTGCCGCATGAAGATCCCTGCGGCCAAGTACTTCATACGGCTGAGACACTATGCTTCTTCTCCACCGATCCTAGAAGAATAGCCATGAAGTCCATGGCTTCAAAGCTTCATAACTCCATCATCCAAAGTCCAAATCCGAACTTCCATGAGTCAAAATGGGGCAGAACGAAATGCTCTACAACATGGAACCATCAGAACTTGAAAATAACAATGCTAAATAGATCAAAACCCAAGAAGTCCAAAAATACTATAAACTTAGATCTACACAAATTGAACCATGGAAATAAGAAATGCTAAATAATAAAGTGTGTTAGAATCTTGTGAGGAAGGGAATGGAACAATAAAAATGAAGTTCCTCCATGAAGCAAGCTGCACTTGTCTAAGCTCTCTCTCTCCCTTCCTGGTGGTTGAAGAAGTAATGGTGGAGAAGAAGAAGAGTAATGAAGAAAGAGAATGAGGGAATGGCTAATAAATAAGGGTGGTGGTAGGTAAGGGTTCTCCCCTTGGTTCATGATCAACCATGGCAACCCAAGCCTAGCCGAATATCATGCCCCAGTACCGAAATACTGAGACGGACTAGGCCAGCTACACCATATGAGGTATATACACGTCATACGACGATCGTGGCTGTCAAGAGACTAGGGGTGCATGCTACAATCAGGTCTCCTATGGTCCCACAGAGCATCTATGTCTCAATCAATCAAAACAAGAAGCAGTAAATAATGATCATATAAGACAAAACAGTAAGGTGTCCCCGACGCTTCATCAAAATGATTCATGAGCCTAGCTTTTACAAAAAAGATGAGCTAGTACCGAGATTCAATAGTACATAACCATAGTCAGCTGCAGTCTGATATAATTATAATTATGTAAAAGAAAACTAATGTCCAGAACTGCCGGCTAAACAGGTGTCGGTGGCTAAACGCCAAGTACAAAATAAAGATATTAGAGCAGTGAAGAAGAAACCCACTCATGGTCCCTAGCGCCCATACTCCTGGTGTGCACCATTGTTCGGGTGGAAGGCTGGATCCTCTGGAGCTGCTACGAGATCTGGCCAAATAAAACCAGCGGGGTCAGGCCCCGAATAGCAAGTACCACAAGGGAGCACAAACAGTGAGATAAATCCAATGAGTTAAATAAGACCTGATTCACGAGCTATAGGCTTATACCATATCATCGAGACAATACGATACCCTTACAACCAAACAAGGAAAAACGGTGCCAATATCGTGCCGGGATAAGATATATCCTATAACCATGGGCAGGTAAAAGGGCTTCTGATTCGCAACTTCGGTCCATAGCCTATCGCAGCACAATAGCCCAACCCAACAACCAAACAAGGACATGGGTTGGACCACGCACCACGATAGTCCATGTTTCTCAGTTGCTAACAGAAGAAAACATATCACAAACAAGTCAGCTTACAAGCGGCCAATCAATCCTACGGCTTTCTATGACTTGTCTGGATTATACCAGTAATGTAATATATATATATAGGAATCCTGAGATCGTATCACATTCTAGCAGGGCTAGCCAAACCATTATATATAAGCAAGCATGAAATGCACCGGTCCCTCGAAAGGCTACCGCGCTAGAATAAGTGTCACGACCCGCATCATAGAGTAAGGGCACGAGACGTGGGTACGTCCAGCCTACGCCGCAGTGTCGGCGGTAGAACGCTGTCGTAGGTCAATCATCTAACAATATAAGGTACCTGTACAGTTTATACTCTCCGAATGGAGGTGTCATAACAATATACAGTCTCAATCACATCTAAGGTAGAAGAATGAAAGACAGATAGATAGATAGTAACTCAAAGAGAATAGTAGCATAGATGAAATAAGTCTAAGTGTCTAGGATACATATCATCCAGAATGTCAACTCATAATACAATAAGTCTAAAGGTCTATACATCTCAAAATACAACTCAGAATGTGAGACAAAATAACAAGTAGAAATGACTGTCTAGCTAAACTGGTCTAGACTACTGGAGCAACATCCTCAGCTGCAGGTGGATCCTGCTGAGGGTCCTCAACACAAGTATCATCTAGTCCTGCTCCATAATATGTAGTCACCCATGCCTCATCCTCATCCTCTGTAATATTTTCAACAGGTCCAGTCAGGACAGGAACGAGCATAATACATCTCACACAGTTCATATCAGGTTAGAAAATACGATACAGGCAATAGAGTAAAATACAGGAAGTGCTGAAAGGAAATATACGCTGTAAAAGAGATAGCTGTAATGGAAATATCTACTGTATATAGAGAACTGTAAGTGGCTAGTGATGTAGAGTACAAGATAGGCATGTGAATGGCTAGAATTTATACATGATTACACTACTGAGTTTATACATGATTACACTACTTTGGAATTATTCACATGTCTACTTCTACTCCTCCATTTTCTCAATCAATACACAAGGATCGAGACAAGTTACGTTATTATACATTACTTCACATGAGGCTCATAAATGAGTATACGTGAAGTTATACATGAGGGCTCAGTGAATCATGAGAGTACATGATCATATGAGTGCACATGCATGATGGAAGCATAAGAGTACATGATGAAAGTGAAACGCACGTAACATGAAGTACCCGATACTCCCGAGGGGGATAACATCTCATGTAAAGATCCGTATAGTACCAATCCGTGTTACCAACGCGACAGCATCAAGTAAAGTAATCTAGAGCGAGAAAGTAAAGCCTGAACAAGTATGAAACGGTAAGAGAATGTACTCGCCTGATATATGAATGTCTGTAGAAAATATGCTGTCTGAGAAGAGGTGTCTGGCTCCTGATCAGAGCAACACAAGTCACAATGTGTTCTAAATAGTAAAAATGAAGTTTACTATGCATACTACATGATTCTAGATCAATCTGGTCAAAAGTCAACTCTTGGTCAACTCTAAAGTCAAACTAGTCAAAGTTAGGTCAACCATAGTTAAACTAGTTAGGGTTTAGTCAAACTAGTCATTCTAGGTTAATTCAAGTTCAATCTAGGTCAACTAGGTCAAGTTTGACCTAAGGTTGACTTTGGTCAACTCTAGTCAAACAAGGGTCATTAGGTCAATTAGGGTTAGCCCCTAATGCCATAGGCTAGTAACTTAGACCATAGGCTAATTTCATATAGGTATCTACCTCTATACAATATATATATACACACATATATAACTTTATATATATATATATATATATATATATATATATATATATATATATATATATATATATATATATATATATATATATATATATATATATATATGTATATATATAAGTTAAATATATATATATATATTTAACTTTATATATATACATATATATATATATATATATATATATATATATATATATATATATAGATATATATATATATATATATATACAAACATTCTCCATAGGCCTATAGACTATGTAATACTCATATCTCATATAGAATATATATATATATATATATACACATATATAATCTAATACAAATACATACATATCATATATATATATACATATATATATATATATATATATATAGATATATATATATATATATATATATATATACAACTTATATATAATACATATATATAGAGAGAGTAGTGAGAGAGAGAGAGTAGTGATATAGTGTGAGAGAGAGAGGACTGTGTGGAGAGACTGAACAGTGGGGGGGGGTGTTCCAGTTTCCTGAACTGGAACCCGACCCACACACACACACAATAACACACACACACCTATATATATACATATATGTATATACATATGTACACACATGTATATACCCCAAAAATCCACCTACATACACACACCTATATACACTACTTATACATACACTGAAAACATGGAATTATATGTATAAAACATAACAAAAATTGTTTTGAAATTCGATTTGGAAAAACTGGAAAATATTCTAAATTCTGGAAATGTGCACTGTGCACAGGAAAAATGGGTAAACCCAAAATACGACCCAAACCGAGCTAAGGCTCGAAACCAATGGTTGGTAACACTAGCCCCTAGTGTCCTCTAGTGTCCTAGGTGCATGACACGACACCATGACACAATTTGATGTGTCAAAACTCACCAAAACCCAATCGGGTAAACTGACACACACACACGAATACGCTGCGTCGAGCACGCGTGCAATTCAGTCCAGGACACGACACACACACCTACGTGTCTCGTGCTCGTGCACGAAGGTGCGCCTGGGGGTTGTGCACGTGTCCAAGTGCCTGCCCCGTGTCCTCGATACTCCAGGACGCGACACGAACACCGTATCAGTCGAGAAAACTCGACTGATACACACTGTTTCAGACAGTGTCGTGCGTGTGTTCTAGTGTCTCGTGGACACGACACACGCCACGTGAGGCCATGTGGTCATGTCCACGTGTAGCCCACACGTTGGGCTACACACTCGTGCAAACACGAGGTGCCCAAGTGTCGTGTCCATGCGACACGACACGCGCGAAGTTGGCCCCCGCGCGCGTGTGCACTGACAGTGCGTGTCCAGTGCGAGTGAGTTTTCTCACTCAACATGACCCGAGAAGTCATGAGACTTTGGGGGCATATTCGCAGACATTGCCCCCGTATTCGTATCAATTTTCACGTGTTCTAGTGCTCTGTGCAGTGAGCACGAACAGTATGGTAGCAGGGCACTGTGCGTGCACCTGTCACAGCGTATCCGTGTTAATTTTCGACACGAAAATGACACTGTGTCATGTTCAGTCAAGTAGGTATATATTCTACTAGTCTAGGGCTATAAGAAAATGTAATTAGTTTTGCAAAATAACAAAGTTAAATTCTTTGTGGCATTTCATCAAACATGGTTTAATAGCCTAGGATACGTGTCCGATACGGTCACCAAACTAACCCTAAATTTTACCAAACTTGACCCACAGTTAGGGTAGACCTATATGAATGCATTTATGAAGAGAAAATAGAATATTAACTATGTTTATGGGTATTTACCTATTGATGCAAATCCAATGGAAAATCAATGAGAGGGGGGTGTTTGTCCTTCAACTTGGTGATGTCCAAAGCTTGTAAAACTTTAATTTCTAGCCTCGCTCAGCTTCCTCAGTATAGTAGGGTCCCAATGCAAGAAACTAGAGGTGAAAAGGATCAAAATTGATGAAGTTATGGAGGTTTGAAGGAAATAGAATTTTGTAGGCTTAAAATTCATGTAAATTGATCATGAATGAATATAACGAGATTATATAGAATGGTGTAGTGCTAGGGGGTGCCCTATGGCCGGCCATGGCAAGGGGGGTGTCCTTGGCCTTCCTTCAAGGTGAAGGCAAAGACTTTGGTGCCAAAGTTGAGATATTTTGAGGGTTTTAAGCAAAATATCAATTATGTAAATATCTAGATATTTACATTACTTTAACCCTTGACTAATTATCCATCCTCAAGCTTCTAGGTTAGTAGCTAACCTCTAAATTATGGTAAGATAGGTTAGGGACTAATCATGGTACTTAACAACAATTAAATGATATTAAAAACACATAATCTCAATAAAATCTAGTAAATTACCAAAATACCATTTTAGGCTAAAATTACTAATTTGATGTTCTAAGCCTATGGCTAGGCTCACATGGTCATGGCAACTTCTAGGTTAAGGAATAACTAGGGTTTACACTAGGGTTATACTAGTAAAATTACAATGTCATAAGTCATGACTTAGAAAATAATTTTAATTACACTAATAATCACCAAAAATCATATCACGACTAAAACACCATTAATAAATAATAATAATAAAATTTCAAAAATACCCCAATTTTAGAAAACAGGGTGTTACAAGTCTTCCCTCCTAACAATAATTTCGTCCTCGAAATTTAAAGACGAAACTGAAACTGATGAGAAGGATAGAAAATCATACCTTATGGTGCAAATAGGTAAGGGTATCGCTTGCGCATCTCATCCTCCCGTTCCCAGGTGGACTCTCCTGGAGAATGATGCCTCCATGCGACGTGAACCAATGGTATCGTCTGGTTCCTCAATGCCTTCTCCTGTCGATCCAGAATCTGATCGACAGGCTGCTCTGGATAACGAAGAGTAGGACCCACTTCGATCTCGGAATGATCAAGTACATGGCTAGGATCTGTCACGTACCGTCTCAACTGCGACACGTGAAATACGTTGTGGACTCCTACCAATGCTGGTGGTAAGTCTAGCCTGTAAGACACGTCACCGACTCTCCCGCTGATAACAAAAGGGCCGATAAAACGCGGGCTAAGCTTTCCACCTCCACCAAAACGTATCGTGCCACGTGTCGGAGATATCCTCAAAAATACCTGGTCTCCAACCTAATCACAAGCAAGGTCTCAATTTAATTATGATAATCAACATGGTTAACAAAACACAAACAAGATAACCTAATTCTAATCCTATCTCTAAACTGTACCTCAAACTCCAAAGGTCTGCAGTGGTTGTCGGCCCAATGCCGATGTCTGTCCTGTGCCACGCGAAGCCGATCTCTGATGAGCTTCACCTTCTCTGCTGCATCCACAACCATCTCAGGCCCCAATAAAACTCGCTCCCCAACATCATCCCAAGACAAGGGTGTACGACATCTACGCCCGTATAGTGCCTCGAAAGGGGACATCTCAATGCTGGCCTGAAAGCTGTTGTTGTATGCAAACTCTACTAAGTGCAGGTGACTCTCCCAAGATCCTCCAAAGTCCAGGACACAAGTTCACAACATGTCCTCCAGTGTCTGAATGGTCCGCTCTGACTGTCCGTCTGTCTGAGGGTGGTATGCAGTACTAAACTTGTGCTGAGTGCCCAAGCTAATATGCAAGCTCCTCCAGAAATGTAAAGTAAAATGGCTGTCCCTGTCCGATACAATGCTTACTAGAACTCCATGAAGTCTGACTATCTGCCTCATATACATCTCTGATAGCTTCTCGGTAGACAAACCCACTTTGAATGGCAAGAAGTGGGCCGATTTGGTCAACCTGTCGACGATGACCCAAATCGCGTCCTTCCCTCCTGGAGTACGCGGCAATCCTGAAACAAAGTCCATCGTGATGTGCTCCCACTTCCACTCCAGAATGGGCAATGGCTGCAACAGTCCTCCTGGCATCTGCCTCTCTGCCTTGACCTGCTGGTAAATCAAACACCTGGCTACGAAGTGTGCTACCTCGCGCTTCATCCCACTCCACCATACATGCTCTTTCAGATCCCTATACATCTTGTTGGCTCCCGGATGTATAGAGTACTGAGAACGGTGGGCCTCCTGCATAACCTGCTCCCGAAAGTCTCTACTTGGCACACAGTCTGGAACCGTGCCTCAATGCGCCATCCCCTGCAAGAGTGAACTCATCGTCCGCAAATCCTGCTCTGACCTGCTCCCTGATGCATCGTAGAGAAACGTCATCGAACTGAGCCGACTTGATCATATCAATCAAGTCCGACTGAATCTGAAGGCCCCACATCTGCATCTGCACTCCCGGCACAATCACCTTGATCCCATGGCTCTCCAAGTCGGGTAACAAGTGACGATCTATCGTCAAACACATAGCTGTCGGATATCTGCTCAAAGCATCGGCAACTACGTTGGCCTTCCCTGGGTGATACTGCAGCAGAATATCAAAGTCCTTCATCAGCTCCAACCATCTGCGCTGCCTCATGTTGAGCTCCTTTTGCGTAAACACGTATTTCAAGCTCTTGTGGTCTGTAAATATCTCCACGCGCTCTCCATACAAATAGTGTTTCCACAGCTTCAGAGCAAAGATAACTGCCGCCAACTCCAAATCATGGGTAGGATAGTTCTTCTCATGGGGACGTAACTGCCTGGAAGCATAGGCAATCACCTTCCCATGCTGTTGCAAGACACAACCCAAACCCTCCTCCGAGGCGTCACTGTAGATAGTGAACCCGCCTGATCCTGATGGCAATGTCAGAATCGGGGCTGTCATCAACCGCTTCTTCAACTCATCGAAAGCGGCCTGACACTCCTCTGACCAGAGAAACTCTGCGTCCTTCCGGGTCAGCCTAGACAACGGCTCTGCAACCCGGAAGAAATCCTGGACGAACCTCCTGTAGTAGCCTGCCAATCCCAGGAAGCTCCTGATCTCTGCCACTGACGTCGGTGCTGCCCAAGCCTCAACTGCTGATATCTTCCTTGGGTCGACTGAGATCCCATCTCCAGTCACCACATGACCCAGGAAGTCAACTCTGTCTAGGAAGAACTCGTACTTCGAGAGCTTGCCGTAAAGCTGCTCCTGCCTGAGAGTCTCCAGGACCACTCTCAAGTGCTCCTCATATTCCTCCTCTGTCTTCGAGTACACCAGGATGTCGTCGATGAACACCACCACGAACTTATCTAAGTACTAGTGGAATACCTTGTTCATCAAGTTCATGAACACCGCCGGGGCATTAGTCAACCCAAACGGTATCACCATAAACTCGAACTGGCCATACCGTGTCCTGAACACCGTCTTCGGAATATCCTCCCTCTTCACCTTCACCTGGTGGTAGCCTGACCTCAGATCTATCTTCGAGAATACCCGAGCTTCGCTCAACTGATCGAAGAGATCATCGATCCGCGGCAGTGGATATCTGTTCTTGATCGTCAGACTGTTGAGTACCCTGTAGTCGATACACATCCGTACCGACCCATCCTTCTTCGGTACAAAGAGTACCGGTGCACCCCATGGTGAAGAACTAGAGCGGATGAAGCCCTTGTCCTGTAACTCATCCACCTGCTTCTTCAATTCCACCAACTCGCTGTTGTTCACTCGATAGACATGCTGAGAAATGGGTTCCGCACCTGGAACCAAGTCTATCGAGAACTCAACGTCTCTGTCTGGTGGAAGCCCAAGTAACTCCTCTGGAAATACGTCCATGAACTTAGCTATCAATGGATGTGGAGCTGGCTGCTCCTCAACTGAAGCTCCACAGAAAACTTCGCTAGTCTGCTCTGCCTGCCATCGGAAATATACAAACTCTGGCTCTCCTGGCGCTCTGAACAGAACTCTACCCCCGCGGCAATCTATGCTGGCATGGTGCCTGCTCAACCAATCCATACCGAGTACAATATCATAGTTCGTTAGTGGCATTACGAGCAAACACACATCCAACTCTCGGCCTCCCAAAACTACTCTCCGTCCCTTGCAAACATCACGAACGAGGATAATGCCACCCCCAGTCGTGATCTTGCAAGTCCTAGGCAACGATTCAGATATAACATGATGTCGAATCGCAAAAGATACTGATACAAAGCTATGAGAAGCCCCAGAATCGAACAATGCAAAAGCTGGAATAGAGTCGAGAAGAATAGAACCTGCTATCAGCTCTCCAGTAACCTCACCATCCTCTGCTGCCATGGCGTAGGCTCGCCCCTGCTGTCCACCCCTGGCCTGATGCTGGTGCTGGGTGAACCTCTGCTGCTGAGTCGGCAAAGGTCCTTTCTGCTACCCTGCCAGAGCCTTGGCTCCGCCTCCCTGAACTGGTCGTCCCGAAGACATGGGATACTCCCTCAGCTGGTGGTCTCCGGAACCACATAGTAGACACCTGCCAAGCCTCTTTCTGCAGTCATTCCATCCATGACCCTGCTTCTTGCAGAAAGTGCAACCGACGACCTGCTGCCTGGGTGCCTGCTGCTGGTGCCTCGGCTGCTGCTGCACCTGCTGGAACGGCCTCTGCTGCTGGAATGGCCTCTGCTGCTGGTGCTAAAAATGAGGCCTCTTGGCCTGCCCTCCACTGCTGCCAGCTCCCTGAGTGTCACGGCCCTTCTTGAGCTTCAGCTCAAGATCATCCTCAGCCGCCATCGCTCCTGCCAGAATCTCCTAAAAAGTGGCATTTATATCACTCTTGGTCAAGGACTTGACCTCCTTGACCAAGCCCTTCCTGAACCTCCTCGCCTTTGCTGTCTCGCTAAGGCCCTCCACGAATCTGCTCAATCGACAAAACTCACCAGAATACTCCTCTACAGTCTGGTTCCCCTGAACCAGGTTCTCGAACTGGGTCTCCAAAGCACCGACTGCCTGATCCAGGAAAACTTCTTCTTGAAGAGCTCCTTGAAAGCTCCCCATGTCTGCCCTGGAGTGCCTACTCTCGGGTCCGTCTGATACCAGGTACGGGCAAGATCCCGCATCTGGCTGGCTGCTGCCTCTATCTGGAGTCCGACTGGTATCTCCGCCAGTCGGAAGATCTCCTCAATGTGCTCAATCCAGTCATCAGCATAAATAATCCCCTCTGTCCCAAGAAGTCCCTGGGGTTCATCTTCTTGAAGTCCTGAATGCCCGGAATCCTCTGCTGTCGCGGCTGTCCCAATCCTCCCTGTGGCTGGACAGCCAACCTCTCCACCGTCGCTCTAGCCAGCTGATGGGCCTCATCTATGCCCCTGGTAAACTTTGCTGTCTGACGCTGCTGCTGGGCCTGCTGCGTCTCTAGAAAATACTGGAAGTGTAAAAATATCTGTGCAGCATCCACTAATCCAGATGGCATCGGCGGCTGGAACTGCGGCTGGTGCTGCTGAAACTGTGGTTGACGAAACTGCGGGGGAGGCATGTCTGGGGTAGCTGGGATGGTCCCCCGAATAAGTAGAGGTGTACCCCCAAATGTGGCAGAAGCTCCCACATGAGCTGGAGTAAGGGGAGCTGCAGTCCCCGGGTCCTGGTGAGCTGGACGAGAGGTGGCAGACCTCTCAGTGGTGTCACCTAGACCGAGACGCTGCGATCATGTCTCCACCATCCTGAAGACAGATCAACAAGAAAATCAATATGGAGAAGAAACGATATAGTCAAAGGAGACAGTTTATGTTCAAAAGAAAAACAATATCAGCAAGAATTTAGATAGCAGGAATTTAGATAAGAGTTTTTCCTAATGTGATTGAGTACCTCAAAACTACATTCTATTTCCTACTGCAGGCTGTGGCGATACTCTAGTTCGAATACCTCCACATAACCACAGACCTGCATGGGCCACCACTAAAAACGTGTCACGACCCGCACCCTAGAGTAAGGGCACGAGACATGGGTACGTCCAGCCTACGCCGCAGTGTCGGCGGTAGAACGCTGTCCTAGGTCAATTATCTAACAATATATGGTACCTGTACAGTTTATACTCTCCGAATGGAGGTGTCATAACAATATACAGTCTCAATCACATCTAAGGTAGAAGAATGAAAGACAGATAGATAGATAGTAACTCAAAGAGAACAGTAGCATAGTTGAAATAAGTCTAAGTGTCTAGGATACATATCATCCAGAATGTCAACTCATAATACAATAAGTCTAAAGGTCTATACACTCAACATCTCAAAATACAACTCAGAATGTGAGACAAAATAACAAGTAGAAATGACTGTCTAGCTAAACTGGTCTAGACTACTGGAGCAACATCCTCAGCTGCAGGTGGATCCTGCTGAGGGTCCTCAACACAAGTGTCATCTAGTCCTGCTCCATAATATGTAGTCACCCATGCCTCATCCTCATCCTCTGTAATATTTTCAACAGGTTCAGTCAGGACAGGAACGAGCACAATACATCTCACACAGTTCATATCAGGTTAGGAAATACGATACAGGCAATAGAGTAAAATACAGGAAGTGCTGAAAAAAATATACGCTGTAAAAAAGATAGCTGTAATGGAAATATCTACTGTATATAGAGAACTGTAAGTGGCTAGTGATGTAGAGTACAAGATAGGCATGTAAATGGCTAGAATTTATACATGATTACACTACTGAGTTTATACATGATTACACTACTTTAGAATTATTCACATGTCTACTTCTACTCCCCCATTTCCCCAATCAATACACAAGGATCTAGGCAAGTTACGTTATTATACATTACTTCACATGAGGCTCATAAATGAGTATACGTGAAGTTATACATGAGGGCTCAGTGAATCATGAGAGTACATGATCACATGAGTGCACATGCATGATGGAAGCATAGGAGTACATGATGAAAGTGAAACGCACGTAACATGAAGTACCCGATGCTCCCGAGGGGGATAACATCTCATGTAATGATCCGTATAGTACCAATCCGTGTTACCAACGTGACATCATCAAGTAAAGTAATCTAGAGCGAGAAAGTAAAGCCTGAACAAGTATAAAACGGTCAGAGAATGTACTCGCCTGATGTATGAATGTCTGTAGAAAATATACTGTCTGAGGAGAGGTGTCTGGCTCCTGATCAGAGCAACACAAGTCACAGTATATTCTAAATAGTAAAAATAAAGTTTACTATGCATACTACATGATTCTAGGTCAATCTGGTCAAAAGTCAACTCTTGGTCAACTCTGGTCAACTCTAAAGTCAAACTAGCCAAAGTTAGGTCAACCATAGTTAAACTAGTTAGGGTTTAGTCAAACTAGTCATTCTAGGTTAATTCAAGTTCAATCTAGGTCAACTAGGTCAAGTTTGACCTAAGGTTGACTTTGGTCAACTCTAGTCAAACAAGGGTCATTAGGTCAATTAGGGTTAGCCCCTAATGCCATAGGCTAGTAACTTAGACCATAGGCTAATTTCATACAGGTATCTACCTCTATACAATATATATATACACACATATATAACTTTATATATATATATACAAACATTCTCCATATGCCTATAGACTATGTAATACTCATATCTCATATAGAATATATATATAGACACAATATATAATCTAATACAAATACATACATATCATATATATATATATATATATATATATATATATATATATATATATATATATATATATATATATATACAACTTATATATAATACATATATATATATATGTATATATATATATATATATATATATATATATATATATATATATATATATATATATATATATATATATATATATATATATATATATACAACTTATATATAATACATATATATAGAGAGAGTAGTGAGAGAGAGAGAGTAGTGATATAGTGTGAGAGAGAGAGGACTGTGTGGAGAGACTGAACAGTGGGGGGGGGTGTTCCAGTTTCCTGAACTGGAACCAGACCCCCACACACACACAATAACACACACACACACACCTATATATATACATATATGTATATACATATGTACACACATGTATATACCCCAAAAATCCACCTACATACACACACCTATATACACTACGTATACATACACTGAAAACATGGAATTATATGTATAAAACATAACAAAATTGTTTTGAAATTCGATTTGAAAAAACTGGAAAACATTCCAAATTCTGGAAATGTGCACTGTGCACAGAAAAAATAGGTAAACCCAAAATACGACCCAAACCGAGCTAAGGCTCGAAACCAATGGTTGGTAACACTAGCCCCTAGTGTCCTCTAGTGTCCTAGGTGCCTGACACGACACCACGACACAATTTGATGTGTCAAAACTCACCAAAACCCAATCGGATAAACTGACACACACACGAATACGCTGCGTCGTGCACGCGTGCAATTCAGTCTAGGATACGACACACACACCTACGTGTCTCGTGCTCGTGCACGAAGGTGCACCTGGGGGTTGTGCACGTGTCCAAGTGCCTGCCCCGTGTCCTCGATCGATACTCCAGGACACGATACGAACACCGTATCAGTCGAGAAAACTCGACTGATACACACTGTTTCAGACAGTGTCATGCGTGTGTTCTAGTGTCTCGTGGACATGACACACGCCACGTGGGGCCATATGGTCATGTTCACGTGTAGCCCACATGTTGGGCTACACACTCGTACAAACACGAGGTGCCCAAGTGTCGTGTCCATGCGACACGACACGCACGAAGTTGGCCCCCGCGCGCGTGTGCACTGACAGTGCGTGTCCAGTATGAGTGAGTTTTCTCACTCGATACGACACGAGAAGTCATGAGACTTTGGGGGCATGTTCGCAGACATTGCCCCCGTATCCATGTCAATTTTCACGTGTCCTAGTGCTCTGTGCAGTGAGCACGAACAGTGTGGTAGCAGGGCACTGTGCGTGCACCTGTCACAGCGTGTCCGTGTCGATTTTTGACACAAAAATGACACTGTGTCGTGTTCAGTCAAGTAGGTATATATTCTACTAGTCTAGGGCTACAAGAAAATGTAATTAGTTTTGCAAAATAACAAAGTTAAATTCTTTGTGGCATTTCATCAAACATGGTTTAATAGCCTAGGATACGTGTCCGATACGGACACCAAACCAACCCTAAATTTTACCAAACTTGACCCACAGTTAGGGTAGACCTATATGCATGCATTTATGAAGAAAAAATAGAATATTAACGATGTTTATGGGTATTTACCTATTGATGCAAATCCAATGGAAAATCAATGAGAGGGGGGTGTTTGTCCTTCAACTTGGTGATGTCCAAAGCTTGTAAAACTTTGATTTCTAGCCTCCCTCAGCTTCCTCAGTATAGTAGGGTCCCAATGCAAGAAACTAGAGGTGAAAAGGATCAAAATTGATGAAGTTATGGAGGTTTGAAGGAAATAGAATTTTGTAGGCTTAAAATTCATGTAAATTGATCATGAATGAATATAATAGGATTATATAGAATGGTGTAGTACTAGGGGGTGCCCTATGGCCGGCCATGGCAAGGGGGAGGTGTCCTTGGCCTTCTTTCAAGGTGAAGGCAAAGACTTTGGTGCCAAAGTTGAGATATTTTGAGGGTTTTAAGCAAAATATCAATTATGTAAATATCTTGATATTTACATTACTTTAACCCTTGACTAATTATCCATCCTCAAGCTTCTAGGTTAGTAGCTAACCTCTAGATTAGGGTAAGATAGGTTAGGGACTAATCATGGTACTTAACAACAATTAAATAATATTAAAAACACATAATCTCAATAAAATCTAGTAAATTACCAAAATACCCTTTTAGGCTAAAATCACTAATTTGATGTTCTAAGCCTATGGCTAGGCTCACATGGTCATGGCAACTTCTAGGTTAAGGAATAACTAGGGTTTACACTAGGGTTATACTAGTAAAATCACAAAGTCATAAGTCATGACTTAGAAAATAATTTTAATTACACTAATAATCACCAAAAATCATATCATGACTAAAACACCATTAATAAATAATAATAATAAAATTTCAAAAATATCCCAATTTCAGAAAACATGGTGTTACAATAAGCAGTAACGGTTCCAGCTCTCCTATAGGAAGAGCTAGCTTGGCAGTCACAAATCAGATACTGCACTCCACTAGTGTGGATGACTATACAGTATCCGAGGCGACCAACCCGATGCGCCAAGACGGGACCCAGGGCGGCTGTTGACGTACGATCTCGAGATTCTGTTCTCTCCCAATGCTTCTACCAATTTAAGTTGCTTAGATTAACCCTATCTCGATATTGGAATTACATGTCGTAGTCACATGGTCATCCTCCTATATGTCGTACCATAGTACGTGTACCCTAAGTATGAATCCACATCGGCTCAATCTAGATCCATGCTTAGTGTAATGCTTCAAACAACAAAAAACATACCACAATACTATTACTGACCAATTACCATGACTGTGCTGGAAGGTACACATGTATTGACATATAACACGAATGATCACTTAGCATGTAGAGTCACACCTCAGTGCACTCATTAAATGGCATTGCAGTGCATAATAATATTGTATCTCAATACACACTTAAAACATGTACCAGTACGTATACAGGTTATCAGGTCAGGAACATGGTCAAGTCAGGAAGTCGCGTGGACCCCTCGTGACATAAAAGTCACATATAAATTCTGGTTAAAGTGAGACATGAAGGTCCTTGAAGCCAAGACAAAGATCTACAACTTTCATGTTGGAAGTTTGGAGAAATTCTGGCCACAAATCAGTCAAAAAGAGCATCAAACAATCAAAATCAGCCAAAATCAGCCTTATGCGGCTCAAAATTTCTTATGCGGCTCAAAAATGCTTATGCGGCCAGAAATGGTCATGCGGCCAAAAATTCTTATGCGGCTCAAAAATTCTTATGCGGCCAGAAATTCTTATGCGGCTCAAAAATGCTCATGCGGCCATAAATGGTCATGCGGCCATAAATGGTCATGCGGCCAGAAATTCTTATGCGGCTCAAAAATGCTCATGCGGCCAGAAATTCTTATGCGGCTCAAAAATGCTTATGCGGCCAGAAATTCTTATGCGGCCAGAAATGGTCATGCGGCCAGAAATTCTTATGCGGCTCAAAAATGCTCATGCGGCCAGAAATAGTCATGCGGCCAGAAATTCTTATGCGGCTCAAAAATTTCTTATGCGGCCAGACACTATTCATCGTCCCTGCCAGAATCAGGACAGATGAACATAGAAGTTTGACCAAAATTGTTTTGGCCATAACTTTCTCAAATCAAGTCGAAATCTAACTTTCCAAAGGTCAAAATTAGATAGAATTGAATTTCCTACAACATAGGACCATTAGTTTTCGAAAACAACCAAGTTTGATAGATCAAAACCATGGAAACCCATAGAACCCTAGTTTTAGAAACTTAGAACTACACCAAACTAGCCATTAAAATCAAAAACTCCAAGAACTAAACTTGTAGAAAATGAAGAGAAGAACAATATAGACAAATAATATCAAAAAAAAATCAAGAAATGAAAATACAATAATCTCTCTATTTGGTGCAAGATGTACTTGCCTATTGGTTGGGAGGAAAAGAAATGAGAAGAGTGAATGAGGAGAGAGAGTGAGGAAGAAAATATATATAGGGGTTGGGTTGACTCAAAGAAACCCTAAGCTTAAGCATGCTCTTAACCACATGACTAATGACATGTTAAATGCTACATGATACAACTAATTAAATTAATTAAATAAAATCCTAACCACAACACGGTTCAGAAATCTTATCATCGAAACAGTGAACCACGCCTACAACCAGACAAGGACAAGGGGTGGCACACTAATCCGCGACGAGATACTGTTCCATGCCATGGCCAGTTACAAATAGAGGATAAATGTAATAAAGATACAGGTGCCAGATACCATATACATGAAAAATCAAAAATTTACGTATTCCGAAAACGGGGAGTGACATCTCTACCCTTCTTAGAAAAATTTCGTCCTCGAAATTTCGATAAGGCTAGTTGAGCACGCTCTTAGATCACGAAATATACTCATGACATATAGCAAGCACAATTATCAAACAACACATGGCACATGAACAGTTTAAGAAAGCAAGAATAATTAAGTAAGAGCACGAACAATAATCATACCCTAGAAGGAAATGATCGGAGACATACGAATAAAATATGTCTCTCAAGTCATGTAGAAATTCGTCCTCGAGGTCCTACACTGACACCCAAAGTGGACAAGGGTCAATGCTTGAGATAAGTCGGTACCAATGACTAAATCAAGAACGAGACTCTGCCCAGGACGTACTCTCGTAATCAAGACACATGATGAATATCACGTATCACATGATACGAGAGCAGATGAGTGAGGCAAGAAAGTCGCCTTCACTCTTCAAATATAGAACTCAAGGAATTATAATGAATAATACTGAAATCTTATCCACAATCTGACCGCCTTCGGCCAACCTCTACTCTAATACTCCAAATTCTTCTTGCCTTTGTCCCTGCCTTCCCTGGCCCTGCTGTCCAACCTGATGTTGCGCTTGTCGGTACATCTGAGCTTGCGTCAGTAATGGGCGCTGGTCTAGTGGCCTCACTGCTAGTGCTAGCCCTTGATACGGTGCTACCTCTGGAGCTGGCAACGCCGGAAATCGTTGAGCTGGCCCTCCTGGCCTCTGCATTATAGGACAATTGGCAATCCTATGGTCTGGACTGCCACACCTCAAGCATAATCCATTAGTTGAACGACACACATCCCTAGTGTGCCCTCCCTTACCACAGTAAGTGCAACCCACTGGTGCTTCCTGACGCTGCTGCAGGTTCCTCTGTTGCTGCTGTCGAACTGGTGTAGTCATAATTATAGTGACTGGTACTACATCACGAATACGGATGCCAGGTGCTGGTGCTGACGTCCGAGGTACTGCTCCTCCCCCAGCACTCTGCGTATGAGACCTCTTCTGGCCCCCAGTCCTTGCTGATAACCTTTGAATAGTAAGCTCGTGCCTCCGAGCCGCCGTCAATACTGCATCGAATGTCTGGTAGTCGTGCCCCTCGACTAGCTACAAAATCTCTAGGTGAAGTCCCTGCTGGAACCTCATTGCTCTCTCTGGCTCTGTCGCCACCATCATCCGAGCAAACCTACTTAACCTACAGAACTCCGCTGCATAACCATCCACCGTCTTACCGCCTGCTTGAGACTGATAAACCTCTGTTGTAGCTCATATCGCGCTACCACGCCAAAGTACTTGGCCTTGAATCAGGTACTGAAGCTATCCCAGGGAACAGGACGCCTCATTCCAACCTCTTTCGATGCCCACCAATCGCGGGCGAGATCCTAAAGTAAAAGTCTGACCTGGTCAACCTTCTCTTCTGCTGGAATCTTTGCTGCAGTCAATATGGCCTCTGTATCCTGAAGCCAAGCATCCGCCGTGATGGCATCCTCCGTGACGTCAAAATATCTCGGGTTAAGTCGACAAAACCTTCAGGATGCTCCTGAATCATTTCTGACACTTCTTTCAAGGGCTAATTGCAACCACTGATTTTGTAGCACATTTTGTTCCTGCTGTCGGGTTTGTTGTTGCTGTTGGGCTGCCGTCTGGCGTTGCTGGGTCTCCAATAACCCTCTAATAATCTGCAATAGTGCCGACGCATCTAGTGCTACTGGTATTACCGGCATCACTGGAGGTACGGGATCCTCTGGCCTCTGTAGCTCAACTGGCTCATGCTCGGTAACGTTCTCGATGGGAATCTGTCCAGATAGAGGGACTACCCCTTGCTGATCTCCAACTGGTCCCTGATCTACTGGATTCTCTCCCATGCCGGCTCCTCCAATAGCCGAGAATGATGTGACCCTAAAGGAAAGGATACAAGGTATCAAAAGACAGGACGGAAAAGAATCGAGGATGATAATCATGTTAGCAATCGAGGTGGGAGAAAGAGAAGACGAATCAGGAGATCAAGGGGAACATGTTTTGATTGAGACTCCTATAATTGCAACACCCCACAAGTCTGAAAACAGACCTGCATGGGCCACCACTAAAACCTTGTCACGCTCCAGTACCGGAATACTGAGACGGACTAGGCCAGCTACACCGTATGAGGTATATACATGTCGTACGGCGATCGTGGCTGTCAAGAGACTAGGGGGTGCATGCTACAATCAGGTCTCCTATGGTCCCATAGAGCATCTATGTCTCAATCAATCAAAACAAGAAGCAGTAAATAATGATCATATAAGACAAAGCAGTAAGGCGTCCCCGACGCTTCATCAAAATGATTCATGAGCCTAGCTTTTACAAAAAAGATGAGCTAGTACCGAGAGTCAATAGTACATAACCGTAGTCAGCTGCAGTCTGATTTAATTATAATTATATAAAAGGAAACTAATGTCCAGAACTGCCGGCTAAACAGGTGCCGGTGGCTAAACGCCAAGTACAAAATAAAGATATCAGAGCAGTGAAGAAGAAACCCACTCATGGTCCCTGGAGCCCATACTCCTGGTGTGCACCATTGTTCGGGTGGAAGGCTGGATCCTCTAGAGTTGCTACGAGATCTGGCCAAACAAAACCAGCGGGGTCAGGCCCCGAATAGCAAGTACCACAAGGGAGCACAAAGAGAGATAAATCCAATGAGTTAAATAAGACCTGATTCACGAGCTATAGGCTTATACCATATCATCGAGACAATACGACACCCTTACAACCAAACAAGGACAAACGGTGCCAATATCGAGCCGGGATAAGATATATCCTATAACCATGGGCAGGTAAAAGGGCTTCTGATTTGCGACTTCGGTCCATAGCCTATCGCAGCACAATAGCCCAACCAACAACCAAATAAGGACATGGGTTGGACCACGCACCACGATAGTCCATATTCCTCAGTTGCTAACAGAAGAAAACATATCACAAACAAGTCAGCTTACAAGCGGCCAATCAATCCTACGGCTATCTATGATTTGTCTGGATTATACCAGTAATGCAATATATATATATAGAAATCCTTAGATCGTATCGCATTCTAGTAGGGCTAGCCAAACCATTATATATAAGCAAGCACGAAATGCACCGGTCCCTCGAAAGGCCACCGTGCTAGAATAAGCAGGAACGGTTCTAGCTCTCCTATAGGAAGAGCTGGCTCGACAGTCACAAATCAGATACTGCACTCCACTAGTGCGGATGACTATACAGTATCCGAGGCGGCCAACCCGACGCGCCAAGACGGGACCCAGGGCGGCTGGTGACATACGATCTCGAGATTCTGTTCCCTCCTAATGCTTCTACCAATTTAAGTTGCTTAGATTAACCCTATCTCGATATTGGAATTACATGTCGTAGTCACATGGTCATCCTCCTATATGTCGTACCATAGTACGTGTACCCTAAGTATGAATCCACATCGGCTCAATCTAGATCCATGCTTAGTGTAATGCTTCAAACAACAAACAACATACCACGATACTATTACTGACCAATTACCATGACTGTGCTGGAAGGTACACATGTATTGACATATAACACGAATGATCACTTAGCATGTAGAGTCACACCTCAGTGCACTCATTAAATGGCACCGCAGTGCATACTAATATTGTATCTCAATACACATTTAAAATATGTACCAGCACGTATACAGGTAATCAGGTCAGGAACATGGTCAAGTCAGGAAGTCGCGTGGACCCCTCGTGACATAAAAGTCACATGTAAATTCTGGTTAAAGTGAGACATGAAGGTCCTTGAAGCCAAGACAAAGATCTACAACTTTCATGTTGGAAGGTTGGAAAAATTTTGGCCACAAATCAGTCAAAAAGAGCATCAAACAATCAAAATCAGCCAAAATCAGCCTTATGCGGCTCAAAATTTCTTATGCGGCTCAAAAATGGTCATGCGGCCAGAAATGGTCATGCGGCCAGAAATTCTTATGCGGCTCAAAAATTCTTATGCGGCCAGAAATTCTTATGCGGCCAGAAATGGTCATGCGGCCAGAAATTCTTATGCGGCTCAAAAATGCTCATGCGGCCAGAAATAGTCATGCAGCTCAAAAATTTCTTATGCGGCCAGACACTATTCATCGTCCCTGCCAGAATCAGGACAGATGAACATATAAGTTTGACCAAAATTGTTTTGGCCATAACTTCCTCAAATCAAGTCAAAATCTAACTTTTCAAAGGTCAAAATTGGATAGAATTGAATTTTCTACAACATATGACCATTAGTTTTCGAAAACAACCAAGTTTGATAGATCAAAACCATGGAAACCCATAGAACCCTAGTTTTAGAAACTTAGATCTACACCAAACTAGCCATTAAAATAAAAAACTCCTAGAACTAAACTTTTAGAGAATGAAGAGAAGAACAATATAGACAAATAATATTAAGAAAAAAAAATCAAGAAATGAAAATGCAATAATCTCTCCATTTGGTGCAAGATGTACTTGCCTATTGGTTGGAAGAAAAAGAAATGAGAAGAGTGAATGAGGAGAGAGAGTGAGGAAGAGAATATATATAGGGGTTGGGTTGACTCAAAGAAACCCTAAGCTTAAGCATGCTCTTAACCACATGACTAATGACATGTTAAATGCTACATGATACAACTAATTAAATTAATTAAATAAAATCCTAACCACAACACGGTTCAGAAATCTTATCATCGAAACAGTGAACCACGCCTACAACCAGACAAGGATAAGGGGTGGCACACTAATCCGCGACGAGATACTGTTCCATGCCATAGCCAGTTACAAATACAGGATAAATGCAGTAAAGAAACAGGTGCCAGATACCATGTATATAAAAAATCAAAAATTCACGTATTCCGGAAACGGAGAGTGACACCGAACCAACCCAAAATAGACCAAGCCATGTAATGCCAAGATAAGCCAAGCAATGAATCGTGCAACACAAGATAAAATATGTACACGTATTTCAAAATACGTAATACGAACTATAGGCATTACAAGATTGAGACACTAGGCTTGTTCTTGACCATAAGAGACTGCTGGCTTGTGGAAAACCCTTATGCAGCTAAACAGTCATGATCGTATTGCGAGGTGGGTTGCACTTTAATGTACGTTGCTGGCTGTGTTTGTCCTCCGCTCTCTAGTATTCTGGTTCTGGGGCGTAACAGCCTTGTAGAGATTCTCTAAAGATTTCCAGACGTCCTTGGCATGTACCGTCTTGCTGTTTGACTCTGCCAGAGAGTCCTCCATAAAGTTCAAGATAAGCAACTTGCAAAGGTTGTTATCTCTCCTCCACTTGGATTGCAGAGCAGTGGCCTCGGCGACCCTTCGAGTATTTTTACCTTCTAGAATTAAAGGCTCGGGATCTGTCAACACGTAGTCGACGCTCACGAGTTGAAAATTTAGGCTGACCTTTCTCTTTCAGACGTTGTAATGCTCTCCGTAAAACTTCTCAAGTTTGTTAAAACTTGTGTCGAGAAGATTTGCACGATTGTTCTCCATCAGATCTAATCTTGCTTTAAAATTGTTATTCTCGAAACAAATCTTAGATGGAAGAACGTGAGTCGACGGAGTGATTTGACAACACTTCGAGAAAGGTGCACAACTGAGATCCCGGAGGATTCAGAGAGAAAATCAAATGTAACACTTACGAAGAAGGCACAAATGAATTTCGTAGCAGCAGCTATGAAAGTCCAAATTGGTTTCTAAATAGATCAGATAAGCACAAGAAGTTTCTGATTAGATCAGAGAAGAGAAGAAGAGGGAAAGAAAAAAAAGAAAGATAGCTTTGCTGGGGTGATCAGATCACCGTTGCTCAAAGCAATATTCGTCTTTATACGATTCGCTTCTAGGAACCAGCAAGTTCTCAAAGAACTTCTGGAACACTTGTTTAGTCAATTTTTGAGACTTGAACGAACTCCCTGGACGTCACGGACTCCCTTAACCCTCTTTTTTGGTGCATCTTAGAAAGGAGGCCGGGGGCTCTATTTATAGTGTGGAGGGATACTTCACTATTTCTCCTATACGATGTGGGACTAAAATACCAATACTCTAAAATAGAATTTAATATTTTACATCATCCCACAATCTACATAGTCGAGTGTCAGTCCACGTCTACCCCTCGAACACACGTCCGTGCATGCACGAGGCATCCTGGAGTCCGTGTCCGAGTCCGAACGATAAAAATTAACTTTCATCTTTGTTAGAATTAATACTTTTTTCTTCTAGAAAAATACTCCCACATGGCACCCACTTGTGCCCTACCACACCTCATGTGCATACCTAAACACAAACAATGCATTATATTGAGATACTCACTATTTGGTGTAGCCGATGTGAGACTATCTTATATATATATATATATATATATATATATATATATATATATATATATATATATATATATATATATATACACCTCTAGTCTAATATATATATATATATATATATATATATATATATATATATATATATATATATATATATATATATATATATATATATATATAGCAAATATATATATATATATATATATATATATATATATATATATATATATATATGAGGAGGGATCCACATCCCCTCACTTTTGCATCCCCCATGCATCCCCATGATAACACCCGTTGGATCTTGTTTAAGTCATCTAATCTTAACCATTGAAAAATCAACGGTTAAGATTAGATGACTTAAACAAAAATCCAACGGATGTGAAAGAGGGGATGTATGGGAGATGAAAAAATAAGGGGATGTGAATCCTTCCTATATATATATTTTTTTAATATATATATATATATATATATATATATATATATATATATATATATATATATATATATATTAGTCCTACCTTAGCCCATTCCGTTCCATTGAAGCCTACCCGTTCTTCAATTTCTGGATCTGCCCCAGTGAAGAGAGATAACCCTATCTCCTTCTTGCACACGATGTTAGAGTTAATAGGATATCCCCAAATACCCTTGCTAATATACATTAGAATCTTTCAGAGTTACATTTCATCGACCTACCTAATGGAATCATCTCCGGACCGAACATGGACGTGCCTATAGAATTACATAGGCTCCGACACCACTTTCCTTCTCTCCAAATTAACATTCGGTCAAAAAAAAGTTCACCTAAAAAAAGGAGGAGGGAAACTGCAACAAGTATTCAGTATCTACATAACTATTCATGTGTTGCCCATGATCAATCTAACTTTCTACTCGTAGACACTTAAAATAGGTTTTAAGTTATTTCCCTACTTTCTTCAGGTACGGATGATTTTTCTATAGAATTTTTTTTTCAATTTAATGCCAATACATCTTTTATAGGTATAGAGAGAGGACAAGATCCACCACCATGGAAAAGGAAATGCCACCTGATCATCAGCTGCTGGCAAATGTCAAGCTACATGACATGGAGGGAACAATTTAACTTGCAGATTGAAAGCCATAAGCCAACCGCACTATGCCACAAGAAGTAGGACTACTAGAAATTAAAGGGCGGTAGCCTAATGTGGTCCATCAGCAAAAGTTTGTGTGGTCCTTGACAAAGACGCTTATAGAGCCCTCCCATCAGCCAGCCATATGGGTGTGGTAGCCCTACAGCTCCAAACATGAAACAAGCACACACACACACAACGTATAAATAACTCGAACCTTTCCAGCCCCAAACACCTACCTATCCTATCCTCCATGATCCATGTGGTGGGTTTTGCCTACCTAGACCTACTCAATATCCTTATTCCAACCTAAAACTTGTTAAGTGAGGCTGACGCCATTGTCATGTTTCTATGACGTACAAGATGAAGTGGTATAGTGTTATGTACGCGGGCTGAAAACGAATATTTGTCATGATCCATCTCTAGATATCTGGAAAAGTTATTAAAAGTCTAAATAGAAAAATTTGTAACCGTAACAAACTATGAGAGCATCTCCAACCCTATGTGGCATGAGCCACAAGACAATGTCTTGTTTATGTGGCAAAATTATATCTCAAAAGACAATGAAATAGAAAAACTCTCTCCAATGCAAAAGTATTGAGAAGACAATAAAAAAATATTTTTTCCAACTTCCAAGACAATTTTTAAGACAACTACTCATCTTCTTTCTTTTTTCTAATATTTTTTATTCATAATTGATGACATGGAAGAGAAAACATTGTCAAGTGCATTGTCTAGAACAAGACA
This sequence comes from Iris pallida, assembly GCA_029216955.1. Classification (NCBI taxonomy): domain Eukaryota; kingdom Viridiplantae; phylum Streptophyta; class Magnoliopsida; order Asparagales; family Iridaceae; genus Iris; species Iris pallida. The sequence continues at coordinate 16,306,364 of JANAVB010021796.1, read as the reverse complement.
ATCAACTTCACAATATCTTATTTAATTTTTGCCACATAAGCTTCACAATTGACTTGACAATTGCATTGAAAAAGAACTTTTGAACAAAATTTTGTCATTCCTATGTGGCAAACTTTTTTTCCAAAGTCACAACTTTTTTCCAAACTTTTCTGCGGCGTAATGGATGAAGAAAAGTCTTAGATGGGTATAGTACTGTATCAGAACAGTACTATATCAGAAGCAAATTTTGGAACCAAACAACTACTGCTCGTCATAAGAAAGTACTACTTGTGTCAATCGTGACAGACGGAATCAAGTACCACCGAAGCTTGTTTTCGCCAACCAGGCATCGAAAGCTTTTCCAAAACTAGTTTACAAAATAATAACCTATACTACATAACTTGAAAAGTTCTGAAAAATTTAACACTCGTAAAAAAAATAAATATATCCAAATACATCCTTGTATATATTTATAAAATTATTCATTAAAATCAATATAGACAGTAATTACGGAAGCTGTGGCCTTGCTAAATAGTCAAATAATATATACATAATAATAAATTTAGAATATTTAAGGACTTTTTTAGTCTTTCTAAATAGTTATAATAAAAACTAAAATAATCATAGTAGTTGTCTTCTAGTCATAATGATCTCTTTGCTTCAGCACAATATTTAAAACATAATTTTATCACAACATTTAAAAAATAAAAATAATTCATATCAGATTTAAAATCTTTTAATATAAATTAATTTTTCAATAATAATATAAATTCACATGAACATGAATGTGACAAATAATCTATAAAATATTTGACATATATACTAGTAATAAAAAAAAAGTTGCCACCGTAAAACTTTTATGGTTTTATTGTTACCTTCAAATAAATAAATAAATCAACAAAAGCAGGCAAAACAAATAATACGAAACTCAACCTTAGACATGGTTAGCAATTGCTACTTTATTTTTAAACATCAAAAATAGCTTTTAAGGTGCCCCAAATCGAACTAACTCTCAATCCCTTTCAATGAATTAGTATTACCAAGCAGACCTCTTCAAAATAAACACCAAACTAATTCCAAACATAACCTAATTATTTATTTAATAATTAATCAAAATATATCTTCTCATTATTATAATAATAAACATGGAATAATAGTAAATAACAACCCAAATTCCAATCACCAATGAACCAAGGACCATTACATTGTAAGTATCGATCCGGTTTGCACTTTCTTCCTTTCTATATTATTCCTTCCTTTTTGTTGCTTTACTTGTAACTGTAAATAAACCAAAGTATAATAATTTCCCTAAAAAAAACAAAAAAACAAAAGAGAGAAAGGGGGCAACTTGGTAATTATGTCTTAAGAATAGAAAGGGGCGCGGTGGGGGATTCCCTTCCGCCTCCTGGAGCCATGCTGCGGGGAAGGCGTCGACGACAGCCTGATGTCGTTCTCCGCCCTCCCCCCGCGCTCTGGAAACCCACCGGTAACGTTACCTTCTCCTGCTCCTTCTCCTCCGTCTCCTCCACTGCTGCCGCTGGCCGCCGCCGCCGCCTCTTCCTGATCTCCTCCTCCGAGCAAGAAGCAAGCGTCCCCCTTCCTCTTAATCCCCACCAACTAAACAACCACCAAATTAGTCATTACGAATGCAACATTGTCATTGTCAATGCCGATGTCAATCGAGTTTGGTACCTTGCATCCGAGAGAGCAGAAGCGGAACGGGTCCAGCAGCGACCGCGCGCAGATCTCGCACGCGTGCTGCGACGACGCGACCTTGCTTCCGCCGCTGCCTCCGCCGCCGCCAGCCTGCTGCCGCGGCTGGGGGCGCTCGTTAAGGAACAGCACCCTCGCGCTGTTGATCACGTACGTCTGCACCCCGCCTATGTCCAGCACCTTCTGGATCTCCGCCGCCCTCACCACGTCGTGGTACGACGACCGACGTATCTGCATATAAAATCTATTAAATTAAAAACAGGATCGATCGATGCAGCAGCGATTGAAAATTAAAAACTAAAAACTAATGCCGACGGTCACCTGGACGACGCGGTGGCCGTCGTGGGCCTCGGAGCGGCAGTAGAAGCAGAAGGAGGAGGAGGAGGGGCAGTCGAGGCAGTACATGTTGCACTCGCTCCTGGCGGCGTCGGGGTGAACCGAGCAGGTGGTGAAGAAGTGGGTGGTCAGGAGCGGCTCCAGCCACGGCGGCATGAGCGAGGACGAAGCCGGAGCCGCCACTCGTCTCATCATCAAAACCCAATGTCAATCACTCTCTTCGAAATCACAACAATGACAACGAAGAATATGGAGAGAGAGAGAAGGAAGAGTGGTATGAACTAAGAAACCAAACAACAAAACAAAAAGAACCGGCTGGGGAAAGCAAGGGGGATGGATTTGGAGGAAGGACGGCTGGGATTGGGTTGGGTGGATGGAGGATATTTTCAGCCGTCGGATCATGGAGATCAGGGGTTTGCATTTCGGATTACGCTTCTGCTTCCTTGCTCCAGGTCGGCAGCTTAAACTTACGTTAGGACCTTCTTTCTCCACGAGAATCCGCTGTCTGCTTCCGAACACAAACATAAAATTCTTGCTTACATGGCGGGCGGTTGGGTGGGGTGGAGATGGGACCGCTGTTGTCATGTTGACACGTTTCCTCTAGGGTGGGGTGCGGGGAACAGGGGATGGGGGAGGGTGCGGCATTTACGGGTGGTGCACTCACTCTCTTTTACAGGGTGGAACGGACACATGTGGGTGATGTGGAGCACGTGTGAGGTGACACGAATCAGAAGTTTTTTTTGTGAGAGAATGCTGCCATTTCAGTGCCGCTGGAAGGGCGGTCGCCTGTCTTCTACTGCTGAGTTGGAAGTAGTTCACAAAGAGTCATGCCAATTAGTAATAATAATAAATAATAATAATAATAATAATTTGTGGTAATTTAAGAAAGATTATTTAGTTTTAGGGTATAGTATAATATTAGAAATTTAGTTTTAGGTATCTGTATAGTTCAGAAGAAAGTTTGGGTCACCTCTAGGCGGTTGGCTTGAATTGACTGTCCAAAATGAAAATATAAACACAAATTTTGAATATTATACGAGATCCTAAAAATAAAAACAAATTTCAAATAGTATGGAGAACTAAACGAGATCTAAGAGTCAGTCCAACTCAACCATCATGACAAGACCCAACCCATCTTCTGGACAATATTGAGACCAAAATGCAAATTTGAAATATTATACGAGATCCTAAAACTAAATAACCCTTAAGAAAACCATAAGAGACTAAATTACACTATAAGTAATAAAACATTTTCATATATATATATATATATATATATATATATATATATATATATATATATATATATACTGGAAATTGCTGAGAAACCCAATTTCGGGGTGGACTTTTATGAAATGCCCACCCGCTGGATAAGTTTTATGAAATACCCAAAATTAAGTATTTTCACGTTAAATATTCCAAGATTCCCTTTTAGATGCCACCCGCTAGAAACTGCTATTTTTATAATACCGAAACTACCCCTCCGCGCGAATTGGTCATCTATATGTATTTGAATTCAAAAAACTCAGATCTGGATTGTGATTTTCGTCTTCTTCTTCTTCACTGGAAATCTGAATTCTATTGCTCTCATCTTCAGCAGAGATCGCAAAGATCGTTCGTAGTTCGGTGTGCTTTTCTTCAGTCGAACTCAGATCATCGCTCGTCATCATCATCATCATCATCATCTTCATCTTCATCGTGGAGACATTTGAAGTTTTCCGACAATTAGGTCAATTGTGGAGAGAATATCTTTCTTCTTCTTTTCCATCAGAATTATCATCGTTTTGAAAGAAGAACGAAACTCTTTGTTCATGAAAAAAAACTAAATTACACGGAGAATGCCATTCTCCGTTTTATTTAAAACGGAGAATGCCGTTCTCCGTCTTAATTTAAACGGAGAATGGCCATTCTCCGTCTTAATTTAAACGGAGAATGACATTCTCCGTCTTAATTTAAACGGAGAATGGCCATTCTCCGTGCTACATTAAGACGGAGAATGTCATTCTCCGTTTTATTTAACACGGAGAATGGCATTCTCCGTGTTAGTAACACGGAGAATGGTCATTCTCCTGCGTTTTAACACTAGAATGACCATTCTCCGTGTTAAATAAAACGAAGAATGTCATTCTCCGTGTTAAATAAAACGGAAAATGACATTCTCCGTCTTAATGTAGCACGGAGAATGGCCATTCTCCGTTTAAATTAAGACGGAGAATGTCATTCTCCGTTTTATTTAACACGGAGAATGACATTCTCCGTTTAAATTAAGACGGAGAATGTCATTCTCCGTTTTATTTAACACGGAGAATGACATTCTCCGTTTTATTTAACACGGAGAATGCCATTCTCCGTGTTTCTAACACGGAGAATGGTCATTCTCTTGCGTTTTAACACTGGAATGACCATTCTCCGTGTAAACTAAGACGGAGAATGACCATTCTCCGTCTAAATTATGACGGAGAATGGCCATTCTCCGTGTAACTTTCAGGACGGAGAATGACATTCTCCGTCTTAATTAAGACGGAGAATGTCATTCTCCGTGTTACTAACACGGAGAATGGTCATTCTCCGTGTAAATTAAGACGGAGAATGCCATTCTCCGTGTTACTAATACGGAGAATGACCACCCTCATGTGAAATTAACATTTTTCGTGTTCTAACACGGAGAATGGCCATTCTCCTGCATTTTATGGTCAGCTGAAACTTTGGAGGGCCATAACTTTTGACTGGGAGGTCGAAACGAGGTCCCGTTTGTCGCAAAATGAGCGTATCGTCGAGGAGACTGAAAGTAACAGATTCACCGTTAGACGGCCTTCCGAAATTTTAGATTCGCAAAAAATGATGTTTGGACCTCCGTTTTAGCATTTTTGTCGTTTGTCCCAGTCTTTCCGAAATTTTTCGACGAGTTTTTGAAGATTTTTGAGGAGAAAACCTAGATTCGAAAGTGAGCAGCGTAAGGAAGAAGATGAAGTATCGAAACTTTTTTTTAAGAGCAGTTTCGTGGGTGTTTTCAATAAATTAAAAGGAAGGGCAAAAGGGTCATTTGGAACCCGCTTTGGATAAGTTTCTCTAATTCTGGGCACGCGATGAAAGTTTTTTTAGCGGTGGGTTTTATATAAAACTTTTTTAGTTTTTGGGCATTTCATAAATCTTCCCATATATATATATGGTGCTTGGAAACGACTAAAATTTGAGTTGTCCAAGTGTTTTATAAATCTTTCACTTTTTAATTTAAAAAATCACGGAAGATTAAAATTAACTTTCTCTCGCATGACCGGAAATTATCTTTTTATTCACATATATCCATAACAAATTATAATTAAAATATAAACAAATTTATAACAAATTTAACTAAAAATATAAACATATATATGACAAATCTTAAATCAAATATATTTAAATATTTAAATATTTAAATATTTAAATAAATTTTAAATAATATTAGAAAGAAAAATACTATGCAATGCACGTGAATTTACTAGTACATATATAGAGTTAATAATTTGCTTTCCTATGAGATGTAACCCATCTGCGATATATCTCCACCTACAGACCACTAGAGCTGGGAGGCTTTGACAACGCCACTAAATATATGAAAACTATTTTCTTTTAAAATATAAATTAGTTCCAAAATTATAATAAAAAATTATAGCATGTAAGAATAAAATATTATATTTTTAAAAAGAAAAAAAATGATTTCTTTGGTTACATGGCTGCCAAAATGATATTGTCCTTGTCGGATGATCGAGCATAGTCTTCTCTATGGTGGGTGAAAAAAAGTCAAATTTGACAGTAAGTTGGCTCTGACACAAAAAGTTCCTGATGCTCTTTCTATATGTATGCGTCTACTTGCTGCCAAAGCTGTAAGTGATCCAAAGTTAGCCAAAAAAAAAAAAAATTCAATCTTTGAATCGAATCGTCAACAGAGTAAAGAAGTCGACCGCATACTCCATCGCTCCTACTCCCCATATCTTCTTTAGTACTTAGAATTTCTTTGCATTTAGGATTCCATTGTACTCTTAAAAAGTTTTACATAAAAATTAATACACTTTTTGTTATGGAAAAAAAATGACGACTCTGCAGGAGAATTTCTTTGTTTTGTATATCTATTACCCATTGCATATTCAAGACACTTGAATACAGATAATAGCTTGAAAACTCTCTCTGTGGTGAATTTACAAATGTCACACTGTACATTTAATATATTACCATCAATCCAAACTTGGACTTTATTGATAGTACTTCTTGAGAAATTTGTCATTGATAGGCATCATTAACAAGTCACCATTCGGTTTTGCAAGTCTGTATGTTCCATTAGAATATACTAACTCCACTAGAAACGAACCTTCCTATTTTGCCAGAATTTTTTTTTGCTCTTGTGTGTCATGATCATGTCTTTTCACTATTAAGATCATATCACCGACTTGGAACACTGTTTCCTTCACCTTTTTATGTAAGGTTTCGGATATGCGTGCTTGATATAGCTCAATAATTTGTTGAGCTAATAAACTTTTCTCATCAAGTACCTCCAACTTTTGTAACCTTAAAAGATCATTGTCTTCGGTTGTTAACTCGCTAGCGAGGGAAATATTGAGAGAGGCATCTGGATCTCCATGGGAAGAACTGCTCGCTCCTATAGACCAAAAATTATGACATACTGCCAGTTCAAGTTGTAACGTTGTACGGTAGGTCCACAGACATTTACCAAGCTTTTTATTCCAATCACGTTTGTTGGATGAAACGAACTTTTTGAGCATCTTGATTATTGTCTTTTTAAAAGCTTCAGCTAACATATTGGCTATAAGATTATATGTTATTGAAGCTATATTTTGGATATGGTTCTTGTCAAGTGATAAAAATATGTGGCTTGTAAATTGAGGGCCATTGTCATATATGATCCTTCAGGAAAGACTGAAGCGACAAATGACATGATGCTTGACAAAGCTAATCACGTTAGATGTCTTCACCTAGATGAACGATATAGCTTCCGTCCACTTGGAGAAATTATCTGTTATTGCTAGAATAAACTGATGACCTCTTTCTTCGGGAGGACTGATAGGCCCAATAATATCTATTCTTCATGATCCAAATGGCCATGACGCGATAGTTGGATGTAGAAACTCTAGAGGTTGGTGGATAAAGTCTGCATGAATCTGACATGCTCAACATTTGAGTCAGCTACTATAGTGGACCAATAATAACTCATATGCCATAATCAATCCTGCAACTTAGGCTCTAGTTGATGCACACTACAAGTACCATCATGAGTTTCACGAAGTGCTTGCTTGGCTTCTACATCTGATAGGCATCATAGCAGAAGCGGCTGGTGGTACAACATCTTAGTCACCGTATCGTAATAAAATTGAAGAGAACATTTCTTGACAGAAATAGCTTTCGGCTCATCTGGAAGAATTTCATAGAGAACATAGCTTATAAAAGAAAACCTCCAGTCATTAGGGTCAACATTCATCTCTACAACATAGCTTTGATGAACGTTCAAGTTGTTCTTCCAGAAAACAACTCTCGGCGCATCACTGTGATCGAATGTTGTGTTTTAACTATAATTGCTAGAAATCCCGAAAGACTAACTAAAGTGTCTACTTCTATATTATGGAATTGAGGCATATGGTCGATTAAGTATCCATAGAAAGTTGAAGCTGTAATTCCCTATACCATATTGTTTGCCATTAAAAAGTATTGGAACAAACTTTTATATAACAAACGAGACAGAGTTCAATTTTGGATCCTCGATGGAATCCTTTGAGTATCACTTTTTTTTGGGAATCGTGGTGATGGAGGGTTGATTCTTTACTCCATTGACGATCTGATGAGGATCTCGAGCTCTCTGAATGTCTGGATAAAATTCGGGGGGAGGCGAAGGGCCTGAATGAAGGAATGATCCTTCTATTTATAGGCGATGGAACGATCCACTCATGCGTGCATAAAATTTTTGCAGATAGGAATGCTACGCGCATGACTTTGTTGGATGCAGGGGCGCAACGCCCGGAAAGCTCGAACTGAATCAGCTGTAACTACATTATTGGGCTGTGGATGAGCTGACTTGTGACAATTGTCGAGATTCATTTGTTGCTGAGATTTTGGGTGGTTGGTACCCGTTCGTGAGTAGAACTGAGTCAAGGACATATAGCGCATGCACATTGCTTAAAGATCTCAATCTGTTAAAGGATGATGGATTTAATGCGTCTAGGAGATCTAGCACATGAGTAGAATTGGCGTATGACTTCTGAGAATCAATGACAAGTCTTGGCGTATGGCTTTAATAGGTGCATACGAGTTTTTGGCGCACGTCTTTAGGGGCATGCAAGTGATCAGTCGGCCACGTGACAGAGCACAACTGTAACTGACAAAACAAGTAATGATTATGCTGACATTAGCGTCTCTTCATTTTCTGTAAAAGTTTTTGATCGTTCAGTCTTTGAAATACGTGCTGCTGACTTTTGTCACTTAGCATTAAATGCTTTGATGGGGGACAAGCTTTGTGTAGGCGCATCTTTGTGGGGTGCGGGTACCACAGAGCGCATCAAGTGTAGAGTGCATCCATTGTGGGGTACATGAAACTGAGGGACGCATGAAATTGAGGAGTGCATCAGTTGTTGGGCACAACATCTTTGGTCAACATTGTTGGACGTTTCGAGGCTCGAAATAAATAACTTTGACTTGGTTGATTTTGAGATGGAAGATTCATTGCCATAAATGCTAGGTTCATCGCACTAACTTCGGGAGGCTGCCACTTGGCACATAGGCTTGGTTTTGCCTTGGACTATAAATAGATGTGTTTGTGGTGAAGAGAGTTTGCTCGTTCTCATTTCATACGACTTCTTATCGAGAATGAACTCATCTAATCCTCCTCCTTTGTAATTTCGCATGTTGTGGGTTGTTGATCTCCTCGTTCAAAGAACCTTTGATTTTAACGACAGACTTTATCAAAGAACTGAGATGCACCGAGTGTCACGACCCGGTCCCAAATTGTTGGGTCGAATCGGATCATGCCCAGCCTGCACCGTTATGAGACGGCGACAGTAAGCTGTATCCAAATGCAGGTAATCACAACAACACAATCTATTTTGTCACAACATCTGAATTTCGAATATTTAAAATAAACTTTGTCCAACAAATACAACTGAAATAAAACTGGATATAAACTGTCTTTTATTTAACATAAAAAACTAACAGATAAAACATCCTCTAGAGTGTTGGCTCATCAGCCACAATATCATCGTCCTCCAAATGGGACTCTGGCAGCACTGCTGGATAAAGCACCGGATCGTAGTAGATATTTATCAATAGCTCAGCCTCATCAAAAGAACCTATTGGGGGTGGGAGATCCAGTTAGGAAAGGAGCAAAGTACAATTATGAAAATTTAATAATTTAACTAATAATTAGAAATTTGCAGTTTAAACAGTTGAAATATTTGAACAATATTTTCCAGCAATTTTTCACAATTGAAAACAATATGATTTGAGTATGTAATGCTTATGACCGGCTTGGGTTGTACAATAGTATCCTAGTGATACGATACGGCTTATCCCCGTGTGTATGAGGGGTAAGCTCGCACAATCAATATGCAATATGAAGGGTATTGGTCATAATACACTACACTACTCCTCCAATCCCACAATCAATAATAATCAATGATCTATGTGAGAGTTCGTATAGCAATGTGGTTCAATCTTGCAATATTACAATTATTAACTAAATTGAAAATAAAAACAACCGTACTTGCCTTTGTTTTATGACTGGTTGAAGAGTTGGTTCTGGGATAGACAATCAGACTCGTCTTTGAAATCCTACATTGAGAATCCTGACTTAGTATTAGAGAGAAAACCATATCTAGGTGTGCTAGTTACAATATCTAGAATTGGTCCTAATCCAGTTTTATGTTATTTACAAATTCTAACAAAACACGTTTATCGATGTGATTTATTAGTTATTAATCTACGAAGGAAAAATCCATTTAACATTTACTAAAAAATTGCATTTTCTGATTATTTGGCAAAACTTAGTATTTTGTAATATTATATATAAAACTAATATTTTTCTTTAAATGAGAAGAACGTGAATTTGTTTAAATAACGAACTTGTAATTTTCCTAGTTATTTAATGTGAGAAAAATGATATTAATTTTTATAAAATAATTAGTTATTTATTATTTTACGTATTTACGTCAAACCAACAAACTAGAAAATAAAAACTACTCTACATTATTACAGAACCACATAAAAGAAATAAAAGTTGGGCTTATGCCCTTACAATAATTTACATAAATGAATGGAATAAAATAAATATACTGATGAACCCTGAACGCCGGGAAGCGATCCATTCAGCAGGCCGAGGCCCTGCACCAAAATATGATTTGGCCAGTAACTAGTTCTAAATAATAAATATAATTAATATTAATTATAATATGAAAATAGGTCTCAGACTTGGTCCAAAGTATTACGTCACGTACTAGCTAATGCCTCAACGTCCGGAACAATGTCGGTTTCGTTTGCATTTCGCTAAGAGCCCATTGACCAATAAGGTCGTCCCCCAAAAAATTCATTTAATAAACCAGTTGTGAAAATCATATATATATATATATATATATATATATATATATATATATATATATATATATATATATATATATATATATATATATATATATATATATAGTTTTACGAAAATTGGGCCGTATTTCCTCTATATTTGGAATAACCCAATACTGAAAAATTGTGCCAACCACACAAATAATATCCCAAACCAGGGAAAAAACCCATGAATTTATTTCCACCATTAATATTAAAACCCAAAAAATAATATCCACAGCATGTTTCCAGTATTCGGAAAACCGAAGTTACTCAGAACCAGAAAATATCATAAAACCAATCTACAGAATATATCCGAACTTAACTCAAAATTTTCGAGAAGCCACAGGAACAAAAACCACAGAAACCCAATAGTGGAAATTCCGAAACAGAAGATCAAAAACTACCACAGCACACACTTAACCAAAGAGGACTTCGAAACTTTCCGAAATCGAATTCGTCTAAATCCGAATCCCGTAACGGGATCGGGGACCAAATTCATCATCGACTCGATAACGAGAGGGACGAACTACTAAGTTTACTCAGAAATTACCTAATATCTGTTGGTCGGGGAGCCGCGGGATAAACTCGGGAATGGAAACTGGACAGCGGGTTCGGCCACGAAAACCACGCACAAAGAATCGGGCACGGGACAACCGGATCGGGGCTCACGAACAGAAACATCAACAGCGAGAGGCTGCCGCGATGGGTCGGTCGGTGGCCGCGGAAACAACGGCGGCAGAAAGTCTCGGTCAGCCGAGAGGGGGCCGTGCAGGGGAGCCGCGCGGAATCGGGTGGCCGCGGGTGGCGCGCCGGACAGAGGAGGAGGCGGCGACGGATTCGGCCTGGGGGTCGGCCTAGGTCGGCGCTGGAGGGCGTCAGAGGCAAGTGGTCGGACCGAAAATTGGGGCTAGGGCACGGTTAGAGCTGGGAAAATGGTGAGGAATGGTGATAGAAGGATGGGGAAGAGGGTTTATATAGGAAAGAGATTTTTGGGGGTTTCGGAACCCAAAAGTTTGGCCGTTCGGGGAGGTGAACGGAGGAGTCGGGAGGGGCTCGACCGAGCGGCCGTTCGGAAAGGAAAAGAACAGTTTTTCCTAACTGTTGGTTAAAGAGAATGATAGTTTAATGAAAGAGTATATTTGTTCTGCTGATTGAATAAATGGAAGAGAGAGAGAGAGAGAGTTTAAGAGTTTAAAGAAAATTTTAAAAGGAAAATATTAAGTTTTCTTTTCTTTATGAAAATTATAATATTATATCAAATAATACTTCAATTAATGATTTCAAAAATCGAGATTGGCTCGGATTCGAACATGGTTTCAGAAACAGGTTCGGGACGGGTCAGGCCAAAACAAGAAATCCAATAAATTATGAATAATATTTTCACTGAACCGGAAAAATAATAAAATAATAATATTAGACACTAAATCAGTTAATTAAAATTACGGGTTTCACAATCTTCCCTCCTTAGAAAATTTCGTCATCGAAATTAAAGGATATGGTTAGAAAATACCTCAGGTCTCAAATAAATATGGATACTGCTCCCGCATCTCATCTTCTCACTCCCAGATAGACACGCCTGGAGATTGTGCCGCCACATCACTCTGACTATAGGTGTCACAGAGTTCCTGGTTTTCTTCTTACCTCGGTTTAAAATTGCCACTGGCTTCTATGACACTGTGAGACTGGATCCAATCTCCAGCTCTGAATGGTCCAAGATGTGGCTCGGATCCGGGATGTAGCGTCTGAGCTGTGAAACGCGGAAGACGTTGTGCACGTCTTCAAGATTAGCTGGTAGAGCTAATTGGTACGCTACTTCTCCAATTCGGCACAAAACTTCGAATGGGCCGATGTACCTGGGGCTCAGCTTTCCTGCTCTGCCAAATCTGATAGTTCCTCTGGTAGGGATGATCTTGACAAAGACACTATCTCCTACTTCAAACTCCAGTGGTCGACGACTGTTATCAGCCCAATGCTTCTGTCTGTCCTGAGCAATCCTGAGCTTGTCTCTAATCACCTTTACCTTCTCTGCGGCATAGGTCACCATCTCAGGTCCAAGTAATACTCTTTCTCCTATGTCGTTCCAAGCAAGTGGAGTACGGCAACGACGTCCATAGAGTGCCTCGAACAGTGTTATACCGATGCTGGCTTGATAGCTGTTGTTGTAGGAGAACTCTACCAAGTGCAAGTGGTCTTTCAAAGACCCTCCAAATTCCAAGACGCAAGATCTCAGCATGTCTTCTAACGTCTGGATGGTCCTCTCCGATTGTCCGTCAGTTTGGGGATGATAGGCGGTGCTGAACTTCAGTTGTGTTCCCAAATTGTCATACAAACTCTTCCAAAAGTGTGAGGTAAATCTAGTATCTCTATCAGATACAATACTTACCAGAACTCTATGAATCCGGTAGATATGCTGCATGTACAGTACTGCCAACTTCTCGGTGGATAGACCAACCTTGAAGGGGATAAAGTGAGATGACTTTGTCAGTCGGTCCACAATAACCCAAATGGCATCCTTTCCTCCTTGGAATCGAGGCAGTCCTGACACAAAGTCCATCGTTATGTGTTCCCATTTCCACTTCGGGATGTCCAGCGGCTGCAACAGCCCTGCTGGTCTCTGTCTGCTGGCTTTTACTTGTTGACAAATCAAGCATCTAGCCACAAATCTGGATACGTCCTTCTTTATTCCGTACCACCACACTACAGTACGCATATCCCGATACATTTTATTAGCTCCTGAATGTATGGAATACTGCGACTGGTGCGCTTCTTGCATCTGCTCTTTCCTCAGTTTGCCAGTTGGTACGCAAAGCCTCGTACCATGCCTCAGTGCTCCGTCGCTGGCGATTGAGAATCCTTCAAGTGTTCATGCCAGCACTTGATCTCTGAGTTTGCAAAGCGTTTCGTCTTAAAATTGTGCCTCCTTGACTTTATCCATCAGACTTGAACGTACTTGCAACTGCATTATTGATGATTCAACTCCTGGTATAATAGCTTCTCTTCCCAGCTTCTTCATTTCTTCTTCGGGCAGCACTATCTCTAGTCCAAGCTTCTCTATGTCTTCCAGCAAATGTCGCTCCTTGGTCAAGAACATCGCCATCGGGTACCGACTAAGTGCATCTGCAACCACATTAGCCTTACCTGGATGGTACTGCAAGTCGATGTCAAAATCTTTCATCAGCTCCAGCCATCGCCTCTGTCGCATGTTCAGCTCCTTCTGAGTGAAAATATATTTAAGACTTTTGTGGTCTATAAATATTTCCACTCTCTCTCCATAGAGGTAGTGCTTCCATAACTTCAAAGCAAATATCACCGCTGCGAGCTCCAAATCATGCATGGGATAGTTCTTCTCATGAGTCCGTAATTGCCTAGATGTATAAGCAATTACTTTCTCGTGTTGTTGAAGAACACAACCCAATCCTTTATCAGAAGCATCACTGTAGAATGAGAAACCGTCTGTACCTGCGGGTAGCGCAAGTATCGGTGCTGTTGTAAGTCTCTTCTTCAGTTCCTCAAATGATGTCTGGCAGGCTTCAGTCCACACAAATTCTTCATTCTTCCTTGTGAGCTTCGTCATCGGCTTAGCAATCCTAGCGAAGTCTTTCACAAATTTCCGGTAGTAGCCAGCTAAGCCCAAGAAACTTCTAATTTTAGCAACTAAACTTGGTGTATTCCACTTCTCAATGACAGCTATCTTCTTTGGATCCACCGAAATTCCTTCTCCTGTGACAACATGGCCCAAAAATTCCACCTCGTCTAAGAAGAATTCACATTTAGATAGCTTACCATAGAGTTTCTCCTTCCTCAAGGTTCCCAGAACTTTCCTTAGGTGCTCTTCATGCTCTGCTTCAGTCTTCGAGTAGATCAGGATGTCATCGATGAAGACAACAACAAACTGATCCAGATATTCATGGAAAACCTTATTCATAAGGTTCATGAATACCGCAGGAGCATTCGTCAATCCAAACGGCATGACCAAAAATTTATACTGACCATATTTGGTGTTGAAGGCCGTCTTTGGAATATCCTCCTTCCTGACCTTGATTTGGTGATAGCCAGATCGAAGGTCTATCTTCGAGAACACCTTAGCTCCACTAAGTTGATCAAACAGGTCATCGATTCGGGACATGGGGTACTTGTTCTTGATGGTGATGTTGTTCAGCGCCCTGTAGTCAATGTACATCCGCACAGTCCCATCCTTCTTGGGTACAAATAAGACAGGTGCTCCCCAGGGTGAGGCTCCATCTCTGATATTCTAAGGGACTTTAGCTCATTAATCTGGTCCTTCATTTCTATGGCCTCCTTAGGGTTGACTCTGTAGCATCCCCGAGAAATAGGGGCAGAGCCGGGAACTAGGTCGATGGTGAATCCTATATCTCGATTTGGAGGTAATCCTGGAAGACTATCAGGGAAGACATCCATGAATTCTGCTATGATAGGATGAGGAGGTCCAGGTTCTTCAGTAATAGAGGAGTAAGTAATACCCTCCATATCTTCCTAAGCTCGAGAGATTTCAAACTCCGATTCTTCAGGTGGGCTGAAGACTATACATCCTCTGTGACAATCTATCAGCGTATGCTGGTTACTTAACCAGTCCATTCCTAGGACTACATCATAGTTAGGTAAGGGCATTACAAGTAAGCGTGCTAAAAAATTGTGTCCTGATATAGTTATAGGACAGTTACAGGTCTCAGTGATGGGTATGGGTCCACCACCTGTCATAACTCTATATATTTTCTTGCTAAAACCCGTAATTAGGTGGTGTATAGAGATGAATTTTGTTGATATGAAACTATGCGATGCACCCAAATCAAATAATGCTAAAGCAGGATGTGAATGCACATAAATAAAACCTGCGATGACATCAGCGGTAGGTTCCTGCTCTGGCTCTTGCTCCTCTGCTGTTAAGGCAAAAGCTCGCCCAGTCTTCTGTTGGTGTTGTCCAAACTGTTGTTGCTGAGTGGGTAGAGGAGCCTTCTGCAATGTTGTTCCAGTTCGATTGAAAGCCTTGGGGGCAGTCCTTCACTTGGTGGGTGGCAGACCCACAGACTAGGCAGTATCCTAGCCTCTTCCTGCAAATGTTCGACTGATGTCCTGGCCTATTGCAGAAATCGCAGACAGGAATCTGCTTCCGAGGCGCTCTGTCATTGGTCCTCGCCTGATGATGCTGCTGCTGGTGGTGAGAAGGTCTGTTGTTATTTTTGTGGCTGGGCCTCTTCTGGTTATTCTGGAAGTTGCTAGTTCCAGAATACTCCCTCTTTGAATGAGCAGGCTGACTATTCTTTATATCTGAGCTCGTATTAGGATCCTCTCGTACGTCTTAGCGCCGCCTGCGATCACAGGAGTACGAATCTCTTCCCTCAGTCCATACCTGAATCTTTCAGCACGATCGGCGGGGTCAGCAACCAAGTTCTTTACAAAGCGACTAAGTTGACCAAACTCAGCCGCATATTCTCCAACAGTCATGTTCCCTTGCTTCAGGTTCTGGAACTGTCTTTCCATCTCCCGCAACTCTGATTTTGGGAAGAACTTCCTGCGGAACAATCTCTTGAAATTGTTCCAGTCAAGCTGCCTGTCCTGGAGTCGGGGTTCATTCCGATACTGGGTGCTGGCTACATCTAACAGTTGGAGTCCCACAGCTTCAACTTGAAGATCATCAGGAAGTCGAGCAACACTGAGGAGACGCTCCATACTGTCGATCCATTCGCCAGCATAGATAATTCCCTCATTTCCTTTGAAAGGTCGAGGGCCCAGCTTCTTAAATTTTTCGATATCTTCGGCTTTAGCGGGCCTTGGTTCAGATTGGGCTGCTTCTCCTCTCTCTAGTACAGCCATAGCCACATTGTGGGCATTCTCTATGCCTTCTCTCATAATCGCCGTCTGTTCGCGATGAGCTTCAGCTTGAGTTCTCTGTGCCTCAAGCACTCCTCGTAGTAGGCCTACAAGGTCGGTGTGGTCTACGGGCACTGGTGGCACAACTAGATCAGGCAGCACCGTAGGGGCTTGTTGTTCAGCCTGGGAAGATATAGGATCTAACACTTGAGTTGTAGTGTAGAATCCACGGGATGCATGTGCATTATGGGGACGATCGGCCAGTTGCTGGGGTGTAGGATCCGGACTCGATTGAGGAGGTGGGGTGTGATTGGGTGATGACATCCCATCGCCAGCAGGATTGGTGGCCATACTCTGGAAGGTTTAGGATTGCAAAACATAAGCAAGGTAGCCTACCAATCTATAACAAACAAAAATATTTATTCATAATATATTTCGGTCCTATGTTGTGACAATTTAATGTTCTAGTGTTCTAAATGTTTCTAGATATGTTTTTCTAAGTTGTTGACCAGACCTGCATGGGACACCACTAAAAATATGTCACGACCCGGTCCCAAATTGTTGGGTCGAATCGGATCATGCCCAGCCTGTACCGTTGTGAGACGACGGCAGTAAGCTGTATCCAAATGCAGGTAATCACAACAACACAATCTATTTTGTCACAGCATCTGAATTTCGAATATTTAAAATAAACTTTGTCCAACAAATACAACTGAAATAAATCTGGATATAAACTGTCTTTTATTTAACATCAAAAACTAACAGATAAAACATCCTTTAGAGTGTTGGCTCATCAGCCACAATATCATCGTCCTCGAAAAGGGACTCTAGCAGCACTGCTGGATAAAACACCGGATCGTAGTAGCTATTTATCAATAGCTCAGCCTCATCAAAAGAACCTATTGGGGGTGGGGGATTTAGTCAGGAAAGGAGCAAAGTACGATTATAAAAATTTAACTAATAATTAGAAATTTGCAGTTTAAACAGTTGAAACATTTGAACAATATTTTCTAGCAATTTTCCACAATTGAAAACAATGTGATTTGAGTATGTAATGCTTATGACCGGCTTGGGTTATACAATAGTATCCTAGTGATACGATACGGCTTATCCCCGTGTGTATGAGAGATAAGCTCGCACAATCAATATGCAATATGAAGGGTATTGGTCATAATACACTACACTACTACCCCAATTCCACAATCAATAACAATCAATACTCTATGTGAGAGTTCGTGTATCAATGTGGTTTAATCTTGCAATATTACAATTATTAACTAAATTGAAAATAAAAACAACCGTACTTGCCTTTGTTTTATGACTGGTTGAAGAGTTGGTTCCGGGATAGACAATCAGACTCGTCTTCGAAATCCTACATTGAGAATCCTGACTTAGTATTAGAGAAAAAACCATATCTAGGTGTGCTAGTTACAATCTCTAGAATTGGTTCTAATCCAGTTTTATGTTATTTACAAATTCTACCAAAACACGTTTATCGATGTGATTTATTAGTTATTAATCTACAAAGGAAAAATCCATTTAACATTTATTAAAAAATCGCATTTTCTGATTATTTGGCAAAACTTAGTATTTTGTAATATTATATATAAAACTAATATTTTTCTTTAAATGAGAAGAACGTGAATTTGTTTAAATAACGAACTTGTAATTTTTCTAGTTATTTAATGTAAGAAAAATGATATTAATTTCCATAAAATAATTAGTTATTTATTATTTTACGTATTTACGTCAAACCAACAAACTAGAAAATAAAAACTACTCTACATTATTACAGAACCACATAAAAGAAATAAAAGTTGGGCTTATGCCCTTACAATAATTTACATAAATGAATGGAATAAAATAAATATACTGATGAACCCTGAACGCCGAGAAGCGATCCATTCAGCAGGCCGAGGCCCTGCACTAAAATATGATTTGGCCAGTAACTAGTTCTAAATAATAAATATAATTAATATTAATTATAATATGTAAATAGGTCTCAGACTTGGTCCAAAGTATTACGTCGCGTACTAGCTAATGCCTTAACGTCCGGAACAATGCCGGTTTCGTTTGCATTTCGCTAAGAGTCCATTGACCAATAAGGTCGTCGCCCGAAAAATCCATTTAATAAACCAGTTTTGAAAATCATATATATATATATATATATATATATATATATATATATATATATATATTTACAAAAATTGGGCAGTATTTCCTCTATATTTGGAATAACCCAATACTGGAAAATTGTGCCAACCACACAAATAATATCCCAAACCAGGGAAAAAACCCACGAATTCATTTCCACCATTAATATGAAAACCCGAAAAATAATATCCACATCATGTTTCCTGTATTCGAAAAACCGAAGTTAGTCAGAACCCAAAAATATCATAAAACCAATCTACAGAATATATCCGAACTTAACTCGAAATTTCCGAGAAGCCACAGGAATAAAAATCACAGAAACCCAATAGTGGAAATTATGAAATAGAAGATCAAAAACTACCACAGCACACACTTAACCAAAGAGGACTTCGAAACTTTCCGAAATCGAATTCGTCTAAATCTGAATCCCGCAACGGGATCGGGGACCAAATTCATCATCGACTCGATAACGGAAGGGTCGAACTATTGAGTTTACTCAGAAATTACCCAATATCCGTTGGTCGGGGAGCCGCGGGATAAACTCGAGAATGGAAACTGGACAGCGGGTTCGACCACGAAAACCACGCACAACGAATCGGGCATGGGACAGCCGGATCGGTGCTCACGAACAGAAACAACAACATCGAGAGGCTGCCACGATAGGTCGGTCGGTGGCTGCGAAAACAACGGCGGCAAAAAGTCTCGGTCAGCCGAGAGGGGGCCATGCAGGGGAGCCGCACGAAATTGGGGGGCCGCGGGTGGCGCGTCGGACAGAGGAGGCGGCGGCGGCGGATTCAGCCTGGGGGTCGGCCTAGGTCGGCGCTGGAGGACGACGACGGCAAGTGGTCGGACCGAAAATTGGGGCTAGGGCACGGTTAGAGCTGGGAAAATGGTAAGGAATGGTGAAAATGGTAAGGAATGGTTATAGAAGGATGGGGAAGAGGGTTTATATAGGAAAGAGATTTTTGGAGGTTTCGGAACCCAAAAATCTGGCCGTTCAGGGAGGTGAATCGAGGAGTCGGGAGGGGCTCGGCCGAGCGGCCGTTCGGAAAGTAAAAGAACAGTTTTTCCTAACTGTTGGTTAAAGAGAATGATAGTTTAATGAAAGTGTATATTTGTTCTGCTGATTGAATAAATGGAAGAGAGAGAGAGAGAGAGAGAGAGAGAGAGAGAGAGAGAGAGAGTTTAAGAGTTTAAAGAAAATTTTAAAAGGAAAATATTAAGTTTTCTTTTCTTTATGAAAATTATAATATTATATTAAATAATACTTCAATTAATGATTTTGAAAACCGAAATTGGCTCGGATTCAAACATGGTTTCAGAAACAGGTTCGGGACGGGTCAGGCCAAAACAAGAAATCCAATAAATTATGAATAATATTTTCACTAAACCAAAAAAATAATAAAATAATAATATTAGACACTAAATCAGTTAATTAAAATTACGGATTTCACACCGAGTTAGCTATGGACAAAGCAGTTCATGCTCGTTTTCTTTACTGGCCATGTTTTTCTCTGAGAAGATGTCGAGTATCAAGTTAAACACAGGGTTTATGCTTGCGTCCAACCCTCGTTACGTTGAAAGAGCCACAAGGCGGCAGGTGATGTGCCTGTACTTAGACAAGGAAGTGATTCGCTCGTTGACGGGAAAATGATTCGCTCGTGATGACGAAGAGATGCGCCTATGCTGAAACGTGAAAGTGTTGAGCCTATCCGTAGAGTTTTAGACAAGGCTGTAGTAGACTTTCCATGTAATAAAAAAACCATGTAATAGATTTTCATTTGTTGAATAAAAATCTTATTTTTGTGCACTTTTTATCTCTGTCTTTTGTGATACGCTGACATTGCTTTAAGTCTTCAACACATAATGTTTATGGCGCATAGAAATTTTGGCCTCCGTGGTACATGAAATTCTATGCTTCTATAAGACCCCCTTTAAGGTATTCAAAATATTAGACAAGTTTTTGAAATAATTTGAATAAGAATCATGGTTAGTAGGATTTGTTTTAAGCGTATGGCCTTTGACTATTTTCTAGCGCATGCTCTAGTAGGAGCATAGTCATCTCTATGCATGACTGCTTTGGTGCATCGTCACCTTCGCGCATGACTGCTTTGGGCACATTTATTAATAATGATTATTTTTTCGATAAATAACAATCATTTTTCGAATATTTAGAGTCGCCCCTTCACGAACTCCGAAGCGTTACTACTGACGTCACGTCTTATCGAGTTACGTACCTCCCCAAGCCTATAAATAGGCACGTGGGTTGAGAGAGAGGGCTTTCTACTCTCTTCATCAAGCTTTTATCTCCTTAGAGTCACTACCAAAATATGTCAAATTAGCGATGAATTTAGCGATGCCAGTTTAAAACATCGCTATGTTTTGTGTATTTAGCGACGTATGTAAATGACGTCACTGAACGTCACTATCAGTGACGTTTAGCGACTAGTAGCGACTGTAATTATAGTTTGAAAGAACAAGTCGCTATGTAGTCACAAAACGTCGCTGATATACTTTATTCAGCGACGTTTGGCAACATTTAATCATGTCCGTCACTATCCTATTACTTAACAGCGACGTCTAGCGACGTCCCACTTAGACGTCGCTAAAAACTTTTATTTAGGGTTCTGGGAACCCAATCGATTTCATTTTATTTCCCAAATTTTCATTCTCCCATCGAGCGCACTCGTTTTTTCTCCCCCGCCCCCTCTCGTCTCCGGCGACCGCTCCCCCCGACGAGCTCCTCCCCTCCGGCGAGGCCTCCCCCGACGACCCCTTCCTCTGGCGTTGCCTCTCTCTGACGATCGCTCCCTCTCGTTTCTCTCCCCCTCCCTCCGGCGTTGCGTCCCTCCCCCTCTCGTCTCCGGTGGCCGCTCCCCCCAACGAGCTCTTCCCCTCCGGCGAGGCCTCCCCCCGACGACCCCTCCCTCTGGCGTTGCCTCCTCCCGACGATCGCTTTCTCTCATTTTTCTCCCCCTCCCTCCGATGTTGCCTCCCTCCCTCTCGTCTCTAGCGATCGCTCCCCCATAGTGACCTCGTCATCGCTCCTCCACCGTCGACCCCCCCGTCCCCTGCTCTGCTCTGGCGACCCCTACCCGACCCAGTCCAGGTATACCTAACCCTAACCCTATCTCCCACTGACACGGCACAGACATTTTCAACCTGTGAATATCGATTTTATACAGTGCCTATGATTGTATACACACACATTTTCAACCTAAAATCTGAGATCAATGACACTGATTTTGTGTACACTGTTAACACATACATCTATACACACCCTTACACACACTACACAAATCAGAATGTGGATACACACATACACTTTTGCACTACTGTTAAATCTGAGATCACGATCTCTATTTCATTCTACTTGGACATATGAACTCAGTCCCCTCTTCCTTTCATTTTCCATCTTCCTATACACATACAACATGTGTATGTAATGAATGATATATGTGTAATGTCATGCATGTTGGTAAGCACATATGAATACAATATGCATATATGTATGCAAATGGGAATACATGGATATATGCAAGTTATAAATGCAATATTTGGATAACATATGAAATATAATGTATAGGTAAGCATTAATGTAGGTAATGACATGTACTCACCGGTGGGGCTGGCTCGGCCGAGGAAGACTGTACCCTATGGCTCGACAACCAACCGAAGAGGATACTCTGAGAGTTCCATCTGAGTAGGATGTATACTCTGAGAGATCACCTTTACAAGAATGATATCAGTAGTGGAATTGAGTGTTGGAGGAGATATTATCAGAGTATACGTCCTACTCAGATGGGTCTCTCACCGTTACTTTTTTTTTGACAGCATGGTGGATGTTCTCCGTCAACAGATTCTTGCTCTGAGCCAAAACTTTGCCTCGGAGCTCAAGTGGACATCCTTCGTATAGAGCTCGAGTGAGAGGTTCCTGACAGCATGGTGGTCTCCTTTGTTAAAGTATCCGTGCTCGTCCCACAACCAATCAATTTTTTTTTTAATCTTTAGAATATGAAGCTCTGCTTCACATTTGGCTCTACCTTCTGGTATATAAGAACCAAATGTGAAACAGAGTTTCATATTCAAGATATTAGAAATGAAAAGATTTTCGATTGGTTGTAGGACGAGCAATAATCCTTTGACAAAGGAGACCACCATGCTGTCAAAAACCTCTCGCTCGAGCTCTACTCAAGGATGTCCACTTGAGCTCCGGGGCAAAAGATTGACTCAGAGCGGATTTTTGGACAGAGATGACGAAAAAGATGGCTGCCAAAGCTTATGTAAGTTTTCTAATTCTTTATACGTATTATATTTTTGTCATTTTATATTACTGCAATTAAAATCGATCATTATATCGTATCAATAGGTAATTTTGTACATTAGTTACAAGTGCTACTTAGTTAAAGTTCAAGTGCTACTTAGTTGTGTCTCTCTCTCTCTCTATCTATCTCGCTATCAACGCTATAGTATTATTCCCGCAATACGGAATGGTCTGATACCGATACTCTGAGTATCAGACCATTCCTATGTGTATCGGTATTGCAATCACAATACTAATACTCGAGTATCGTATTGATACTCAAGTATCACATCTGATATTATACTACTCATTTCAGAGTAGCAGACGAGTACATTCTCTGATAGTTCTCTCATTTATTTGTCAATTACTGTATTTCATTTCTAGTTAGTTTTATGTGATTCTCTGATAGTTCTCTCATTCATTTTCAACCGCTTCCCCCTGTGAATATTGATTTTACCAGATGGCACCCATGACCCGACCAGCGGCACGTTGTTTGAGGGAAACACAGATTGCTGAGGTGGATCCTCCTACTGTTAAGGAGGAAGTGGCACCGGTAGCTAGTGAGACCGGGAGTTCCATTCATCCAGCCCCGGTAGCTAGTGAGACCGGGAGTTCTATTCATCCAGCACTTGCAATGGACTACATCTCTCCTGCCGCCGTCGATCCCACTTATTCGAGGTGGTTGCGTGATCGTATCACTGAGCGTTTGCGTGAGCTGCGTGGTTCTCATTAGCTATTAGTACTTATTTGTATTGGACTATTTGTATTGGGTTGTTTTTGTATTAGACTATTTGTATTGGACTACATATATGAATTAGTACTGTGTCAATCTCTAGATTGTATTGGATTGTTTTTGTATTAGACTATTCATTTTACTTGGATGCTAATTTACCGGTGGTGTTGTTCCACCGAAGGGGTCGGCGAACCCAGGGATAAAATATGCTTGTATATTGTATTTCAAATTAAACTGCAGGAAGAAAATGATTCTGTGGAGAAAACTGCATACTGTAATTTTTTTTCAAAACTTAGCGACGTTTATCGACGCTTTTCGACGGCACATAGTGTCGGTAGTCATCGCTAAACTGGCATTTATTTTCTTATTTACCCAGGATATACCGACGTATAGCGACAACACAAAATGTCGGTACTATATACCGACGTATAGCGACATAAAAATGTCGGTAAATTTCCCAGGGAATACCGACGTATAGCGACATCATAAATGTCGCTATTTTATCGACGAAACGACGGTAAACGTCGGTAGGTTACCGACGTATCTTTGCGTCGGTAAACATCGGTATTGGCGACGATCAGCGACATCTTTCCAAACAGCGACTAAGGTTTCCGCGACAAGAGGAAGACGTCGCTAAATACGTCGCTAAACTGGTTTAGCGACGTCTTTAAGCGTTTTAGCGACGCCTTTAGGCGTCGCTAAAATGACTTATTCTGGTAGTGAGTTCTCTCATCTTTTCAAAAACTCTAGTTTCTGCAAATGGCCCCCCAAAGCTCCACGTCCTGCTACTGCCAAGGGAAAAGGCAAGGACAAGAAGCCCGTTGAAGTCGACGCTGATGATCCCCAAGTCCCTGACACAACTCATCCTGACGTACGTAGAGAAGTCATCGATGAGTGGCCGCTATTGTCGAGGTCTCCAAAAACACATAGACACTTTGTGCATGGTTTAAGCGCATAGATGGACACCCATCTTGGAACATACGCTAACCACCCTACTGAAGAGCATGGGTGTGGCTCATCGAGCTATACCCTGGAGATGCACCTAAGCTTTACTTCGCTGAAGCGCATCGACTTAGGTCCGGAAGATGCACCAAAGCTTCATCTTGCTGACGCGCATGGACTTCGGTCCTAAAGATGCGCCAAGGCTTCATCTTGCTGACGTGCATAGACTTCGGTCATGGAGATGTGCTGAAGCTTTTTCATTACCAACGTGCATGGACTTTGGTCCTACAAATACGCTGAGGTATAACTCAGCTAACGCACATGGACTTCTGTCCCGATGATGCGCCGAGGCTTGGGCCTTCGCTGATGCGCATAACTTCAGGTGCACTGAGACCAGGCTTCATATAACTTTTTGTCTCTCATAAAAAAGATCATATTTTTGCTAACTTTTTTGCATTTTGTCTTTTTACAGTTTCTATGACTTTGCCTTGTCTTTTCTAGACGAGATTCTATTCAACTAATCGCTCTACCAGATGGGTCTGAACTTTAATGAAGAAGTGGTCAATCCGGCCAAGGTTGTGACTACGCTGGAGCAATCTCTGGAAAGGATTGCATTAATCAAGGACCAGCCCTTTACTTTTCTTCAAGCCATGATGAAGAGGGGCCCGATCCATGTTGCTGGAAGTGCCACTGAAACTTTCTTAAAGCCCCAATTTTTGTTTGGGGACATACTATCTTCTTATGAAGCAAAGCTCTTGAAGATCAAGAAAGATTGGTTCTTTGAGGCAAAGGGTCTTTGCATGTACGTACCGAAGACCTAGCGCCAGCTGTCGCTGACTGCCTTCACTTGCTTGGCCTCGAAGAGGCGAATCAAGTGGGAGCTTACCCCAACCCAGGGAGGGGCAGTTTCAAGGTCTTTCATGATAGACTCAAGTTCTAACCAGAAAGATGTTTCTACCTGCAAGCGAGGCTGGCCTTTTTTTGCTACAAGTTTTACGTCCTAGCAGCATATATAATGGCATGCCCAATAATATATTCACTTTCAGTGCTTCGACTTTCGCCAACCTTATGTTGGCAGCCAAGATCATGTATCCGAAAGGGAAATTTCGGGTTGAAGGTTTGTGTCATTACGTGCCTAAATGGGACAATCTGACCTTGTGGATCCTGACGAAGTACAAGGACGAGCTCAAGGATCTTGGTTTGGATTCTGCCATATGGGCTACCCTGGCTGGCGTGGAGCTGAATCGGCCTATGTTCTTGGCCCTCTTGGAGATCTCATAGCGGGATGTTTTATACGCCTGCAGGGGAGATGGGACTAGCACTTCCTTCGAAGTCTCGAAACTCCTTTGGGGGATTGAGCCATATGAAGAGTATCTTCCAAGAAATGAGGAGCTCTCCACTTTGGAAGAAAATAAATCGCAAATGATGGCTGTCTACAAGGAATTATTATACAACCATTATGTGAATCAGTGGAAAGACAAGTGTCACTCATCGTTCCCGATATACGTATTTTCCTTCTTGATTCTTGTATATGGCATATGGTATATTGTGCATGTGCACCATTTAAATTTTTTTTTTCTATTAGTTGTTGCATGTTGCCACAAATCATGTCATTAGTTAAAATGGTTAAGAGCATGCTTAAGATTAGGGTTTCCTTAAGCCAACCCAACACTACTATATATATTCTCTTCCTTTTCGCTCTCCTCATAACCCTTCATTTATTTCCTTCAAGTACCACCATTAGGAAAGTACACCTTGCACCAAACGGAAAGATTCTTAAAATTTTTATTTCTTGATTTTTTTTTCTTTGATGTGATTTGTCTATATTGTTCTTCTCATCATCCCCTACAAGTTTAGTACTTGGTATTTTCGATTTTGATAGCTAGTTTTGAGTAGATCTATGT
Organism: Iris pallida; assembly: GCA_029216955.1. NCBI lineage: Eukaryota > Viridiplantae > Streptophyta > Magnoliopsida > Asparagales > Iridaceae > Iris > Iris pallida. The sequence goes on along the minus strand of JANAVB010021796.1, from coordinate 16,279,879 downwards.
TCCAAAAACTAGGATTTGTGGGTTTTTATGGTTTTGATCTATTAAACTTACTTTTTTATGAACACTACTTGTTCCACGTTGTAGAGAATTTGATTTCATTCAGTTTTGACCTTTATTTTTTCCAATTTTGAGTCCTATAGCCCAAGTAATGGACATTGGAAGTTTCTAAAACTCCATGGCCAAAAGCTTTCTAGTAGGGACGACACCTCGCGCACCTTTTGTTCCGCGCACTTTGCACCTCGCGCACCTTTTGGTCTGCTCACCTTACACATCGTGAACCTTTTGGTCTACGCACCTTACACCTCTCGTACCTCGTACACCTTTTGGTCTGCGCACCTTGCACCTCGTGCACCTCGTGTACGTCGTGTACCTCATGCACCTCCTGTACCTCATGCACCTGATGCACCTCGTACACCTCGTGCACCTCGCGTATACCTCGTGCACCTCGCGCACCTTGCACCTCGCTTGTCACGTCCCAGTACCGGAATACTGAAGGTAATTAGGCCAGTTACACCGTATGAGGTATGTAAACGTCATACGACGATCGTGGCTGTCAAGAGACAAGGGTGCATGCTACAATCAAGTCTCCTATGGTCACACAGAGCATCTATGTCTCAAGCACTCAAAACAAGAAGCAATAAATAATGATCATATAAGACAAAGCAGTAAGGCGTCCCCGATGCTTCATCAAAATGAATCATGAGCCTAGCTATACAAAATGATGAGCTAGTGCCAAGAGTCATAGGTACATAACCGTAGTCAGCTGTAGTCTGATTTAATTATAATTATGTAAAAGGAAACTAATGTATAGAACAACCGGCTAAATACGTACTGGTGGCTAAATACAAAGTACAAAATAGAAGATATCAGAGCGGTGAGGAAGAAACCCACACATGGTCCCTGACGCCCATACTCCTGGTGTGCGCCATTGTTCGGGTAGAAGGCTGGATCCTCATGCGCTGCTACGAGATCTGGCCAAACAAAACCAGTGGGGTCAGGCCCCGAATAGCAAGTACCACAAGGGAGCACAAAAGTGTAGGATAAAACCCAAGCATAATAATAAATTGTAATAACAATAAAAAGCTTTTGGTCGTAACCTCGGTCCACAGCCAGTCACAGCATGATAACCCAACCCAACAACCAAACAAGGACATAGGTTGGACCACGCACCATGACAGTCCATGTCCCTCGGCTACTAGCGGAAGGCGCAAGGCACACACAAGTAATTTTACAAGCGGCCAAATCATTCCTACGGCTTTCTAGATTGGCAGAGTTATCCCCGCAATGCTAATTATAGGAATCCTCAGATCATGTCATTCCAGCAGGACTAGCCAATCTATTAAATATACAAACACGTAGCACATTGATTATGCAACGATCGCCCGCAAGGCTACCGCGCTAAAACATATAACACATAGGACATAAGAGTCGGATATAGTCATCTACAATAGGCAGATGAAACCATATCTGTGCAGCCAACCCAACACGTCAGGATGGGACCTGGGGCGGCTAGTATGGCACGATCTCGAAATTCTTTCCTCCCAATGCATCTACCAAATTTAGTTACCTAGTTAAACCTTAAGTTAATCTCAAAATTTCACAGGTCGTGGTCACATGCTCATTCCCCTAGATGTCGTACATTATATGAGTACCCTAAGAAAGGATCCGTACTGGCTCAAGGAGCCATACATAAGCATCCCTTCTTAGTGTAATACAATACGCAAACACACCACGTCATTACTACTGACCATTCACCATGTTCGTATTGGACACTTGGATGTACTAACGTATATCGCATAGGAACACTTAGCGCATTAGATAGCACTTTCGTGCTCATATAGGTTGTACCTCAGTACACATGTAGGATTTACTAGCACATGCATAGGTAGTCAGGTCGGGAATGAAGGTCAAGAACAGAAAAATATGCAAGAAAGGTCAAGAACATCCACAGAGGATTGAAACTATCAATCGCATATAAACTCCAGTTAGAACAAGACATGAAGATTCTTGAAGCCAAGACAAAGATCTATAATTTTTATGTTCTGTGTTTTATAATATTATAGCTACAAAACAGCTTAAACAGGCAAAAATATTAAATTCGGAGAATTTCAGCGCATGAGAATTCAGCGCATGAAAATTCCAGTGCCCGGGAATTCCAGCACATGAGAATTCCAGCACATGAGAATTCCAATGCATGAGAATCCCAATGCATGAAAATTCCAGCGCATGCACTACAACAAAAAACCCTTTTAATGACGCTCGACAAGGAGTTTTAATGACGGCTGATACATAAGCGTTATTAAGTTGAAAAATTCCTTTTTTCTATGACAGTTTGGGCTAATTCTGGGTTTTTATAACGTTTATAAAACAAAGCGTTATTAATAGTTTAGAGCGGTGACAAACTTGTAATATTTGTTAAGTTTATTTTTTGACAAAATCCCGCGCTTCAACAAATTTTTTTCTTTCCCTCTGGTTCTGGTCTTCTCCTTCTCCGATCCTTTCTTCTTCCTTCTCTCCCCCAACTCCAAAATCCCATAGATCCAAAACCCTAACTCTAGTTTAGCAACACCCTCCTCTCCTCCTCTTCTTCTCCTTCCTTTCCCCCAACTCCAAAACCCTAACCCTAGATCGGCTTCCTCTCGTCGGTCGTGGATCCGGAGTTTGTGGCTGCACCGGGGGTCCCTCTCCTCCGCCATGCCAAAAGTATGGAAGTCTCCCAAACCCTACAAAAAAATCACTCCTCTTCATCTCCGTCTCCTCCTCCCCCCTTCTCTAACCCCAATTCCAAAACCAGAACCCTAAAATATTGAACGAAGGAGAAGCACCCCCATTATTTCTTTCCTTCCCTCCTTCTCCTCCACTCCATCCATGCCAACGTACTCTCTATTTCTCCCTTTAAGAGAAACCCTTCTCCTCTGAAGAAAAACCCTTCTCGCTTCTCTATTTTTTTTGGCGGTAGAGGAGGGGCATCTCGACTATGGAGCGGTAAAGGAAGGCGGTGCCCCCTCTCGTCGAAGCGTTGGCCTCGAAAGGAACCCATATTCCTGAGTCCCTATTGGAGGAGGGACCCTCTGCCCGCCTACCCCACGTCCTCCGACAAGTTTCCCACAAGCTTTTCGTTCCATCTCCTTCCCCGTCATTAATCTATCGGTCAGTAGATGGACATCGCTGCAACACAATGGCCATGATTACTCAATTTCAACCCATCCACCATCTGTTCGTGGAATGCATCAGTGGAAACTGAATATTGAAATTGCAGGCTACGCACTTGGTCAGTACGCGGCATGCTCATCCTTGATCAAGATCGATCCCTGATGCTATGCAAATACATAGTGGTGGTTGACATCAAGGAGCCCGAGCCTGTGGGTGCGACATCAAGGGAAGTTGTTGTCAGGTTCGATTCTTGTTTCGTCGTTGACCAAATTATATTTTTCTATGGTCGATAAAACTTAGTGATATCGGAATCAAACTTCATGCATTATCCAAAATCAGGGATGCTAATGGAAATTTGTGTCCTGATGCCCGGATAGCTGATAGTTGTCATAGGATTTGTTTGAATGGAATTGATAGTGGATTGATCTAGTATAAGAATAGACTTTTGATTTGTCGAATACAAAATAATTTCTTATTCTGGACCCAGATTGGTGTTTGATTGTTGTAGTTAAGGTGTTTGATGTAACTGCATTAGAAGGTTACATTTTTATTATTGTTGTCCTCACTCCTCATTTTTTGTTTGCTAGTAATCCATTTATTGTTCCTACCAAATATATTGGTTGCTTCAGTATTCAATTTTTGGTACGGAAAAATTTTTATTATAGTCCATTATAGTTAAGGTGCTTTGTAGTTAATGTGCTTAGTATATACTGTGCTGAAGGTCTTATTTTATACCTTCCCATTTTAGTTTGATTAGCAACCTTTGTTTGTTTGCTGGGGTCATATTGGTTGCTATTGATATTGACTTTTTTGTATACAAAATAAATTCTTATTTTTGATCCAGAACCAATTGCCTTTCACTCCATACTAATTCTATTTGGTCCCCTTTCATTGGTGAGTCGGCTAGATTATGTTCTCAAATTTTTTATTACCGTGAAAACAAATAATTCGTTGGATTTTGTGTTTACCCTTACCTTGCTTTGCAGGTACGTTAATTTGATTGTGTGTCCCTATTTATATCTGCTTTTGTTGGATGCTTTGCTGGTATGTTGGCATGGACGGGGCCTCGCTGCCGACGAGGGGGTCCGACGAGTTCAAGCCCTTTATGCGCCGCCTTCCCGAGTTCAAGTTCTGGTAATTACTTACTACCCTCTTTTTTTGAGCTATATCGGTTGAAATCTGAAGATTTCTACCCTATATAACAACAACAAAACAATTGTCCAGCCTTTATCCCAAATGTTTGGGTTGTCTACATGAATCCTTCTCTTACATTCAACTCTATTTGGTAATCTACTTTGTAAAGGTAGCAGCAGTCAAACACTGAATACTAACAATGTGATATTTGTGTTACCAATGACTACTAGCACTGTGAGGTTAACACTCGGAACCTGTAACAGAGAGAATTCCATATACAGAGTAGTTAAGAATGGGAAGACATGAATGATCTTATCATTCAATGGAGTAATATTTTGATGGATTAATGGCTCTTTCTGGTACGGTTGTATACTATTAGTGCAATCAGGACAAGTCGATTGTGTATATGCCTTTGTTTCTTCTGTTAATTGCAATCAAAACTGTTTTAGTAGAAAGTGATGAGTTCCCATTCATTAGCAACTTGCTGTGGAGCTGGTGCCATTAATCTTGCACTTTTTGCTAACTGTAGAGAAAATTAACATTGTATTATATGATGTCTGAATTCATACTTTAGACTACCATTTTTTCTCGTCTTATATTCTCATTTATCCTTCAATTTCTTCTCTGTTTCTCTTCCTCGGCCAATGGCGAGGCACACAGTGCAGCCATTACTTGTCAGGGGAATTAGAATTAAGGAGAGGAGAGGAGAGGAGAGGAAAAAAAGGAAAAGGAAAAAGGAAAAGAAGAAGAACAAGAATTTTTTTGGCAATGATGATTTGGCTGCTCCTTCAGATGGCGAGGCAGCTCCATTACAGCCATTTGTTGGAAGAAGGGATGATGAGAGTGGGTGTCCACCTCCAATTGTGAGTGAGTAATTATGGACTGAAGCTGAATCTGAGCCTCTTCTCGCTAATTTATGTACCTCTTGGAGCTATTTATGTTGTCATTTTCTCTGCTTATGTTATCATTTTCAGGCCAATGAACTGAAGAGAGAAGATCTTAAAGGTTCAAAGGTAATTTCTTTACTATTTTTTCAGTTATAGTTGTTTTTATTAGTCATCTTTTATCATTACAGTAAATTTTTTCAGTTATAGCTATTTTTTTAAGTAAATTTTCCGTGCTAGGCTCCTGTTTTTATTAGTCATCTTTTATCATTTGTATGCTTGGAAAGAACTTAGTCCCATTCTGTGGAGATGCTATTCCTATTTGATGCTATTCCTATTTTAAGTGTGACATTCCAAATGCAATATGGTTGTAGGTCAAAGTCTGTGATATCTGTGGAGATGCTGGCCAAGAGGAGTTAGTTGCCATCTGTAGTAGATGTACTGATGGCACTGGTGAGGGTTCAGGCGAGAGTAAGGGATTGAGGCTCTCCCACGACTGCGCCGGCTGCAGCAGCACCAAGTCGTCGCTCAGCTGCGACACTACTTCTCTTTGGGACTCCCGATATCTTCAAGAGATGACAGAGAGAAGATCCATGGTCAGGATCTACATAAGTAAATATTTCTAATAATTTGGTTAGCAAAAGAGAGATTTATTCCTATTTTTTGGGTACATTCTGTATTTGGATATTCAATGTAATGAAGATGTTGATATGTACTCTATTTTGAGAAATGTAATAAAGATGGTGATATATAATGTTAATTTTTTGGAATGTAATATATACTGTGCAGTATAGAGCATTATAAATGTGCTAATTTGAATAGTATAAAGTGTTATAAATGTGCTGCATTGAGCCTGTACATATTATCTATTCATGACGTTTTAAAATTGTTCTGAATTGTGCACTATATATTAACTATTCATAACGCTTTTATAGAAACTATTCATGACGGTTATTTTATGACGCTTTTAAAAAACATTTATAACACCCGTTTTCATAACGGTTGCTGTGGAAAAAAAAGCGTCATGGTTCGTCATTAATGACGCTTTTTAGCCGTCATTAAAAGGTTTTTTTGTTGTAGTGATGGATAAAACTTACGTTGCGTCTTCAGTTCATGCGCATAGAGAACCTATGCGCATAATATGCACGGAGTCAAAAGGACGAGTTTTCGGGACTTCACAGCGCATGGCCTCCCGGGCGCATGAAAATTTTGGCGCATGGACAATCCCGGCGCATAGGGGTCGTCATCCCCAAACAACATGTTCAACCATAAAAGTTCCAAAAACTTACCATGGCCATAAGTTCTTCATCCGAACTCGAAAGCAAGCGAAATAAAAGCCAAAACTGCATGAAATCAAAATCTCTACAACATAGAACAATTAGTTTTAGAAAACATCCAAGTTTGATAGATCAAAACCACAAAAATCTATTAAACCCTTTTTTAGAAAATTAGATCTACACAAAAGTAGCCTTTAAAATAAAAAACACCAATAACTAAACTTGTAAAGAATAAAAAGATGAACAATCTAGACTAATAATATCAAAGAAATAACAAGAAATAAAAAATGCAAGTGGTCTCTCATTTGTGCAAGATGTACTTTCCTAAATGTTTCTTTGAGGAAGAAAATAGAAAGAGTGAATGAGGAGAGTGTGTGGAAGAGATTATATATAGGGGTTAGGTTGACTCAAGAAAACCCTAAGCTTAAGCATGCTCTTAACCATATGACTAATGACATATTAAATGACACATGATACAACTAATTAAATTAATTTAATAAAAATCCTAACCACAACACGGTCCAGAAATCTTATTATTGAAGCAGTGAGCCATGTCTACAACCAGATAAGGACAAAGGGTGTCAAACTAATCTACGACGAGATACTGTTCCATGCTATGGCCAGTTAGAAATACATGATACATGCAATCAAGATATAGGTGCCAGATACCACATACAAAAAAATCAAAAAATTATGTATTTCGGGAACGGGAATGACATCTCTACCCTCCTTAGAAAAATTTTGTCCTCGAAATTTTGATAGGGCTAGTCGAGCGCGCTCTCAGATCATAAAATACACTCAGGACGTATAGCAAGCATAATTATCAAACAACACATGGCACATGAACAGATTACGAAAGAAAGAATAATCAAGTAAAAGCACAAACAATAATCATACCCTAGAAGGAAAGTGATTGGAGACATATGAATAAAATATGCCTCCCGAGTCAGTTGAGTAGGAATTTGTCCACGCGGTCCTACGCTGACTCCTAAAATAGACAAGGGTAAACGCTTGAGATAAACCGGTACCAATGACTTAATCAAGAACGAGAATCTGCCCAGGACGTACTCTCGTAGTCGGGACACATGATGAACATCACGTATCACGTGATACGAGAGTAGATGAGTGAGACGAGAAAGTCGCCTTTACTCTTCGAATATAGAACTCAAGGAATTATAATGAGTAATACTCAAATATTACCCACAATCTGACCGCCTTCGGCCAACCTCTGCTCAAATACTCCCAATTCTACCTGCCTCTGATCCTGCCGAACCCCCTGTTGCTGCCTTCCATGGACCTGCTACTGCGGCCTCTGCAGTCCTGTCTGATGCTGTAATTATCGATACATCTGAGCCTGTATCAGTAATGGACGCTGGGCTAATGGCCATACTGCTAGTGTTGGCCCTTGATACGGTGCTACCTCCGGAGCTGGCAATGTTGAAAACTGTTGAGCTGGCCCTCCTGGCTTTTGTATCTGTAGGCACGTAGCTATACGATGGTCTGAACCTCCACACCTCAAGCACTGTCCATTCGCTGACCGACACACTTCCCGAGTGTGCCCTCCCTTACCACAATAAGTGCAACCTACTGGTGCCTCCTGACTTTGTTGGTGCCTCGGTTGCTGTTGTCGAACTGGTGCTGTCACAACTGTCATGACTGGTGCTGCATCACGAATACGGACGCCATGCACTGGTGCTGACATCCGATGTACTACTCCTCTTCCTCCCGCACTCTGCATATGAGACCTCTTTTGGCCTCTAATCCTTGCTGATAACCTTTGAATAGTAAGCTCGTGCCTCCGAGCCGCCATCAATACTGTATCGAATGTCTGGTAGTTGTGCCCCTCTACCAGCTGCATAATTTATAAATGAAGTCACTGCTGGAACCTCATAGCTCTCTCTGGCTCCGTCGCCACCAACGTCTGAGCAAACCTACTCAGTCTGCAGAACATTGCTGCATATCCATCTACTGTCTTACTAGCCTGCTTGAGGCTGATAAATCTCTGTTAGAGCTCATACCGAGCTACTATGCTAAAGTACTTGGCCTTGAACCTGGTACTGAAGCTATCCCAAGAAACATGATACCTCATTCCAACCTCTTCTGATGCCCACCAGTCGCGGGCGAGATCCTGAAGTAGCAGTCTGACCTGGTCAACCTTTTCTTCTACTGGAACCTTTGCTGCTGTCAATATGGCCTTAATATCCTGAAGCCAAGCATCCGCCGTAATGGCATCCTCCGTGCCGTCAAAGTACCTCGGGTTAAGTCGACAAAACCTCCCTGACACTCCCGAATTATTCCTGATACTCCTCTCAAGGGCTAACTGTAACCCCTGGTTCAGTAATACATTGTGTTCTTGCTGCTGGGTATGCTGTTGTTGTTGGGCTGCTACCTGACGCTGCTGAGTGGCCAGAAATCCTTGAATAACCTCTAGGAGAGCTGCAGCAACGAGTACTATCGCTGCTGCCGGTACCACCGATGGTGCAGGAGTCTCTGGTACCTGTTGTCCTACCGGCTCTGACAATACTTTCATTCGAATCTGCCTAGGGGAAGGTACTCCTCCCTGATGTTGCCCTGTCGAGCCATGCTCTGCTAGTTGTCCTTCCACATTGGCCTCGCCTGCTACTGAGAAAGAAGCACCCCTATAGGGAAAGATATAGGATATCAATTGACAAGAAAGATTCGAGGATGCAATTCAAGTTATTAATCAAGGCGAGGAAGAGAAGACGGAGCAAGAGATCAAAAGGAACAAGTTTTGATTGAGACTTCTTTAATCGCAACACCCCACAAGTCTAAAAAATAGACCTGCATGGACCACTAATAAAATCATGTCATACCTCAGTATCAGAATGCTGAGGGTAACTAGGCAAGCTACACCGTATGAGGTATGCAAATGTCATACGACAATCGTGGCTGTCAAGATACAAGGGGGTGCATGCTACAACCAAGTCTCCTATGGTGACATGGAGCATCTATGTTTCAATCACAAAAAATAAGAAACAGTAAATAATGATCATATAAGACAAAGCAGTAAGGCGTCCCCGACGCTTCATCAAAATGAATCATGAGCCTAGCTATACAAAATGATAAGCTAGTGCCGAGAGTTATAGGTACATAACCGTAGTCAGCTGTACTTTGATTTAATAATATTTATGTAAAAGAAAACTAATGTTCAGAACAGCCAGCTAAATAGGTGCCAGTGACTAAATGCCAAGTACAAAATAGAAGATATTAGAGCGGTAAGGAAGAAACCCACTCATAGTCCTTGGCGCACATGCTCCTGGTGTGCACCATTGTTCGGGTAGAAGGCTGGATCCTTAGGCACTGCTACGAGATCTGGCCAAACAAAACCAGCGGGGTCAGGCCCCGAATAGCAAGTACCACAAGGGAGCGCAAAAGTGTGAGATAAAACCCAAGCATAATAATATATTGTAATAACAATAAAAAGCTTCCGCTCGTAACCTCGGTCCACAGCCAGTCGCAGCACGGTAGCCCAAACCAACAACCAAATAAGGACATGGGTTGGACCACGCACCATGACAGTCCATGTCCCTCGGCTACTAGCGTAAGGCACAAGGCATATGTAAGTCATTTTACAAGTGGCCAAATCATTCCTATGCCTTTCTATATTGGTGGAGTTATCCTCGCAATGCTAGTTATAGGAATCCTCAGATCGTGTCGTTCCAGCAGAGCTAATAAATCCATTATTTATACAAACACGTAGCACATTGATTATGCACCGGTCCCCCATAAGGCTATCGTGCAAAAACATATAACACATAGCACATAAGAGTCGAATATAGTCATCTACCACAGGCGGATGAAAGTATATCCGTGGCAGCCAACCCAACACATCAGGACGGGACCTGAGCGGCTAGTATGGCACGATCTCGAGATTCTTCCCTCCTAATCTATCTACCAAATTTAGTTACCTAGTTAAACCCTTTCTCATTCCTCTAGTTGTCGTACATTGTATGAGTACCCAAGAAAGGATCCATACTGGCTCAAGGAGTCATACATAAGGATCCTTTCTTAGGGTAATGCAATACGCAAACACACCACGTCATTGCTACCGACCATTCACCATGTTCGTGCTGGACACTTGGATGTACTAACATATATCGCGTAGGAACACTTAGCGCATTGGATAGCACTTCGGTGCTCACATAGGTTGTACCTTAGTACACGTGTAGGATTTACTAGCACATGCATAGGAAGTCAGGTTGGTGTAGAAATATGAAAAATATGGAGTTCATGCAGATGACAAATTGCCGCATAGGTACTTCGGGCCAATCAGGTCCGCATGAAGGAAAGTCGCATAACTGTTCAAAGACATATGCGGCCCATCGACGAACAGCTATAGAAGGAAAATATACGACCAAAGAGGAGCAGTTCGACAGATAAAGCTGACAAGTCCTGGCAAAATACGACAGTTCTGACACTTCAACAAGAAAGATAAGACGTGAGACGTCGCCCAAAAGCAGGGTTCGTACGCCTCCATGTGGCCAAAAGAGCGTCATCCAAGCCGCATGAACCTCATGCGGTCCAGCTTATGCGGCCCCAAAGTTTCCAAACTTCATGTAACTGTGATCCGAGCCGCATGAGTCTCATGCGACCCCACATGATCGAAGACTGAGAATACCATATGCAACGGACACGTGGCAATCTGACCAATTCCTTACCTACCCAGATTTGCTGCAACAAAATCCCAACAAACCGACAGATGACAGCCCAAGAACGGGTCTTCGCGTGCTAATCAGCCACGTGGCCGCAAGCCGTCTATGCGGCTCAAAATTAATCCTATTATAAATAGCAGTGTGCCACACCCCGGCAAAAGACTGCCAACCTTCAAGAAAAAAGTAATATCTTCACGAGCTAGAGACTGGATCAGATAGTCCACGGAGTAAGGCAGAGTTGATAGTATTTTCCCGAGCCTCCACCGTCACCCCCAGAATCAAAACTAAACAATTTTACTTAGATTGTTTCTTAGGCTTTCTTTATAGGACCTTCTTTGTACAAGCGAGTTTGCAATCAATTCCAGTGTTCTATAATATCTGTTGTTGATTTTTATAGCAAATAAGATGGCAAATCTGCTGGAGACATCATTTTCTTCCGATGAGAAGTTGGTGACGCAATCTGACGCATCCAAGCTCGACTCTACACAGCAGATGCTTGTGGTCCGCTTCGACCAACAAGCCTTCAAAGAATTGCTCTCTGAAGGAAGCGCCAGCCCGTCTCAGAAGCGAGCCAATCCGAAGAGGACTCGCAAGGTGTCGGTGCCCAAAACTGTTGCCCCCGACCAAGTTCTCGAAGAAGCTCCTTTTGTAGTCCAAGACGGTGACCAGAACTCTCATGTGGCTCTGTTTCCAACCGTAGAGGACCCCACTGTTTCCAAATCTAGCAGAGAAAAACACTACGATGCTGAGTTTTGGAAGATACAAGAGAATTCCATATGGACAAAGAGGAGGCTGTAGAGAGCAGATAGGCAGTCTGCCTATACAACAGCCAACTCTGGCCGCAGACAGACAACTCAAGCGGCAGCCAACTCTCGCCGTAGGAAGATGATCCATGCGGCAACCAGCTCTAACCGCAAGAAGATGGGCCATGCGAGGACCAATCCTGCCCACAGACAGGACGTCTCATACGGCCCTGTCAGAAGCTCTATGTTCGACCACCTCTCATGCAGGCCCAATGTTATACGGCCCACCGAGGATGCAGAATGTATCAATCTGGACTCTTTTTACTACGCGCCTTTAGGCGCTAAGTCAAAAAAGTCTAGGGAAGTGCGGGCTCAACCAGCCCAGTCAACTGTTCAAGTTGCTGGCTATCCGTGGGCCCCGTTAACTATTACACGGGCTCCTAACGGAAAGTTGTACAGAACCACCCGCGTCCAGTCCCCCAGGGCAAACAGACAGGGTGGGTCTTTAAATTCTCCCTCTAAAGATCCAGAGCAAGTGCTTTTGCTAGCCACGGATCAGGGAGCAAACATGATGTCTAAGCACTCGAGCGCTCTGGACACCCGAGTTCACAAGTTTGGTGCAAAGGCAGAGTAACATCCTATCGACTTACGTGAGTAATTACTCACAAGCACAAGACGAGAGTGTCAGCATGCAATGAGTCCCTCTCAGGGCGTCGTTGCACCCAAGTCATCATCAACTGCTGCTGGAACAAATCATCAGCGCCTGAAGATCGGCAGTCAGTTTTCCAGCGACTGCAGCAGCCAACACCTATCCGACAGGTATAAAATCCAGGGGATGAAGAGTTTCCTTTCGCCTCCTATAATTCAACTCAAAAGGATCGCCCTGGCAAGGGAGGAAAGAAGGCATGCTCTTCCAGCCCGGCCATCTCGTCTAGTATTGCAAGAAGACCCTCATCTGGGGGGTTTCTGTCAACCACATGAGGAGTCTATCTAGGCAATCGATCGAAAAAGAGGCTTTTTGCACCCGGGGGTGCACCTTTGACCTCCTTGAGAGTAGATGAAGCTGGGGGTAGCAGCCCTCTCAATGTATGCGACAACCCGGTTTACCAAGAGCACACGCAGGGGGCAGAGATCCTCCAGAACTCTGCAACAGAATCAGATTTCCCTGAGGGCCACTTTCCTCGCCAAGACGATGCGGCTTCCTGTACAGGGGTAGCACCCCTTCTGAGTCTGACGAAGATAATATTTTGATATTTTCTGATGATTTCTCTATACAAGGGTACGGCACCGAGAGTACCTCTGCCACAATCTCTTCCACCTCTACCTAAGTGAGGACAGACTTTATGACTGACGACGATCATGAAGCGCCTTCCGACCAAAAACGGCTAGAAGTGCTCGAAGCCATGCTCATGTCTTTAGTCAAGTCGGTGGACGAGATCAAAGCCGTCTTGCCAGCTCAACCAGCAAGGATGCCCGGACAAACAAGCTTGGGACCCGTAGTCAACACGAACTCCAACACGACCGCCCCTCCTTTGGGTGATGATCCTATAGCACCATCCGTTCCTTCAGCTGCAGATGAAGCCAAGGAGGCTAGGAGGGAAGTCCAGGAGCTCCGAGCGATGTTCAATGCCCGAGACTCCTCTCGGGATCTCAGAATACGACAGCCATATCCCGTCGCATGGAGGGACGTACCTTTTCTACCACGGTACAAGCCGTTCCATATCGATTCTTACGATGGGAAGACCTCTGCTAGTCGATACATGACATACTTTGAAGTCACTACCGACCACCTGCCGCATAGTGACGCCATCCTCACGCGATTATTCATCGGAGCATTGGAGGGGATCGCGTTCGACTGGTACCGCAACCTTTTCGACAACTGTATCCATTCTTTTGACGGCTTCAAGCACATGTTCCTGGAGAGATTCTACGAAGTGGGGCATGATGTCATGATGTCATCTCCCATGGACGTTGTTCACGGAGAGAGGGAACTGACGAGGAACTATATCGAGCAGTTTTGCCAAACCACAATGAGATTGCCTCAGGGCAATCCCGAGAGCTCCCTAATTGAAATCTGCCAGAAGAAGCTGCTCCCTGCAATTAGCCTCTGGATCAGAGACGATCAATTTAGAGATTGGACGACTTTCATCATAAGTGCACCAATGCGGAGGCAAAATTGAAGAAGGCTCGCCAGTTGGGATTACACATCCCAGACGGAGAAGATAAGGACAGACGTCATGGTCCCACCTCCAGTAACAACAACAGTGGCGCCACTACCAACCGGGACAATAAGGGGAAATAGGCCATGGTCACTGATACGACTCAGAAGCCCGAACAAAAACAGACGGAAGGTCAGTGGCCCAAGATCAATTACTCGTTGGAAGATAGTCATGTCAAACCTATCTTCGATATGCTCTTAAAAGGGGATAGGATCCAGCTCCCGCCACCAAGGTGCGATCCCGGAGCAGCAGAAATGGAGGACCCAAAGTACTGTCACCTCCACCGCTATGTCCATCACGCCACCCAGGATTGCTTCCAATTGAAGCGGTACATCCAGAGTCTTATCGACTCTAAAGCTCTGTCGATAGACTTTGAAGAGGTTACTGTGGCGGCAAACATGGTATCTATTCAGTTCGACAACTTCCCTCCAACAAGCACTCCAGACGGGCTAATACCTGTTTCCCGGGCAACGATGGAGGTTACTAATCTTTCACCCGCCCTGAGCCAGACATCTGGATTGGTACCCCTCACTACATCACGAGGAGAGATCATGTGGGTGCATCCAGACTTGGTGCCCGAAGTTACCCAGGGGGTGTCATCTCCTACCAACAAGAAGAAGGGCAGGAAGTCTAGAGCCTGCCATACAATTTCTGCTAAAGTTAAAGAAGCTGCAGATGTTGTTACCCAGTCTGGAGCACAAGTCCAGCCCGCACGGGATAGTCCAGCCAAAGATCCTCAGCTAGCAACGTTGCCATCCTCCGATGTTCCAAGGCCATCTCAGCCTCCGCTGGCTGATAAGTCCAAGACAAGGGAGACCCGCTTCGACAGGCCACTTACAACTTCGACATATTAGCATAATTGGCTAATACGCCAGCAAAGTTGTTGCTATACGAGCTCTTAAGGCTCTCCAAGGATCTTCGTGTCGCATTAAGCGAAGCACTCCAGAATGCTGATGTGTCACGCCCCAGAACCAAAATACTGGAGAGCGGGGGCGGACATAGCCAGCTACGTATAATAAAATGGAATCCATCTCACTATACGGTTACGGCTGTCTAGAAATATGAGGGTTTATCTACAAGCCATCAGTCTCTTAAGGTCATAAATTATCCTATTGTCTCAATCTCAACCAACTAATAATAATTACAAGATATCAGATCACCAAATATACAATTGTAAGGCGTCCCAAACATTACATATCCAAATGATCATGAAACTAGTCGTACAAAATGTAAGGACTAGCAAGAGTTAAGTCATACATGATCAACCCCGAGTTGCCAATCATGTTTACAGTCCGTAGGCAGACAGAAAGTAAAGTGCATCGAGCTAACAGGTGCTCGTCGGCTAAATGCCTCAAAAGAATAATGTACAATTACAGTAGGAGAACAAAAGAAACCCACTCGTTGCCCGGGTTCCGTCTGGTGTTCACCATCGGGCTGGGAAGTAGGTAGATCCTTCGCTGTTGCTCCGGTATCTGGCCATACAAAACCAGCTGGGTCAGACCCCAGAAAGAGCAAGTGCCACAAAGGAGGCCACGAAATAAGAACAAAAGCCAGCATATCAGAACATAAAAAAGAAATAATTACATAATGAAGACAATTATTAAGGAGAAACCAGGCAGGTGATATACGATGAGATAACCATGGGACTATTCAGATAACCAGGTTACAACCCGTAAACCAAACACGGACCGGGGTTGTAACCCTTCGTCTGAACGGAACTTGGTTTTTCCCACCATTTATCGGCAAGATAAAATACAAGAAATCAGGACCTGTAATTAATCATGATTAAGGTAAAGCACGAGTAATCATGTCATGTCATGACTTTGTACAGGATCAGGACAGGACAAACGGGACTAGACTCCATCCAATCAATCACGGCCAAGCAAGTACTACGGCTTACTACTTTAACTAACTAGGGTTATCACATGGCCTAATTACTAGCAAGATGCAATGAGATTTTCAAGTCCGGTTATCTGTTTGTTACTACCTGAGTGATCCCAGCAAGAAAAGGAAAAGATAGCAAGATATAGCAGACACACTGTAGTAAGATACATGTGTCCTAAGGTACCACACTCGACGGCGGGCTGGAAGTGCGCTCATCTCGACGGATAGCAACAAATCCCATGTATATATATAAGGCCGGGACCAAAGGGGCAACAGGTAACTGGGGAATTCTCTATGAACTATTTGATCCATCTAGTCATTAACCTAGCCAGATTCAGTATGAATCCCTGGCCGTGGGAAACCAGGGATTCATGTCCTAGACATGATACGAGACAAGACTGGTGGATTTAACAAGCAAGCAAGAAAGAACTACCCACGGTATCAAGGCAGGTCAAATTAAGTTATCAAGATAAATCATGTCAGGGTACTTGTCAGGAGTGCGCCTCGACGGGCCACTATCATGTCAGGTTGGTCATGTCAGGAGTGCACCACTACGGGTCACTGTCGTGTTATGCTAGTTCCTTGTCATACCATGTCGTGTACAATAGTCATTCCAAACATATTAAGTAAAATCAAGTTCATGACAAAAGGTGTAAGGATATAAAATGGGCGTAAAATGTCTAATAAAATATCAATAAACAGGGCTATAGAAGAGCCAAGCTTAAAGAAATAAAACCAAAATTCCAAGGGCCAAGGGTTAAGCAAGGGGGTCAAGGGCAGCGTACGCACAAAAGCACGCACGCAGGGGAGCAGCGTACGTAAAAGTCACGCACGCAGGAGAGCAGCGTACGTAGAAGTCAGCACGCAAGGCTCGCTCAAGTCTGCGTACCAAGGCACACTCAAGTCTGCGTACCAAGGCACGCTCAGGGCAGCGTATGTAGAAGTCACGCACGCAAAAGGGCAGCGTACGTGAAAAGTCACGCACGCAAGGCTCGCTCAAGTCTGCGTACCAAGGCACACTCAAGTCTGCGTACCAAGGCACGCTCAGGGCAGCGTACGTAAAAGTCACGCACGCAAGAGAGCTGCGTACGTAGAAGTCACGCACGCTCAAGGGGAGCAGCGTAGGTGAAAAGTCACGCTCGCTACAGAGAGCAGCGTAGGTGAAAAGTCACGCACGCTCAAGGGAGCTGCGTATGTGAAAAGTCACGCATGATCAAGGGAGCTGCGTACGTGAAAAGTCACGCACGCTCAAGGAGTCACGCTTCCAACAGGAAGTGTACTCAAGTCTGCGTACGCAGTGCTAAAGAGCGCGCGTAGCTCAGGGTGTGTAAGCTAAACAGCTCTGCACATACTGCTCACTGTCTTCTCCAGACAGCAAGAACACCATGGCTGAACCCAAAGCTTCGAAAGCTCACAACTTGGCCATCCGAACTCCAAATCCGGATTTCTAAAGCTCCAACTTGGGTGAAACTGAATGCTCTTCCACATGGAAACATCAAAACTCATAGAAAACCAACTAAAATAGATCAAAACATGCAAAAATCTAAAATTAGAAAGATTTAGATCTAGAACAATGGAGACTCCAAATCACAAAATGCCAAGAACTAATGTTGATCACCATGTCCTAATCTAGCAAAGGGACAAATAAAAGAGGGTTCTCATGTAGTGGCAAGATGCACTTGCCTAGGGTTGGGAGAGTTATGGAGGAAGGAGAAGAAGAAGAAGAAGAAAATTAATGGTGGTAGTAATGAAGAGAGAGAGTGGTAGGTGGGGAATATAAGAGGGTGGGTTGTGGTGTGTTGAGGGTGGAGCATAGGCTAAGGTGATCCAATACCTATTAAACCCAACCAAACCAATCCAAACCAATTAAAACCGAGCCATGACAAAACCCAAAATACGAGAAATACCGAAATTTCATAAGTTGAGAAAAATAAAAATACCTGCCAAAATTCAGATACGAGTATAAATACGAAATATAGGAAAAATACGAAAAATGTGGGTGACAACTCTACCCACCTTAAAAGAATTCCGTCCTCGGAATTTAATCAAGGAGCTAGAGATTGTCACGGCAAGCTACACTATGCTCCAACAATTACGCTAAGCAATTCAATCATACAATCATACATGCAATCAAGGAATGAAGAGCGCAAGGCATAATGAAGACATTATACCTCACGAGTCAAACAAGTAGGGATAACGTGATAGGATATTATCCGCACACTCCCACGTTTGACTCTCCCAAGGAGCGATGAACTCAAGCAACATGAACTAAACTGATAGTCTTGCGCTTGAGGTCTCTCTCTTTAGTCAAACAGGGACACGGGCCTTTCCTCATACGAAAAGGTTAAAGGCAATTGGTACCAACCTTTTCGAATGATCTAGGAAATGGCTCGGGCCCGGGATATACCGTTGTAATTAGGATACATGAAACATGACATGTGTCCCGTATAACGACGGTGGAAAGCAAGACAATGGGACACAGATACCTCTCTGCCGATTCTGGATCTGGGCCTGGGCCAGGGCGAACTGCTGAGGCCTCTGCTGCTGAAAGGCCTGGGCCTGAGTTGGCAATGGACCCAGGAACGAGAACTGCTATGGTTGGTGAACTGGAGCTGGTTCTGGTGCTGGTGCTTGTCCCATAACCGAGGGACTAGTTACTGTCGATGATAATCTGTTTCTGAATGGATAAGATCCCATCATGTGGTCCGACGAACCACAAACCAAGCACAATCCCTGTGCTCTGCGGCACTCAGTAACAACATGCCCCGGCTTTCCACAATGAGTGCAGCCCATTACGGAGGACTGCTTCTACTTCTGCTGTTGCGGGTACGTCGGGGTTGAATGCTGAACCGACGTAACCGAATCCGTCCTTTGGGGAACTCCAATAGTCAAGGCCCTAGCTGCCGGGGCTGGTGCTGAAGACTGGGTCATCTGGCCGTGAGACCGCTTCCGACCTCCGGTCCTGTCCGCTATCCTTCGGGAAGTGTACTCATGCCTCCTCGCTGCTCGCAAGACGGTATCAAAAGTTCTGTGCTCGAACTGCTCTACTGCCAATATGATCTCCAAGTGGAGCCCCTGCTGAAATCGCTGTGCTCTGTCTAGCTCGGTTGCCACCAAGGTGGGAGCAAACCGACTCAACCTTGAAAACTCGGCCGTATATCCGTCGACCGTCCTGCTCATCTGCCTGAGATTACTAAACCTGGTCTGTAGGTCATATCTAGCCACTGCGTCGAAGTACTTGGTCTGGAACATATCACTGAATACCGCCCATATGACAAGCGTACCCAAACTCGTTGCTTGTATAGCCCACCAGCTACGGGCTAGATCTAGTAACTGCAGGCGCATCACCGCCACCTTCTCTGCTTCAGGTGTCCGGGCTGCCTCCAAGATAACTTCAATGTCCTGTAGCTAGGCATCGGCAGCAATAGCATCCTCGGTGCCGTCGAAGAATGGAGGGTTCAGGCGCTTGAAGTTGTTGACCGCACTATTCCCTCGAGGACCGCTTCTGTTCAGAACATCTTGTACTGCCTGGTGCAATGCATCACCTCGGCGATCTTGAGAAGCTAACAATAATCTGATGAGACCTTCCAAAGTGCCATCATCAGGCTCTACTGGCTGGACTGGCTGAATTGGGGGCACTGGTTCTCCAGAAGGCATGGCTCGAGAGGCGGCTGCTGAGGACTGATCTTGATCTTCTTGCTGTTGCTGGGCTGCCGGCTGAGCTCCTTCTGGCTGATCAACAGGAACGATGTCACTGAAGCAATGACATCAGGGATATTAAGGAAGGACCAGGATAGAACAATGATGCAAGCATATTATCAAGTCAGTGATCCAAGGAGATAAGAAGATACGAGTGGAGATCAAAGGCGAGTACAGATTGAGACATCTATCCGATAAACTCTCACATTTCTTGATTGGCAAGACCTGTATGGGCCACCACTTAAACCATGTCACGCCCCAGAACCAAAATACTGGAGAGCGGGGGCGGACATAGCCAGCTACGTATAATAAAATGGAATCCATCTCACTATACGGTCACGGCTGTCTAGAAATATGAGGGTTTATCTACAAGCCATCAGTCTCTTAAGGTCATAAATTATCCTATTGTTTCAATCTCAACCAACTAATAATAATTACAAGATATCAGATCACCAAATATACAATTGTAAGGCGTCCCAAACATTACATATCCAAATGATCATGAAACTAGTCGTACAAAATATAAGGACTAGCAAGAGTTAAGTCATACATGATCAACCTCGAGTTGCCAATCATGTTTACAGTCCGTAGGCAGACAGAAAGTAAAGTGCATCGAGCTAACAGGTGCTCGTCGGCTAAATGCCTCAAAAGAATAATGTACAATTAAAGTAGGAGAACAAAAGAAACCCACTCGTTGCCCGGGATCCGTCTAGTATTCACCATCGGGCTGGGAAGCAGGTAGATCCTTCACTGCTGCTCCGGTATCTGGTCATACAAAACCAGCTGGGTCAGACCCCAGAAAGAGCAAGTGCCACAAAGGAGGCCACGAAATAAGAACAAAAGCCAGCATATCAGAACATAAAAAAATTACATAATGAAGACAATTATTAAGGAGAAACCAGGCAGGTGATATACGATGAGATAACCATAGGACTATTCAGATAACCAGGTTACAACCCGTAAACCAAACAAGGACCGGGGTTGTAACCCTTCGTCTGAACGGAACTTGGTTTCTCCCACCATTTATCAGCAAGATAAAATACAAGAAATCAGGACCTGTAATTAATCATGATTAAGGCAAAGCACGAGTAATCATGTCATGTCATGACCTTGTACAGGATCAGGACAGGACAAGCGGGACTAGACTCCATCCAATCAATCACGGCCAAGCAAGTACTACGGCTTACTACTTTAACTAACTAGGGTTATCACATGGCCTAAGTACTAGCAAGATGCAATGAGATTTCCAAGTCCGGTTACCTGTTTGTTACTACCTGAGTGATCCCAACAAAAAAAAGGAAAAGATAGCAAGATATAGCAGACACACTGTAGTAAGATACATGTGTCCTAAGGTACCACACTCGACGGCGGGCTGGAAGTGCGCTCATCTCGACGGATAGCAACAAATCCCACGTTTATATATATAAGGCCGGGACCAAAGGGGCAACAGGTAACTGGGGAATTCTCCATGAACTATTTGATCCATCTAGTCATTAACCTAGCCAGATTCAGTATGAATCCCTGGCCGTAGGAAACCAGGGATTCATGTCCTAGACATGATGCGAGACAAGACTGGTGGATTTAACAAACAAGCAAGAAAGAACTACCCACGGTGTCAAGGCAGGTCAAATTAAGTTATCAAGATAAATCATGTCAGGGTACTTGTCAGGAGTGCGCCTCGACGGGCCACTATCATGTCAGGTTGGTCATGTCAGGAGTGCACCACTACGGGTCACTGTCGTGTTATGCTAGTTCCTTGTCATACCATGCCGTGTACAATAGTTATTTCAAACATATTAAGTAAAATCAAGTTCATGGCAAAATGTGTAAGGATATAAAATGGGCGTAAAATGTCTAATAAAATATCAATAAACAGGGCTATAGAAGAGCCAAGCTTAAAGAAATAAAACCAAAACTCCAAGGACCAAGGGTTAAGCAAGGGGGTCAAGGGCAGCGTACGCACAAAAGTACGCACGCAGGGGAGCAGTGTACGTAAAAGTCACGCACGCAGGAGAGCAGCATACGTAGAAGTCACGCACGCAAGGCTCGCTCAAGTCTGCGTACCAAGGCACACTCAAGTCTGCGTACCAAGGCACGCTCAGGGCAGCGTACGTAGAAGTCACGTACGCAAGAGAGCAGCATACGTGAAAAGTCATGCACGCAAGGCTCGCTCAAGTCTGCGTACCAAGGCACACTCACGTCTGCGTACCAAGGCACGCTCAGGGCAGCGTACGTAAAAGTCACGCACGCAAGAGAGCTGCGTACGTAGAAGTCACGCACGCTCAAGGGGAGCAGCATAGGTAAAAAGTTATGCTTGCTACAGAGAGCAGCGTAGGTAAAAAGTCACGCACGCTCAAGGGAGCTGCGTACGTGAAAAGTCACGCACGCTCAAGGGAGCTGCGTACGTGAAAAGTCACGCACGCTCAAGGAGTCACGCTTCCAACAGGAAGTGTACTCAAGTCTGCGTACGCAGCGCTAAAGAGCGCGCGTAGCTCAGGGTGCGTAGGCTAAACAGCTCTGCACACACTGCTCACTGTCTTCTCCAGACAGCAAGAACACCATGGCTGAACCTAAAGCTTCGAAAGCTCACAACTTGGCCATCCGAACTCCAAATCCGGATTTCCGTAGCTCCAACTTGGGTGAAACTGAATGCTCTTCCATATGGAAACATCAAAACTCATAGAAAACCAACTAAAATAGATCAAAATATAAAAAAATCCGAAATTAGGAAGACTTAGATCTAGAACAATGGAGACTCCAAATCATAAAATGCCAAGAACTAATGTTGATCACCATGTCCTAATCTAGCAAAGGGACAAATAAAAGAGGGTTCTCATGTAGTGGCAAGATGCACTTGCCTAGGGTTGGGAGAGTTGTGGAGGAAGGAGAAGAAGAAGAAGAAGAAAATTAATGGTGGTGGTAATGAAGAGAGAGTGGTAGGTGGGGAATATAAGAGGGTGGGTTGTGGTGTGTTGAGGGTGGAGCATAGGCTAAGGTGATCCAATACCTATTAAACCCAACCAAACCAATCCAAACCAATTAAAACCGAGCCATGACAAAACCCAAAATACGAGAAATACCGAAATTTTACAAGTTGAGAAAAATAAAAATACCTGCCAAAATTCAGATACGAGTATAAATACGAAATATGGGAATAATACGGAAAATGAGGGTGACATGATGCCTACTTAGCTCAGGTCAAGCCTCTAGGGAAGACCCGCCAGCAGATCTACAGGGCAATGATAGCACAAATGCAACGCCCAACATCATATTTACTCCGTAGGACATGTTGATTAAGACCAACTTGCATGATCGCCCCTTGTACTACACTGGATACATAGGCGACATCAAGGTGGATAGGATGTATATCGACCCGGGCTCGTCAATAAGCATCATCCCAAAAAGCCTGCTCCAACTTCTTGGTATCCCTATGCATCGGCTACGGCGACCAACACTGCCATTAGCGGTTTTAATTCAAAAAAAAGCTATCCCCTAGGGAAGATCCGGTTGAAGCGCCTGATTGGTGACCTGAGGACAGAAGTTACCTGCTATGTCATAGATGCAGACACCTCCTACAACATCCTCCTGGGACATCCGTGGATACATGACTATATGATCGTACCATTTACCCTTCACCAGTATTTGAAATATGTCAGTAAGCACGGTTTCGTGAAGGCCGAATTCGCCGACATTGATCCCTTCAAAGGGGTTGAATCTTATTACTCTTCGGAGGCTTGTCTATATGACGAATCCTGGAAACATATAATGGACGAGCCGGAGGCCATCACAGGGCCAGAAGAACCCTTGAGAATCCGTCTCCAAGCCCGTAAACCGGGCAGGGCCGCACCCCATGTCGTAACCTTACATAAAAAGGTGCTCGGTTCTTCTGTCACACCTGCGCAGTCGGAACCAATGGTCATCCGTCTCCCGAGATCCAGCCAAGAGCCAAAACCTGTTTTAGGACCAATGGTGATCCGGCTGCCAAGGTCCAATCAAAGGCAACAGGAAGATGCGAAGCCCTCGGTAACACCGATGGTAATCCGATTGACAAAATCTACTCCAAGGCGACTAGAAGATACAAAATCCCTTGCCGAACCGATGGTCATCCGTCTTTCCAAGACGAGCCAGCAGCCAAGTGTGGATGCAACACTCCCAAGCAGGTCAATGCCCCAAGCAGAACCCTTGGTGGTCAAGTTACCTAAGATAGCGGCCCAAACTCTAAGCTCGCAGGGGGTAGCCAAGGAAGACGGAGAACTCGCCAAATATGTGGTTATACAGGCGGATAGCCCCTCTCCTGATGATATAATCCCGATGGACAAAATTCCTTATTTTATCAGTAAAAGGCTACCGTTAGACTATTCTGAGTATGACAAGCCTAATCTAACGTATACCGCACAGGACAGTCTAGATGTTAGCCTGCACACACAGGTGACAACTGTCCATACCCCAAATCGACTTGCTCCCATAAAAGGCGCTTACTTCCCAGTCTCAGACAGAAGAGGATGGGATCACACAATCATCTTTGGCCAAAAAGAAGGCCCTCAATCTTTCACGCCACAAGAGTCCAACCTCGGACCCGAAACTGGAAGACTACCGCTCTACTTATATAGTCCTCAAGCCAAGTACTTCATGTAAAAACAGGGGTATGACATGGAGGCTACTCTGGGTCTAAATTATGGCAGTGGTCGACGATTGCTTCTACAGCTGCCGGCACCGGTAGGAAAGCCTCAAGATCATTATCACAAATCTAGACGTGGCCTCGGGTATGTTACTCCACCTCCAACGCCCGAAAGTTCTGACGAAGAATACGCGTGGCACTCCCATTCGTCCGAGTAACCCATTTACGACTCTGATAGCAATATTAAGGATATATTCAGACAAACATTATCTACCAAATGACATCCGCTGATGTCGAAGAAGAAGACGAAGACCTACTTGAACCTCTTGAGTTGGAGTCGTGGGTCCAGCAACTAAATGTACAATAGGAGAAACGTTTCGAACTTCGTGATCCTCCCACTGATTATGAGGTTATGAAAATTAACCTCGGCAATGAATCCTCTCCAAAGTCAATCTTCGTCAGTAAAAGTATGACAGACGACGAGCGGGATTCGTTGTTACAACTCGTCAGAGTATACATCGACGTCTTTTCCTGGAGCTATGAAGACATGCCAGGGCTGAACCCCGAGATTTCACTCCATAAGCTCAACATCTATCCGGACGCAAAACCAGTCAAGCAGCAGCAGTGATAATTTCGTCCAAACATCATGAATTCCATAGAGACGGAAGTAAACAAGCTTATAGCCAGCGGTTTCATCCAAGAAGAGCAGCACCCACACTGGATAGCCAATGTGGTGCCAGTCATCAAAAAGAATAGGAAAATCCAAATCTGTGTCGATTTATGTAATCTCAATACGGCATGCCCTAAGGATGAATTTCCTCTTCCGATCACCGATATAATGATCGATAATATGTGCAGCTTCGAGCACATGTCCTTTATGGATAGCTTTTCGGGATACAATCAAATCAAGATGGCTCCCGATGATGAGAAGCATACATCATTCCGAACGTCGATCGCCATATATTGTTATACGGTCGTGCCCTTTGGACTAAAGAACGCTGGTACAACATATCAACTAGCTATGAGTGTCATCTTCAGAGATCATTTGTGCAAGACGGTGGAGTGTTACGTAGACGACATCATCGTCAAGAGCCGCTCCAAAAATGATCATTTATATGACTTGAGAATAGTGTTCGACCTCATGCGGGCACACAACCTGAAGATGAATCCCACCAAGTCTTTTTTAGGGGTGTCCAGCGGAATGTTCTTGGGCTTTGTCATTACTTTCTGGGGCATTCACATAGATTCCGATAAAACAAAAGCAATCCTGGAGATGAACCCACCATTGAACCTTTGCGAACTCTGCGACCTTCAGGGAAGACTAGCCTATATCAGGAGGTTTATATCTAACCTCACAGGGAGATGCCAACCCTTCACTCAACTCATGAGAAAATGTGTCTCATTTGTATGGAACGAGGAATGTCAGCGTGCCTTTGATGATATTAAGGAGTACCTAATGAATCGCCAGTCTTGGTAGCCCTGGTCACCGAAAAGCCCTTCCTGCTCTATGTACGGGCGATGGAACATTCCTTCGACGCTCTGCTAACCCAGAATAATGACGCAGGACATGAACGAGTCATTTACCATCTCAGCCGGATGATGGTAGGATCTGAACATAGGTACACTGCCATGGAGAAGGAGTGCCTTGCCCTAGTGTTCGTCATTCAGAAAATACGACACTATGTGACAGGGAAGACCATCCATGTGATTTCGTGAGTCAATTCCCTCAAGGTTCTTATGACTAAGCCAGGCTCACTCAGTTCTCGTCTAGCCACCTGGGCGATACTATTATCCCCTTATGACATGGTTTTTGTTCCACAGAAAGCTATCAAGGGGAAAGCCCTAGCTGACTTCATAGCAGCCCATCCAGGATCAGAAACAGCCAGAATTTACGAAGAAATTTCTGATGAAGTCGTCGCCTCGAACATGACTTCGCACGACGCCATTTGGCAGATATTCTTCGACGGTGCTTCAAGAAAGGGGCCACAAGGTGATATCGTCGCTGGAGTCGGGTTGGCATTAATTTCTCCCTCTGGACTAGTAGTCAATCGTGCGTATTCTCTTGTAGAATCATGTTCGAACAACGTAGCCGAATACAACGCTCTAGTCATTGGACCCCAACTCACGAAAGAAGTAGGAATCAGATACCTGGAAGCCTATGGTGACTCACAGTTGGTTGTTAACCAGATTCGAGGTTCATACGAGGTTCGTAATGAGGATCTGATTCCCTATTTTCAGACAACAATGGCCATCATTACAACTTTGGAGGTTTTTTTTATAAAGCACGTTCCTAGGCTTCAAAATATCGAAGCCGATGCCCTGGCCGGTCTCGCCGCTTCCTTAGCACTCCCAAAGGTATGAGTTGCTCCGCCCAGATAACCAACGACATACAAGACTGGAGATGCCTGCTCATCGACTTTGTGGTCTATGGAATTCTGCCAGAAAATATGAAGGAAGCTACCTCAATCAGAAGACGCTCCCTCAGATTCTTCTACGACACGGAGACGAAAATGTTATATCGGCGCTCCTATAATGGGCTACTACTAAAATGCCTATCAAGTGCAGAAGCCAAAGAAGCCCTACGTGAAGCTCATGATGGTACTTGTGCGGCTCACCAACCTGGCCCAAAATTACAAGATCGCCTTCGTCGGATGGGTTTTTACTGGCCCACAATGGTCGCAGATGCAGTTAATTAAGCAAAAAAGCGCAAGGCTTGCCAGATTCATACAGATTTCATACATCTACCATCTGAATTCTTGCACCCGATAGTGGCCTCTTGGCCATTTGAAGCATGGGGAATGGACGTCATTGGGCCAATCACCCTGCCGTCGTCTAGAGGACATCGGTTCATACTTGCAATCACCGATTACTTCTCCAAATGGGCAGAAGCTGTTCCGTTGGCAGAGGTCAAGACATCGAATGTGATTAGCTTCATAAAATATTACGTCATCTACCGTTTTGGACTGCCCCAGAGGATTATCCATGACAATGGTCCACAGTTCGCAAGCCATACTTTCTATCAATTTTATGATAAGAATCGGATCCAGAACATAGCCTCGACAGCATATAACCCCTCGGCCAATGGTCTGGCTGAAGCATTCAATAAAACTATAATCAAGCTCCTCAAGAAGTTCGTGTTTGCAAACAAACGTGACTGGAATGAAAAGCATGGTGAGTGCCTATGGGCGTATCGGACGATGATTCGGACGGCTACAGGACATACACCGTTCTCCTTGGTCTATGGGAGCGAGACAGTCCTCCCATTGAAAACTCAAATCCCCTCACTTCGAGTGGCCTTCACCTGCCGGTTAACGGCGGACGATAACTACCGTCGAAGGCTGCAAGAGTTAGAAACATTAGATGAGAAGCGTTTACAAGCTCAACAAAGCATACAGCTCTACCAAGCGCGCATCTCTCGGGCTTTCAATAAGAAAGTCAAGCAGAGGATATTCCAAGTGGGCGATCTTGTCTTGGCCATTCGCAGACCAATGGTCATGACTCACAAGACCTCCAGAAAATTCTAGCCTAAGTGGGAGGGTCCGTTCGTCATCAAGACCATATTCTCTAATGGCGTATATCGTCCTGCAAAATAAAATGGAGACTTGCTCTTGATGTCCATCAACGAAAAGTTCCTCAAGAAATACTATGTCTAAACGACACCTTCCAACTATCTCTCCGATTGTGAGTTATATACCCTCAGGTATTACTAAACTTACACTTCGACTTCAAATCTCCCAGATTGTTGAGCTACGTACCCTCAGGTACCACTGAACTTACTCTCTGACTACTCCTAATGAGTCCATATCTCATCCCTTGGTCATATCTATGAACTTCCTGGTCATATCTTTTGTCTCCAAATCTATTACTCGTACCACCAGTACGCAGAAGGGTAATAGGTCCATACAACTTATCCTAATCTATTACTCGTACTGTCAGTACACAAAAAGGGTAATAGGTCCACAAAATTTCCTAAACGGGAAAAACAACCATGTCCATATTACCTCTGAGTTATTTTCCCATCCATCACAAATAAATCACCCAATGCATAGAACTTCCACGTTGATAGCATCTCTGAGTTGTTCTGTGTATCCCTATCATGCCTATCCCTAACATGTCCTCATTACCTCTGACTAGGAAGGCTTTATTTTGACCAGTATTTACCACATCCTCATTACCTCTGAGTAAATACGCTGGTTTCCTCTCCACTTATTATCAGTACTCGCATCGCCAGTACAAAAAAAATGATGATAAGTCCACAAAAAATTATCCTAATCTATTACTCACCATTAGTGTACTAAAGAGTAATAGGTCCATAAAATATCATTCAAATATATTTGCTCACATTTTCAGATGCACAAAAGGGCAATAGGTCCACAAAAATCCTCCAGTACGATGTCCTTTATCAAATACAAATGCTGTATTACGCCCTCTAGTACAAGCACCACAAAATATCATAAATAGAATGGAGTGAGCATACTCTGGTCATTCAAGATCAATTACATTCATAGGACTACATCGACAGCAAAGAAAGATGTGTATGCCAAAAAGGCGTGGGAAAAACTCTTCCGAAGCATGAGGAATTTTGAGCTCTCTGATGTGGGCGCCAGAATATTGTACTTTCACTCCACCACCGACACCGGTTTTGAAGAAGCTTGCTAGCCAGACCCCTACAAAAAAACATGAGAAGAAGGGGGATTCAGCATCGAGAAAACAAAAAAACTCTGTTATACAGCCTAGCCAGTTAGACGACCCAGCCAAAACAGAATTCATACAGTCCACAGTTATGAGGCCGGCTTCATGAAGCACTCATACATCATTTATACGGCTCAGTCATTATCATGCGGCTCAGTCATAAAAAACTCACGCGGCCCAATACTCGTATGGATCAGTCAAGAGGCGATCATGCGACCCAATCTTACATTATTCATGCAACCCAATCATAAAGTGCTCATGCGGCACCTATGCGGCTCGGTCATGAAAAGTTCATACTGATTCATCTTGAGGCACTCAATCAGTTCAAGTTCGAATATGCAGCAATTATGCGACTGAGTCTATGCAGTCCTATCGTATAGAACACATGTGGTCCAGACGAGATAGGGCATACATCTACCAAGTTTATAGTAGAGGCAGTATATGACAGCCCTGCGTACGAAATTTTAGTCATCATCTGCTCACCATCCTTACCCTCGGGAGAAGGTTGCACATCGAAATGAATGGAAGGAGTGTCTACCGCTCTCGACGGGGAAGCAAGTCTCTCCCATTTGGCCGCCATACCAATCGACTTAGAAGCTTTTGGAGCCATGGCAGAAAGTATGATGAAGTCAACAGAGGAGAAAATGAGAGAGGAAAGACTCTCTCTGAATGACTCCTATTTATAGAGTTACTGAAGAGAGACTCTTCGAATCTCGAGATCATTAAAGATAGGGACGACGTTTGGGGACTTTATCCCTAGTAACCATCGAGCGTCTCTTCGGTTTTTGAGATCATTAAAGATAGAGTCGACGTTTGGGAAATTTGTCCCCAGTAACCGTCGGCTTCATCTCGAAAATAGATCCACAACCGAGTCAGGAGAATTAAATGCAGCAGTGACAGCTGGCAGACTCTCTGCGGCTCAAAGCGTCCCTGCGACTCAAGATTTGTTCTGCGACTCAAGATCCTCCTGCAGCTCAGTATTTCTCTGCGACTCAAGTTTGAAAACCACTTCCTGCAACTTGAATACTCACTACGGCTTGGCATATTTTTCATGCTTCATATTCAAAGTATTCCAAATTTGCAATTTGGAAACTTTGAAGGGGGTCTTATAGAAACATGAAAAATATGGAGTTTATGCGGATTACAAATTGTCGCATAGGTACTTCGGGCCAAACAGGTCCGCATAAAGGAAAGCCGCATAACTGTTCAAAGACATATGCGACCCATCGGCAAACAGCTGTAGAAGGAAAATATACGTCCAAAGAGGAGCAGTTCGACTGATAAAGCTGACAAGTCCTGGCAAAACATGACAGTTCTGACACTTCGATAAAAAAGATAAGATGTGAGATGTCGCCCAAAAGCAGGGTTCGTACACCTCCATGCGGCCAAAAGAGCGTCATCCAAGCCGCAGGAACCTCATACGACCCAGCTTATATGGCCCCAAAGTTTCCAAACTTTATGTAACTGTGATCCGAGCCGTATGAGTCTCATGCGACCCCACATAATCGAAGAGTGAGAACACCATATGCAACGGGACACGTGGCATTCTGACCAATTCCTTAACTACCCAGATTTGCTGCAACAAATTTCCAACAAACCGACAGATGGCAGCCCAAGAGCGGGTCTTCGCGTGCTAATCAGCCACGTGGCCGCAAGCCGTCTATACGGCTCAAAATCTATCCTATTATAAATAGCAGGGTGCCACACCCCTGTAAAAGGCTGGCAACCTTCAAGAAAAAAAAAGCAATATCTTCACGAGCTAGAGACTGCATCAGATAGTTCACTGAGTAATGCAGAGTTGATAGGACTTTCCCGAGCCTCCACCGTCATCCCCTAGAATGAAAACTAAACAATTATACTTAGATTATTTTCTAGGCTTTATTTCTAGGTCCTTCCTTGTACAAGCGAGTTTGCAATCAATTCCAGTGTTCTATAATACCTGTTGTTGATTTTTATGGCAAACAGTTGGGAATGAAGGTCAAGTACAGAAAAATATGCAAGAAATATCAAGAACATCTATAAGGGATTTAAACTATCAATCGCATATAAACTCTAGTAAGAACAAGACATGAAGATTTTTGAAGCCAAGACAAAGATGTACAACTTTCATGTTTTATGTTTTATAATATTATAGCTACAAAATAGCTCAAATAGGCAAAACAGTAAATCTAGAGAATTTCAACGTATGAGAATTCCACCGCATGAAAATTCTAGCGCACGAAAATTCCAGCGCACGAGAATTCTAGCTCATGAGAATCCTAGCGCATGAAAATTCCAGCACGTGGATAAAACTCACGTTGCGCCTTCAGTTCATGCGCGTAGAGAACCTACGCGCATGACATGCACGGAGTCAAAAGGATGTGTTGTCGGGACTTCACAGCGCATGGCCTCTCGGCGTATGGCCTCCCGAGAGCATAAAATTTTTGGCACATGGACAATCCCGGCGCATGGGGGTCGTCGTCCCCAAAGAGCAAGTTCATCCATGAAAGTTCTAAGAACTTGCCATGGCCATAAGTTCTTCATCCGAACTCGAAATCAAGCGAAATAAAAGCCAAAACTGCATGAAATCAAATTCTCTATGTTATAGAACAATTAGTTTTAGAAAACACCCAAGTTTGTTAGATCAAAACCACAAAAATCTATTAAACCCTTTTTAGAAACTTAGATCTACACAAAAGTAGCCATTAAAATCAAAAATACCAAGAACTAAACTTGTAGAGAATGAAGAGATGAAAAATTCTACACTAAAAATATCAAAGAAATAACAAGAAATGTAAACTACAAGTGGTCTCTCATTTGTGCAAGATGTACTTGCCTAAATATTGCTTTGAGGAAGAAAATGGAAAGAGTGAATGAGGAGAGATAGTGTGGAAGAGATTATATATAGGGGTTGGGTTGACTCAAGGAAACCCTAATCTAAAGCATGATCTTAACTATATGACTAATGACATGTTAAATGTTACATGGTACAACTAATTAAATTAATTTAATAAAAATCTTAACCACAACACGGTCCAGAAATCTTATTATCGAAGCAGTGAGCCACGCCTACAACCAGACAAGGACAAGGGATGGCACACTAATCCGCGACGAGATACAGTTTCATGCCATGGCCAGTTATAAATATATGATACAAGCAATCAAGATACAGGTGCCAGATACCACATACAGAAAAATCAAAAATTTATGTATTCCGGAAACGGGGAGTGACATCGCGCACACCTCACGTGCCTCGTACCTTGTGCCCTGCGCCTTTTGCCAATGCGTCGTTTGTGCTACTTCAGGACTTACGTGCGCTTCATACCCTAAATGTGCAGTGCCTTCTAGTTTTTCTTCCATCTTGTGGCTCGACCTTCATTCCCGACCTTACTATCTATGTGTGTGCTGGTCCAATGCGCTGAGGTACAATCTATGTGAGCCCCGATGTGCTATCTCATGTGTGAAGTATTTCTACACGATATATGTCAGTACATCCAATGCCTCCAGCACTTACATAATGAATGGTCGGTAGTAATGACGTGGTTTGTTTAGCGTGTTACATTACACTAAAAATGGATCCTTATGTATGACTCCTTGAGCCAGTATGGATCCCTTCTTGGGGTACTCGTACTATGTACGCATTTAGGAGAATGAGTATGTGACCACGGCTTATGAATCTCGAGATTAACCTAGGGTTAACTAGGCAACTAATCTGGTAGATGCCTTGGACGGGAAGAATCTCGAGATCGTGCCATACTAGCCACCCCAGGTTCCGTCCTGACGTACCGGGTTGGCCTCCACGGACATGGTTTTATCCGCTTATGGTGGATGACCATATCCGACTCCTATGTGCTATATGTTATATGTTTTAGCACGGTAGCTTTACGGGGTACCGGTACATGATCAAGGTGCTATGTGTTTATATATATATAAATATATATATATATATATATATATATTGGAATGGCTAGTCTTGCTGGAATGACACGATCTCAGGATTCCTATAACAATATTGCGGGGACAACCCTGCCAAATATAGAAAGCCACAGGAATAAATGGCCGCTTGAAAAATGACTTGACTGTGCCTTGTACCTTTCGATAGTAGCCGAGGGACATGGACTGTCATGGTGCGTGGTCCAACCCATGTCCTTGTTTGGTTATTGGGTTGGGCTATCGTGCTATGACAGGCTGTGGACCGAGGTTATGATCGGAAGTTTTTTATTATTATTAGTATTTATTATTATGCTTGGTTTTTATCTCACTCTTTTGTGCCCCCTTGTGGTACTTGCTATTCAGGGCTGACTCTGCTGGTTTTGTTTGGCCAGATCACGTAGCAGAACCAGAGGATCCGACTTTCCTCCATGATGTCAATGGTGCATACTAGGACATGGCGGGCGTAGGACTCGAGTGAGTTTCTTCTCCACCACTCTAGTATCATTACTTTTGTTATGGTATTTAGCCACCATCACTTGTTTAGCCGGTTATTCTGGATATTTTGCCTTCTTGCATAATTGTAATTAAATTAGACTGCAGCTGACTACGATTATGTACCTATGACTCTCTGGGCTAGCTAACTTATAAAGGTAGTTCCCCATGATCATTTTGATGAAGCATCGGGACGCCTTACTTCTTTATCTTATATGTTCATTAATTGTTGCTTCTTGCTTTATTGATTAAGACATAGATGCTCTGTGGGACCATGGGAGACTTGATTGTATCATGCACCCCTAGTCTTATGACAAGTACGATCACCGTATGACATTTATATACCTTATACGGAGTAGCTGGCCTAGGCACTCTCCGTATTTTGGTACTGGAGCATGATAAGGTTTTATTGATGGCCTATGTGGGTCTAATTTTCAGACTTGTGGGGTATTATTAGTATAGGAGTCTCAATCAAAACTTGTTTCCTTGATCTCTTGTTCCGTCTTTCCTTCCTAACCTTGATTGATAACTTAAATTGTATTCTCGTATCTTTTTCGTCCTGTCATTAGATATCTTGTATCTTTTCCTATAGGGGTGCTTTATTCTCAGTAGCTGGCGAGGCCAACATGGAGGAACATCCAGTAGATCATGGCTCGACGGGGCAGCCTCAGGAAGGAATGCCTCTCCTTGGTCAAATTCGGATAGAAGTTATATCAGAGCCAGTTGAGCAACAAGTTCCTGAAGCTCCAGCACCCCCAGCGGTACCGGCAGCGACGACAGTACCTGATGCTACAGCACTCCTGGAGGTCATTTGGGGATTTCTGGCTACTCAGTTGCGTCAGGTGGCAGCCTACCAGCAATAGTAGAAACATAATGTGCTACTGAATCAGGGGTTACAGTTAGCCCTTAAGAGGAGTGTCAGGAATAATTCGGAAGTGTCAGGGAGGTTTTGCCAACTTAACCCGAGGTACTTTGATGGCATAGAGGATGCCATTACGATTGATGCTTAGCTTCAGGATATTGAGACCATATGACAGCAGCAAAGGTTCCAGCAGAAGAAAAGGTTGACCAAGTCAGATTATTGCTCGTAGGATCTTGCTCGTGACCGATGGACATCAGAAGAGGTCGGAAAGGGGGCATCATGTTCCTCGGGATAGCTTCAGTACTAGATTCAAAGCCAAGTATTTTGGCGTAGTTGCACGGTATGAGCTTCAGCAGAGGTTTATCAGTCTCAAGTAGGCAGTTAAGACGGTGGATAGATATGCAGCAGAGTTCTGCAGGTTGAGTCGGTTTGCACCGGCGATGGTAGCTACAGAGCAGAAAAAGGTTATGAGGTTCCATCAGGGACTTCATCTGGAGATTCTACAGCTAGTGGAAGGGCATGACTATCAGAATTTTGATGTCGTTTTAACGGCAGCACGGAGGCATGAGCTTACCCAGCAAAGGTTGGCGGCAATGACTGGAGGCTAGAAGAGGTCTCATTCCCGGAGTAGGGGCGAATGAACAGTGCAGCAAACATCGACACCAGCATCCGTATTCATGAGTCAGGAGCACCACGGAGGACGACGGTATCAGAGATAACAGCACCAGTTCGACATCAACAGCCGAGGAACCCGCAGCAGTACCACGGGGCGCCCATTGGATGTACTTACTGCGATAAGGGAGGGCACACTAGGGATATGTGTTGTTCAGCTAATGGGTTGTGCATGAGGTGTGGCAGTCCAGACCACAGGATTGCCAATTGTCCTATGATGTAGAGGCCAGGAGGGCCAGTTCAGTAGTTTATGACGTTACCAACTTCGGAGGCAACATCGAACAGAGGATCAGCATTAGCAGTAAGGCCACTGTCCCAGTATCTGCCGACGCAGGCTCATATGTTTCGCCAGGCACAGAACCAGGGAGGCCAGCAGAGGCCGCATCAACAGCTTGGTCAAGGAAGACAGCAGCATGAAGCTTAGCAAGGCCAGTGCCAGGTCTTTACCTTATCTCTGGAGGATGTACTACCTTCAAGCGACGTAGTTGCAGGTAATATTTCTGTTACCTCTTTTCCTGTAGTAGCATTGTTTGATTCACGGGTTACCCACTCTTTTATATCTGTACGATTTGCGACATGTATTGGATTGGAGTTCGAGGCATTGCCAGAGAGGATGAATATACTCACTGGTAATGGGCTCGTAGGAGTTACCAGAGTGTGCTTAGCGTGTCCGGTCGTAGTATATGGGTGATTATTGCCCGCCTCTTTGATTGAGTTACCTATGGACAACTTTGACATTGTCCTAGGCATGGACTGGTTGAGAGACAGTCATACAACGATAGATTGTCGAGGAGGTAGGGTAGTATTTAATGTACCTGGCATTGAGAAGTTTTTTTTGTTCGATCATTGGAGGGTCGACCCCAGGGCATAGTTGCAACGACATTGGCAGAGCAGGAGTAGATTCCAAGAGTGGTCAGAGAGTTTCTAAATATATTTTCAGATGAGCTTCCAGGTTTACCACCGGTGAGAGATGTAGAGTTCTGCATTGAGTTAAATCCTGGAACGGAGCCTAAGGTTGGTAGAGTTTACAAGATATTGTAGTCAGAGTTGGACAAGTTGTACCAGCATAAAGAAGTACTGAAGGCAAAATAGTTTATCCGAGACAGTAAATCGCCCTGGACAGCACCGATAATTTTAGTACCCAAAAAGGATGGATCGACGCGAATGTGCATTGATTACCGACAGTTGAATGCAGTAACCATAAAGAACAAGTATCCGTTACCAAGGATCGATGACTTATTTGACCAATTAAGAAAGGCCTACATCTTCTCTAAGATTGATCTTCGATCTAGATATTATTAAGTGAGGGTCCGGGAGCAGGACATACTCGAGACAGCATTTAGATCACTATATGGACATTATGAGTTTCTGATAATGCCATTTGGATGAACTAATGTCCCAGCAATATTGATAGATTTAATGAATCACATCTTTATGCCATATTTGGATAAGTTTGTAGTAGTGTTCAAAGACGACATCCTTGTAGGAACAAAATCGTAAAGCAGAATACTCTAAGGGGGTGAATAGAGTAGGCAGCAGAATATTTCTAATTAAAAACTCGTTAGCAGTTAGATCATAGATAAAATAATAATCACAAAATAAATAACTGTAATGAAAAAGAGAGATCAGAAGGCAAACGAAAACATAGAGATTTATACTGGTTTCTCTCTTGTGAGGACTAGTCCAGTCGGAAGAACTCTAGCTTCCAGTTGAATCCACTATTGGAAAATCCTGCAAGTTTTCATACAAATTCCTTACAACTTCTACAGACGCGAGCTTTGATATGAAGAACTCGACCAACTTCAATTATGAAGACTCAAACTTCAATCAAGCCTCTGATTACAATCGCTCTGAAACTTCTAGACCGTACCGTACTGGCAAATCGACTAGAGGATTGTAACTGGCTTGGGATTTGAAAATGAAAGCTTTTTAGAATTCTTTGAAAAAAATGTAAGCTTTAGAAGAGAAAAGATGAAAGTGAATTGGTGTGTATTGAAATGATCAAAATCCTTCTCTATTTGTAGTTTTTCCAAAGGCAGAACTCTGACAGAATTCGGACAGAACTCTTTGTAACAAACCGCAACTGAAGGGAGACCAAGTTCAAAATCTAACGTTCACATAACGTTCAACTTGGACGAACTCTGCATTACACTAAGGAATGATCCTTATGTATGACTCCTTGAGCCAGTATGGATCCCTTCTTGGGGTACTCGTACTATGTATGACATTTAGGAGAATGAGCATGTGACCACGGCATGTGAATCTCGAGATTAACCTAGGTTTAACTAGGCAACAAATCTGGTAGATGTATTGGGCGAGAAGAATCTCGAGATCGTGCCATACTAGCCACCCTATGTTCCGTCCTGACGTGCCGGGTTGGCCTCCACGGACATGATTTTATCCGCTTATGGTGGATGACCATATCTGACTCCTATGTTCTATGTGTTAGTTTTAGCACGGTAGCCTTACAGGGGACCGGTGCATGATCAAGGTGTTACGTTTTTATATATATATACATATTGGATTGGCTAGTCCTGCTGGAACGACACGATTTTAAGGATTCCTATAACAACATTGCGGGGATAACCGCACCAAATATAGAAAGCCGCAACAATAAATGGCCGATTAAAAAATGACTTGACTGTGCCTTGTACCTTTCGATAGTAGCCGAGGGACATGGACTGTCATGGTGCGTGGTCCAACCCATGTCCTTATTCGGTTGTTAGGTTGGGCTATCGTGCTACGACAGAGTGTGGACCGAGGTTACGACCGGAAGCTTTTTATTATTATTATTACTTTTTATTATTATGTCCGGGTTTTTATCTCACTCTTTTGTGCCCCTTTGTGGTACTTGCTATTCGGGACTGACCCCGCTGGTTTTGTTTGGCCAGAACAAGTAGCAGAGCTAGTGGTTTCGACTTTCCTCCCTGACATCAAGTGTGCATACTAGGAGCATGGCGGGCGGGGGACTCGAGTAGGCTTCTTCTCCACCACTCTAGTATCATTACTTAAGTTCTGGCGTTTAGCCACCGGCACCTGTTTAGCCGATTTTTCTGGATATTTTGTCTTATTGCATAATTATAACTAAATCAGAATGCAGCTGACTACGATTATGTACCTATGACTCTCTGGGCTAGCAAACTTATAAAGCTAGTTCCCCATGACCATTTTGATGAAGCGTCGGGGACGCCTTACTGCTTTATATTATATGTTCATTAATTGTTGCTTCTTGCTTTATTGATTGAGACATAGATGCTTTGTGGGACCATAGGAGACTTGATTGTAGCTTGCACCCCCTAGTTTTATGACAGCCACGATCGTCGTATGATATTTACATAGCTCATATGGAGTTGCTGGCCTAGTCACTCTCCGTATTTCGGTACTGGGGCATGACAACAAGACTAGGGCATTCCCTCTTGTGATTGTTTGAAGGAATTATGCCTTTATCTAGAAAAGACAACCCGAAGAAGATTCGTTTCACTACCCTTCAGGGTTCCACACGTGTAGAAATCATCGCCAAAATGAAAGAACTAGGCGAGAGAAATCTACGAGAGGATGAAAAAAGGAGCCAATTGACAATATCTATAGTTGTTTCTGATATTGCGCAGACAGAATGTCCCCAAAGGCTGTGCTAGCTGGCTATCTAATGATATGGCTTTGGGACTATGTGCTCCCTAGTGAATCAAGCTCTGTAGAGAGTGTAACCAGGAACCATAACCGGCCTGCTATGAAATTGGTATTCGATCATTGTTTGGCCCTGTTTTCTGTGACGATGTGCAACTTGCTGCGGGATGTACGAGAGTTTACAGAGGAGATCCTGGCCATGAAGTGTAGAAGTAGGAATTTTTCTAACATGGATCTTCCCTATCACTATTTGATAGGATGGCTGATACTACATCACCCCAACGTGATGAGCCCTGGCACGGAAGAGAGGCATGCTACGGGTGATGCCTTTATCCGTCACTACGACAGAAGGAAGTGGCTGCACACTGGTGTCCCCATATGTCAAAAGATTTTGTCCCATATTCAAATGTGGGACGTTTCTAAGGTTGGCCCATTTTTTTGGACTTTGAAGCTAACGAAGAGTTAGTAGATACAGATATAGATGCGTCTACTCTTCCGAATTGAGGGTTGTGTTGGCTGCAATGCATCCGACCCACAAATCTGGTGTATCGGAACAGGAATCACTGCTTCCTGAAGCCGTATCTACTAAGCCATTTTTTCGTCAATTCGGCTACAGTCAATTGATGTTGGACAAACCAAGTACCTTTTTAGGGTATATTGGGAGTCTACAAGATGGAGCTCGGGCTTGGCAGTATTACAACGCTGGGTGCACAGGAATGCGACTTACAACTCTACTTCTGAACCCCAGGCTATATATCTAATCTTTCGCCGTCAAGCTCTATTGTACGGCGAACACTCTATCTTTCGGGTATAATAGGGAGACGAGTTCTATCGTCGGGACCAGTTCATGGCGTTCGACGCCATGATCATGAAAGCTCGGGCATATCGCCCGTCGGATGCTCCAACATTAGAAGATGCCCCGGTAGTAGGGACATAGGAATCGTAAGAAGAGTCTTTGAATACTCAGCTGAAGAGATGTGCTTCAACGGAAGCGGGTCTCTCTGTACCAAAAAGGCTAAGAAAAGTCTTAACGTCCAAGTCGAAGGCCATGATAGTTTTGCACGTAGAGAGACCAAAAGAACCTACTCTCGTGAAGGAAAGTACATCATTATTTACTCTAAGAGATAAAGTAGTCCTTCATCTCTCATTCGTTAGCCCAATGATTACATCATGTTTTTGAATATGGCTAATCAATTAAGTTTAACATAATGATGTCACTAATATTCATATACTCACTATCATGTTGCTACTTAAACTTTGTATTGTCCTAATTGTCCTATATCATATTGCTATGCTTGTATCGTACTGCAATATATTTTGCTGGCCTAACATGTATTTGTAGACATGCAGTAAGCATGATCAAACATGATCAAAGCAGGACATAGGCAATAAAGAATTAATGATGGACCAAAGACGGCATCATACAACAAGGTTTCTTCGAACCGCCTAGCACAATATCTGGGGCCTCGTATCGGGGGTTCCACTGCCCGGTCAGCGGACAGGGGTCGAGGGGCCAGCGACCCCCGTCGGGGGTTCGGTGTAACGCCCCAGTCCTAATATACGTAGGACTAGAAAGGAAGACATGCCAGCTGTATACATACGAAGTACAGGGGTCTTGTATGTATACATAAGCTGTAAAATGCAGTAATCCAAGACAAACTAAATCTCATCCACAATGAAAAAAATAATAATATAAAAATCAACTTGAATATTTATGATACATTCGTTGGACGGAAACAAAGTCCACTACCAACTATCTCAATGAATGAAAGGTAAAAGAATCGATCCATAAAATGGCAAGACGAACCAAGCGCAATCATCTTCGAAGGAATGGAGAAGACCACGGCCTTGGCTAGAACACCAACAGTGAATCATGAACACACACCTGGGGAAAAACTAGGTCCTCAGACGGACGTAGCAAGATACAGGAAGAACAAGCTAATATGAACTGTCAAAATAATAAAATAATATATAAAAGACAATCCTATACACAAATATGCAAAGGAGATTCTAACCGCCTAACGTGCAATTTAGAGGACAACTTTCATGCGCATGGATAGGATTTTAGGCTATGTGTACGTAACTGGCATCCAGTCATCTGTATCCGGCCGTAACGTCCAAAACGTCAGAGGGTATCTGCAAATATATCGCCACGGTTCCATCCGGAGACTGTGGTTTACCTGTTTGGATTCCCATACGCACTAGCGACTGTCCTCCCCCAATATTTCCCATATTTTTCAAGTCATGTCCATGGCTCGTCCAGTTTTTGTAACTGCTTGAGTCTCTAAAACCCTAGACATAGCAGTTACAGTCATCTATCTGTCACACAACTTTAGAGATGGCCAATCCATAAGTCATGCCCCTAGCAAAATATCTCATATCGTGTAGTGTGAGTGTCATGGCCCAAGAAGATATAAGAATATCCCCCAACAAGAAGGTAGTCCACTAAAACTAAGTTAACATGCATATAGTAAAGTAAAACGACTAATAGAGTCGCTTGCACCCAAGTGTGGCTTGGACGCGCAATTTATAACAAAGGAAACTAACAATATGAAACAAAATAAATAATATGAAAAATAAATAATATGACAGTAAATTAGCAAGGTATACTTGCCTGAGTCCTGAGCACTATGGTGGCGAAGATCAGACATGAAAGTTGGTGGAACAACGGCTGCTGAGGAACTAAGGTCCAAACAAACATCTCATGTTGCTGAAAATAGTCTATTATCTAATTATAATTAATACTATACCTATTAGATTTATTTAATAAATTCTATAATTAGGATATGGCATAGATTTTCGTATTAGCTTTCCGAAAAACTAAACGGATCGCATTTTCGTTTTTGGAAACTCCCGAAATCGCAAAAATACTGAAACACGTTTATTTTTCGGACATCTAATATTCAAATAGTTTTACAGAAATCTACAGAACTAATTTTGTCTATTAAAATATATTTTTGGAAACCTTACCTCGATACGCTTCTTTTAAAAAAACTGTAGGCGAAACAGAGTCCGGAGCTAGGAGATATCGTCGTTCCATGTTGCTCTTGCTACTAAAAAGCTGGATTGAATTCTAATGACGAATTTTAGAGTTTCTATTGGACTAAAAATAATTTTGAATTATGGATGATAGAAGGGGGATGTATTGGGTTTATATAGGTATTTATTTCAGATTTATCTCCTAAATTCGATAGGATTTGATTTAAATAAATTGGTGTTTGATTTGTTATGATAGGATATAGATAGAGATATTTTCCAAGTAGAAGTAGGATTAGTATTAATTTAAAATATAGTTTATATTTATCTAAATTATCTATAACATTATTTAAAATTACTTTAGATAATAACTATAGTTAATATTTATTTAAACAGCATCATCTAATCTCATTTATACAAGCTGAAATATCTAATACTAATTTGACATTTATTCTATATTATGTAAATAGT
Source organism: Iris pallida (assembly GCA_029216955.1). Taxonomy (NCBI): domain Eukaryota; kingdom Viridiplantae; phylum Streptophyta; class Magnoliopsida; order Asparagales; family Iridaceae; genus Iris; species Iris pallida. The sequence continues at coordinate 16,237,894 of JANAVB010021796.1, read as the reverse complement.
GTACAATATAAGTAACATGTAAAAAGTAATAAAAGTTATAAAATAAATCCTAAAATTTTGAGGAAAAGAAATTGTATAATATAGTTTAGATCCTTAATGTACTAGAAAAATAGCTTTATATATTTTTATACTAAATTCACCAATGAGCACTATACTAAATATATGTAAAATAATACAAATTATATAATAAGTCAATAAATAGTTATTTAAAAATTCAAAAATTCTACAAATATTTATTTTGAAAAATTAAGGAATTTACAAAAGTCTTATCTAGATAAGGATTAAGAAGAGTTTTAATTCCCCTTAGATTTTTCACTATTTAATTCAAATTGATTTAAAAGTAACTCAATCAAATATAATCCAATGTAGATAGAGACTAGGATTTATTTAAATCCAAATAGATAATTCTATTATTAAATTTAAACCAATACATTCATATCTAAATCCAAATCCTATTTAAATATAGATAAATTACACATTTAAATTAAACTATTTAATTTAAATCAATAAATCAAATCACAATTTAATTTATCACAAATATATCCAAAATATCTTTTTATAAAATTTATATAATAATTAATTTTGAAAATTTAATATACATTTTAAATATTAGTAGGAAATATCTTCAAAATATCCTTTAAATAATTTAGATAAAAATAATTTCGAAAATAAACATAAATATTTACATATTTAAAATACCATCTTGCTAAATAAATTATTATAAATAATAAAAATAAATTTTGAAAATATACATAAAATAATTTTTATGCGCTTTACACGAGTAGAATATTCACATAATCTAGTTTTTCTAAATTACCATTTATTGAAATAAGATAGCCTTTTATAAATAACTAAAATAATAAGTTTTGGCAACCTCGATAGATACTTTTCACAATTTTTAATAAAAATAATTATTATATATATAATTTTGAAACCATTACCGATAATAAAATCAAAAAATATTTTTCTAAAAATATGTACCTCGCACATATTCGCACTCGACGAGTAAATACGAAAAAAAATGCAAATTCCTGCACGACGTATAATACGACTATGCGAGGTATAAATACAAAAAAATCAGTACTAAAATATAGTAAAAATTTAGGGATTTTACATTCGGGGACAAAGCCCCCGAAAGTTATTCAGATTTCCAGATCCGCTTATCTTTGGAAAAAGGCGCCATCAAAGGGCTCTTAGTTTTTTTATTTGTTCCAAGTCTATAATCTTTAATTTATTGAGTCTAGAAGAATGTGTATGTTGAGTCGTACTGTGTCATCTCAAACCCTAGACATATCTCTCCAATCTCTACCATACAAACGGACCAATTCCTGAACCAAGCCCAAGCTCAACCAAGCCAAACATAGCCCAAAGGCCATTCTGCCACCTAGCAGGTAGAGTTCGGGCCGAACTCTGTCCCCACACAAAGTTTGGGCCGAACTCTGTCTCCTGATTTTCAGTACCCTGATTTTTAGGGTCTGATTGGTACAAGCTGTCCAACGTTCAAAAATTTGAATTCTTGGGACAGAATTCGGGCCAAACTCTGCCTCTCCAGAGTAGTATAAATAGAGCTTGAATTCTCTCATTTCAAACTATCTCTCACCTTCAATATTCAAGCCTTCTAAGCTCTACTACTCTAAGCCTCATTCTTTCATATCTCCTAAGCCACAACTCTCCTTATGCCAAGGTGCTCAGTGCGATATCAGCTAGAAGTTGTATGCAAGAGTGAAAGAAAAGTCACTTGGAGAAATCTAAGTTTTGCCACCTGCGAATCTGTAAGAAGTTGGCGTGCTCTTCTGAGTAAAGGCACGTGGTTGTACACTATTTCACAAATAGTGGATTTCAATCCTGAGCTAGAGTTCTCAGGCCTGGACTAGTCCTCCATGAGGGAAACCAGGTTAAAACTGTTGTGTTTGCGAATGCTCTTCTGATCTTTATTTACTTCCGTATTTTTCTCTGATTTATTTACTATCTTGATATTTGTTTTCTGAAGGTGATATAGAGTTAATTTTTTATTTGATGATTATCGACAAAAACTCTATTCATCCCCTCTAGAGTTGCCTACACGTTATTTCATCATCGTGTTCCCTTTTGCTTGCAGGGTGTGAAAAAGAAGAAGTATAGGCTTCGAAGCGAGACTTGGACGAACCCCTTGAGAAGGAAGTCACCAGCTCTTTCAAGGAGTGTATCCCTCCCGTTGTGGAGTCTTCAGATGAGGAGGATCAAGTCGTCGATGTCCGGGTCCATACTCCTACCTCTTTTAATTATGCGAAGGTTGACTTTGGTGATCTATTGAGGTCGCTGAATGCTGACAGATCCTCGACGAGCGTCTTAGATAATCTTGTTTGTACATAATTTGCATATTTTGATAGTGGTAATGATCGTGTTTTGTTTGCAGATACGCATCAGGCGGGGCCGTCCTATATCATGGAGGAACCGGCCACAGGTACCAGTGAAAAAGCCACTACCCAGCCTCATGAGAGAGAATTTATGAAAGCTCCTTTCGAGGTTGAGAAAGAGGAGGATTGGACCTTGTCTCCTTTGAATAATATCCCAGATGACACTATTGGGGATATTGAAAAGGCACTAACGACGGATGGTAACGATCAGCCCGGGGGTAGCGAAAGAGACGTCATCGTCGAGTCATCCCCTGGGCATGGTATGAGGGAACCGGCTACGCTGCTAAGTCCTACGTTTGCCCAGTAATGGAAAGGGAGATGGAGGAACCGTCTCAGCTACCGATTCATATGCCTGCCTCGGTGACAGAAAGTGAGATAGAGGAACTGGTTCAGCTACCGAGTCCTACCCCTCCTTTGGTAATCGAGAATATGTAGGAGAAGCCAGCTATGCCGTCGTGTCCCACCCCTGCTCGGTAGCAGAGAGTAAAATAGAGGAGCAAGTTCAGTTACTGAGTCGTACTCCTGCACCGACGATAGTGGATCCCGAGATTGGTGGATCCTCTAAGACAGCTATCAACCGGGATGAGTCACCCGTTATAGGAGGTTCTGCTCCCGCTTACATCCCTTGGGGGATTATGAACAAGGCGGTTCCATCAAAGACACGGCTTGCTGCAGATCCCAATCTTAAGGCCATTGGGGATCAGTCTGGATCAGCAGAGGATTTAATGTCTGGGGCACCTCTAATAGAGTCTACATGGAAATAGCCAAATCCAAAAACCTTAATAGCCGGAGGTTCGACAGTCGCCCCGTCGAGTGATGGTTTACAGACGGCCTCATTGATGCCAGGTTCTACCATTTTGTCACTACCATATTTCTAGTGTGAGGGTAATTTTGACATTTTTGGGGTAATTTAAATTTATTAGAATTTATGGGAATTTTTAGAAATTATTTTGGAATTGTTTGGACTAGGTTGACTTTGACTAGTTTTGACCCTTGTAGACCAACCTAGGAGCTAACTCTAGTTAGTATGGACTTGGTTAGGTTATATGACTCTAGTCTAACCTAGCCTAATCATTGGTTTGGTCATTAGACTCTAATTAGCAATAGAAATTAGAAAGTCATAAGTCATGGCTTATGATTTAGAGCCTTTGGTTAATCATTTAACACATAGCCTTGTAAGTTGGCCCAAAGCCCAAGACAAATTCCAAAACCCTAATCCCTAGACAAGTGGCCGGCCACCCCTATCCTTATTGGGATCATCACCCTATTTATACTCTCCTAAATTTTAGGGTTGCCTCTTTTTTTTAGGAAAGCTCAAGTTAGAGAACATAGTTTGTTTCCTATTTCAATTAATTCTTAGAATTCCATTCCTCTTCCTTTTTCATTCAAATCTGTTCCATTAGGTTCTAATATACCTATTCTTGCTATCATTAATGTTCCATTTCAGTTTGATGTGATTTGAGTGGATTGGGACATCAAGAGAAGAGCCATTGAATATAGGGGTTTTTCTTGAAAGTTCAACAATAGGTAACTCCTCTCTTTCTCTATAAAATTTTGATTTGTTTTCATATTTAGGGAGCCCTAGGAGTCCCCTAAGTGTTTGTATTGGTTTCATGTCGGATTGCTTCAGTTTTGTGTCCTATTTGGACACGTATCAGTGTCCCTAGCAATGTGTTTGTGTAAATGCCTCAATGGAACTTTTTGGGTCATTTACGAAATCTTTTTGAATAAGAAAATGTAATTTTGTGTCGCTTATCCATTTCTGTAGCTCTGAGCTTGATTCGTGCTTGTGTCGGGTCGATTGGACACGCGTGCACACGTTCTCGCACGCGCGCGCGCACAGCCATAGCACTCCCTTGCTACTCGGGGTCTCCACAGGACACGACATGGCGAGTTTTGACACGAAATTTGGTGGGATTGTTGGGGCATGTTCTGTCACCATGCTCCCCAAATTTTACTAGGTTTCGTGTACTGGTTAGAGAGATATCGACCGCACACGGAGGAATACACTGACACTGTGCACAGTGAAATTAGCCACTGATACAGCTGTATTTCACGGACACGGCGACATGAGGACACGATACAGACAATTGGACACGAGCACCGAAACCTAGCCTGAGTGGGGACACGACCACGAGGCCTGGGTTGGCCTGTGTCGGGTGCACGACATGCGTGCACACCCGCACGAGGCTGTCCCAGTGTGGGTGTCCAGTTTTTCTGTTTTGACTTTTATTGTATTGGACACGTTTGTGTCCACTTTGGTGGACACAAACTCATCACACGACACGTATGTAATATGTTTATACTTTACCAACCTTTAAATGGGTGTTTTAATTGAAATTCTTAATCAATTCTCGATTTCCCATTTTTCTGAAACAGTGTTCTTCATTGTTTATTTTTCCAGTTTTCAAATTGGTTTTTGGTCAATCATTTAACTAATTTAATGCTGTTAATTACATAGTTTTAGACCTTATTGTGTTGTGTCTATGCATGAACTACTTGTGTGTGAAATTTAGGAATGTTTGGTTGTATTTTGATTTCAATTTGGGAGTTATATGATGTTGGACTGTTTTAATAGTTTCTAAATAACTGAACCTGAGATAGTTGTGGTTGAACTGAATTGTTTTCCCTTTCCCTTTTCAACTAAGATTTGGATGTCATTCATTTCCTTAATAACTGAGTTAAATTCCCTTTTTCTGGAACCAATTGTTTGACCCCTAAATGTTAATTTATACATTATATTCCTTCATTGAATTTTAGATTTATGGGTGATGCAAATTCGACTGGTGTTGGGGTTGATAGGATGACAACAGTCATTTGGTTCCCTGTTTCACACACAGGTTTAGTCCACTCACCCACATAGTCTCACACACTTCACTGTTTTCTGCTAACACACAGATACACACACACACAGTTCACTCTAGTCTCTCTCACTCACTCTTTCACACACACACACACAAGTGTCTTTCTCACACACACATCTCACACAGGTCTCACTCACTCTTCACACATACACACACTAGCTCAATGTATTCCTATCTTCCTAATATAGGTATATGTATAATGTATTATGTAATGTATATATATAATGTAGTGTATATACATATAATGTAATATGTATATATATATATATATATATATATATATATATATATATATATATATATATATATATATATATATATATATATATATATATATATATATATATATAATAAGTTTGTGTATCATATTTGGGTATCTAGTATGGATACCTACATGGGTGTATAGGTCATGTTAGCATATATATATATATATATATATATATATATATATATATATATATATATATATATATATATATAAGTATCATATATGTATAACTTGTGTGTGAACTTTATATATGTATTTCATATATGTGTGTATGGTTAGATTTCATAAATATATCTATAGTGTTAGGTTTTAGATTTATATTTTGACTTGTGAATGTGTTAGTGATGGCCTATAGGCATGATATAGCCTATGGCCTGTATGTGAGTCTGTTTGGCTAATGAGCCTAGATTGAGCTTGTACAACCTTGTTAGACCTAGAATAGACTTGCTAGACTAGTGTAGACTAGTTTGACCTAGTGTGGACTTGTTTGACCATAGTTGACCTAGTTTGACTTCTAGGGTTGACCAGAGTTGACCAAGAGTTGACTTTGGCCTAGATTGACCTAGAATAATGTAGAATGCATAGTAGGACTTTATTATACCATTTTAGACTTGTTGTGACTTGTGCTGTTCTGATTAGGAGCCAGACACCTCTCCTCGGACAGTACTTTCATATTGGACACTCAGATACCAGGCGAGTACATTCTCTGATCATTTCATATCCTGCTTAGAATTATTTCCTGCATTAAATTACTTTACTTGTACTGTCATGTTGGTCACACTGATTGGTACTATATGGATCCCTTCTTGAGATGTTATCCTTAGGGAGCATCGGGTACAACATGTTCTGTCCGTTTCACTAATATGGCATATCACTATGCTTCACTGGTTCTTTGATCACTTGTGACATATACTCTTATGATCACAGAGTCTCCTAGAATCTCTTATCCCATTTACTGGGTATCCTAGAATCTCCTAGAATTCCTATTTATGGGACATCCATGTATCACCCTTCGGGGGCCTTGCATAGAATCATAACATAACCTGGTTGGATCCTTGTGTATTGATTGGGGGTACGGGGGAGTAGAAATAGACATGTGAATAATACCCAAGCAGTATCTTATCAGAATCTCTTCTATAGTGTCTTATCAGAATCTCCTATGCCATTTACATGTCTATATTGTACTCTGACTCACTAGCCACTGTTAGTCTCTATTTATAGTAGATATTTCTATTACAGTTTCTCTCTGTTTACGTACTGCATTCTTTCAGTACCTGTATCTTACTTTACTGCATGATTATATCTTCTAACCTGCTATGAACTGTTGAGATGTACTGTACTCGCTCCTGTCCTGACTGGACCTGTTGAAAATATTACAGAGGACGAGGAGAAGGCCTGCCTGGATACTTACTACGGGGCAGCCTTAGACGACACTTGCGAGCTGGACCCTCAGGAGAACCCAGCTCTAGCTGAGGATATCACCCCGATTGCCTAGACTAGATTAGTTAGGCTTATCTTCTTTTATGTAGTCTTGAGACATATTTTAGCTAGACTTTATTCTGAGTTCTGAGTTGTATATATTCTTTTATTCTGTATTTGAGACCATGTACTTCTGGATATTTGCTGGGATTATCTTAGACTACTTATCATCTATTTTTCTTGAGTTCTATTTCATATCATGCTATCTCTTCCTTAGATGTGATTGAGTTTATTTACTGTTATGTCACCCCCATTCGGGGAGTATAAACTGTTTAGAGATATATTGCTAGATGTATGTTGACCTAGGACAGCGTTCTACCGCCGACACTGCGGCGTAGGCAGGACGTACCCACGTCTCGTGCCCTTACTCTAGGGTGCGGGTCGTGACACAATTTTGGCTCCGTTGCTCGTCCAGTTTGCATGGAACTCTCGATGGTGCCCCCTATGACGCCACAAGCATTGGCCGAGGCGGATGATTATGTAAAATTCCTCGTCGAGGTCATTTACAAAATTTTAAAAAGGGGGGTATCCACTGTTCTGGAGCAAGGTCGGACTTTTGCAGTAGCCAAGACGATAGTGCTCGTACAAATTGCTTTAGTACGGTCCCAACAGGGCCATGATGCTATAGTTGAAACCTTGGAGGCATTGGTTATCGAGCTTAAACACTGTCTAACTGAAGTCTATAGTATTAAGTAGAATAATCTCTCTACCCTGATAGAGGGATAGCAGAATAGACTGGCGGCTGAAGTTGCTGAGGTTGAGTCAACTTACTTGTCCAGCTTACTATCCCAGAATAGGGTTTGGCTGATGCCAAAACCAAAGAGCATGAACTTGCACCGGCTATGGAGAACCAAGTCAGTCTACGAGAGGTCTTGGGTGACGGCGTAGTGGAGATTGATGATAAGATTTGCCTGCTCCAAGCATGGCAGTCTCAACTCCTAGCAGATTCTGAATGGACGACGACCGAGCATGTCACGCTTAAAAATGAAGCGACAGAACTTACTTGACACGTGGCCCATCTGATCAAGAAGAAGGCAGAGTTGGATGCTAAACACACAGGCGATGTTGATTTCGAAGACGAGAAAGCGATGTGCCGCAAGGCTGAACACCGGATTTTGGCAAATGTCTAGTATAGGGCAGAAGCTTTAAAGCATCGTATCGACAAGCTATGTGCTGACCCTTAGCTTTGTTCTTTTCTTGTGTTTTTTCCTTTATTGCTTATTTAGTCCCCCTTTTTCCTTCTTGTGAAAGAAATAAAGAACTTTTTTTATTCATTTGTCATGAATTTGGGTGGGATTTTGTGGACTTAACATCTTTAATGCACCCTGGTTTTAGGTACAGATGATAAGTTGAGTTGATGAGGAAAATTTGGTTAGCCAACATGTTTACTCAAAGGTAATGTGGACGTAGAAAACATGGGTTTTATGGTAGAATTTTTTTACTCAGAGGTTGTATAAACGTGGTAGGAATAAACTATGTAGGGACACAGGAAACAACTCAGAGGTAACAAGGACGTTGATGTTATATGTGTGGAGGTATAGCAACACATAGGTTGCTTAAATGAGAATGTTTACTCAGAGGTAATGTGGATCTGGTAAACTTTCTTTTAGAGTTATCTTACTCAGCGGTAGGATAGGACTCTGTGGGGATATGAAAAACAACTCATAGGTGATATGGACTTGAATATTTTCTACTGGAAAATGGTAAGAGAATGGCTTAGAGCAACTGGGCTCCAAAGACATACAATGATCAAGAGAGAACCCGATTGTCGGATTCATAAATTCATGCTGGGGATGTAGAAATGCATGGTAAGCTTCAACCGTAGAATTTCTTTAGCAACTTGCTATTGATCGGCAAGTCTCCATTCGGTTTTGGAAGTTAGTATGCCACATTGGAATACACCGTCTCTACAATAAAAGGGCCTTCCCATTTGAGTTTGAATTTTCTTGGTGTTTTGTGAGTCGTCACCATTGGCCTTCTGAAAGATTGGACAAGGTCACCTACTTGGAAAGTTCTGTCTGAATTTTTTGTTGAAGGTTTCAGAAATGCAACCCTGATAGAGCTCGATCGTTGTTGAGCTAACAGACATTTCTTATCTAGCGCCTCTAACTTTTATAATCGGCGATATTGATTATCTTCGTATGTAATTGGTTTGTAATGGCCACTCTTAATGAGGGAATCTGGATCTCGGGAGGAAGGACTGCTTCGCTCACACACACCAGAGAAACGGTGTGTTACCTGTCGAAGTTCAGACCATTGTGCAGTATGCCCAAAGGCATTCGCCTAACTTCTCATTCCACTCGTGTTTTTTAGACGACATGACTTTCTTGAGGAGTTTGACGATTATTTTATTGAAGGCTTCAGCCAATCCGTTTGTCATTGGATTATAAGCAGTTGACGCCACGTTTTGGATGCGATTCTTATCACAAGATTTGCTAAATGCATGGCTGATAAATTATGGACCGTTATCGTGGATGATACTATGGGGTACCCCAAAATGGCATATGACGTGGTGCCTGATGAAGCTAATCACCTTTGAGATCTTTACCTCTGATAGAACTTTTGCCCACTTAGAGAAGTAGTCGATAATTGCCAGAATAAAATGATGCCGCAGGGGATGGAGGGGTAATCGGTCTGACTCTGTCCATACCCTAGACTTCAAATGGCCAGGAGGAGACCGTAGGGTATAGGAACTCCAAAGGTCAATGAATGAAGTTAGCGTTCAACTGGCACGCTCAGCATTTTTTGGCATATTCAATGCGTCTGCTACAATAGTTGGCTAGTAATAGCCCATGCATCGTAGTTGGTCCTGGAGCTTAGGGCTAGGCTGATGAGCTCCGTAAGTACCGTTATGGGCCTCCCGAAGAGTTTTGGCCTCCTCCTCATTCAATAAACATTGGAGGAGAAGTTCGTCTTATGAACGATGATACAACATTTTAGTTGCCGTATCATAGTAGAATTAGAGAGAGCGTCTTTTGACAGACACAGCTTCCTTTGGATCATCCGGGAGGATTCCATAGAATGCAAAGTCTATGAATGAAAATCTCCAGTCCCTAACATTGACATTAATGTCCGTTGACATAGAATGGTTTAGATATATGCATAATTTATTTTTGGGGTACACAAGTTCCTGGCCGATTACTGTAACGAAGTGTTGGGTCCCAAGAGGTGCTGCTATGGAGGTGGCAAGGCCAGCCAGAGCATCAGCCTCTAGATTTTGTAGCCGAAGCACATGTTCTATAAAGAACCTTGTGAAGGTAGAGATGATGTCCTAAGCCACTTTGTGATAGGGAATCAAGTCTTCATGACGGACCTTATACTGCCCTCGAACCTGATTGACGATGAGTTTTGAATCGCCATAGGATTAGAGATATTCAACCCCAGTTGTCTTGCCAACTGGAGTCCAATAATTTGAGGATTGTACTCCGCCACATTGTTGGAGCATGGGTCTATGAGGGAGTAGGCGCACTGGATGACCAGGTTCTCCGGATAGACCAAGACCCCCCACTCCTACGATGATTTGATGCTTAGGGTCTGTTCTTGAGGTATCGTCGAAGAACATCCGCCAGATGGAGTTCTCTTCGGTGATATTGGATTCTAGCACTTCGTTCGAGATATCCTCGTATAGTTTAGACGTTTCCAGTATCGGGTGTGCGGCTAAGAAGTCGGCCGGCACTTGTACCTTGACAACTTTTTTTGGGGCAAATATTATATCGTATGGTGATAATTGTGTTGCCCATGTAGCTAACCGAGAGATGAGCGTTCCTAGCTTTGTTATGAGAACCCTGAGTGGATTGACTCGGGAGATGATATGGATCGTCTGACTCGTCACATAGTGGCGAGACTTTTATATCGCGAAGACCAAAGCTTGGTACTCCTTCTTGAACACCACATGCGTCAGGGACTGCATGGAGGTGGAGAGAGTTTTGAGACCCATCTCCAAAGTATTAATACGACCTAGGAGGTCCGAGGCCGAACCTTCTACCTCTTCTTTGTTCCCTCCCCCCGTCATATAAACATGCATGAAGTGTGACGAAGTGTATGAAACAATAGAAACTTCACTTTCTGTCTCACTATCTTACGGAAGGATTGATACTTCTTCCTCCGACTCCTAGACTTGGCTACTCCTAGCTTCCTCAGCATTGGATCGCTGATAGATATCCTCATCCTCAAATAAAGCATTATTGTGGACAATCGGTATCTAACTACCCCCGACCTGCACTGTCGATGCGGTATTCACCTTCGATCGGGTATTCTGTACTACCCCGATAATAGAAAGTATTGCTTTATTCCCTCGCGGACGGCTTTTTGATGCACTAGCCGAGGCCGGAGGGTTATTGGTTTTTAGATTTCTTCTGGAAGTAGTAGAATTGGATATGACATAGCATGAGACGACAAAGAGTTCTTCCTCGTCTTCAGGTGGCACCCTCTTTTCGAGATGATGTCGGACATGTGCAGCAGAATACAGTCGCTGGAATACGGACTACCTTAGTGGTAGGGCCACTATTTTACAACAGCAGCAGTTGATAATGATCGTAGCACAATTATGCTTTAGTGCCCCGTCCCTACATCGTACCCCGTTTCTGTCTATGGGGTACGCGAGAAAGGAACATTGTCACTACAAATTAAGTCAGAACCGGTAGATCGGGATCGATTGAAATGATCGGAAGGGAACGATTGAATTAAGATCCTTTTTCTCGTTATGGAAAGGCTTCTTCGAAATCAAATCCCATATTCAGTAGGTTGTGCCTCGAGGATAGACACTGCGGCTGAGTTGGGAGAGACCTCCCATTGCTCTACTTTTTATGCCATATTTGCTTCTTTGGCTTTGATTTTCTGAATGCATTTTCGTGAATATTTTCGATGGTTTTTATGGCTTGCATTTTTGAACTCGCATTTACATATCGAACTCCTTGAATAATACAGAATTCTAATCAATTGTTTGTGCGATTTCAAGTAATCGCGTAGGCGACGACTAGCGCGACCAACAAGTCTCTCACCTCGAACAAAAATTAAGGTGAATGGCTGACCCTTCTCTTCTCGACCCCTTTTTAGTTCAATCATTAACATTATTGCGAATGAAATGACAGATGCAAGGGCACGGACATGTCTACTTATCTTATAAAACTGTTTTGAACAAAAGATTGACTCATCGAACAAATTGAAGCCACAACAAGGCGGGACATGATGAAATATTTATGTTTTAAAAAATGTAGACCATGCTGTAGTAACTAAATTGTTCTAACATGGTCATGGACAACTTGTCGACAAAGTAAAAGTTTCTTCGAGCGGCATCCCCGGGCCACGGAATCGTTTCGACCTATGAGGAAACACAGTATAGCTGTGCTGAATGATAGAACGGGTTAGGCAGGGACTTTCAGCGGGGCTCGCTTCTTGCGTTGAAAGGGTCCCGACTAACAAAGCTATAAATCCAGGATGGCTTGTGGTGTTAGTGACCAAATACACATAAATTACAAACGCTATGCTAGCGATAATGATTGACAGGGAAGAACATGGTAAGTCTCACATTGCCAGGTACGCTCTGTCGTGGGTAAGTTCTAGCGTAACTTACATTATGCCTGTCATATGCTTGTTTGAAATTCATTAGGATGGCTTGGCTGCCAGTGACCAAACACACATAAATTGTACACACTATGCTAGCGATAACGATTGACAGGAAAGAACATGGTAAGTTTCATATTGCAAGGAACGCTCTGCCGTGGGTAAGTTCTAGCATAATTTACATTATATCTGTCATATGCTTGTCTGAAATTCTTTAGGATGGTTAGAAAGATTCGTAAACTAAATCATATAAACTCTTTAACCAAATAAGAACATGGAACTTAATTTGTCACGCACCAGTACAAAGTGTAATGTACTAATCATGGCTCTCTATAGGTACCCCGAACCAAGAAGGGCATGCCAATTAAGCTCAAGGCGATGCAAGAACATTTGAAGTCTCATCTGTGTGTTGAAGGCTTGATTGATCCTTTTGAAGACTCTACATTCAGTACAGAAAAAATGACGTCTCGACTCCCCACGATTCCAAGTCCTTGGAAATTGTCGTAAATGGAGATGTAATGTATGGAACGACTATAAATGAAATTAAAGTTCCTTCTATTTTCAAATATGTTTGTTCAATTTCTCTGCGTACTCTCTTGATGTTGTGTTTTGGATAACCTTATGACTTTGTCTTGTGCGATCACAACTTAGGTTCGCACGGCATGGCACCCGGAGGACGACTATCGATTCTACAGAATCGGGACATGATATAATGGTATCAGAGCACGGCTTTACATCCTTTGGCCTTCCGTCTAGAGTCTCTGTCACCTCCGTTTTTTGTTATACATATTTTCAGTATACGTGTACGGAATTTTGCCCCGTAATCAGACTTGTCTAGCTTAATCTTGCATGACTTGGTTTATTTTGGTTTATTTTGACTTGGGTTCGGCTTGGGTTGGTTTATTTTGGTTTAGGGTGGTTCACCATGAACCCAACCCCTACCTACCACTATCTTCATTTAAAGCCCAACTACTTTCTCTCTCTTCACTTATTCTCATTTACTCTTCTTCTTCTCCATTAACCTCTCCTCTAACCTAAGAAAACCCATAGGCAAGTTCACCTTGCTTCCACATGAGAACCCATTTTTATGGTTCATTTATCTTTCTCTCGTGATTCTAAGATAGTTTAGAACTTGACATTTTGTATTTTGAAGTTTTATTTTTGTAGATCTAAAAATTTGTCATTCTCGGATTTTGGTGGTTTTGATCAATCAAACTTCCTTATTTTCAAGTTTTGATCGTTCCACGTTGTTGAGATTTGTGTTATACCCCATTTTGATCTATGGAAGTCCCATTTTTGGTTTAGATTGAAGGTTTCATAGATTTTGGAGTTCTGGAGGTGTTAGGGTTATATACTAAAAGTATCACTTTTTTAGTAACCTTATTTCCTTAAATTTTGAATGAGAATCATATGGGCAAATGTTTGCATATTGTATTTGTTGCAAGTGTTAATGCAAATGTCTGATATTCTATATTGTAGATAATATGGTGTACGGTGTCACATAGAAGATCATATTATCAGTTCCCTATGGAATATATAAATAGTTCACAACCTAGATGGACTTGGACAATCTATTAGAAATGTTATAGTGTAATCTGGTATTAGTCTATCTTGACTATAGGTTTACACTAGTACACTTTGTGTGTATTGAACAGGACCACTTGAGGTTGTTCTCTTTGTACTGACTACATAAGAGAACAAACACCTCTGTTATTATGGATGCTTGTGCTCTTAACCCGGATATAATAACGGACATGTATATGCATTGTGTATTATTTTGACTCATAAAAGAGTGAGATTTATTATGGATCAACAACCTCTATGAATTGGGTAATAACATTATATGTATGATGGGCTGTTGATTATAAATAGAATCCATGTCCCGATACATCGGGTTGATGATGTCCCCTTAAGGAGCTCATAAAGATTGTCATGTAAACCATGCAGGTGGATTATGTCCGACATGACAAATAAAGTTGAGCTGTACTACTTAAGGATAAAAGATGTTGAATCAATATAGTTGTCAGTAACTTAATTTGATCGACGGACATACGATATCTTAACATGGAGAGCCAAACGAGCATATAATAAAAGGAGCCCACAAACATAATTTGGGATTAGGGAGGTAGTACAACATTAGATCATTAGTGGACCGAGCTATTGTTAATGGGCATGGATTGTTGTTCGGGCTGAACACGGAATATCCAGATCCGTTAGGAGGCATAACCCTAATTTCTCCTTATGGTCCCTGCCGTAGCCTATATATATCCTCTATTCTCTGGCCGCTAGATTATCGATCAAAAATCTGAAACTTTCTCTAAATTCGTGATTCACGTAAGGAAAAAAAGAGAGGGCTGCCAAGGAGAAAAAAAGGTTGGGAGATCGTCGTCCACACAACGTCCAACTCGAGGAAGGAATACGTGCAGAAGATCTTGGGGTCGTACGTTCGAGATTGCCAGAAATTACTTGTCTCCTTTCCGTCGCAGGTATAATTCGTGAACCCTAGTTTCCGCCTATGAAGGGTTAGAATACGTAGATCTGTTTAACTTTCTATCGATCAATACGCACACCAAAGAAAGGGTCCTGGGAATTCCCAGTTCCATCAATTGGTATCAGAGCCACTTTGGATCTACGTATTGATTGATATGTCCATGTTGTCCAATAAAACCTGCGCTGTGTAATAGTCGGTAGATGTAGATCTATTCTAACTCGATTTTGCAGGCATCTTAGATCCAACTATTATAGTACAATGAATGTTTTTGATTGTGTTTTTAAATCACGGACATGTCGTGGATGTTGTTGTTGCTGTGGATGTAATTAAAATCACGAGGGTTGATTGTGCTTATTATTTTAATTTTGCAATCTAGATTATGTGTGAACTCCTTCGGGAGGCATAGGATTGATGTAATTTTAATTTTTTTTGATCAATCGTGATGGCGGTTGTGGCTGTTTCTGACGTCGGACGAGATGATAGTTTTAAGCAGTCCAGAGGCAGACATATGATTTTCGATGTAGGTCGAACCCCGAATAGATCTACGCAGTGCCAGATTTTGAATTCGGATAGTTGAAGACGGAGCAACAAAGATGACCATAATATTTGGATATTTTCTCTTATTTTTGTCATTTTGCTTTTTCTGATTATGCATGTTTATTATTGTGTGGCAGTTTTTTTGAAAAACCAATCCTACATTAATAATGGACAACATGGACATAATATCAACTAGTAGAAAAACTCTCATTGTTAAATAACTAAGTGGAAAAGGATATTTATTTAGTTTAAATCATATGGTCTCCATTACTGGTTTGTAGGTGATGTAATTATACTTGCTTGTTGGCTATAGTGCTTTCTTCCATATCGGATGAGTATAATTATGGATCACCAATACAAACTTTCTTAGGGATAATTGCAGAAAGTTACCTAGTATGTGTTCACTTCTCCATCTGAAGGAACTCATTACAAGGTAATGGACTTAGTATTAAGTAATGGTATACACTTAGATATAAATAATGGTATCCTTCCCATCAGAGTCACTGCTATTATTTGTATCACCAGAGCAAGACCAGCATATTAATTTTATTTGTCATAAAGTTATGTTGACATGATAGTAAAATTAATAAGAAAAACATACTTGGACAAAGTTGAATTTGTATACGTCCACACTATCGTGGCATGCTAAATTCATGGTGTTCGAGGTGTTGGTGAATTTTTTATTATTGTTTTGAGGAAATCAATATTTAGTTAATTCAAAAAGTTTTTTTGCCCTACATAATTTTATTTATGTGATTCTCAAAATTTCAAAAATGGGTTCTTTCAGTCCACTTATTGTGATTCATAAAGAAAACAAACTTACTGGACCTAATTATATTGATTGGAAACATAATTTGGATATTGTTCTGACTGCTGAGGAGTACAAATATATACTTATTGAGGAATACCCACCTAAGCCTGATGCTAACTCTGATGAAGAGGTCAAAGAGGCTTATAAGAAGTAGAAAAAGGCAGATGAGATGGCGCGGTGTTACATTCTGGTATCTATGTCAAATGTACTGCAACATCAGCATCAGGCCATGGCCACTGCTTATGACATGATGTATAACCTCAAGAAACTCTTCGAACATCAGAGTAGAGCAGCTAGGCAGTTTGCTATGAAATATTTGATGAATACAAAAATGGCTGAGGGTACACCAGTAAGGGATCATGTTCTCAAGATGATGGGTCATCTGAATGAGATGGAGATCCTTGGAGTTGAAAACGATGGGGAATCCCAGGTCGATATCATTCTCGGGACTCTACCTAAAAGTTTTGACAATTTCTTCCTTAATTACAACATGAACAAAAGGTTGTATAGTTTGGCAGAACTTGTAAAAGAGCTACAGGATGCTGAATCTCTCTTTAGGCAGAGTGGTCATGTTTTTGTTTCTGAAAAGGCTTCTAGTTCTAAGCCAAAAGGCGGTAAGAAGAAGAATAACATTCAGAAACAGGCAAACTCAGCAAAGAAGGGCATAGGACCTCAAGGCGAGGTGAAAAAGCCGAAAGGCAAATGTTTCAAGTGCAAAGGGTCAGGACATTGGAAGACTGATTGTCCACTTCTCAAACAAGGGAACAAAGAAGGTATATCTCATTTACTAGTAGTTGAAACATGTTTAGCGGTGTTATCTACCGGCACCTGGTGTGTAGATACAGGAGCCACTAATCATGTCTGTAATACATTGTAGGGGTTCCAGGAAACTAGACGGCTCAGTGATGGAGAGATATGCTTGTTCATGGGTGATGCTACAAAAGTATCGGTCGTTGCATTAGGAGATGTTACTTTATCTTTTGGTAGAAATAAGTCTTTGATATTGAGAGATTGTCTTTATGCACCTTCACTTAGAAGGAATTTAGTTTCTGTTTCTATGTTAGTTAAGGATGGATATTCAGTTTATTTTAATGACAATATTGTTATTAGAAAGAATAAACATTTTATCTATTCTGGTGCATTGGTTGATAATTTGTATGTCATTAATCCTATTTCGCCCATAATGCAACTTATGGAAATGAATAATATGTCATCTAACTTAAATAAGAGAAAAGAACCTTCTTGTATGATCCAAACATATCTTTGGTACTTGCGATTGGGGCATATTAACCTAAGAAGGATTCAAAGACTGGTTGAAGATGGACCTTTGAGTTCATTGGAAGTGAAGGCACTACCAGTCTGTGAATCCTGCTTAGAAGGTAAAATGACCAAAATACCTTTTACGGCAAAGGGGTATAGGGCCAAAGATATGTTAGAATTGGTTCATTCTGATTTGTGTGGACCCATGACTATCCAAGCTAGAGGTGGCTTTGAATATTTTGTCACATTTATTGACGATTATTCAAGGTATGGATACATTTATTTGATGTGCCGTAAGTCTGAGTGCTTTGAGAAATTCAAAGAGTTCAAGGCTGAAACGGAGAAACGTCATAGAAAATGTATCAAGTCATTACGATTAGATCGTGGTGGCAAGTACCTCTTTGGAGAGTTTAGGAATTATTTATCCGAGGCTGCGATTGCATCACAATTGACTGCACCTAGAACGCCCCAGCAGAATGGTGTAGCCGAAAGAACGAATAGAACTCTTACGGAGATGGTTAGATCAATGATGAGTTATTCGGATTTGCCAGATTCGTTTTGGGGATATGCCTTAGAGACTGCAGCTTATATTTTGAACTTGGTTCCTTCTAAGTCAGTACCTCTTACTCCCGCAGAGCTGTGGATTGGGCGTAAGCCTAGTTTGAAATATGTTCACATTTGGGATAGTCCAGCACATATGCTGAATGGGAAAGCAGATAAGTTGGAATCTCGTACTGAAGTACGCTTGTTTGTAGGCTATCCAAGAGGAACGAAAGGAGTTTTATTTTATAGTCCTAAGGATCAGAAGGTCATTGTTAGCACCAATGCCCGATTCTTAGAGGAAGACTATGTGATGAGCCATAAACCCACAAGTAGAGTTGTTCTAGAAGAACTGAGACGTGAGACACCCAGTACTTTAGTACCAACAGTACAAGAGGATGAACCACAAATAACTACACAACGTGTCATAAATGTTATACCACAACCGATAGTGCCTCGTCGTAGTGGGAGGGTTGTGATACAACCTGATAGATATATGTTCTTGGGAGAGTCGTCAGACTTCGTCCCTGAGGAACAAGATTATGATCCTACAATGAAGCACTCCAAGATAAAGATGCAGAGTCTTGGCAAAAAGCAATGATATCTGAAATAGAATCTATGAATTCTAATCAGGTTTGGGAGCTTGTAGAACCACCCGTTGGTGTAAAAGCCAATGGATGCAAGTGGGTCTATAAGAGAAAAAGAGGATCAGATGGTAAGGTTGAAACCTTTAAAGCTCGGCTTGTAGCAAAAGGTTTTACTCAAAGAGAGGGTATCGATTATGAGGAAATATTTTCTCCTGTAGCCATGCTTAAGTCTATCCGGATTATTTTATCTATTGCAGCTCATCTCGATTATGAGATTTGGCAAATGGATGTCAAGACAGTTTTCCTTAGTGGAAGTCTTGAGGAAGACATCTATATAAAGCAACCAGACGGGTTCATTGAAAAGGGCCAGGAGCATCTTGTTTGTAAGCTCAAGAAGTCCATTTATGGACTTAAGCAAGCTTCCAGATCTTGGAACATATGTTTTGATCAGGTGATAAAATCCTATAGATTTGATCAATGTCATGATGAATCATGTGTATACAGAAAGTATGACAGAAACGTGGTAGTGTTCCTAGTACTTTATGTGGATGACATCTTGCTCATTAGAAACAATGTGAAGGTGTTATCTGATGTAAGGGTATGGTTATCCAAACAGTTTGATATGAAGGACTTGGGAGAAGTAGGTCACATCCTTGGGATCAAAGTTCTACGAGATCGCAAGAAAATGATGTTAGGCTTATCCCAAGCTTCCTATATCGATAATGTACTAACTCGTTTTAGTATACAAAATTCTAAGAAAGGTTTCTTACCTTTTAGACATGGAATTGCTCTATCAAAGGAGCAGTGTCCGAGGACACCTAAAGAGATAGAGAACATGAAAGCAGTTCCTTATGCTTCAGCAGTAGGAAGCTTAATGTATACAATGCTATGTACGAGACCAGACATCTGCTTTGTCGTAGGCATGGTCAGTAGATATCAGTCTAACCCAGGACAAAAGCACTGGACTGCCGTAAAGCATATTTTGAAGTACCTGAAAAGGAATAAAGAGTATATGCTAGTTTACTAGACAGATAGTTTAGTTCCCTTGGGGTATACAAACTCAGATTTTTAGTCAGATAGGGATTCCAGGAAATCTACCTCAGGTTATGTGTTTACTTTGGGAGGTGGAGCCATTGTGTGGAGGAGTATCAAACAATAATGTATTGCTGATTCCACCATGGAAGCCGAGTATGTGGCAGCCTCTGAGGCAGCCAAAGAAGCAGTTTGGCTCAGAAACTTTCTGTTGGACTTGGATGTGGTACCTAGTTTGCCTAAGTCTATTACACTTTATTGTGATAATAGTGGTACAGTTGCAAACTCGAAGGAACTACGTGCCCATAAGACTGGCAAACACATTGAGCGCAAGTACCACCTGATACGAGATTTCGTAAAGAAAGGAAAAGTTGTTGTGATCAAGATAGCATCAGCCAACAACCTAGCTGATCCCTTTACAAAGAGCTTACCAGCTAAAGCTTTTGATAGTCATGTTGAGGGAATGGGAGTCAGATGTGTAGCAGCATGGCTTTAAGTATAAGTGGGAGATTTGTAACAATATACTGAAAAGCAATGCTTTGAGTATAAGTGGGAGATTGTTAGGGTTATATACTAAAAGTATCAATTTTTTAGTAACCTTATTTCCTTAAATTTTTAATGAGAATCATATGGGCAAATGTTTGCATATTGTATTTGTTGCAAGTGTTAATACAAATGTCTGATATTCTATATTGTAGATAATATGGTATGTGGTGTCAAACAGAAGATCATATTATCAGTTCCCTATGGAATATATAAATAGTTCACAACCTAGATGGACTTGGACAATCTATTAGAAAGGTTATAGTGTAATTTGGTATTAGTCTATCTTGACTATATGTTTATACTAGTACACTTTGTGTGTATTGAACAGGACCACTTGAGGTTGTTCTCTTTGTACTGACTACATAAGAGAACAAACACCTCTGTTATTATGGATGCTTGTGCTCTTAACCCGGATATAATAACAGACATGTATATACAGTGTGCATTATTTTGAATCATAAAAGAGTGAGATTCATTATGGATCAACAACTTCTATGAATTGGGTAATAACATTGTATGTATGATGGACGGTTGATTATAAATGGAATCCATGTCCCGATACATCGGGTTGATGATGTCCCCATAAGGAGCTCATAAGGATTGTCATGTAAATCTTGCAGGTGGATTATATCCGATATGACAAATAAAGTTGAATGGTACTACTTAAGGATAAAAGATGTCGAATCAATATAGTTGTCAGTAACTTAATTTGATCGACGGACATATGATATCTTAACATGGGGAGCCAAACGAGCATATAATAAAAGGAGCCCACAAACATAATTTGGGATTAGGAAGGTAGTGCAACAATAGCTCATTAGTGGACCGAGCTATTTTTAATGGGCCTGGATTGTGTGTCCGAACTGAACACGAGATATCCAGATCCGTTAGGAGGCCTAACCCAAATTTTCTTCATGGTCCCTGCCGTAGCCTATATATATCCTCTATTCTCTGGCCTCCAGATTACCGATCAAAAATTTGAAACTTTCTCTAAATTCGTGATTCACGTAAGGATAGAAAGAGAGGGCTGCCAAGAAAAAGAAAAGGCTGGGAGATCGTCGCCCACATGATGTCCAACTCGAGGAAGGAATACGTACAGAAGATCTTGGGGTCGTCCGCTCGAGATTGCCAGGAATTACTTGTCTTCTTTCCGTCGTAGGTATAATTCGTGAACCCTAGTTTCCGCCTATGAAGGGTTAGAACATGTATTAGATCTGTTTAACTTTCTATTGATCAATACGCACACCAAAGGAAGGGTCCTGGGAATCCCCAGTTCCATCAGGAGGTTCTCTACGCCCACGTTTATTCGTACCATCGTAGTATCAAACCCTACGCCCACATTTATTCGTGTCAGCATGAATCTGGTTATGCAAGTCAAGACTGTTCTACGTGTAGAACAAAGTCTACCCTTCCTTGGCGTAAAACAAGTTTTACGCATAACTTTACTCTTTTATGCGTACTTCCTTCACGCGTACTTCCTTTACGCGTACATCCTTCACGCGTACTTCCTTTACGCGTACCTCCTTTACGCGTACTTTCTTTATGCGTACTTCCTTCATGCGTACTTAATTTACGCGTACTTCCTTTACGCGTACTTCCCTTGGCATATTCCTTTATGCGTACTTCCCTTGGCGTACTCCTCTGGCTTGGCATACTCCTTTGGCATACTCCCCTTGGCATACTCCTTTGGCGTACTCCCCTACCCGGAGGCTTCTTAGCACTAGCGTATCTTACCCCTTTGCCCGGCGCAATATGGACCTGGCATCCATTGCCCTAGATTCACCTTTATTGGGCGCATGGCGCCCCTTATTATATGCTTACGCCTTTTTGACATGAACTCGATATAATTATGATATGTTATTATTGTAATGATAATCTTTACACGGTATGATTTTGTGATAACTCATGATAGTGGCCCGTCGTGGAGCGCTCCTAACAAGTAACAAGTACAAATAACATGACATGATGGTGACCCGTTGTGGTGTACCCCTGACAAGTAATCATGACATGAACTCATGAACACCGATGCGACGGTTATTTTGACCTGCTAAATAATTATGACATACAACCTTGAACGCCGTTACGACGGCTAGCTTGACATGCTAAGAACATTTTCGTCTTGACACCGTGGGTGATTGCTTTGGACCTTGTCTGTAAAAGCTACCAGTCTAGTCTTGTCTTGCATCATGTCTAGGATATGGATCCCTGGTTACCACGGTCAGAGATTCATACTGAATCTAACTAGGTTAATAACTAGATTGATCAAGTAGTTCATGATGAGATTTCCCAGTCACAGGTAGTTCTGTTATTTGGGAGCTCAAGTGGACTTATTGCCTGCCGTCGAGTAGGGCGCATTTCCAGCACACTATCATGTGGTGCATCATTCAAGTCACCCAGGATACATTGTCTCTTGGGCGATATATCCACCAAATACAACTTTCAACCCGTAACTGGATAACTTGGACTTAGATTACAGGGCTTGTGACTGCTGGAACATCTCGATTGTATCTTGCTAGTAACTAGGCTTGTGATAACCCTAGTTAGTTAAAGTATCAAGCTGTACTCATTGCTTGGCCGTAATTGATTGGATAGAGTCCAGCCTAGTCTTGTCTTGTCCTGATCCTGTAAAAGATTGTTACATGACCTAATTGCTTGTACTTTACTTTATCGATAAATGGTGGAAAACCAAGTTCCGTTCAGATGAAGGGTTACAACCCAGGTCGTTGTTTGGTTTAAGGATTGTAACTTGTTTATCTGAATAGTCCCATGGTTATTTTATCGTATATTATCATGATTTTCAATATCTCCAGTCTTTTATTATATAATTGTGTTTTTGTGCTAATTGCTGGTTTTATTTCTTAAGTAAAGCCTCCCTTATGGCACTTGCTCTTTCTGGGGTCTGACCCAGCTGGTTTTGTCGGGCCAGATTTCGGAGTAGCACCCGATGATCTTCTAGCCTTCCAGCCCGATAGTGAATACTAGGCGCAACCTTCGCAACGAGTAAGCTTTATTTTGCTCTCCCATTCTATTGTAAATTATTCTTTTGAGGCGTTTAGCCGCCGGGCAAGTGTTAGCTCATGTTGAAAGCTTATATTTTTGTCTGCCTAAGGGCTGTAACATGATTGACACATCCTAGGGTTGATCAAGTATGACTTAAACTCTTGCTAGTCTTCACATTTTGTATGACTAGCTTCATGATCATCTGAATATGTAATGTATGGGACGCCTTACTTTGTCTGTCCGATGATCTACCATCTTGCTACATTTACTTGCTTGTTTGAGATTGAGACACTAGGCTTGTTCTTGACCTTAAGAGACTTGGCTTGTAGTTAAACCCTCATGTATCTAGACAGTCGTGACCGTATATCGAGGTAGGATTCACTTCAATATATGTAGCTGGCTGCGTCTGTCCCCTACTCTCCAGTATTCTGGTTCAGGGGCGTGACACGGTTTAAGTGGTGGCCCATGCAGGTCTTGTAAATCAAGATATATGAGGATTTCACGAATAGATGTCTCAATTAGCACTCGCCTTTGATCTCTACTCGTGTCTTCTAATCTTTTCGAAATCTTGATCTGATCATATGCTTATATCCTTGATCTATCATGGTCCTTCCTTATTATTTCCCATGTCATTTCTTCAGCGGCATTGTTCTTGGTCCTACCAATCAGCAAGGCGGAGCTCCTCCAGTGAGCTAGCAGCAACCTGGAGACCAAGCCCAGCACTCAGGGGTAGCCTCCAGAGTTATGCCTACTATCGGTCAAGAGCCACCAGTTCAGCCAGTCCAGCCTACAGAACCTGATAATGTAATCTTGGTAGGACTCATCAGGGAATTGCTTGCATATCAAGATCGTTGGGGTGATGCCTTGTATCAGACAGTACAAGATGCCATGGACAGAGTTGGTTACCAAAGGAACAACGTGGCCAACAGCTTCAAGCGTCTGAACCCTCCCTTCTTTGACGGCAGTCAAGATGCTATCGCTGCTGATGCGTAGCTTCAGGATATAGAAGTTATCCTAGAGGCAGCTAGGATTCCCGAGGGACAGAAGGTGGCCGTTGTACGCCTGCAGTTATTGGATTTAGCCCGCAGCTGGTAGACGATGCTAGCAGTTGGATTACCGACGCCTGTCTCATGGGCGGTATTCAGCAATAAGTTCCAAACCAAGTACTTCGACGCAGTAGCTCGGTATGATCTGTAGACGAGATTCACCAACCTCAAGCAAATGGGCAAGACGATCGATGGATATGCGGTCGAGTTTTCTAGACTCAGACGGTTTGCTCCTACACTGGTGGCAACCGAGTTGGATCGAGCCCAGCGATTCCAGCAGGGGCTCCACCTAGAGATTATCGTTTCAGTGGAACAGTTTGAGCACCAGACTTTTGATGTCGTTTGGCGAGCAACGAAGAGGCATGAGTATACTTTACAGAGGATTGTAGATAGAATCGGAGGTCGGAAGAGGTCTCATGGGCAGATGTCCCAGTCATTAGCACCAGCCCCGACAGCTAGAGCTTTGACTATTGAAGCTCCTAGGAGGACGACCACAGTTTTGTCGGTTCAGCACTCGACGCCGACGTATCATCAGCAGCAGAAGCAGAAGCAGTCTTTTGCAATAGGTTGCTCTCATTATGGAAAGCCCGGTCACGTTGTTTTAGAGTGTCACAGAGTACAGGGATTATGCTTAGCTTGTGGGGCATCGGATCACATGATAGGGTCATGTCAGCACAAGGCCAGTTCATCGTCATCGAACATAACTAGTCCATCGGTTAGGGGCCCATCACCAGTGCAGCAGCAGTACCATCCTCCGAGGCCATTGCCGTCTCAGGCTCAGCAGTATGCCCAAGCTCAGATTCAGAACCGGCAGAGGTTTCCAGCAGCGGGGACCAGCACCAAGAGGGCAAGGTCAGGCTATGGCTCTGACCGTGGCATAAGAATTGGCATCAGGTGAGGTGGTGGCAGGTACCATTCTTGTAAACTCTTTTCCAGCTTCAGTAATGCTCAATATACTTACTGGTAACAGTCTTGTGGGTATAGATAGAGTTTTTTCTTTGTGTCGGATCATAGTTAGCGGTAGAGAGTTTTTCGCTAGATTGATAGAATTTCCGATGGTCGACTATGATGTGGTCCTAGGAATGGATTGGTTGAGGGACCAGTATGCTAGAATAGATTGCCATATCGGCAAAATTATTTTTAGTATTCCTGGTGAGCCAGAGTTTTTATTTTTTCGAGGCGGAGTAGAGCCTTCTTCTCCAGTGTTGCGGATGGCAGAAGCAGCAGCATTTCAGTTTCCCAGAGTTGTAAAATATTTTCCTGACGTATTTCCTGAAGAACTTCCAGCATGCCCCCAGAGAGAGAGATCGAGTTCACCATTGATTTGATTTTCGAATCAGCACCATTATCAGAGAGAATCTATAGGATAGTGCCTTCAGAGTTGGAGATCTTGTACAAGATGATTGAAGAACTTAGAACCAAAGAATTCATTCGTGCTAGCGGATCACCTTGGAGAGCCCCGATACTTCTTGTGAAAAAGAAGGATGGTACGTCAAGATTATGTATTGATTATCGTACCTTGAACTCTGTAACAATCAAGAACAGATACCTTCTACCAAGGATAGATGATTTGTTTGATTACCTCAAAGGAGCAGCAGTATTTTCGAAGATTGACTTGCGATCAGGGTACCATCAGATCAGAGTCAGAGAGCAAGACATCCCAAAGACAGCATTCAGATCTAGATATGGACATTGGGAGTTCCTTGTTATGCCATTTGGAGCGACCAATGCACCAGCCGTATTCATGGAATTCATGAATCGTATTTTTATGCCTTATTTGGACCAGTTCGTGATAGTGTTTATAGATGATATCCTGGTCTATAGCAAGAATGAGGTAGAGCATGAGCAGCATCTTCGTGTAGTTCTTCAGATTCTCAAAGAGCACCAGTTATACGCGAAGTTTAGTAAGTACGAGTTTTGGCTGGATCGTATCTCGTACTTGGGTCACATCATTACCATAGGTGGAGTGGAAGTGGACCCCCAGAAGATAGTTGCCATAGAGACGTGGCCAGTACCCAGAACCATCGCAGAAGTTCAGAGTTTCCTAGGATTGGTTAGCTATTACCGACGATTTGTGTCAGACTTCGCTCGAATTTTAGCGCCACTGACGTAGTTGACTCGCAAGGATATATAGTTTTCTTGGACAACAGAGTGCCAGAGTTCATTTGAGAAGTTGAAGCAAGGATTGATGACGGCACCCATTCTCACGCTTCCAGATTGGACAGAAGGATTTTTAGTCTATTGTGGTACTTCCGGTAAGGGATTGGGATGCGTCTTGATGCAGCATAGTAAGGTAGTAGTTTATGCATCACGTTAGCTTCGTGATCATGAAAGGAATTACCCAACTCATGACTTAGAGTTAGCAGCGGTAGTTTTCGTGCTTAAGTTGTGGAGGCATTATTTGTATGGAGATCGGGTGAAGATTTTCACCGACCACAAGAGTCTTAAGTATGTGTTTACCCAGAAAGATCTTAACATGCGTCAGAGGAGAAGGCTAGAGCAACTTGTGGATTATGACATCAACTTGTAGTATCATCCTGGGAAGGCCAACGTAGTATCAGATGCATTGAGAAGGAGAGCCGAAGTTTATTTTCTAACAGCACAGCCAGAGTTGTTAGCAGATCTTCAGAAGATGGGTATTGAAGTTGTTCTTCCTCCCAGTGTGGCATTGATGTCCAGTATGCAAGTTCAGTCCAGTATAGTTGAGAGAATCAAGTTAACTCAGTCAACGGATTCTAAGCTTCGGCGGCTTAGGGAAGAATGTGTAGCAGGACGAAGACCAGAGTTATGTATTCATGAAGATGGTACACTCCGACATGGGAGGCGTCTTTGTGTACCCAGTGGTGATATCAGATAGAAAATCATGACAGAAGCTCACAGTTCTCAGTATTCGATTCACCCCGACGGTACGAAGATGTATCATGATATTCGACAGCAATTTTGGTAGAATGGCATGAAGAGGGAGATAGCCCGATTTGTCTCTCGTTGTTTGGTTTGTCAGCAAGTTAAAGCCGAACATCAGAGACCAGTTGGACCTGTTCAACCTTTACCGATCCCAGAATAGAAACGAGAGCACATTACCATGGATTTTCTAACTGGATTACCTAGATCCTCAGCTGAAAGAGATGCTATCTGGGTTATAGTTGACAGACTCACCAAGGTGGCTCATTTTATCCCTTTCAGAATCGGTCAGTCGACGAATCAGCTTGCAGAGATGTACCTCAGGCAGATAGTCAGATTGTATGGAATACCAGTCAGTATTGTGTCCGACAGAGATTCAAGATTTACCTCGTACTTTTGGCGGAGTCTTCAAGAGAGTTTGGGGACTCGTCTCAAGTTCAGTTTAGGCTACCATCCACAGACAGATGGTCAGTCAAAACGCACGATCCAGATTCTTGAATATATGCTACGGTCATGTACACTCGATATCGGTGGTTCGTGGAAAGATCACCAACATCTCGTGGAGTTCTCCTATAACAACAGTTTCCAGGCCAGTATCCAGATGGTACCCTTTGAAGCCTTGTACGGCAGGAAGTTCAGATCTCCTTTAGCTTGGGATGATAATGGTAAGAGACAAATGCTTGGACCAGAGATGGTAATGCTAACTATTGAGGTAGTCAGACAAGTCAGAGATCATCTTCGAGTTGCACAAGATCGCCAGCGTCATTGGACCGATTCCCATCGGCGTCTTCTTGAATTTTCTATCGGCAACCATGTATTCCTTAGGATCTCGCCTACCCGTGGCGTCATTCGTTTCGGCGTACGGGGAAAGCTTAGTCCTAGGTATATAGGGTCGTTCGACATTCTAGAGCAGTTAGGTGATGTGTCCTATCGTCTCGCTCTTTCGCCGTTGTTACGTGAGGTACATGATGTCTTCCATATATTCCAATTGAGACGGTATATCCCAGATCCGAGTCATGTCCTTGATCATTCGAAATTGGTTGTTGGTACCAACCTTTCGTATGAGGAGAGACCCGTATCCATATTGGACCGAAGAGAGAAGATACTCTAGAACAAGACTATCAAGTTAGTCCATATTGCTTGGGGTCATCACTCTTTGGGTGAGTCAACGTGGGAGCATGAGGATAATATCCGATCACGATATCCTGACCTGCTTGACTCGTAAGGTATAATGTCTTCTTATGCCTTATGCCTTCAACTTCATTGCTTGCATGAATGATTGCTTGATTGATTGCTTAGTTATAACTTGCCTATGATTAGTATAGCTTGCTCGACATCTCTAGACTCATGATTAAATTCCGATGACAGAATTCTTTTAAGGTGGGTAGAGTTGTCACCTCCGTTTTTTGTTATACATATTTTCAGTATACGTGTACGAAATTTCGACCCATAATCAGACTTGTCTAGCTTAATCTTGCGTGAATTGGTTTATTTTGACTTGGGTTCGGCTTGGGTTGGTTTGTTTTGGTTTAGGGTGGTTCATCATGAACACAACCCCCTACCAACCACTATCTCCATTTAAAGCCCAACTACTTTCTCTCTCTTTATTTATTCTCATTTACTCTTCTTCTTCTCCATTAACCTCTCATCTAACCTAAGAAAACCCAAAGGCAAGTGCACCTTGTTTTTACATAAGAACCCATTTTTATGGATCATTTATCTTCGTCTCATGATTCTAAGATAGTTTAGAACTTGACATTTTACATTTTGAAGTTTTATTTTTGTAGATCTAGAAATTTGTCGTTCTCGGATTTTGGTGGTTTTGATATATCAAACTTCCTTATTTTCAAGTTTTGATCGTTCCAGGTTGTTGAGATTTGTGTTATACCCCATTTTGGTCTATGGAAGTCACATTTTTGGTTTAGATTGAAGGTTTCATGGATTTTGGAGTTCTGGAGGTTCTCTACGCCCACGTTTATTCGTGCCAGCGTAGTATCAAACTCTACGCCCACGTTTATTCGTGTCAGCGTGAATCTGGATTACGCAAGTCAAGACTATTTTACGCGTAGAACAAAGTCTACCTTGCCTTGGCGTAAAATAAGTTTTACGCGTAACTTTACTCTTTTACGCGTACTTCCTTCACGCGTACTTCCTTTACACATAGCTCCTTTACGCGTACTTTCTTTACGCATACCTCCTTTATGCGTACTTCCTTCACACGTACTTACTTTATGCATACTTCTTTTACACGTACTTCCCTTGGCATATTCCTTTACGCGTACTTCCCTTGGCGTACTCCTCTAGCTTGGCGTACTCCTTTGGCATACTTCCCTTGGCATACTCCTCTACCCGGAGGCTTCTTAGCACTAGCTTATCTTACCCCCTTGCCCGGCGTAGTATGGCCCTGGCATCCATTGCCCTCGATATAATCATGATATGTTATTATTGTAATGATAATCTGTACACGGTATAATTTTGTGACAACTCATGATAGTGTCCCGTCGTGGAGCGCTCCTAAAAAGTAACAAGTACAAATAACATGACATGATGGTGGCCAGTTTTGGTGCACCCCTGACATGTAATCCTGACATGAACTCATGAACACCGTTGCGACGGTTATCTTGACCTGCTAAGTAATTATGATATGTAACCTTGAATACTGTTGCGACGGCTAACTTGACATGCTAAGAACATTCTTGTCTTGACATCGTGGGTGATTGCTTTGGACCTTGTCTGTAAAAGCTACCAGTCTTTGTCTTGCATCATGTCTAGGATATGGATCCCTGGTTACCACGCTCAGGTATTCATACTGAATCTAACTAGGTTAATAACTAGATTGATCAAGTAGCTCATGACGAGATTTCCCAATCACAGGCAGTTCTGTTATTTGGGAGCTCAAGTGGACTTGTTGCCTACCGTCGAGTAGGGCACATTTTCAGCATTCTATCATGTGTTGCATCATTCAAGTCACCCAGGATACATTGTCTCTGGGGCGATATATCCACCTAATACAACTTTTAACCCGCGACTGGATAACTTGGACTTAGATTGCAGAGCTTGTGACTGCTAGAACATCTCGATTGCATCTTGCTAGTAACTAGGCTTGTGATAACCCTAGTTAGTTAAAGTATCAAGCTGTACTCATTGCTTGGCCGTGATAGATTGGATAGGGTCCAGCCCAGTCTAGTTTTGTCCTGATCCTGTACAAGATTGTTACATGACATGATTGCTTGTACTTTAATTTATCGATAAATGGTAGAAAACCAAGTTTCGTTCAGATGAAGGGTTACAACCCCGGTCCTTGTTTGGTTTAAGGATTGTAACTTGGTTATCTGAATAATCTCATTGTTATCTTATCGTATATCATCATGATTTTCCATATCTCCAGTATTTTATTATATAATTGTTTTTTGTGCTAATTGCTGGTTTTAGTTCTTAAGTGAAGCCTCTCTTGTGGCACTTGCTCTTTCTGCGGTCTGACCTAGCTGTTTTTGTATGGCCAGATTTTGGAGTAGCACCCGAGGATCTTCCAGCCTTTCATCCAGATGGTGAACACTAGACGCAACCCTGGCAAGGAGTGGATTTTATTTTGCTCTCCCACTCTATTGTAAATTATTTTTTTGAGGTGTTTAGCCGCCGAGCAAGTATTAGCTCATGTTGAAAGCTTATATTTTATGTCTGCCTAAGGGCTGTAACATGATTGACACATCCTAGGGTTGATCACGTATGACTTAAACTCTTGCTAGTCTTCGCATTTTGTATGACTAACTTCGTGATCATCTGAATATGTAATGTATGGGATGCCTTACTTTGTATGTCTGATGATCTACCATCTTGTTACATTTACTTGCTTGCTTGAGATTGAGACACTAGGCTTGTTCTTGACCTTAAGTGACTTGGCTTGTAGTTAAACTCTTATGTATCTAGACAACCGTGACCGTATATCGAGGTAGGATTCACTTCAATATACGTAGCTGGCTGTGTCTGTCCCCCACTCTTCAGTATTCTGATTCTGGGGCGTGACAGTCTCAAACCTTTGACCTCGTATCGATGAGATAAGTTGTTCCATACAATGAGTCCGTAATATCTTGAGACTAATGTGTGTATCTATATATTGCAGAAGTAACAAAATCCGTGGCAGAAACACGGCCAAGTAAGAACAAAGTGCTTCAAGCAGTTCGAGCAGCTTGCGGGCTGAACCTTCTAACAATGCCATCGAGAGGATGTTGTACATAATGGAGGTACAGCAGAAATAGTCCGAGAATCAACATTAGCAGACGGAGGCACGGTAGGCCCAATTTGTAGCTCGCTTCGATGCCCAAACTAAGATGCAGCAAAAGTAGCTTGATACTCTGCAAAAGTTCGTCCAGACGATTGTGGCCAATAGAAACTCTACAACTGTGCCTATTGGCACCGAGCCGACGGGTCAACCCAATGAAGTCGATCGGGCGGAGCCCAGCGTCAACCTACGGCACTGAGAAGTTACAACTTTGAAGTATCAAAATTCAAGAAAGCGTGTCGTACCTCCTACAGTAGCATCGAAGACCCTTCTATGGCAATCGACTGGTTGGAAGAGCTGGAAGATCACTTCAAGCTCCTTAGCATTGAAGAATCCAAGCAAGTCGCCTGCGCACAACTTCAACTACGTTTGAACACGCACGACTGGTGGGCCGTATACAAATAAGCGATCCGATGCGACAACAACTCAGCGTCGATCTCTTGGGCCACGTTCTGCAAATCCTTTGAAGTTGAGTGCCTTCCCTCAGTCGTTCGTTAAGAGAAGAAAAATGTATTCATGCAGTTGAAGTAAGGGAACCGAAAAGTACAATAGTATGCCGCAGAGTTCAAAAAATTGTCCAAATTTATTGGTGTATTTCTTCATAGAGAGAAGTATCGTGTGCGACGGTTCGAAGTGGGTCTACGGCCCTCTATTGCTGCTCATGTGGTAGTTCTGGAGTACAAGACCATGGGCGATGCTCTAAATTATGCTCTTCGTCTTGAGAGCCAGTACCCTCACGTTGTTGCCGATGTTGTGCACCATTCAAACCATAAACGTCCTAGCTATACGAGAGACAACAATCACGCACCAAAGCATCCAAACTATGGTAGCTATCAGGGACGGAACCCATTGTCTCGTTGTAGCAGGTGCAACCACGTCGGACACGATACCAACAACTGCTTTGTCCTCGCGGGGGATGCTTCTTTTGTGGAAAAATGGGTCACCAATCAAAAGACAGAATGACCCAAAGATCGAATTGCAATGTCCTGCCACATTAAAATCGTCAAAAAAATCGAAGACAGACGCCTCGCCCTCCTCAAGCTACACAACCCAATGGCTAAGACCGTCGTCCTAATGCTCAAAGATGCGTCTACGCCATGACTCGAGATGAGACATTCGCCTCAGATACAGTCGTGACAAGTATACTGCTTTTCAATAATAAACCTGCTCGTGTACTGTTTGATTTAGGTGCCACGTATAGTTTTATATCGGCGGACTTTACCGTCGAGCACAAAATTCCCTTGACAACATTAGGCCTTGATCTTAGCGTTCACATACCGTCGGATACTTCACTACTCACAAACTTAGCCTACAAAGACGAAATCATCTATGTAGGAAGGAAAAAGGACTATCTCGATGCGATAGTTCTAGACATTAAGGACTACAACATCATTCTAGGAATGGATTGGCTCGGCCCTTGCAACGCCACTATTGACTGCGTAGGAAAGAAGGTCACCGTCCGTATACCTGGAGTACCCAAATTCTGCAACTCATATGGTGAAGCATCGTCGACCTGTATGGTATCTCGACAATTTTTGCTCGGAGGATGCTGCATTCAGGATATGAAGGCTACATGGTGTCTGTTCGAGACACATGACAGGATGGTGTAAACGCGGATCAGACCGACGTTGTGGCAGAATTTTTCGACGTATTCCAGGACGAGCTACCCGGAATACCACCTGATCGAGAAATCGAGTTCAACATTGACACATTTTCTGATACCCAACCGATTTCTAAGGCCCCGTACAGAATGGCACCTACAGAACTAAAAAAGCTTAAGGTCCAATTGCAAGAGTTTCTCGACAGGGGATTCATTCGTCCTAGCGTCTTACCATGGGGAGCGCCCGTGTTGTTTGTAAAGAAAAATGATGGGTCAATACGTCTGTGTCGACTATTGTGAGCTGAACAAAGCTACCATCCGAAACAAATACCCATTGTCCCGTATAGACGATTTATTTGATCAGTTGCAAGGTGCCTCGGTATTTTCGAAGATCGATCTCCGCTTAGGCTATCATCAACTCAAGATCAAGTCAGACGACGTACCAAAGTCAGCCTTCCTTACTCGCTACGGGCACTACGAGTTCTTGGTAATACCATTCGGCCTAACAAATAGTCCTACCGCCTTCATGGATCTAATGAATCGGGTGTTTCGTCCGTTCCTCGACAAGTTCATGGTAGTCTTCATAGAAGATATCCTCGTCTACTCAAATGATCGAGCACAACATGCAGAATATCTGCAGATCGTACTCCAGACCCTCCAAAATAATCAGTTGTTTGTGAAGATGAGCAAGTACAAATTTTGGCTGAGCAGCGTATCCTTTCTTGGATACATTATTTTATTCGAAGGTATTACAGTCAACCCGAAGACGCCATTGCTGATTTGGAGATAGCCTGCATCGGATAGTGAGATTTGAAGTTTTCTTGGTTTGGAAGGATACTACAGATGCTTCGTGAAAGATTTTACAAAGATTGCATCGCCATTAACTCGCCTCACTCAAAAGGGAGTCGTGTATGAGTGGTCGGACGACTGTGAAGCTTTCTTTCATGAGCTGAAGCAGCGGCTCATTTTGGCACCTATACTCGCACTTCCGGATAGGGTAGAGGGTTTTCAAGTATTCTGCGATGCTTTAGGCCAGGGTTTGGGATGTGTGCTCATGCAGCGAGACAAGATAATCTATTTTGCCTCCAGACAGTTGAAGCCGCATGAGAAGAACTATCCTAAGCACGACTTGGAGTTAGCGGCGGTTGTGTTCGCATCAAAATTGTGGCGCCACTATCTTATTGGCGTGGCATGAACGATCTATACCAATCATAAGAGCCTCACGTATCTCTTCACTTAGAAGGAGCTGAACTTACGACAACGTCGTTGGCTAGAACTGATCAAAGACTATGACTTGACGATCGACTATACGCCGGACAAGAGAAATGTTGTTGCCGACGCTTTATTATAAATATCTTGCCTCATTGTGCATCAAAAGTAGACTACTATGAGACCTTGAAGAGATGGACATCGACCTTCGAATTTGATTCAGAGATGTGCAGTTGGCGCAATTACAGTTAGAGTCGAGCTTGCGAGAAAAGATCAAGACCGCTCAGAAGGACGACCCATACCTGAAGAAGATGCGAGAGCTGATTTCAACAGAAAAGGCGATTGGCTTTGCGGAAGATGACACCGGCATGCTATGATTGAAAGGCCGACTATGCGTTACGGACGACTTAGAACTTATAAATGAGGACGACTTAGAATTTATAAATGAGATACTGAAGGAGGCGCATTATGCAAAATATATCTTGCATCCGGGCAGCACTAAGATGTACAAGGTCCTCCACACGACCTTTTTGTGGCACGAAATAAAGAAAGATGTGCCGCTCTTCGTGTCGCAATATATGGCCTATCAAAAGGTGAAAGCTTAGCATCAGAGACCGGACGGAGAGATACAGAACCTTGCCATTCTAGAATGGAAATAGGATCACATCACTATGGACTTTATTTTTGGTCTGTCGAAGATGCCACAGGAGAATGATGACGTCTGGGTTATCGTCGATCTGTTAACCAAGTCAGCGTACTTTATTGCCATTAAAGTCACTTGGAGCGTCGATTGCCTTGCTCAGATCAATCTTGACGAAATAGTTCGGTTGCATGGGATATATCCATCGTCTCAGATCGGGATGAGCCGTTCATGTCACGCTTTTGGTGTAGTCTTTAGTCAGCAATGGGGACCAAGTTGAAGTTTAGCTCAGCTTACCATCCTCAGACCGATGGCCAAACAGAACGGATGAACCAGATTCTCAAGACATGTTACGCCTATGTTTAATCGACTTGAAGTCAAGTTGGGATGTTTATCTACCATTGACCAAATTTGCATATAACAATAGTTATCAGTCGAACATCCAAATGGCACCGTATGAAGCCTTGTACGACCAGAAGTGTAGATCGCCCATTTGCTGGGACGAAGTCAGAGAGTGGCAGATACTCGGCCCAGAGCTGGTGGAACAGACCGTGGAGAAGGTCATGATCATTTGGAAAAGACTAAAGATTACACAGAGTCGGCAGAAGAGCTACACCGACACCCATCAACGACCCCTTGAATTCCTGAAGGCGATCATGTGTTTCTGAAAGTCACATCGATGGAGTCACGGGATTTAGAGCTGAAGGAAAGTTGAGACCAAGATTTTTTGGTCCTTTCAAGATATTGAAACGAGTCACCCTGGTAGCTTACCAGATTACATTATTGCCAGCACTGTCGGATGTGCACAATGCCTTCCACGTCTCTCAGTTACGGAAGTACATGCACGATCCGGACCATGTGGTAGATTTTGGTCAGTTGAATCTGTAAGTAGACTTGTCATATATATAGAAGAGCCTGTGCAAATCTTGGAGCGCAAGGATAAATTGCTTCAAAATCGTGCTATCTCTCTCGTCCGCATTCTCTGGAGAAACCATTCGGTCGAGGAATCGACTGGAAGCATGAATCGAAGATGAAGGAGAAATTTTCTTCAATGTTCTCTTAAAGGTAGGTTCTATTCTTAAGTTTCAAGGACAAAACTTTTCTTAGTTGGTTATGATGTAGTGCCCCGTCCCTACATCGTGCCCCGTTTCTGTCCAAGAGATGCGCGAGAAAGGAACGCTGTCGCTACCGATTCAGTCGGAACCGATAGATCGGAATCGATTGAAATGGTCGAACGGGAACAATTGAGTTAAGATCCTTTTCTTATTATGGAAATACTTCTTCGGAATCAAATTCCATATTCAGCAGGTTGCACCTCGAAGATAGACTCTGCAGCTGAGTTGGGAGAGACCTTTCGTTGCTCTTCTTTTCATGCCGTATTTGCTTCTTTGGCTTTGGTTTTCTGAATACATTTTTGCGAATATTTTCAATAATTTTCATGGCTTGCATTTTCGAACTCGCATTAACATATCGAACTCCTTGAATAATCAGTGTTCTAATCGGTTGCTTGTACAATTTTAGGTAATCGCGTAGGCGACGACTAGCGCGACCAACAAGTCTCTCGTCTCGAACAAAAATTAAGATGAGTGGCTGAATTTTCTCTTCTAGACCC
Organism: Iris pallida; assembly: GCA_029216955.1. NCBI lineage: Eukaryota > Viridiplantae > Streptophyta > Magnoliopsida > Asparagales > Iridaceae > Iris > Iris pallida. Next base: position 16,201,234 of record JANAVB010021796.1, on the reverse strand, counting down.
TTTCTTATTTAAATCGATAATATTATTGCGAATGAAATGACAAATGCAAGGGCACGGACACGTCCACTTATCTTATAAAACTGTGTTGAACAAAAGATTGACTCATCGAACAAATTTAAGCCACGACAAGGCAGAATATGATGAAATGATTAAGTTCTCAAAAATGTATACCATGCTTTAGTAACTAAAATGTTCTAATACGGTAATGGAAAACTTATCGAAAAGGTAAAAGTTTTCTCGAGTGGCATCCCGGGGCCACGTGAGCATTTCGGCCTAGGAGGGAACATGGTATAGCTATGCTGGATGATAGCGCGGGTTAGGCAAAAACTTTCAGCGGGGATCTCTACTTGCGTTGAAAGGGCACCGACTAACAAAGCTATAAATCCAGGATGGCTTGTGGTGTCAGTAACCAAACACACATAAATTGTACACGTTATGCTAGCAATAACGATTGACAGAAAAGAACATGGTAAGTCTCACATTGCATGGCACGCTCTTTCGTGGGTAAGTTCTAGCATAATTTACATTATGCCTATCATATGCTTATTTGAAATTTATTAGGATGGCTTGTGGTGTCAGTGACCACACACACATAAATTGCACACGCTATGCTAGCGATAACGATTGACAGAAAATGTAAAACCCCTAAATTTCTACCATTTTTATTAAATTTGGTACTGATTTAAAATTTTGTATTGTACATCACGTAGTCGTATTGTACGTTGTGTGCGAAATTTTGTTTTTCGTAATTGCTCGACGAGTGCGAATATGTGCGAGCGTACATATTTTTGAAAAATATTTTTTTCTATTTTTATAGTTTCGAAGTAATATAGATAATAATTATTTCTAGCTATCATTTTCAACTTTATAATTTTAATTATGAAAAGCCTTTCATTTATACAGTTATAATAATAAATGATTTTTCCTATAAAATAGTATATTAGAAAAGTATATATTTGTAAATATTATTTGTGCATACATATATATTTCATAATTATTTATTAGTTTATTTTTAAATAATAAGGTAATTTTTAAAATTTATATTATTAGTATTTTTGGAAAACATATTTTGAATTTATTGTGGCAATTTAAATCTTGATTTGAATTTATGGGTTTATTTAAATAGTTAAATATTTGAAATTTGATTTATCCCATTTGATTTTAAACTAAAAATTTAATTAGATTTAAATTGGATTTGTATTTGGATTTGGATTTGATTGATTTTAAACTAAATTACGAATGATCTATTTTTGGGGTTTAAACTACTCCTAATTCTTATCCAATTGGGAATTTTCACATCCTATAAATAGGTAGGTACTCATCCATATATTTCTATTCTCCAAAATTCTATAACCAAAATGTGTTGTGCATCGTGTCCGTGTTCTTCGTCCGAATTTTTATTCCATCTTTACAAGTATATTATTTATCTCCATCTCCGTGTCGGACACAACCCGACACCATTTTTCCAAATAATCCTTAAGCTCTAATCCTAGCCCAGTGCCCCGACCTCATCTTTCCCTCTACCCCTCCTCCTGGCCATAGCACAACAGCCATTGCCGTGATCACCCAAGTCAACACCGTCACCGTCACAAAAACCATCTCACTCCATCGTCATCCCAGCCTTCCCGACCATCATCACGGACCCCGCTCCTCCACCATCTTTTCACAGCCTCACCGACTAGATTCTGCCAGGCCACCGTCCTTTCGACCAGTACCACCCCCCTGAACCGGCGGCACCACCTCGTCTCCAAACACTCGTGCCAAGTCCCAACACCACCGCACCTCCGTGCGACTACCCACGCCTGGCCATCACCGACTGCCTCCACCCGTGGCAGCCACCACTGTTAACACCACCAGAACCCTTTTTGACCATGGCCATACTGCAAATCAACACCATCGTTCTCCACCATCACCGTCCACCACTCCGGCAACACACCCGTCCAAACCAACACAACTACCGACAGACCAAAACCCCCAAAAGAAAACCCATACCTGGCCCCCACCGCGAAGTCCAGCCGCCTCTTTGTGCCGCGACCGCCGCCGATGACCGCCGCCTCCACTGCCTTAGCCGACCCTCCTCCGTCGGAGTAGCCGCCCTCCGATCCCATTCCTCCGCCTTAGCAATACTCTCTCCACCGGTGTCCGTCCAGACCCGGCGATCGCCGCTCCTAGCCGCCGCAACCAGCCTCGCCTCCATCACCGTCAGCCTCTGTACCCCCTCGTCGATTTCGCGCGCCCGCCGCTTGCGCGAGCTCCTCCTCCCTCCGGCGCCGCCCGCCGACGAGCCCGGCCGCGCGCCCATCTCCCCTTTCCTCTCCACCGCCTCTTCCTCTTCCTCTCCCTCGCCTATCCCTCTCACTCTCTCGATCTCTCACTCTCTCTTCCCCTCTCTAGTCTTTTCTGTTGTTTTTTTATTACTTTTTAGTTTTTTTTTGGTTGTCCTCCTCGAAAGAGGAGAACCAACTATAGTACTTTTTATCATTTTATTTTATTTTTATTTTTATTATTTATTTATTTTATTATACATTTAATTCTTTATTTTTACTTTTTTTTAACTGAAATAATTTATATATTATTATTAGGATTATTAATATTATTATTGATTATTATTACTATTTTTGTTTTGATAATATTACAAACAATAGTTTTTCCATTTTTATTATATTTATTATTACATAAGAAGATTTATGTAATATTTTCCAAAACCATATTTGTAACTACAAGTATTGGACTTTGAACATCATTAAGGCTTGTATGATATATTAACAGTATTTATATATATAAGATTTATAAATTATTTTTATTTTCCAAGTATTTATCTAAAATCATATTTTACTAGTAAGTAGCTTTCGAGTTATAAAATAATTACTAGTAATTTTCAAGTATGTATTTGCCTAACATATTTTTGGGTAAAAATATATATAGTTTTAAGTATCATAAGTATTTTCTAAAATAGTATATGTATTATTATTATTCCTCAAATTCCTTCGGTTATAAATCCTTGTCCATGACTAAATTTTCTTTTATCCTATTCCCTCCCAATTTTGTACTACCTTATGTCCACCCTAACTAGTTTGACCCTTCTGGACCCACTGGAACTGTCCGTGCCACCATCAGAGGTCACTTTGCATAGTTGTTGTACCGAAGTCGCAGTTCGTGCTACATTGAGCATTGCAGTACACCCGGCGTCCTACCAGGCAAGACACCTTGTTATTTGCTGTTTATTTATTTTAGCTCAAATTTCATGCATTATTATTATTTTCTTTATGCAAAATAAATTGTGATACATGGCATAACCTGGTAGAACTTACTGTTCATTTATATTTCCTACTATGTATTAGTTTTCTTACACACTAAACCTAGATTTAAGGGACCACCTTTGTGTGTTGCATTCATTGGCCTTGACATGTTGTACCACGAAGTTGTGTGTCGCATGTAGAACACGGGCATACGTGACTGGCTGGCCACCGGTACGTATAAGTCGTACGATAGGAATAACCGCTAATAAAGGTTGCATGCTTAGTTTGGCTTAGCGGTTATAGAGGTTTACTGTTGTGGATACAACAGAGTAGGCATTGGGCGGGGAGAAAAATTCCTTAGCGTATGGGCTTCGATGCACTTTTCCTTTTGTAACCCGTGAGCTCCGTCGGAGACGCAGGTCAGATTACCCATGATTACTGATGGCCACTGACGTTCTGCGGAACGTTATGCTCTTACTGATGGGGCCTCTGGTGCCCAAGGGGGGACTATGCCGATCCTATTTAGCCAAGGCTCATGCCTAGGAAGGATTGTTCTTAACTATATTTCACTTCGAACGGTTAGGCACCTTTATCCGTTAGGTACGAGTACTTTTGGTTTGGATACTTGTACCTGACCGGGGCTTAGAACAATAACTTGTTGCGGATTAGTTTGTCACATCTTATCCTTGTTTGGTTGTAGGTGTGACTTACTACTTCGATGAAAAGGAATTGAACCTTGTTGGGGTCCGGATACCATATTGGATTCATAGCATGGAAAGATACGTCACCGTAAATTAGTTTACCATCTCATGTCCTTGTTTGTTTGGGGGAATGGTAAGCTAGTTCAATAGGTGTGTATTGGACCATGTTATAATTTAATTGACTTATTTATTTGAACAATATTTATTCCGTTTATATGGCATGATATTATGTGTCTTGTTACGTCCCTCTGAGGACCTGATTATCTCTTCAGGTGTGTGCTATTGTCTTTCACAGGTGTTCTAGCTCTATCTGTGATCATCGCTATTCTTCGAGGATGATTGCACTTGGATCGTCTTCGCTTCCCTCGCTAAAAAATTATTCTTTTGTATATCATGTATTTCTTTTACTTTATTGGTAGTGGATTTGTCTCCGCCCAACATATTGTATCAAGATACTTTATTATCATTATATGATATCTTTTATTCATTTATTTAGTGTGGATGAGATTAGTTATGGTTCTACTGTATTTTACAGCTTACGTATTCATACGAGATTTCCATATATTGGAGTGTACTTCGTATATATACAGCTGGCATGTCTACGTTCCTAATCCTATGTATTTTGGGACTGGGGCGTTACATGTTTTTGTGGTGGCCCATGCAGGTCAAAATAAATTGTTTTGTTACTTTACCGTACCAAGCAAGCCTGCGTATAGGATTAGAAGTCTAGGATCTCATCCACATACTTGACCTCTTCCCTCGATTCCATATTCGAATTACCATTCGACTCATCAATCTCATCTTGCTTGATTCCTCCTATCATTATTCTTATCTTTTCCTTCGTGCTTGCTAGAGATTGACCCTACTAGTTAGATGTCCCAAACACCCTTAGCTTAATTCTTTAAGTTGGGTAGAATACCCCACGACCTGACACACCCTTGACCATTAAGGGAATACAAATAGTATTATCTAGACCATAAAGACTCAAGGAATTTAACCCACTTGGTCAACCAAGCCTTGGTCAATAAAACCGTAGAATGATGGTATATGAATAAACAAGACTTAGATCCTTATGACTCTTAGACTATTCATATTTGTTTTTATTCATCTACCATCGTGCTTATATTTTTACTATCTAAACTAATGATGCTAATGTAGCCTAGTTTTTGCAAGCTAAATTCTTTATCAAGCTTGTTCATGACATACGTTATTGGATGCATCCACTAATGTATTGTCTACTCAAAACTGGTGCATGATGGTCTGATCAACCGAGTGCACTTTGGTTCGCTTTTATCTATCGTTCTACAAGGATTGGAACATAGCTAAACTTGCCCTCTAAAATCCCATCCACAACTGCCTTGATAATTCCTTTGAAATTATTCGATCGTCTTTGAATCACGTATTCGTATTCGATAACGTCTCCTTCGAACTCTATATTGCTTTCGCCTTCACCTATTTTAGAAGGACGAAGGCATTATACTAGAACTTCCTCTAGCCTTCCTATCGATTATGACCATACCGTATTATTTTTCTATGATCTAGATCGTGATTTCTTACGGCATGATTTTGTCATTGTTTGTTCCCCATCGATACCCCTTGTATCTTCTCACCCCTACTAATTCTTAATTTTGAGGACAAAATTCTTTTAAGTTGGGTAGGATGTAAAACCCCTAAATTTCTACTATTTTTATTAAATTTGGTACTGATTTAAAATTTTGTATTCTATGTCACGTAGTCGTATTGTACGTCGTGTGCGAAATTTTGTTTTTCGTAATTGCTCGACGAGTGCGAATATGTGCGAGCGTACATATTTTTGAAAAATATTTTTTTCTTTCTATTTTTATAGTTTCGAAGTAATATAGATAATAATTATTTCTAGCTATCATTTTCAAGTTTATGATTTTAATTATGAAAAGCCTTTCATTTATACAGTTATAATAATAAATAATTTTTCCTACAAAATGGTATATTAGAAAAGTATATATTTGTAAATATTATTTGTGCATACATATATATTTCGTAATTATTTATTAGTTTATTTTTAAATAATAAGGTAATTTTTGAAATTTACATTATTATTATTTTTGGAAAACATATTTTGAATTTATTGTGGCAATTTAAATCTTGATTTGAATTTATGGATTTATTTAAATAGTTAAATATTTGAAATTTGATTTATCCCATTTGATTTTAAACTAAAAATTTAATTAGATTTAAATTGGATTTGTATTTGGATTTGGATTTGATTGATTTTAAACTAAATTACGAATTATCCATTTTCGGTGTTTAAACTACTCCTAATTCTTATCCAATTGGAAATTTTCACATCCTATAAATAGGTAGGTACTCATCCATATATTTCTATTCTCTAAAATTCCCCAACCAAAATGTGTTTTGCATCATGTCCATGTTCTCCGTCCAAATTTTTATTCCATCTTTACAAGTACATTATTTATCTCCATCTCCGTGTCGGACACAACCCGACACCATTTTCCCAAATAATCCTTAAAGCTCTAACCCTAGCCCAGTGCCCCGACCTCATCTTTCCTTCTACACCTCTTCCTAGCCACAGGACAACAGCCACTGTCGTGATCACCCAAGTCAACACCGTCACCGTCACAAAAACCATCTCACCCCATCGTCATCCCAGCCTTCCCGACCATCATCACGAACCCCGCTCCTCCACCATCTCCCCGCAGCCTCTCCGACTAGATTCTGCCAGGCCACCGTCCTTTCGACCAGCACCACCCCCTGAACCGGCGGCACCACCTCGTCTCCAAACACCCGTGCCAAGTCCCAACACCACCGCACCTTCGTGCGACCACCCACGCCTGGCCATCACCGACTGCCTCCACCCGTGGCAGCTACCACTGTTAACACCACCAGAACCCTTTTTGACCATGGCCACACTGCAAATCACCACCACCGTTCTCCACCATCACCGCCCACCACTCCAGCAACACACCTGTCCCCACCAACACAACCACCGACAGACCAAAACCCCCAAAAGAAAACCTATACCTGGCCCCTACCGCGAAGTCCGACCGCCTCCTTGTGCCGCGACCGCCGCCGATGACCGCCGCCTCCACTGCCTTAGCCGACCCTCCTCCACTGGAGTATCCGCCCTCCGATCCCGTTCCTCCGCCTTAGTAATCCTCTCGCCACCGGCGTCCACCCAGACCCGGCGATCGCCGCTCCTAGCCGCCGCAACCAGCCTCGCCTCCATCTCCGTCAGCCTCCATACCCCCTCGTCGAGTTCGTGCGCCTGCCGCTCACGCGAGCTCCTCCTCCCTCCCACGCCGCCCACCGACGAGCCCAGCCGCGTGCCCATCTCCCCTTTTCTCTCCACCGCCTCTTCCTCTCCCTCTCTCTCGCCCGTTTCTCTCTCTCTCTCGATCTCTCTTTTTCTCTTCTCCTCTCTAGTCTCTTCTATTGTTTTGTTTTTTTCATTACTTTTTAGTTTCTTTGGTTGGCCTCCTCGAAAGAGAAGAACCAACTACAGTACTTTTTATCATTTTATTTTATTTTTATTTTTATTATTTATTTATTTTATTTTACTTTTAATTCTTTATTTTTACTTTTTTTTAACTGAAATAATTTATATATTATTAATAGGATTATTAATATTATTATTGATTATTATTACTATTTTTGTTTTGATAATATTACAAACAATAGTTTTTCCATTTTTATTATATTTATTATTACATAAGAACATTTATGTAATATTTTCCAAAACCATATTTGTAACTACAAGTATTGGACTTTGAACATCATTAAGGCTTATATGATATATTAACAGTATTTATATATATATAAGATTTATAAATTATTTTTATTTTCCAAGTATTTATCTAAAATCATATTTTACTAGTAAGTAGCTTTCGAGTTATAAAATAATTACTAGTAATTTTCAAGTATGTATTTGCCTAACATATTTTCGGGTAAAAATATATATAGTTTTAAGTATCATAAGTATTTTCTAAAATAGTATATGTATTATTATTATTCCTCAAATTCCTTCGGTTATAAATCCTTGTCCATGACTAAATTTCCTTTTATCCTATTCCCTCCTAATTTCGTACTACCTCATGTCCACCCTAACTAGTTTGACCCTTCTAGACCCACTGGAACTGTTTGTGCCACCATCAGAGGTCACTTTGCATAGTTGTTGCACCGAAGTCGCAGTTCGTGCTACATTGAGCATTGCAGTACACCCGGCGTCATACCAGGCAAGACACCTTGCCATTTGTTGTTTATTTATTTTAGCTCATATTTCATACATTATTATTTTCTTTATGCAAAATAAAATGTGATACATGACATAACCTGTTAGAACTTACTGTTTATTTATATTTTCTGCTATGTATTAGTTTTCTTACACATTAAACCTAGATTTAAGGGACCACCTTTGTGTGTTACATTCATTGGCCTTGACACGTTGTACCACAAAGTTGTGTGTCACATGTAGAACACGAACATGCGTGACTGACTGGCCACCGGTACGTATAAGCCATGCGATAGGAATAACCGCTAATAGAGGTTGCATGCTTAGTTTGGCTTAGCGGTTATAGAGGTTTACTGTTGTGGATACAACAGAGTAGGCATTGGACGGGAGGACAATTCCTTAGCGTATGGGCTTCGATGCACTTTTTCTTTTGTAACCCGTGAGCTCCGCCGAAGACGCGGGTCAGATTATCCATGATTACTGACGACCACTGACGTTCTGCGGAACGTTATGCTCTTACTGATGGGGCCTCTGGTACCCAAAGGGGGACTATGCCGATCCTATTTAGCCAGGGCCCATGCGTAAGAAGTATTGTTCTTAACTACATTTCACATAGAACGGTTAGGCACCTTTATCCGTTAGGTACGAGTACTTTTGTTTTGAGTACTTGTATCTGACCGTGGCTTGGAACAATAACTTGTCGTGGATTAGTTCGTCACATCTTGTCCTTGTTTGGTTGTAGGTGTGACTTACTACTTCGATGAAAAGGTATTTAACCTTGTTGGGGTCCGGATACCATATTAGATTCATAGCATGGAAAGATACGTTACCGTGAATTAGTTTACCATCTCCTGTCCTTGTTTGGTTGGGAGGATGGTAAGCTAGTTCAATAGGTGTGTATTGGACCATGTTATAATTCAATTGACTTATTTATTTGAGCAATATTTATTCAGTTTATATGGCATAATATTATGTGTCTTGTTACGTCTCTCTGAGGACCTGATTATCTCTTCAGGTGTGTGCTATTGTCTTCCGCAGGTGTTCTAGCTCTATCCGTGATCATCGCTATTTTCTTCGAGGATGATTGCATTTGGATCGTCTTCGCTTCGCTCGCCAAAAAATCATTCTTTTGTATATCATGTATTTCTTTTATTTTATTGGCAGTGGATTTGTCTCCGCCCAACATATTGTATCATGACAATTCATTATCATTATATGATATCTTTTATTCATTTATTTAGTGTGGATGAGATTAGTTATGGTTCTACTGTATTTTACAGCTTATGTATTCATACGAGGTTTCCATATATTGGAGTGTACTTCGTATGTATACAGCTGGCATGTCTACGTTACTAGTCCTACGTATTTTGGGACTGGGGCATTACAGGAAAGAACATGGTAAGTCTCACATTGCATGGCACGCTCGGTCGTGGATAAGTTCTAGCGTAATTTACATTATTTTTATCATACGCTTGTCTGAAATTCTTTAGGATGGTTAGAAAGATTCACAAACTAAATCATATAAACTTTTCAACCAAATAAGAGCATGAAACTTAGTTTGCCACGCACCAGTACAAAGTGTAATATACTGATCCTCGCTCTCCACAGGTTCCCCGAACCAAGAAGGACGTGTCACTTAAGCTCAAGGCGACGCAAGAACATTTGAAGCCTCGTCCGTGTGTTGAGAGCTTGTTTGATCCTTTTGAAGACTCTACATTCAATACAGAAGAAATGACGTCTAGACTCCCCACGATTCCAGGTCCTTGAAAATATTTTGTTGTAAATAGGGATATAATATATGGAATGACTATCTCATCAAGCGTTCATTTTGTAATCAAGTCATGTTGTAGCCGCGAGGCAAATGAATGTAACAGAGTCTTGTAAATGATGTTTATTATAAATGAAAGAAAAGTTTCTTCTGTTTTCAATTGTGTTTGTTCAATTTCTCTGCGTACTCTATTGATGTTATGTTCGGATAACCTTATGACTATGCCTCATACGATCGCAACTTAGGTTCGCACGGCATCACGTCCGTGGGACGACTATCGATTTTACGGAATCGGAGCATAACATATGCCCTGGGAGGGGCACATTGTGCGTAACAGTTCTCTTTCGAACTACGTTTGTGAATGATCACATTACTTAGATCGTGTGAGGAGAGTTTCATATTTACACCCTCTTCTGGCACGTGGCAAAGTCAAGCGTCAGGGTATGTATGTGAGTGATGCGCCGCCAGATCCAGTTCTAGCACATGAAATGCACCAAGATCATTAGTCAAAGAACAATACGTATTGTGAGTCGTACCCACTTTATGCGCATAGCCCACATAGGTGCATGGGTTTGACACCATAATATTTTCCCTCTGACTTGGTTCATGCACATAAAATGCACCCAAGTGGGAGGAAGACTTTAAGTGTTGACCCATTCCGGGTGCAAAAGTACCTGAGTCAACTCAGTACAACTTGCAATCAGCCGTGCTCATGACTTTCACTGCACATTTTTGGCTTGCTACTGGCATAACAAATTGAGGGTGCATGGCCCGTGCTGCCTTAGAGTTCTTTATACCAGCCCGCGAAGGTGTACAGTACTCAGAATCTATCTTTTCTTACCTTGATGGAAAGTGATTCTGTCGAAGACAAAGAGATTCCCTGCGTAGCAGACCTCATGCACGGGAGAGTGGCTGTGCCTTTGTTCCTTCGGCGCATCTTCTACGATTGGGAAGAAGTGGGTTGGGAGTTGCAGCCAGTGCTGCGCTTCCCTGGTAGTTGCGTTACCCCTGAAGTAGCATTTTGTTTGCTAATGATGTCAGCAGCTGGGGTTGGCTTCGGCGGCACATCCCCTACAGCGTTGGTGCTCGACGCATCGCCCTTGGGGACCCAGACTCGACGAGTCTTCTTTAGCTTTGGCAACAACTTCGAAGGACTTGCGTTGTCATCAGAGATAAACTTCTCGTACGCTTGCTAGTCAAAGCGTACGACCAGTGTCTTCTGGGAGGAGCCGAGCTTGCTATTATCAAATTGTTACAAAACCTTCTCGTTGGAAGAGAAAGTATTTTCCAGCAGAGTCGCCAGCTTGTTTTCTATTAAAAAGTATTGGAAGGAACTTTTATATAATAAACGAAACAGAGTATAATTTTGAATCCGCGATAGAATTCTTCGAGTGCACTTTTATTTTTTATCTGGGAACCGTGGCGATGGAGAGTTGATTATTTACTCCATTGACGATCTGATGATGATCTCAAGCTCTTTGAATGTATGGATAAAATTCGGGAGGAAGCGAAAAGACAAAATAAAGGAATGACCTTCTATTTATAGGCGATAGAATGATCCATTCATGTGCACATGGAAATTTTGCACGTAGGACCGCTACGCACATGACTTTGTTAGGCGCAGGGGCGCTGCCCGGGAAGCTCGAACTGAATCTGGTGTAACTGCACATTTGGGCTGCAGATGAGCTGACATATTGCAGTTGTTGAGATTCGTTTGTTGCTGAGATCTTGGGTGATTGGCACCCGTTTCTAAGCAGAACTAAGTGAATAACACATGGCGCATGCATATTACTTAAAGATCTCAATCTGTTGAAGGATGATCGATTTACTGCGCCTGGGAGATTTGGCGCATGAGTAGACTTGGCGTATGACTTCTGAGAATCAATGACAAGTCTGGGTGTATGGCTTTAATAGGCACATACGAGTTTTGGGTGGATGGCTTTTGGGCTCATGCAAGTGATCAGTCAGCCACGTGGCAGAGCACAACTGTAACCGACAAAATAAGTAATGATTATGTTGATGTTTGTATCTCTTCGTTTTCTGTGAAAGCTGTCGATCATTCAGTCTTCGAGACGCATGTTGCTGACTTCTGACACTTAAAATTAAATTCTTTAATAGGAGATGAGCTTTGTGTATAGTGTATCCTTGTGGGGTGCATGTCAACCCCTTGACCAATTTTATCCTCGTTTTTTTTTTAATTTTATTTTATCTTATTTTATCAATTATTTGTCACATACATTTTGTTATGTTTATATTGGTTTTGTTTGAAAATACTAATTTAGGGATTCAAAGAGTAATAAGGGTATTAGCAGGGACTTTAGTGCATAGATATCAAAGTGTTACTCCTGGTTCAGGAGTATAAATTCCAGGTTATTCGAGGGCTTGAGGGAAACCTTCAAATTTAAATTTGCTAACGGCCAAGTTAGAAGCGAGCAGGGATTTGAACTCATCCTGCTATGAATCAAAACCATTGAGTATGATCTAAACTCTCATTCAAATCCCATCGAATCCAAAGGAGATAAACTCAAATCTGTTTCAAACACAAATTCCCTCTATCCAAGTCTCACCATATATAGAGAGCAACAGCCTCCCTATCCTCGGAGAACCCTAAAAGAATCTCCTTACTCTCTCTGCCACAAGAACGCAAGTGGGATCGAGAAGGAGCGAGGAATCACTCGAGTTCAGGCAATCACCAAATAGGTACATGTTTACTCTTACAGTTCGTGTTTAAATACCCTTAATGCTCGAAACAATACCTAAGAGGAAGGGTAATAGTATTCAGAGTGTTATAAGCAAACGAGACTTGCTCTGTAGGCACAGAGCATAATGTGTAGACATGGCCTAGCATGTTGGGGGTTAAGGTACAAGTGTATCCTGGCTAAGGCATAGCCGCTAGTATATGGGGCTGTGCAAATCGCACATGGTCAGGAAGTATAGCTGACCGTGCGTACCAGGTCGACCCTAGGCGAGTTATGGGATCAGGAGTAGGGAGTCGAGAGACCTACTAGTATCATGTCCGACCCTGGCATCTAGTGTAAATTCCCTTTCTCAAAGTTGTGAGCAACTGTCACTTGTCTCAGAAAGGAGGAAGCCCAATGTATCAGTCACTAGGTCAAGAATCAAAGTTGAGTAGCACAACAAACATTAGTTATCTGTTGTCAACTACAAATAAGACAGATTATACCATTTTTGTTGTTCAGTACAGGGGGTTATTGTGGCAAGTTGTTGCACCAAGATTATATAATATAATGACAGGTGCCATCTTTTTTTGGTTTCTTTATTGCCCCAATGTTCTGTTTCAGCTATTTTATACTCTAGTTAAATTTGTAATTTATATGGATGACTTTTAAACTATCAGTGTCTCAAGTATAATTGTTGTTTGAAGGTACTGCAATTGACTTTTTATGCAATTGTGGGTACCAGAGCATTGGCTCTTGGGAGTCCCTGTAGAGCAAAGAGTACCAGGCCGAGTATAGTAGGAACCCCACATATTGTAAGTCCACCTTAGGGTGACCAGTCAGGAATGGGATTCAAGTATCCTTGGGAAATTTCAGGTACCCAATTGAGTTCGACATGGGAACAATTCTGTTCTGTTCCCTTGTGACTTGTTCAATCTTTGAGGCTCAGTCCTGATGGGAACTCTGGATAATTGTCCTGCAATTTCGAATTTTCTATCCACATGATGTATTCACTGCATTTCTAATATCCTGCGTTCCAAGTTGCCAAATGTCCTGTGTGCCTAATGGCAGATTCGGGCAGTACCTATACATGCCCAGTGGATAACTGAGAGATGGTAAGGGTGAGTACATGGAATTAGCAAGTAACCAGTGAACCCTGGTTAATAAATATACTCGAGTGTGTGCCCCTACGCATAGCCAAGCAACAGACTTGTGCATATGACAGTGTCGGGTAGTCACTTGCATTATAGTGTCGCATTATAGTGTCCATGTTCTGTCATAGTGGTTCTTCACCTATGTTTCAAAATAGTAGTAGCATACCTTTGCTATGGGGGAGCAGCAGTCCATAAGGATAAGTGTTACCAGATATAAGGGTGCCTATTTCTACACAGGGTCTTACCTAGGAGAAGGAGGTGGACAACCTATAGATGGAAATAAGGGAAGTTACCCTGGGGTAATTAATGAAGGCATTAACAGCAGGTAAAGAGGAAATCGGAAGTCAGTAGGAAATGAAAGGATATGAGGACTAGTCATCAGTTAGCAACGACAGAGCATAATTGAGAGACACAAAGGAACAGCCAGTACCTTGCGAAGCAACATTCTTATAGGTAGCAGTTGTGGGTTGAGCAGGAAGTAGAGTGCCTAGGTAAAATGGTAGCATTGGATACATTACAGTTTCTGTATACCATGTTCTAATATAGTAGGAGTAAATTTTGATACATGACAGGTATATACACATAGGTAATAGTCCTGGCAAGGATACTTGTAGGTATACTTGTAGGTTATATTAAGAGTTAGGAAGTTGCCAAGGGTAGAGACCACCCAAGCCAATTAAAGGCCACTTGGAAATATATGGGGTATTTAGCAATAATTCAAAATGGCTTTATTTTGCTTAGTTCATGTGTTGATTTAGATTTAATATATATCACAGGTCAGTTGGACTTTGACTCAGTGCTCGATTCATACCAGCAGCGCAGGACCACCAGGCAAGTATACCTTGCCTTTCTACACAGCTTTATTTATATGCACTGTTTATTATTTTATCCAGTTTTCTCATATTGTTGCCATGTATCTTTTCTATCAAGCTGGTATATTTTATCATTGCTTAGACAGTGTTCACAGTTGGCCTTGTTTCTTATTTGGTCGTGCCTTGATTGAGTCATGCCTCCGTGTCTTGAACCTTGAAGCTAACCTGCGAGTCCACGATAGGGATGAGGGTTAGTAGTTATTGGTCCACACCTGCGAGTCCACACTAGGGACGAGGGTGATGCTAGCCTGCGAGTCCACACTAGGGACGAGGGTTAGTAGTAGATACTAGCCTGCGAGTCCACACTAGGGACGAAGGTTAGTGGTATAGGGTTAAACCTGCGAGTCCACATTAGGGACGAGGGTGATGCTAGCCTGCGAGTCCACACTAGGGACGAGGGTTAGTAGTAGAGGCGAGTCCACACTAGGGACGAGGGTTAGTAGTAGAGGCTAGCCTGCGAGTCCACACTAGGGACGAGGGTTAGTAGTTCAAACCTGCGAGTCCATACTAGGGACGAGGGTTTGTGTATTCATTTCGGTTATCCGTTGACATCTTGACATGAGTTCTCTAGTCCTTGTTCAGCAGTTTATTTTCGTGTAGACAGTGTATAGATTCGTGCTTATTTCATTGCTCAGTTTTACTTATTTATTCTGTATCTTCCTTCATGCATAATAAACTGTTAGAAAGGCTCGTTTTATGTATCTTGCTAGCCCTCTGAGGACCTGATGATCTCTTCAGGTTAGCCGAGCTTGAGTTAGGAGCAGACCAGAGGGTTGAACCAGCATCAGATCGCATCGCTTGCACTTGAGGTGGTCTAGATTAGCAGTTTTTATTCAGTTAGTTACTCCATGTATTCTTCTATTTTCTTCCGTCTAATGGTAGTGGATTTGTGTCCACCGGACGTGACAATGATTCTTGATATTCAGTTTATTCATTATTATTCAGTTCATGTCTTTTTATTGATCTTGACTGTGACATGATTATTTCTGTGGATGAGATATAGTTTTCTCGTGATTCTAGATTCCCGTGACTTGAGTATAGACAGTGTACTACCGCCGACACTGCGGCGTAGGCTGGACTTGGACATGTCTCATATCCGAAAATCGGGTACGGGTCGTGACAAGTTTTTTTGGTGGCCCATGCAGGTCTACGTTAATCACTTTGGTTATGTCACTGTGCCGTCGTGAGCCTGCGAATAGGATTAGACACTTAGAATCTCATCCACATGTCTTGACTCCTTATTTGAATTCCATCCTTGATTTCATTGAATCCTTGACTTGCATCATGCTTGAAATCTCTTCAACGGCTAAAGTGTTTATTCTTGTTACAGTTAAGATGGACTCTCAAGACAGGAACAATGCTGCACTGAATACCCCACTAGCTACGGAAGGCTCTTTCACGTACATGATTCCACCGACCCAAGAAGGCCAGCTCACTCATGCGAGTAATCAACCGCAATTCTAAAGATTCCGCAGAGGTGATATTCCATCGCCTCCACAGTTTCCTCCGCAGACACCGCCACCAGCACCCAGTCTGCCACCAGTATCTGTCCCACCGCCAGGGGTTCCACGTCCAGTACCAGCCATGCACCCAGCACCAACAATGCATCCAGCATTTGCCATGCACCCAGCACCAGCAATGCATCCAGCATTTGCCATGCACCCACCACCGGCGATGTATCCAGCCTCGATGATGTATCCAACGCCTGCTCTGCCCCCGCCACCAGCACTGGACAGCCTCACCCTCCTGGGAATTTTCCAGCAGCAGGCCAACATCTTTTGCGACACTTTGAAAGAGGTTCTTCAGATTCGAGACGCTCCGCGACAGCGTCCGGGGAATCCCAAGCACTTCATGGACTTTAGGCCCATGCCGTTCCACGGGACAGAGGGGATCGTCTACGCTGATGAATGGCTGGAGAACGTGGAGAAGTATCTGAAGATGGACCGAGTTCCAGAAGATTTGAAGATTGAGTCAGTCAGTGGACAGCTTTTTGATATCGCGCGGACGTGGTATCAAGGCGAACCCCAATTTTCTGCTCTAGACGTGACTTGGGAGGAGTTCAAGCGACTGTTCATGAGAAAATTCTACCCATATGTAGCACGAGAGGCGTTGGTGAGTCAGTTCGAGCATCTAGAGCAAGGCAACCACACTGTCGACGAGTACACATCGGAGTTTTCCCGCCTCAGCCACTTCGCGGAGAACCTGGTCAGCACCCCTGAAGACAAGGCGCGACGATTCAGGAAAGGACTGTCTCACGAGATTCGACTAGCCATCGCCACCAGTTGAGCCACCACTTACGAGGAGATTCTAGAAGTCGCCCAAGCTGTAGAAGAGGAGCTGAGTCACAAGCCGAAGAGGAATCGAGACGCTTTCGGAGGAGGCAACAACCAAACAGCACCAGCAAAACGCCCCAACAATTCTGAGAAGACCTCAGCACAGACGCATCATCAGCAACCACATGCAGCCCCACGCCAAGTCCAAGACATTCCCATCTGCCAGCACTGTTCGAAGAAAAGCCACACTTAAGAAAATTGTCGCAGCAGATTAGGATTGTGTTGGACTTGTGGATCCAACCAACACTTGTCTCGCAATTGTCCGAAGAAGAACACTAGTGCCCCACCACTAGCAACCGCAGGAGGAGGACGAGCCTTTGCCATGATCACGGAAGAGGCGGCGACACCACACGGAGCGAATAGCGGAAATTTTCAGTAGATTATAGTAGTAGCATTATTGAGGAGTAGTATGTTTAGATTTGACTTGCAAAGATTCACAATAATTCTATAGCAAACTGTTAAATTATTCATTCTATTAGATCGCAGCTCCTAAAATTTCGAGGACGAAATTTGTTTAAGGGGGGTAGAGTTGTCAACCCCTTGACCAATTTTATCCTCGTTTTTTTTTTAAATTTTATTTTATCTTATTTTATCAATTATTTGTCACAAACATTTTGTTATGTTTATATTGGTTTTGTTTGAAAATACTAATTTAGGGATTCAAAGAGTAATAAGGGTATTAGCAGGGACTTTAGTGCATAGATATCAAAGTGTCACTCCTGGTTCAGGAGTATAAATTCCAGGTTATTCGAGGGCTTGAGGGAAACCTTCAAATTTAAATTTGCTAACGGCCAAGTTAGAAGCGAGCAGGGATTTGAACTCATCCTGCTATGAATCAAAACCATTGAGTATGATCTAAACTCTCATTCAAATCCCATCGAATCCAAAGGAGATAAACTCAAATCTGTTTCAAACACAAATTCCCTCTATCCAAGTCTCACCATATATATAGAGAGCAACAGTCTCCCTATCCTCGGAGAACCCTAAAAGAATCTCGTTACTCTCTCTGCCGCAAGAACGCAAGTGGGATCGAGAAGGAGCGAGGAATCACTCGAGTTCAGGCAATCACCAAATAGGTACATGTTTACTCTTACAGTTCGTGTTTAAATACCCTTAATGCTCGAAACAATACCTAAGAGGAAGGGTAATAGTGTTCAGAGTGTTATAAGCAAACGAGACTTGCTCTGTAGGCACAGAACATAATGTGTAGACATGGCCTAGCATGTTGGGGGTTAAGGTACAAGTGTATCCTGGCTAAGGCATAGCCGCTAGTATATGGGGCTGTGCAAATCGCACATGGTCAGGAAGTATAGCTGACCGTGCGTACCAGGTCGACCCTAGGCGAGTTATGGGATCAGGAGTAGGGAGTCGAGAGACCTACTAGTATCATGTCCGACCCTGGCATCTAGTGTAAATTCCCTTTCTCAAAGTTGTGAGCAACTGTCACTTGTCTCAGAAAGGAGGAAGCCCAATGTATCAGTCACTAGGTCAAGAATCAAAGTTGAGTAGCACAACAAACATTAGTTATCTGTTGTCAACTACAAATAAGACAGATTATACCATTTTTGTTGTTCAGTACAGGGGGTTATTGTGGCAAGTTGTTGCACCAAGATTATATAATATAATGACAGGTGCCATCTTTTTTTGGTTTCTTTATTGCCCCAATGTTCTGTTTCAGCTATTTTATACTCTAGTTAAATTTGTAATTTATATGGATGACTTTTAAACTATCAGTGTCTCAAGTATAATTGTTGTTTGAAGGTACTGCAATTGACTTTTTATGCAATTGTGGGTACCAGAGCATTGGCTCTTGGGAGTCCCTGTAGAGCAAAGAGTACCAGGCCGAGTATAGTAGGAACCCCACATATTGTAAGTCCACCTTAGGGTGACCAGTCAGGAATGGGATTCAAGTATCCTTGGGAAATTTTAGGTACCCAATTGAGTTCGACATGGGAACAATTCTGTTCTGTTCCCTTGTGACTTGTTCAATCTTTGAGGCTCAGTCCTGATGGGAACTCTGGATAATTGTCCTGCAATTTCGAATTTTCTATCCACATGATGTATTTACTGCATTCCTAATATCCTGCGTTCCAAGTTGCCAAATGCCCTGTGTGCCTAATGGCAGATTCGGGAAGTATCTATACATGCCCAGTGGATAACTGAGAGATGGTAAGGGTGAGTACAGGAAATTAGCAAGTAACCAGTGAACCCTGGTTAATAAATATACTCGAGTGTGTACCCCTACGCATAGCCAAGCAACAGACTTGTGCATATGACAGTGTCGGGTAGTCACTTGCATTATAGTGTCGCATTATAGTGTCCATGTTCTGTCATAGTGGTTCTTCACCTATGTTTCAAAATAGTAGTAGGATACCTTTGCTATGGGAGAGCAGCAGTCCATAAGGATAAGTGTTACCAGATATAAGGGTGCCTATTTCTACACAGGGTCTTACCTTGGAGAAGGAGGTGGACAACCTATAGATGGGAATAAGGGAAGTTACCCTGGGGTAATTAATGAAGGCATTAACAGCAGGTAAAGAGGAAATCGGAAGTCAGTAGGAAATGAAAGGATATGAGGGCTAGTCATCAGTTAGCAACGACAGAGCATAATTGAGAGACACAAAGGAACAGCCAGTACCGTGCGAAGCAACATTCTTATAGGTAGCAGTTGTGGGTTGAGCAGGAAGTAGAGTGCCTGGGTAAAATGGTAGCATTGGATACATTACAGTTTCTGTATACCATGTTCTAATATAGTAGGAGTGAATTTTGATACATGACAGGTATATACACATAGGTAATAGTCCTGGCAAGGATACTTGTAGGTGTACTTGTAGGTTATATTAAGAGTTAGGAAGTTGCCAAGGGTAGAGACCACCCAAGCCAATTAAAGGCCACTTGGAAATATATAGGGTATTTAGCAATAATTCAAAATGGCTTTATTTTGCTTAGTTCATGTGTTGATTTAGATTTAATACATATCACAGGTCAGTTGGACTTTGACTCAGTGCTCGATTCATACCAGCAGCGCAGGACCACCAGGCAAGTATACCTTGCCTTTCTACACAGTTTTATTTACATGCACTGTCTATTATTTTATCCAGCTTGTATATTTTATCATTGCTTAGACAGTGTTCACAGTTGGCCTTGTTTCTTATTTGGTCGTGCCTTGATTGAGTCGTGCCTCCGTGTCTTGAACCTTGAAGCTAACCTGCGAGTCCACGATAGGGACGAGGGTTAGTAGTTATTGGTCCACACCTGCGAGTCCACACTAGGGACGAGGGTGATGCTAGCCTGCGAGTCTACACTAGGGACGAGGGTTAGTAGTAGATACTAGCCTACGAGTCCATACTAGGGACGAAGGTTAGTGGTATAGGGTTAAACCTGCGAGTCCACATTAGGGACGAGGGTGATGCTAGCCTGCGAGTCCACACTAGGGACGAGGGTTAGTAGTAGATGCTAGCCTGCGAGTCCACACTAGGGACGAGGGTTAGTAGTTCAAACCTGCGAGTCTACACTAGGGACGAGGGTTTGTGTATTCGTTTCGGTTATCCGTTGACATCTTGACATGAGCTCTCTAGTCCTTGTTCAGTAGTTTATTTTCGTGTAGACAGTGTATAGATTCGTGCTTATTTCATTGCTCAGTTTTACTTATTTATTCTGTATCTTCCTTCATGCATAATAAACTGTTAGAAAGGCTCGTTTTATGTATCTTGCTAGTCCTCTGAGGACCTGATGATCTCTTCATGTTAGCCGAGCTTGAGTTAGGAGCAGACCAGAGGGTTGAACCAACATCAGATCGCATCGCTTGCACTTGAGGTGGTCTAGATTAGCAGTTTTTATTCAGTTAGTTACTCCATGTATTCTTCTATTTTCTTCCGTCTAATGGTAGTGGATTTGTGTCCACCGGACGTGACAGTGATTCTTGATATTCAGTTTATTCATTATTATTCAGTTCATGTCTTTTCATTGATCTTGACTGTGACATGATTATTTCTGTGGATGAGATATAGTTTTTCCGTGATTCTAGATTGCCGTGACTTGAGTATAGACAGCGTACTACCGCCGACACTGCGGCGTAGGCTGGACTTGGACACGTCTCGTATCTGAAAACCGGGTGCGGGTCGTGACAGTGCATGTACCACAAAGTGCATCGGGTGTAGAGTGCATCTATTGTGGGGCACATGAAACTGAAGGGCGCATGAAATTGAGGAGTACATCAGTTGTTGGGCACATCATCTTTGGTCAACATTATTGAGTGTTTCGAGGCTCGAAATAAATAACTTTAACTTGGTTGATTTCGAGATGACAAATTTATTGCCATAAATGCTAGGCTCATTGTACTAACTTAGGGGAGGCTGCCACTTGGCACCTGGGCTTAGTTTTGCCCTGGCCTTTAAATTGATGTGTTTGTGATGAAGAGAGTTCGCTCGTTCACATTTCATATGACTTCTCATCGAGAATGAACTCATCCGATCCTCCTCCTTGGCAATTTCGCATGACATGGATTGTGGATCTTCTCATTCAAAGAAGCTTCAATTTTGACGATAGACTCGATCAGAGAAGTGAGATGCACCGAGTTAGCTGTGGGCTGAGCAGTTCGTGCTCGTGTTCTTTACTGGCCATGTTTTTCTCTGAGACGATGTCGAGTATCAAGTTGAACACAGGGTTTGGGTTTGATACGTCCAACCCTCGTTATGCTGGAAGAGCCAGAAGGCGGCAGGTGATGCGCCTGTGCTGAGACGAGAAAGTGGTTCGCTCGTGACGAGGAAGAGATACGCCTATGCTGAGACGTCAAAGTGATGCACCTATCTGTAAAGTTTTAGACCAGGCTGTAGTAGACTTTCCATGTAATAAAAATGTTCATGTAAGAGATTTTCATTTGTTGAATAAAAATCTTGTTTTCATGCGCTTTTATCTGTTTGTCTTTGGTGATGCGCTGGCATTGCTCTGTGCCTTCGGCACATACTGTTTGTGGCGTATAAGAATTTTGGCCTCTGTGGTGCATAAAATTCCATGCTTCTACATGTACGGTGCATTACACTGAGTCAATTAGTTCGAAAAGATATTAATTTGATTCGAGGAAGTATTAAATCGATTTGAAAAGGTCTTTATTGGTTTGATTTTATGTGCAACGATCAGAGTATCGCGTCGCAACAAGTTGAGGCATGAGTGGGATAGGTCGAATCGTTCAAAGGAGCGTGGAGTGCTTGTATGGTTAGATCGAACGATATGATTGTGCAATAAAGTTAAGGAGTCGAGCTGCATCGGCTCGGAGCGATAGACGGGATAGTAAATGTGGGCAGATTTTGACACTTCTTTTCTACTCCTTCATACCCTAATAAAATGTACCATATCATGTTTGTAACTTCACCGATTTCATGTGCGTGGCTCGGATAGATAGAAGTTATAGTGTGTGTCGAACATTAAGATAGAAATTGAATAATTGAAACGAAATGTGTATCAAGGCATGAATCTTGTTAGAACACTAAAGTACTTGTCGAAGCGTGCATATAGTGCATGAATCAGAGAACAATGAATGTTGAACGTCAAAGACTATATCACAGCGTGCATCAAGTATACGACCCATAGAACATTGAACATTAAATCTTAGAACATCTGAAAGTATGACTTCGTATACAAACGAGCAATTATGGCACAAATGATATGAAACTATTGGAAGGGGTATGTACAGTGCCCACGAATCTATCGGATGTGGTACAGTACCTTGGGCTTGCGGGTTGCCATTTGAAACACTGATTGGATAAGTAAAAGTTGGTGTGAGATAAATAGAACGTTGCAAGTAAAAGATACTTTATTATCTTACTTTGTTTCAAGATGTGTATGCATTGGCATGGTCACGGACATGAATAACTTATGCACAGGTTTTTCTTTTCCAACGAGATTGTCGGGGCACCGGGACCATTTGGCCATATATTGAGATATGTGGAGGATAAAAGTTCTTTTGGATCTCAATTCAAACCCAGTAGTAGAATCAAGATCGGCATTCAGTGCTCGCAGATGTGGGCATACCCACCCGCACACGTTAAATGCGTCGAACCAAGTCGAGCCGAACGGCTCGACGGCGCTCGCAGGTGGCCCATAGGTCTAACCCACAACAACTCACCTAATGAGAGAGAATGCCTCCCAACATAACCTACTCCCTACTCTACAAGCCAAGGTCCAAGAAGCCCAACGATCTTAAGCAGATGAACTCTCATCCATGTTCTAGGCCTATCGTACAACACCAAACCAGGTAGGGGTCTTAGGCAAGGAGATCCATTATCTCCTTACCTATTTATATTGTGTATGGATGCTCTCTCAAGGAATCTTTCCCAAGCAGAATTCAATAATCAAATTCATGGTATAAAGGTTACTAGAGAAGCTCCTAGTGTCAATCATCTCTTTTTTTGCTGATGGTTGTCTAGTTTTTCTTGAGGCAAAATGCTAATGAAGCGAAGAATCTACAAATTATCGTCTCTAACTTCAGTGAAGCCGGTGGTCAATCAATAAATTTGGATAAATCTGGTATTGCTTTCAGTCATAATACCAGCTCTAGAATGAGAAACCAACTTGCTGAGATTCTCAATATCAAAAGATTGGGTCTCTAAGACAAATACCTGGGCGTTCCCTTACTACTGCAGGAAAACAAAATTGATTCATTTGAACCATTACTAGAGAAATTTCAACAAAGACTAGCTGGTTGGAAGACTAAATACCTAAGTCAAGCTGGTAGAACAGTTATGACTCAAGCTGTAGTTGGAGCTATTTCTGTTCATCAAATGTCTGTTTTTCCTATACCTAAGAAGCTAACTAACAAGATGGACCAAATTCAAAGGAATTTCTGGTGGAGTAAGAAACAAGATCAAAAAGGCTTATTTCTAAAATCCTGGAACTCTATTGCTGCTCCTGAAAGATTAGGAGGCTTAAACATCAAAAGAACTGCAGTTCTCAACAAAGCTCTCATGTCAAAACTTGCTTGGAGACTAGTCACATCTCCTCACTCCTTATGGGCTTCTATACTCAAAGCTAAATACTATCCTAACGAGAACCCTCTTAATAGCTGCATCAAGAGTCAAGGATATAGATCTGGAGAGGTATATATTAAACAAGGATTGGACATAGTAAAGCAAAATTATTGTTGGCAAGTGGATGATGGCTCGCAAATCTCAATTTGGAAAGATATTTGGATTCCTTCTCTACAAAAACCTCCTGACCCTATAAATTTCTCTGCTGATATCAAGTATGTATCTCAACTAGTTGATCATGTTACCAATACTTGAAATCTTCACATCTTAAATAGTATTTTTGATACAGACACAGTTCAAAAAATTGAAGACATCAAACTTCATGTTCATGGTCAGGATCAACTCAGATGGAGACTTACTAAGTCCGGAGAATTTTCTGTCAAGTCCACATATAATGAACTTTTAAATCATAACACTCAACCAAGAGCACCCATTAGCTCCCACAATACCTTTCCTTGGGCTAAATTCTGGAAATTGAGCTTATCTCCCAGAATCCTTATTCTTTTATGGAAATGTGTCCAACATTGTTTGCCTCTCAATGAAACTCTAGCCAAATACAACAATCAAGTCAATCCTCAATGTACCTTCTGTAAGACTCATCCTGAAAATATGTAACATTTTTTCATTACTTGTAGCTTTTCTAGAGCGGTCCGGTTTACCATTGATGGTTATTTTTCTCATTCGGGTCATCACTCATGATATCTAGCTTACTGGATAGCAGATTGGTGTCAACAACCAAATTTACATATTCAAGAAAATAAGGACAGAATTCAAACTGCTGGAGTGGTTTTATGGCACCTCTGGAACGCAAGATGCTCAATTTTATTTGAGCATAAATCAATTGCTCCTCATGATGTTATTAATCAAATCTACTACTATATGAATTATTGGTCTACTAATCATTTCCTGCAGGAACAAGACAAGAATGATGTGAAACTTCTACAGTACATAAATATTGTCCATTGGATCCCTCCTGAAAAAAGGACAACAATGGGTAAAACTCCTTCGAGCTAGCCTTCGGCACTGAGGTCATAGTTCCCGTAGAAGTTGAGTTCTCTAGTTACAAAGTCAGCACTTCAAACCCATCCTAAATGAGAGCTCCGAACAAAGACAACCATTACATCCTGGAGGGAGTACTATAGATAGAAAACCAAATACCTAACCAACATGTTAATGGTCGAAGCGCATGTCCAAATAGCCAAATTGTCCTCCTTGGTTCTAAGGCGACGAGATTATAGCCTGGGAAGCTCGGGGCAAAGTTGGATCGACCAAGACTTATAATTCCTTGGATGAGGTGTCACAAGATCCTTAATGTTCTGACCTTCTGAACACTACAGACCCATGTTAACAATTCATCAAACGGGAAAAAAAAAAAACGGAACGACAAAAGTACGAGTATAAATCGGTGCAGTACAAATAAAATACGTTAAAAAATCGGTCAAATATTCTTCAAATGAAGATACTGAGGTTATAAACCTCACTTGCTTAAACATTGTTAGTTCCGGAACATAATTTTTCCATGAAAAACTAATCTATACAACACTTCGAAAAAGGTGCACTACAGAGACCCCGGAAGATTATGAGAAACGAAATTGATTGTCACTCTTCGAAGAAGTCACAAAAGATTTCGGCAGCAACAGCAGTGAATATACACTAACAGTTCCTGATTAGATCGGAACTGTACTCGTTCTGAACGAGATAAAAGTGGGATGTGCAGAAGATGAAATGAATAGAATGAGAGAACGGCATGCTGGGGTGAATGATCACCGTCGGTCAAAGCTTGATTCGTTCCACACGAACAGCTTACAGGAACCAGCAAGTTCGACGGAGAACTTCGGAACACTCTGCTCTTCTGACTCCTCAGATGGCGCAGGCTCCCTATGTCTCTTTCTTCTCTGCTCTTAACTCTGGAAATATTTCGTAAGAAAATTATGAATGCACTTCTTTGAGAGAGAGAGAGAGAGAGAAAGAGAGTGGAGAGAACCATATATAGGTGCATGCAGTAATTGTCCAGTCTACGAAACGTTCGGGACGTGAATAAAATTGTTCTAGAATGTTTCGTAACTGCTCAAATCGTGCACAGACACTATTGAGTCAACTTGCGCACAGTGCGCGTCAATTGCGCATAGCACGCGCTAACTGCGTACAGCGCGCACTCGTCCACCGCTGGGCCAAATGCGCACACGCGCACTGCGCTATGTGCAAAGTGTGCCAACAAAATGTCACATTACGTCTCATGAGCCCATGAGTCCGAGTCGCTAAGCCCTTATGGGACTTAGCTCCAAAGAAATAAATTCCATGAGCATTACAAAAAGCATAAACACTACTAAAATAAGGCAAATTAGCGACGTCATTATACGTCGCTAATAATGGAAAATATGTCGCTAATCGTAATTATCGACGACTTTAGCGACGGAAAATGAAGGTCGCTTTTAAGCTAGTCGCAGATGTCACATTCGTCGTCCTACGTCGCCGGGGGAGGAGAGAGTCGCCGGAGGGGGGGAGGGAGTCGCCGATAGCTCGAGGAAAAATGAAAAATACGAAATTTAGCATTTTTTTCAAAGTGTACCAATAAAATGCCACATTATGCCTCATGAGCCCGAGTCTTCGGGACTTAGCTCCAAAGGAATAAATTCCAAGAGCATTACAAAAAGCATAAATGCTTCATTGATGATTTTGCCTTTTTTCCACTAGAAAAATACCCCCACATGGCACCCATGTGCCTCTCCATAACCACATGTGTATATCTCAACAAGCAAAGCTTATATAAAGAGATACCCACCATTTGGCCTAGGCAGTGCGTAACTATGTTTCTATTGCTAAAGGCCGAAACAACAACAAACATATTGTCAAATTTGGTTAATTAAACACGTTCCCACCACATTTTTTTGGCCAAATTTTTCAATAATTTATAAGATATATTTAAAACTTCACATGTTTAAAATCTGTACACTAATTCGAATCTTTGAAAAGTATGCAAGTATCATACGTTTCTAAGATATACGAAAAAGTTTGCCTGAGTTTGATTCGGGTGATTGCTAACAAGGCTACAGTCCCATGATGCACTGGAGAGGCATTATAACGAGCCTCATGGTTCCGACCTTCAGAATACTATGATCCCAGTTTGACAGATAAATCCTTGGGTGAGGTTTCACAAGACCCACGAGGTTCTAACCTTTCGAACTCCATAGATTCAGGATACACTGAGGGACCCTAAGGAATCTGTTTCCTGAACACTATAAAGTAGTAAGCCTTATAATTCCTTAGTGATTTGCTAGGGATGCATTATAGCGACCGTCAGGGTTTTCGACCTTCCGGACACCACGAACCAATAAGACTTATTAACTCCTTAGGCGAGGTGTCACGGGACCCTTAGGTTCTGTTTGACAATTGTAGGGTTAACAGTTATAAGGTACTTTTAGAGTACCGATTATGAACGATTATGAGAGGTCCGATTTTGGATAATTTTAAATAGCAATTTTTAAACTAGTCCAACCCATGCTCGGTAATCCATTAACGTGTGGTTTTGAAAGTTTTTACACGAATAAAATTACATATATGTCCATATATAAATAAAATAATAGAACCACGAAATAATAGAAACGTCTGAATGAAAGTAGGAGAGAAATATTTTAAGATTTACCGGAGAAAGTAACTATAGATTGCAAAAAGTAGAAGATAGATTTGGTGAGAATATAAATATAATAAAATAAAAAAATTGCTCAAAATTTATCGATTTTGGTGTTTATAATGGCACACAAAATTATATTACATCAATTTTGAGTGGTTTTGAGCCGACAAAAACAAATGCGTCAAAAAAATTAACAAACATAAATTTTTAAAATACTTCATAAACGATTGGTTCAAAAATATTCCAGGATCAGTAAAAATCATCATTACCAAACAGATCCTCAGGGCTTGGACGTTCCAAATCTCCCGAACCCGGAATGTGCTGAGTGAGGCGTCATACAGACCTCGGGAGCCTTTTCCTTCGAACATCACACAAACCAATTAGACTTAAAAAAAATCCCGGTTGAGGTGTCCTGCAAACCACCATGTTTTTTTTTTTTTTTTTTGAATTTCGTAAATCCAGATGACTGGCGAGGCATTATACAACCCTCGGGACTCTATTCCTTCAAAACCCACAGACAAAAATGATTCACAACTTAGTATTGCATGCGAAGAAGCCCCTCAAAGTTGTATTTACGTAATATCTAAGGCCTCGTTTGGTTTGCGGAATGGAAAGAAAAGAAAATTAATTTTGTGGTATTTTTTTCTTTAAAAATTATAACTTTATCAACTATTTTTTTCGGTGTTTGGAAAGACCAGATTTATAGTCGGAATGTATCTTTAGTTTCCATTATAATATTTGGTATTTGTAAGAAAAAAAAAATCAAGTCAATTTTCCAATAATACTCTCTTGCTAATAAAAAAAATTATTACTCAGAAATATTTTTGTCTAAAAGGTATTATGGATAAAAATTGTAAATAATATTCTGAACATGGATATTTTGGTCAAAAATTTTGTAATAAATGCAGAAAAGTTGGAGGGAAAGTGATTCCTTAGATGGATAGGGGGAACCACTTTCCCTCCTATTTTTCTACCCCTTGCGAATCATTTTTCCTTTCAACTTCTTTCTTTTGGCTTCCAAACACAGAAAAGGAATCACTTTCCTTTCCCAAGCTCAAATTCTGGTAACCAAACGAGGTCTAAGGGGACATTTGGTTCAAGTTTTGGAGGCTTAGAGCATCTCCAACCCTACTGTAAGTTTAGAAAAAATAGTTGCCACATAGGAATAACAAGCTTTCATTTCAAAAATCCTTCTCCAATGCAAATGTAGAATAAATCATGAAGTTGACATGGCAATGACATGACAAGGACAATGTGAAGTTGGTTGTCTGGATCTAGATAATGCACTTCACAATGACTTTGTCTCCACATCATCAATTATGAATAGAAATATTTATAAAAAAATGAAGAAGTAGAGGAGTTGTCATGGGAGTTGAAAAAAATACTTTTTATTGTCATCTCAATACTTTTGCATTAGAGAACACTTTTTTATCTCATTGTCTTGTGTGAATATCATCTTGCCACATAGGAAAGACATTGTCGTGTGCCTCCTGCCACATATGAATCACAACACAAAACAAGACAACAGGGTTGAAGATGCTATTAGGAATGAGTTTTTAATTTCTTATCCATATTTGGTATGTCTAAAATTGAAAATTGGGAAGAATACGAGGGGCTTGATATTGTTGTGGGAAAGTAAAACCCAAGACCCTTCCTTGGAAATAATTTTGCTTTCTTAGGAATGTTGTTTGGACGCTAATATCCTTTTTTTTACTTTCACAATTTCAACATCTATCCCAAACATATAGAAATATTATAAAATTAATAAAAAAATAAAAAAAAATTAAGATTCCTATTCATTTCTGAACCAAATATGTAAAATAAAAAAATTAAAATTTTTGGACTATATTCTTCTAACCATACCAAATATGGATATAAGAATATTGAATTCTTTTCTTATGTAAAAGAAATATAAGGTGGATTACTAGAAATACAAAATCTTTCTCCACATGCCCCCTACGGACAAGCTTAAGAGCATCTCCAACCCTATTGTCTTAATTTGAGTTGTGAATCTTAGGTGGCATGGGACAAAAGACAATATCTTGTATAGGTGGCAAGATTATATACACAAATGACAATGAGTTTAAAAAGTCACCTCCAATGCAAAAGTATTGAGAAGACAATACAAAGTAATTTTTTACAACTTTCAAGACAACTTTTACTCTTCTACTTCTTTTTATAAATATTTTTATTCACAAATGATAATGTGGACATAAAGACATTGTGAAGTGCATTGTCTAGATCAAGACAATCAACTTCACATTGTCTTTGCCATGTCATTGCCATGTCAACTCCATAATTTATTTTACATTTGCATTGGAGAAGTACTTTTGGAAAAAATAATTGTCATTTCTATGTGGCAACCATTTTTTTCAAACTCACAATAGGGTTGGAGAATACGAGTGTGATTACACATTTTCCAAAGCAAAATGTCCCTAGGGGCATGTCATTAGGATGAAACTTAATTAAATTAGACAAGCCCAGAGCTTAGGAAAGTGTAAAAGGTTAAAAATAAATGTATCAGCTTCCCGTGCTCTGAGTAAAACTTTGATACAGGAAGAGCACGTGGATCCATACACTAATTTTATGTTTACATATTTTACGAAGTGAAAGGGACCCACTTGTCATACAAAGGAGGTATTAAAATTTTAATATCTACTTGTGTATCAAAGTTTTCTTGCCGTGCTCTACCTTGGGGCTTAAAAATAGATCTATCTTTAGAAGTTTAAAGATAAACTTGGTTGATTGAAACCGAGTATGATTGGTGCATGCATGTAGATAGGCTTACTAGTTCTCTAAATAAGAAGGGGAAGATGGAGAACTCATTGAGTATCTTCGGAGGGAGAACTCTAGGAGACTTTGTATGTTCATGGTATACATTATACACCTCTCTACAAGAGTTACACGTCCCTCCTGCAAGAGTTGGTAGGTTGTCTCGACAATATGCCAACCTTGTGATGGAAACAGTCTACAATTAGACGCAGGGCCAGGGCCAGTCCAAGAGCAAGCCAAACAAGTCCGTGGGCTTGGGCAACCCCCCATCTTTGGACAACCCCCCTAGGGCCGGCCGAGGAGCAGTCATCCATATAGAAATAACATGTAAAAAAGCTACAAGTTAGCAACCATCCACCACTTCACCCACGTAACCCCATCCACCACTCCAAGAGTAGCCATCCACCACTTGGCCCACGTGACCCTATCCACTTGGAAATATCAAAGACTTGTGCCATGGATTGGAAGAACTTGCTGCGGGTCTCTCTCTGACTCTCGTCCGTTGCTGTGGGTCTCTCTCATCCGCTGCTCCTCTCACCAGTCATCAACCGGCCAGAAAAGTCAGGAGCGCTCTCTCTCTCTCTCTCTCTCTCTCTCTCTTCCCCCCTCCCCCTATTTATCGATTTCTATTGAGTAATTTTCTCCCCGATTTTTTGGAAAAAGATAACTAGGGTTCCAGATCTCCCTTATTTGAAAATTTTCCTTTTCTTTCTATCCTAGATTTTTTGGAACTGTAATTTCTTAGTCATAAGCATATGAAAATGAAAAGGTCTCAATTCTATTAAAAGATTGAAGAGCTCGCAGAATTTTGGATATGGATTTGTTTGTCTAGAATTTTTTTATATTGATATGTTTTCCTATGATTTGAATTAGGAAACATGAACCTTCCAAGTTCGAAAGACTGGCTCTTTGTAAATTTGTAATTATCATAGCATCATAGGCTCATAGCTATTTTTTATTGATTAGGGCCGGCAGAACTTTGGACCAGGACCACAGGTGATAATTTTTTATAAATTTATGCCCACCTAACTTTTACAATTGTCTAAATTTGTATTGTCTAATTTTGTCATAGCTAATTTTTTCATGAGAAATTTGGACCAGAGTCTATAATAGAAGGGTTCAGTGCTACATTTTTACCATCGAGTGCTTAATTGGGTTTTGACAAGCATTGGACAACCAAAATTAGTTCCGTCTAGGACAACCTAACCCCCCGGGCCGGTCCTGATTAGACGCATCAAAGCAGGCAGTTGCCAATGTTGAGGCTATGGCTCTATTTGCAGGGGGCAACCAATCTATCATGAGTCCAAAATTGAAGCTGGAGGAGGCTGGGGATGTGTTTCCTACGGATCTGCGACCAAAGAGTTCTAAGCTGCATGTGTCGACTCTTCAGAAGAAGTCAAAGGGAACCCGAGGGTAAGTTCTTTTCTGCCTGGGATGGTTTTTTTTAGGGGCACCTCCACAATTACTAAGGGCAACCCAAAATTTTTTCCAAAAAATTACAAGTTTGCCATTGGATTTTTTTACTAGGGGGGCAGCCCAAAAAACACTATATAAGCCAACTTGATTTTAGATTTCATCTCTCTCTTTCTTCCTCCCTCCACTACTTCTCTTTCTCCACTTTTTTTTCTCCTCCTCATATAAACCTATAATTAACCCTAGCTAGGTGAAATTGTCCCCCAACCTAAAATTTTTGGTAGAATACAGTGTCAATCACTTCTCCCATTAATTTGTAAGTCGTCGAATTTATTTTTGTGTAATATTTTAAGTTTTAACCTAAATTTTACATATAAAAGTTGAATTTTGTGTTTAATGTAGAAAAAAATAGAAAATAGAACAACCCGGACCATCAAATGCTGGATACTCTCCTCCCACAACGTCCGAAGAACACTTTGACGCATCGGAAACCCTCGTGGTAACTACACTTGGACTTTACTTCGGATGAAAAATTGGACTTTGACACAGAGGACTGCCACAAATGTGGCAGTCCCTCACATATATAGGACTGCCAGAGATGTGGCAGTCCTACATATGTGAGGGACTGCCACATTTGTGGCAGTCCTCTGTATGTGAGTGACTGCCACATCTGTGGCAGTCCTCTGTGTCCAAGTCATTTCCTCTTTTAAGCAGCCTGCCTTACCAACTTATCAGAGGAAGGAGTAGAAAGAAGACGAGCAGAGGACGCGTACGTACAACCACCACGATGGTTCGTTAAGGAATAACAGGTAATTCCATTCATCTAATTCCCTTATGTATTATATAAATGCTCATATATATTCTTCTAATTTCTTCTCTGCACTCTCTTGACAGGCCCATATTTATATGCTTGCAATATTTCGATCGATCGACTGCTTCTTTTGTCCTTTGTGAACTGGCTGGGCATATATGCATGCATGAATAAACATCTCATGTTTACTTTCTATATTTATGATTTGATTGTTGTTTAATTGCAAATGTTGGTTGGATTGGTTTTCATTCATGTAAAAGATTTATTTGGATTGGTTTTACTTTCTACATATGTAAAATTTGGTTGGATTGGTTTTACTTTCTACATATGTAAAAGATTTGTGTGGATTTGTCTATTTTCTTTTTAATTATTTTCTTGTAAGAGGTAGACTTTACCATTGCCAGGCCTTCAGAGAGGTAAATATAGCACTGAAGTAACCAGCAAGAAGATGAAACTATTGCCTCTCTTGCCAAATCCTTGACGGGATCCCGTTTCTTTTTTCCTTTTTTTCGAGCTGGTCGATTCAAACAAATGCCATATCAGAACTAATTTCATGTTAGATAAACCTTAGCTACGTTTCAGTTTCAAAGTGAAAATTTTGGTATTATGCTTGTTTCATATATCATACTTAGATAATTAGATGCCATGTACAAGTGCCCATGGCTGACTTTTTCTATAGGCAAGTACCAGATAATAGTTTATGTGCAAAACAAGTTCCTGCAGAGGATAATTTTACAAGATGCATGTATTCTTAACAGTGAAGATTACAGCCCCCAAGTCCTTGATGAACCAGAAGTCACTACTGCTACTGCAGTTTGGTGAGAAATTCATTCCAAATAAAACAATAACATATGAATCCTGAATCTACAGCTGGTCATTTTTATTTCCTATCATAACATTTCATAAATGATAATGTTGATAAAGAATATGTTTTAATCCTTGCTAAAAAATTTTGTGATCAAATCACACATCAATTCATCTAGGACTGCCACACACAGGGCAGTCCAACACTTGTGAAGGACTGCCCTGTGTGTGGCAGTCCTGGATGAATTGAAGTGTGATCAAATCACAGAACAATTCATTTAGGACTGCCACACCCAGGACAGTCCTTCACATATATTGGACTGCCCTGGGTGT
Organism: Iris pallida; assembly: GCA_029216955.1. Lineage (NCBI taxonomy): Eukaryota > Viridiplantae > Streptophyta > Magnoliopsida > Asparagales > Iridaceae > Iris > Iris pallida. The sequence goes on along the minus strand of JANAVB010021796.1, from coordinate 16,167,472 downwards.
GGCAGTCCTAACTAAAATGTTCCGTGATCTAGTCACAGAACAATTCATCTAGGACTGTCACACCCAGGGCAGTCCTTCACATGTGTTGGACTGCCCTGGGTGTGGCAGTCCTAGATATAATGTTCTGTGATCAGTCATGGAAACAAGGACTGCCACAGTCCTGGCAGTCCTATATTGAAAGAGGACTGCCAGGACTCTGACAGTCCTTGTTTACATGTGGACTGCCACATGCTTGGCAGTCCTACTGTACTCAGGGCCGACAGACGAACGACTCGCTAGTTTGTCGTTTTCTAGGGTTAGGGTTTGAAGAAAAATTGTGGGTTTGTCGTGTTCGAAAATGTCATTCATAAACCCTAAAGAGATTCTAAACCTAAATTATCAAAAGTTTTTAGAGAATTAAAACTATTATAGGGTTTCGAATAAAATGTAGAAAATTATAGAAGAAATTAGGGAAGAACGATTTCTTCGACTTGCGTGTCATCTCGTCGAATGTAGGAGTGTTCTTGAAAAATTTTTGGTGGAGGAATTAGGATTAGAGTGGTGGAGGAGAATTTTCTAGGGTTTAGGGAGAGGGAGAGAGAGTTCTTCTTCTTTTTCTTTTGGAGGAGAGAGAGAGGAAATGATGAAATGAGAAGGAAATGTGAGTTTGGGGGGTTGGGCTGCCCCCTAGTAAAATTTGGGCTGCCCCTTAGTAAAATTTCCACCAAATGGGCTGCCCCCTAAGTAAGGGCTGCCCCTTAGTAAATGTGGAGGTGCCCCTAAAAAAAACCGCCTGGGATGGACGATGCACTCTAGGGTTCTATTTGGCATAGTTTGCAGTATCTACCAATACCGATTCGAGACGCGGTCGATACCAATTCGGTTTGGCACCCAATCTAAAACTTACTGATACAGACATAGGCGGTTTCTATTCCTGTCAATTCGGCAAAAAAAAAAAAAAAAAAAAAAAAAAACCAGTAAGTAAGAGTGTAAAAGTATCATATGAGTGTAAAAGCATATAATAAAAAAAGACAAATTATATGGGCACAGACAAAAGTGATCGGGGCTATCCCATTGTGGCAATCCTAGAACTGCCCACTTTTCTGACAGTCTAGTCTACAGACTGGACTGCCAGAAAAGAGGGCAGTCCTTGTTAGATCCTGGCAGTCCTTGTTAGAAACTGGGCAGTCCAGTCCAACAAAATTGAAAAAATGGGCTAGTCCCGATCACTTTTGGCTGTACCCATATAATTAGCCTAAAAAAATATCTATTACATGTAAACTAGTCGGCAAGGGTGACTATTATTTTATTTAATTTCAATCAATTTCAAAACTACTAAGAAACAATACTTAAAATACTTAAAATTATGCCTAAATGTATCTTCTAAAATGTTAATAAATTATCAATAATTATTTATTTTACAGTACAAATAAATTCGATCTCCGATCGAAACCACCGATACTGTCGATAGCACCGATCCCGAATGGTCCGATACCGATACTGCCAACATTGCTATTTGGTAGTAGCCAAAAGTGAGATGAAGTAAAATGGAAGGGAATGATGCATTTTGATGTTATTTGGTATTGAAAAAAAAAGTGGAGGAAAAGAAAAGTGGAGGTATTACTTTTCCCCGTTAATCCTCCAAATTCAATCAAGGAAAACAGGATGTTATGCCATATATTGGTAAACCTATCCTTTTATTTTTATCACATCTACCAAACACAAAGAAAAGAAAAGATATTTCTTTTCCGTATAGATCAAATTTTATCATACTTTTATTTCCTTCCTTTTACTTTTCCATCATTCCTACTAAAAGGAACCTACGAGTAAGTTGACTTGCATGCTATTAAGGACTCCATCAATTATAGATTGGTTGTTTGGAAATCTGAGTTATTTAACAAATTATTGATTTAAATATTATTTTTTAGCATGGGTTGAAATCAATTGCAACACGTGTTGGGTTCTTCTTCGATCTCTTCCTTTTTCAGTTCTGAATAATTTAGAAATTTTTAAAGCATTTACAGTTTCCTTTTTTCTCTGTCTATGAAAGACCATTGTTATAGGCATCTCATAGTTATTGATAAGTCGGAAGGATTTCCCACAGTTATATCTTCCCCCAAAAGGCTGTTAGTCCCTTGACGAACAATCGATGGAAAAACACGTTTTCAGAAACTATTGTAAAGACAATGTTTCCAGCAACAACACCCTAAAGAAGGTGATGTTGTATTACGAGAATCTAAAGAGATTTCGTAATATTTCTCGAAGACAACAGAACCGTATAACTTCTAAAGAGAAGCGACGGAATTCTCGAAGGCAACAGAAGAAGAAGAAAGCCTGCTGGGGTGAAAGATTACCGGCGCTCAAAGCTATATCCGCCTTACGGACAAGCCTCCAGGAACCAGCAAGTTCGAAAAGAACTTTAGAACGCTGGCCAAAAATGTCGACGACTCCTCGGAATAGCAGCAGCACTTCTCTCTCTCTCTCTGGAAATTCTCTGATTATTTTCTGTAACCTTAGAGAGAGAAGATGCTACTGATATTATAGGCACGAGATGGGCTTTTCAAATTCTGAACGCACGCCCTGGTTTAATGCCAGATCCGAATTTTCTGGATCTGAGCCATTTTCGGATCTGAGCCCACAAGACCCGCGGACGTTACATAATTTGAACGGCCCACTCGACCCGCTCGACCCGTACGTCCCGTACGCTCAGTACGCTTAGTACGCCCCGTACGCCACGCAGGACGCACAGAGGCTCGCGCACGAGCGCAACTAAAGCGCACAATGCGCCTAGCGACGAGCTGTTGTGCTAAGTGCAAAGTGCCATCAAAAAGCCACATTAAGCCTCAAAAGCCCATTAGCCCAAGCCCAAGCCCAAGTCCGAGCCCGAGCCCGAGTCCGAGTCCGAGTCCGAGTCGCTAAGCCCCTTCGGGGCTTAGCTCCAATCTATTTTCATTTTGGCCAAAAGTTGGTTTATTATTCTCACCTCTATGTAAAATTCCCCCACATGGCACCCTCCATTGGGCCTCAACCCATGTGCATCTCTCTATTCCTTCATAAGTAATATATAGAGATACATATTGGTGTGATTTTTCGATGTGGGACTATCTTTTAACAATAGAATGTTGTGAACACACACAACACATAGAATAAAACACCAACAATCCCCCACATATCTCTATATATATGAGTTAAGCGTTCCACATAATAACTGTCCATTATGCATTAGGATAGATGTCGCTGACGACTTGAATCTTCCCGTATGGGTTGAACAACAGTATGATACAAGAATGGACTACGCCTTGAATTCTGTACCACAACTGTAATTTTTCCCACTCACATAATGTAGTTATCTGTGCTTCTGGCTGCACATTAAAGGCCTTGTGCCAGCCTGGATTTCAATGTATGTATTTTGGGCGTCTACAAATTTACCCTCAAGAAACGGCCTATTTTTCTGTCCATACATTATAGGTGAGTTCTTTATTAAAGAGACATGGCATGAAGCGTCCAACGCTTCCTTTGCGGTGCTACGCCGCTATGACATGGCCTTAAGCCGAGGACCTTACCCCGAATCACCGGAAACCTCATCGTAGTGTCATACTACCCGTAGCATGAGGTCTAGCCCCTTTGTAGTGCCAAACTACCCAGCATGAAGTCTTACGCTTCTGTGCGGTATTACGCCGCTACGACATGGCTTGCAAGGCCGAGGCTTTATCCCTAGCCGGGTTTACCTCATTGTGGTGTCGTGCCACCCGTAACATGAGGAACACCTCCTCTTTGTAGTGCTGACTACATCCCTCTTTAATTCAATATACTGCATTAGACCAACTGCCTATTTGCGGTGCTACGCCGCTGTGACTTGGCTAACATAGCCGAGGATTTACCTCTTTCGAGAACCTCATGGTGGAGTCACCGCCACACATAGCATGGAGTCACACTCCTTGTAGTGCTGTGCTACCATGCTTCCTGTAAAGCATAACAGACCTTCACTCAGTCTGAGAACTCATTAAGGCATTATGCCATCCTTCCCACAGGATCAATTTTTCGTAGAAAATTCATAGTAGACAACAGTGGTTCTGGGTCCGAAACCCTTCCATGTTCCGCAGAACAAGTACCCACTGTTAACTAATATTTTTCCAGTCAATAGTCCTCCCTTGAATCAAAAAATTAGATATCTGGTAGATTTCTCTTTGAACCAATAACATAAAATTTATTGATAGGATTATAATGACACAATATTAGAATGCCTTCAAACCCATCTTCCTTGCTGTGTCCTCGACCAGCTGTCGTTTGAGGCCTTTCGTGAACGGATCCGCCAGGTTCTCCTGACTCCGAACATCGATCACTGCAATGACGCCTCGTTTGATGAGATCGTTCACTGCTCTGTGCTTTAACCGCACAGTCCTCTTCTTTCCGTTATACGCCACGCAGGCAGCGCAGAGGCTCGCGCACGAGCGCGAGCTGTCGTGCTAAGTGCAAAGTGCCATCAAAAAGCCACATTAAGCCTCAAAAGCCCATTAGCCCAAGCCCAAGCCCAAGTCTGAGCCCGAGTCCGAGTCGCTAAGCCCCTTCGGGGCTTAGCTCCAATCTATTTTCATTTTGGCCAAAAGTTGGTTTATTATTCTCACCTCTATGTAAAATCCCCCCACATGGCACCCTCCATTGGGCCTCAACCCATGTGCATCTCTCTATTCCTTCATAAGTAATATATATAGATACATATTGGTGTGATTTTTCGATGTAGGACTATCTTTTAACAATAGAATGTTGTGAACACACACAACACATAGAATAAAACACCAACAAAGGCTGTTCCTCAATTCCACCCAGCTTGGAGTTCTAAACAGTCCCACTTTGAGTGTACAATTCTTGGAATAAAGTAAGCACGGGACTTTCTTTTTTTTCTTTGGCGTTGGACTCCGAGGTCGTCCGTCTAGTCAAGAAGATTATATCTCTCCTCGTTGACTACAAAAGTCAGCTGAGTTCGATAGCACGGGACTTCTCTATCTGAAATTCTACATTGATGATTAAACATGACTCTTCTGGAACAGTTACTCCTCAAGAGGTACATATTACATCTTTCAACAGTTTTGTATGAGTCATAAATATCAAAAATCCTACTGGAACTCCTAAGTTCCTAAATTTTCAAACTCGGCCATGAAAAATCGGCTGAATTACATTAATTTGATCCCTTCATTTTTTTTTTTTCAACCACCTGAAAGGAAAAAAAAAATCAATACACTTTCATTATTAGTTAAATACATATGTCACTTCCATATTATAAGTTCTTATTCGAGTTTCTGTAGTCGAATTGGTTCTTGTAAAGAGCACACCTTGGTGGTGGAACTTCCGATGTGGATTACTCTCCTGGACTTGGAAGGGCATTTGGCTTCATGGAGTAGATTCAATACCTTGGCGTATACTTTTCTTCCTCTAAAGTATTCTTAATCTACAGTAATTGTTCCAAATGATATATAGTCTAAGGTCGAAATCAGAAATTCGATCTCGGAGGGGTTGGAGTAGACTAGGATGAGCTAGGTATGTAGTTATGTACTGACTCATATTAAAAAATAGAAAAAGAAAGGTAAAAAAATTGTGTTGGGCTTGGAGCCCATCCCAATCCCCTATGTAGTTCAGCTCCTGCTTTTAGAAACTTTCTGTTAAGACCTCATTTGGTTCGCAGAATCAAAGGGTTGGAGAAGGAAACCCATTACCTTGCTATGTTTGGGTGCCAAAGGAATTAATGAGGAAATGAAAGTGATTCCTAGGGGAAAAATGGTTTGGTCTATCCAAGCAAGGATTCACTTTTTTACCTTTAAGTATTCACTTTTCCTTCCAATTTCTTTGGCATTTCCAAACAATAGAATAAAAAATCAATGTAAATTATAATTTTTCAAAGAAAAAAAATATAAAGAAAAAGAAAAAAAAAACAAGAAATTGATTTCCTTTCATTTCCGCGCGAACCAAACGATGCCTAGTAAGAGTATTCTAACTCTACTCTATTTCATTTCGGTATTTGTTGTCTCGACTGGTACTGCAAACCTTTCTTGCGTACTATTTAATTGTCATTTTATGTATAATGTAGCCTGCTGATTTGTAGACGATAAGGTTTCAGAGCTCTTGACAGTGAGATCTGCAGACAATGGCAATTTTGGAGTTAGACAAGGATGGTCAACCTGATCTAAACGTTGCCATTTGTAAGACCTGGAGTTATAGCTTCCAATTAGCGAATAATGAAAGACATCCAGAAGCCCAATTTGACATGGAAAATGATCTCCTGATTTGATTCTTGCAAGCTATATTAGAGCTGGTTAGTGATGCGTAATGAATAGGGATCATGAACTACATAGCGAGAATGGCTACAAATCAGTCTTTGTGTAGTGGTAAGCTCGCTTAGATCCCATTCTAAGCTTACTTTAGTATTTATCTCCAGCACCAGTTCATCTTGAGCAGTCAACTTCTTTTTCTTTTCAGTAAAGAATACCAACTTGATTCTTGAACCTGTGAACCTATGGCATGACACTTGCACTACTTTGTTTTCATTTATAACTTCATTTTAATTTAATACCTGTTGTAAAGTAGAGAGTATAAGATACAAGATGTAGAAATGTATTTCTTACTTGTGTTACAAGTAATACCAAGGGACATAGGCTAGGAAACCCAAAGATCATAGGTTATGGAAACCAAGGGCCATGAGTTACATGAGTTATAGAATACAAATGGACATTGGACAATCTACCATATTTACAACACTCCCCCTTGGATGTCCAATATTTATAGAATATGCCTCGTTAAAACCTTGCCAAGAAAAATCCAGTGGGATAAAAACTTGGACGAAAGAAAAAGAGTACAGTGTGAAATATTAGTGATCACGCTCCCCCTGATGCTGGCAAGAGTTCCTTTAGCTGACGCATTCCAATATTCTGAATTATCTTTCTGAATGTTGTGGTTGGCTATGCTTTAGTGAATAAATCTGCAAAATTATTACTCGATTGTATCTGCCGAAAATCAATGTCACCATTCTTTTGTAGCTCGTGAGTGTAGAAAAATTTAGGTGATATATGCTTCGTTCTGTCACCTTTGATGTAGCCATTTCTAATTTATATAATACAAGCAGCATTATCTTCATACAATATCGTCGGAGTATCTTTTGCTGAAGGTAACCCACATGATTCTCGGATATGATGAACCATTGTTCTCAACCATATGCACTCTCGACTTGCTTCATGCAGTGCCAGAATTTCTGAGTGATTAGAAGAAGTAGCTACTAATGTTTGCTTCACCGAACGCCATGATATTGCAGCACCGCCACAAGTAAATATATATCCACTCTGAGATCTTCCTTTATGTGGGTTAGATAGATAACCGACATCAGCATAACCCACAATTTGTGATTCTAAATTTTTTGAGTAAAACAAGCCCATGTCGGTTGTTCCATGAAGATAACGTAATATATGTTTAATACCGTTCCAATGTCGTTTTGTTGGTGCCGAGCTATATCTTGCCAGTAAGTTTACTGAAAATGCTATATCAGGTCTTGCACAATTTACAAGATACATCAAAGTTCCAATAGCACTAAGATATAGTACTTCTAGACCTAATAATTCTTCATTATCCTCTCGAGGATGGAATGGATCTTTCCTTATATCTAACGATCTAACAACCATGGGGCTACTCAGTGGATGAGCTTTATCCATATAAAATCTTTTTATAATCTTTTCTGCATAGGTAGATTGATGAATAAAAATTCAATTTGATAAATGCTCGATCTGCAGGCCGAGACAAAATTTTGTCTTCCTAAGATTTTTTTATCTCAAATTCTTTCATCAGATAATTAGCAGTTTCGGTGAGCTCTTCGGGAGTTCCTATAAGATTTAAGTCATCAACATATACCGCAATAATTGAGAATCCATTTTTAGATCTTTTGATAAAAACACATGGACAAATTGGATTATTTATATATCCTTCTCTAACAAGGTATTCGCTAAGACGGTTATACCACATTCTTCCAGATTGTTTTAATCCGTATAGGGATCGTTGTAATTTGATTGAGTATAACCCATTATATATTTTGTTATTTGCTTCAGGCAATTTAAATCCTTCTGGAATTTTCATAAAAATGTCATTATCCAATGACCCATATAAATATGCGGTAACAACATCCAAAAGTCGCATATCAAGTTTTTCTGTGACTGTTAAACTGATCAAGTATCCTAATGTGATCGTGTCGATCACAGGGGAATATGTTTCATCATAATCGATTCCAGGTCTCTGTGAAAAACCTTATGCAATAAGTCGTACCTTGTATCTCACAATTTCGTTTTTTTTTGTTGCGCTTTCGTACAAACACCCATTTGTATCCAATAGGTTTCACACCTTCAGGAGTTTGAACTACTGGTATTTTAAATCAGCTTGTATCGCATCTTTCCATTTTGGCCAATCATTTCTATGTCGACATTGTTCAATGGATTTTGGTTCATGATCCTCATTTACTATATCAAGTGCGACACTATAAGAAAAAAAATATTGTCTATAGTAATTTTCTTTATATTCCACTTTTCCTTGTACTCGTATAATTTAAAGAGATTTCTTCTGAAATCTGTTCATTGTCATGTGTCTCTTCAGGAGCTAGTTTAGACTGATCAGTCAAATTTTCTATATCGCTTTCTTGTTTCTCTTCTGGAGTAATTACTTGTACCCTTTTCTTTTGAGAGTTCTTAACTTTGGCGCCAACAGGATGTCCACATTTCATGCACGGTTTTAGTGTGCCATCATGTTGTACTTCAGGGATATCAATCCGTGCTGGTACATTTATAGCCAGTACATGAGATTTTGTCACTTTCTTAATATCAGTGAATGCATCTGGCAATTGATTTGTAATATTTTGCAAATGAATGATCCTTTTTACATCTTGCTCACATCTACTTGTGCGTGGATCAATAAAAGATGGTAAATTCCATGTAATTTTACACCGTTCTACAGGAAGTGACATTTTATCTCCCCCTAATGACAGGAAAATAGATTCATCAAAATGGCAATCAGCAAATCTTGCTTTAAATAAATCGTCCGTTAGAGGCTCAATGTATTTTATTATAGACGGGGAATCAAAACCAACATAAATTCCAAGACGTCTTTGTGGTCCCATCTTTGTTCGTTTAGGTGGATAAATAGGGACATAAACAACACAACCAAACACTTTTAAGTGTGAAATATCAGGCTGCTGGCCAGAAATAAGTTGCAATGGTGAATAATGATAAAATAAACTTTGTCGAATACGGACCAATGCAGCTGCATGTAATATTGCATGTCCCCACACAAAAGTGGATAAACTTGACCTTAGAAGTAACGGTTTGGCAATCAATTGCAACCTTTTAATTAAAGACTATGCAAGTCCATTTTGAGTATGCACATGTGCAACTGAATGTTCGACATTAATGCCAATTGACATGCAATAATCATCAAATGCTTGAGATGTATATTCACCAGCATTGTCAAGATGGATAGTCATGATGGAATAATCAGGGAATTGAGCCCTTAGTCATATAATCTGACAAGAAGTTTGGCAAAAGCAACAGTTCGTGTTGACAATAGACTTATATGTGACCATCTAAATGATGCATCTATCAAGACCATAAAATAACGAAATCCTTTGTATTCTTTGTAAAAATATAGGGGACTCAAGATTAACTTTCATTGGAGATGGTCTTATAATTAATTTTTCTTGTGAGCATACATCACACACACAATCAAGAGGTAAAAGAATCTTCTGGTTCTTTAGAGGATATCCATATGAGTTTCTAACTATTCGATGTATCATACTAGATCCAGGGTGGCCAAGTCGATCATGCCAAAGCATGAAAAGTTTTGGATCATTGAACTTCTGGTTTATTGTCGGGTTAGATTCTATGGCACTTATGTTTGTATAATACAATCTTGATGAGAAAACTATGAGCTTTTCTTTTACATGCTTCTGGCATGAATTACTGGATGTAATACATAGATATTTCATATTCCCCTCATTCATAGTCTCGATATGGAAACCATTTAGACGTATGTCTTTGAAGCTTAACAATTTTTTTTGACTTGGTAGAATGTAACACCTCTTTCACCAAAATATTTGTTTCACCCGGTAATATAATATTCGCTCTTCCGGAGCCTTCAATCAGTTTTGTAGTACCAAAAATTGTACTAATATTTGCTTTTGCCAATTTTAAGTTCGAGAAGTATTTTCGATCTCGAAGAATTGTGTGCATTGATCCACTGTCAACCAGACATATATCTGTACCATTGGAGTTGTTTACTGCATCTATATTTTTCATATTTCTATAAACAAAAAAATAAATGAAGTAAGAAACATTATGAAACTTAATTTATTAATTAGACATTATAATAGCAAAGACTTAGAAACATGAGAATACAAGCATTGAACTAAAAATTAAACTTAGAAAAATAAAGTTCAAATAGTCTAAATTCCAACACAATTAATTTAGTTCTTTCCATTGACATCAGTAGCATCATCACCCCAAAACTTAATCCCATTGATTCCTTTATTTGGCTCGTTTAAGAAATCATCAACATCCAGATGAGTAAATTCTATTGGATCATCACTATTAAAATCTGTCAAATCAGCGACGCTAAAAAACGTCGCTAAATAGGGAAAATACGTCGCTAAATCCAATTGGCGACGTATTTAGTGACGTTTCGACTTAGTCGCGATTTACCTAGTCGCTAAACACCAGGACGTCGCTATTGCGACGACAGTTAGCGACGCAGTCGCGTTGCTAATTCAGCGACTACAACCGACGTACAACGACTGCGTTTGCCGACGTCAGCTAGCGACATTACATACATCTATGCTGACTTGGCATGTCAGCAAATTGGCGACGTTCTGCGACGTTTATACGTCGCTATATTGCCGACACATAGCGAGGTTTTAGCGACGTCGTATTTAGCGACGTTTAGTGACGATCAGCAACGGGTTGAATCATATTTAGCGACGTTCCGATACTTACTTAGCGACGTGCATGTTCATCGCTGGACGTCGCTAAACGTCGCTGAACGTCGCTAAATTTGGTAAAAAATTTAAAAAAAACAACATTTGCAGCAGCACCTATAGCAACATTTACAGCAAACAATATGAAACACAATCAACACCTACAGCAACATTTCCCTGGGTTCGTCGACCCCTTCGGTGGAACACTACTCAACGCCGGCTGATCAGGAGTAGCATCACGAACACAAAGTATCAAACAATATGAAAAATAATCACGAACACGTATGAAACACAATCACATCACTCAACACAGATATATGAAAAATTTCAACAACAGTGTCAAACATAATGAAACACAATAACAATGTATGTAGAAACACATAAAAGCCCCAACAATGGGCCATCACACAACAATATATATATGTCGACTACGGCTGATCAGGAGGAGCATCACCGCTCTTGGAAAGAAGGTAAGCATACTGCTCCGATGTAAGAACCACCGACGATGATGAAGGAGGAGACAATGCAACCGCTGTAGAAGGAGGCAGTGTAACCGCTGGAGAAGGAGACAGTGTAACCGCTGGAGATGGGTACGTCCACGTCTCCTCTAAGGCTACCAGTCTGGCGCTGCATTGCTCCATACAAGCCTCTATCCTAGTAACGGTGCCGTGAATGGACTCCTGCGTCCCCTGTACGTCCCTTACGGTGCGCTCGAGCTCGTCAAAGCGTGCGGTGACGAACGCAGCGTCCCCTTGCGCCTGAGACCCTGGCTGCTCAGAAATCCTCCTCAGCATATCATCGTGCAGCTCAGCAATCTGGCGGGCAATGGTATCCTCGACTCGGGATGACTCGGCCTGTGAGGGCTGTGAATGCGCACTGGCAGAGGGAGCCCTGGATGCCTGCGTCACAACAAATGCGTCGTAGGACCCCGTACCGTAGTATGTACCTCTATAAAGACCACCAACGGCGGTCTTCCAGAGCTCGTCCTTCGACTGAGGCGGAGAGGGCTGCGATGTACCAACCCCTCCCTCTGCCGGTGCACTAGCACTCGCACGCTCACGTAGCCTAACAAGCTCGTCCTAGAAATCATTGTGCTTCTCTATAAATTATACTTACCAAAATTAGCCTAATAAACGTCTAAAGTATTTAATTATTATTAACTATATGGTTATCTGTATATTCTTCAAGTTATGTTAAAAATTAACGAAATCTAGATTAGTACTTACATAACTCTGAGTAGCCCGGTCGTCGATGAGCTTCCCGTCCTTCCGATGGGTGGCTATGAAGACAGTCACCATGTTTGCGTCCTCACCCCTCTGTACCTGCGTGTTTGTTATATTTTATTCTTTAGTAAAATAGAAAATTATATACTCCTACTATCAATAAAATCATATATATTGTAATAAATTACATACCAGACGACGGAAATGCTCCGTCATATATAGGAATCGATCCACCACACCACTTTCCGGCCCTCATCCTAGCCGCCTTCGCCTTCTCCGACCGCTCTCTGTACCGGGGCTCCTCAAATCGAGCCCTCATCGTGGTCCACTGGTCAGGCGTGATCCAATCAGCAATCGGCTTTCCAGAGCGCTGATGAGCTTTCTGATCGTCAATTGTATCACGGATCAGCTTGGCGGCGGCGCAGAAAACTGCCTCTCAATTTGCTCGGCCCGGTGTGGTGGATAAAAATAAGTCCTCTACAAGAATTATAAATTAGAATAATAAGTTCTAAAAAATGCTTAAAATTATATTAATCATACTAAAATAACTAAATTAACTATCCAGAGCGATCTCACCATTCTCTTGGATCGGTAGAAGTCTTTAGGTAACTTGCCACCCTCCGACAATATATCTTTAATTAACTTCAGGATTCGGTTGTAGCATTCTTGAGACATGTTAAAATATGATTTTATGCTCAACAATCTTGTAATCGCCTCCAACGGTGAATGGTCATCACAACCAGGATATAAAGGAGTCCTTGCATTCTCCAGCAACTCCATAAACTTTGTAGCATCGACATTCGGTGCCTCCTCAGTTGCGTATTGATTGTTCAGATCGAAACTAGGCCCCGCAGTATCGAAAACCATATTCGTCTACCCTTGGTCGTAATCAGCATGCTCATGGACATCTACATAAGGCTCCACATAAGGCTCCGACTCAGATGCTAAAGGCACAAGTTCTCCGTGTACGGTCCACTGATAATAATTTGGCATGAAATCCCTCGAATACAAATGATATGTCACATCCACTTTTGAATAATATTTCAAGTTGCGATATCTCACACATGGACACTTAATTTTTGTACGGTCCATGTACTGAGGGAACGCCTTAGCAAACTACAGAAACTATTGCACACCCTGTATAAATTTATCCCGCACACCACATATGTCATCAGGATGACGATTGTACATCCATAAACGGTTCCGCAGATAGTAATTCATATCAATTTTAAGATAATTCTGCAAAGATTGATACAGATAGTAATTCATCAGGATAAAGATTGTACATCCACAAACGGTTCCGCAGATAGTAGTTCATATCCATTTAAAGATAATTACTGCAGAAAGTGAAGATCGACATGAACTGACGCACGAAAATGAGGGGCTCAAAGCTGGAACAAGTAAAGTTGTGCTTTGAAAAAAGAACGCTTGTAAACTCTTTGTTCACAAAACATGCTATAATTAAAGAATATAGAACAAGTATCGAGTTTGTAACTCAAGTATAGAGCTTACAAGAGTTATAAACTCGATACTTGTTCTGTATTCATTATATCTTGCTTTGTGAACAAAGAGCTTACAAGAGTAGAACATCCAAAGTACAACTTTACTTGTTACAACTTTGATCCCCTCCTTTTCATCCGTCAGTTCATGTCGGTATGCACTTTCTACAGTAACGACCACAAGTTTTATGTTTTTCAATGATATATTTCACATGCTTAATTGCCAAGTGTGGGGACGAATGGATCAGAACACAATCCAAAATTTATTCTAGCATACATTAATGTGAATCATCTATGTTCTGTACATATGGTGTAGTATATGTTCTTATTGAATCTAGTATCTGAAGGATGTAATAGAAGCAATAAGATGAACCCACAAAATGTAATACTAAGACCTTATCTACTACTAAAAGATGTAGTGATAGGTTGTCGTATCATCATTGCCGAAGGATGGAGGTCGGAGGACAGTCAACTTTATCTACAGCTACATAGTTTTTACCTCTCCAGTCGAATAGCTGCAGGGACTATGTCATGATCACGATGTCATACCGTAGATTAGTGCAAATTCCTCATAGCAAATGTCATACATAGATTTCTGCCTCGCCAGTCGAATGACAGATAAAAAGGTTATATTCAATTTTTTGACAAGTGTGAAAACGGATGGCTCAGAACACAACCCAAAATTTATTCTAGCATATATTAGTGTGAATCATCTATGTTCTGTACATATGGTGTAGTATATGTTCTTATCGAATCTAGTATCTGAAGGATGTAACAGAATCAATAAGATGAACCCACAAAATGTAATACTAAGACATTATCTACTACTAAAAGATGTAGTGTTAGGTTGTCGTATCATCATTGCTGAGGGATGGAGGTCAGAGGAAAGTCAACTTTATCTATAGCTACATAATTTCTGCCTCGTCAGTCGAATGGCTGCAGGGACTTTGTCCTGATCACGATGTCGTACCGTAGATTAATACAAATTCCTTATAACAAATGTCGTACATAGATTTCTACCTCGCCAGTCGAATGGCTGTAGGGACAGTGTCTGGCTGGTACATGTAATTCAAAATCAGATTAATGGGACAGTTATTTCCAAACCCAGACACACCCCTCACATTAGAAACATGTAATTCAAAATCAAACCCCAATGGAGATGGCCTACTATCCTCACACAGCTTATAATAATATAGAGAATCCACGAATGTAGAGAATCCACGAATGAACAACAAATGAACAACAATCCAAATATATAGAAAGCCAATACTCAACAAATCGATAGGATCATTTAAGCCAAAATCAGACCCCAATGTAATTCAAAACCCAAACACACTCCTCCTCCTCACACAGCTCAAAATTAGACCCCTAATGTAATTCAAAATCAAATACATGGGTTCATTTAAGCCAATAATAATATAGAGAATCCACGAATGAACAACAATCCAAATATATAGAAAGCCAATACTCAACAAATCGATACAACAAACAGGAGAAGAAAAGAGGCCATAAATTGGGGAAAAACAACTTTGATGCTGCTGGCCCAGCAGTGGTGCTGGTGGTGTCTAAGGTGCCAGACTTTAAGGTTCAGCTTTGGGAGGCTATGGGTCCAGGTCTTTACCATTTAGTAGTGTTAATATGATGCTAGGAAGAATCCACAGATCAGTGTCAATGGATATAAGGAAATTTGCAGGACAAAAGTTCAAAGTTGGACTAACATTAGCATAGACTGTTCACACATTCATGGGCTATTATCATATGTTATTGGGCTGAACATCAGTTAAGGACTGGGTTCGAAATGCTAAACATAAATACACCTCATATAGGCTAGCCGAGCCTTCCTATATTGCTGATACCAAGGCTCTAATCCTTGAAACATACGTCTAAACCCAAGAGTCTACTTGTACAGTCACCTGAATTTCTTTGTCCCAGGTTGTACCAGTACAGGGCACCATTATACCATCTCCAATACTCCTAATGTACTATAACTGGACTGATTCCTGTTACTCAACCAGGATGGACAAGGCCCCAAACCATAAATGCCAACGTATTCCTTATTGGAACACCAACGTTTCAGGATGGACATAGGGTTCATTTCTCCCTGATGGTGTGTCCTGCACTAGCTTGGTTCTGGGGTCGAATGATACAAGGTTCTACTGGACTTGGTACTCTATGTTTCAGGGATGCGACTGTGTACAATCATTTATGTGGGCTGACTAAGGAGGGTGCGAGGACGAGGAAAGAGAGGGAGGGCTACCCAAAATAGTCCCAAAGCAGTACCCTAGAGAGAGAGAGGGAGAGAGAGAGAGAGAGAGGGGGCTACCTGAGGAGAAGGCCGGAGGAGGGTACGAGGAGGAGGAGGCCGGAGGGGGGTACGAGCGCTGGATGAGGGTGCGAGCGCCGGAGGAGAAAAATTTTGGGAGAAAAAAATTTCGGCCGCGAATAATAGAAAAGAAACCCTCGTGCCACCATATATGAAACATTTAGCGACGTCCGCATGAGACATCGCTAAACGTCGCTGACTATTAATATACGACGACGTAATATAACAGTCGTTGCTACGCATCGCTATATTAAAATAACTAGCAACGTGTAGCGACGAAATTGCGACGCAGGTTCCCATTTAATATACTAATATCGCTTTTCGTCGCTAGTAGTCGCCACCAGCGATGAATAGCGATGCCACATTTATACGTCGCTAAATCCCCAAAAATTAGCGACGTTCTCTCATGGAGTCGTTAAATTCGTCGCAATTTTGCCATATTTTGGTAGTGCATTTTCATCTTCATCAATTTTACTGAAATCTGCAAGATTGATTTCTTTCTCTTTTCCTTTACCATTGATAGATGCCTGGTAAAGGTCAATTAGGTGCTTTGGTGTAATGTACGAGACCAATGCCCTTTTGCTCCACACCTATAGCAAGCCTCTTCATAATTCTTTGGAGAAACAACTTTCACACCCTTTCCTTTATCTTGTTTTTCGCCATTTTTGTTCCACTTCAAGTGGTATGGCACAACATTCTTGTTGAAGGCATGATAATTAGGACCACCATAATCTCGAGTTTTACCATGACTATAACTACGACCGTGACCACGACCACGTCCGTGACCATGACCGCGACCGCGACTATGTCCTTGTCTATAGCTATTTGCATTCGTTTCAGGGAATGGCTGTGATCCAGTAGGGTGAGAGTTATGATTTTTCATTAAGAGCTCATTATTTTGTTCAGTAACAAGTAGGCATGAGATCAATTGAGAATATTTTGTAAAACCTTTTTCACGATACTGCTGCCGTAGGAGCATGTTCGTGGCATGGAAAGTAGTGTATGTCTTTTCCAACATATCTTCTTCGGTAACATTATCTCCGCACAATCTCATTTGAGATACAATTCTAAACATTGTAGAGTAATATTTGTTATCATTTTAAAATCTTGCAACCTCAGGTGCATCAAGTCATAACGAGCCTCTGGGAGTATCACACTCTTTTGATAATCATAACGTTCCTTCAAGTTTTTTCATAACAGAACTGGGTCTTTTACTCCAAGATATTCGAATTTCAGCCCTTCATGGAGGTGATGTCGAATAAAAATCATTGTCTTTGCTTTGTCTTGTTTGCTTGCCTCATTCTTCTCTTTGATGGCATGTGCAAGGTTCTTTGCACTCAAAAGAATCTCAGCCTCAAGAACCCAAGTCAAATAATTTCTTCTGAAAATATCAAGAGCAGCGAACTCAAGTTTGGTGATGTTTGCCACATGTCTTCTTCTTTTTTCTAGAGCAAACTCGTGCTGATAACGTGTTGTAAAGTAGAGAGTATAAGATAGAAGATGTAAAAATGTATTTCTTACTTGTGTTCATTCAACTAAAGAATAGCCCTTTTATAGGCTTACAAGTAATACCAAGGGACATAGCTAGGTTAGGAAACCCAAAGGCCATAGGTTATGGAAACCAAGGGCCATAAGTTACATGAGTTATGGAATATAAATGGACATTGGACAATCTACCATATTTACAACAATACCCTCAATTATTTTACTTTTTCAAATTGATATATTTTTTTTTACAATTTGATACCCTAAAAAAATATACAAAAATATTCATGTCCATCTCTCTCTCCCTTCTATTGGGATGCCCTAGAACCCCCATCCGTTGCCCTGCCACTCCCACATGCCCCCGTTGTAAAACCCTCCCCCACCGGCTGCTCCACCAACCCATGTACCCTTTGTCACGTCCCAATTTCGTAGAATAGATAGTCGTCCCCGGACGTGATGTCGTGCGAACCTATGTCACGATCGCACAAGGCATAGTCATAAGGTTATCCGAAACACAACCTCAAGTTAGAGTATGCAGAGAAAATGGATTGACACGTTTAAAATAGAAGTAAACTTTTAATTGATAATAAAACTTCATTTACATGACTCTTTTATAATCAGTGCCGTGCGGGCTTACAACATGACTCAACTTACAAAACGGACGCTGATGAGATAGTCGTTCCATACATTATATCCCTTTTTACAAGCAAAACATAACACTTTCCACCTGCTATTGAGGGAAGTCGAGTCGTCATCTTTTCTTTATTTTGGACTAAGTGCAAGATCTTCAAAAGGATTTCCAGAAACAAGCCTTCAACTCACGAACAAGGCTTCAAAAGTATTCACGTCGCCTGAGCTTTAAGTGGCACGCCCTTCCTGGTTCAGGATACCTGCGTGGAGAGTGAGGATCAGTATATTACACTTTATACTGGTGCTTGGCTATTTAAGTTCCAAGCTCTTATTTGGTTGAAGAGTTTATATGACTTAGTTTATGAATGTTTTTAACCATCCTAAAAATTTCAGACAAGCATATGACAAGCATAATATAATTATTACTTTAGAACTTACCCCACGGTAGAGCGTGCCGTGCATCGTGAGACTTACCATGTTCTTTCCTGTCGATTGTTATCGTTATCGTATTGTGTACAAATTTGCGTCATTAGTCACTGACACCACAAGTCATCCTGGACTTATAGCTTTGTTAGCCGGGGCCCTCGCAGCACAAGTAGCGAGCCCCGCTGCAAGTCCCTGCTTAACCCATGCTATCATCCAGCATAGTTATACCGTGTTTCCTCCTAGGCCGAAACGGTCCTGTAGCCCCGGGTTGTCGCTCGAGGAAATGTTTACCTTGTCGACAAGTTGTCCAATGACCGAGTTAGACTTATTTAGTTTACTCAGGTAGAATTCATACTTTATTTGAGTCATTCTTTTGTTAATCCATTTCTACAGTTTACAGAGTGCCCGTGCCTTGCATTTATCATTTCTTCTGCAACACTATTATCGATTGAACTAAGAAGGGGGTCGAGAAGAGAAGGGTCAGCCACTCACCTTGAGTTTGCTTGAGGCGAGAGTCTTGTTGGCCGCGCTAGACGTCGCCTACGCGATTACCTATAATCACACAAGCAACCGATTAGAACACTGTATTATTCAAGAAGTTCGATAGGAAATGCGAGTTCGAAATGCAAGCAATGAAAACCATCGAAAATATTCACGAAAACGAATTCAGAAAACCAAAGCCAAATCCAACACAAGCGGCGTGAAAAATAGAGCAACGGGAGGTCTCTCCCGACTCAGCCGCAGAGTCAATTCTTGAGGCGCAACCCGCTGAATATGGGACTTGGTTCCAAAGAAGCCATTCCATAACGGGGAATGGATCTTAATTCAACCGTTCCCGTTCGACCGATTCGATCGATCCCAACCTATCGGTTCTGACCGAATCGATAGCGACAGTGTTCCTTTCGCGCGCACCCCGTGAACGAAGAATGGGGCACGATGTAGGGACGAGGCACTACACCCTTCCCCTACCCGTCCTTGTTGCACCACACCCCCTACTACCTCTGCTTTTTCTGTCGTTAATGTCACCGCTAGTACACTACGCATAGAGAAGGAGGATTGGGGGGGGGGGTGTGCAGCCGGGTCAGGATAGGGATGAAGGTGGAGTGGGATGTTGGATGAAAAATGAGTAGTTTCGTGTAGGGATGGTAACGGGACGGATCGGGGCCGGGGATCATACCTCCAATTTTCGTCTTCGATTAGTGTTCGAATTTTCGTTCCCATCCCATCCCCGGTCGAGTTTAATTTTTTATCCCCGTCCCCGTTTAACAATGTACTCTCCGTCCCTTACTCGTCTCATTAACACTTTCGGGACCAAGTTTTTCGTCCAAGTCTGTCGTCTCGTTAATAATATTTTCTGTACAGTATAAACTTAAAACAAAATTTCATTCACAAAAAAAATACAAGACATGTTAATAAAACAATGATTTAACCAAATAAAATAGTATAAGATAGATCATGAACTTATACAAATATGTTGCACATACGAGTATTAGTAATCAGGATCGAGAATTTATCGGGGCAGGGAGTACAATACTCATATCCGGCCCTGAATACGATCTGGAATTTTTTTTTTTTTTTTTGTAGTCCCTATTCCCTTCCCCTCCGTTTCTAAATCCCCAAATTCGTTCCCGTCGGAGAAAAAAGTTGCATCTCCGTCGGAGGAAGTTGCCAATCTTGATTTCGTACTTTTCTTTGGGTAATAAGTTAAAAATAATTCAATAGTTGATGGTATCAAATTGTAAAAAAATAATTAAGATATTAAATTAAAAAAATAAAATAGTTGAGGGTACCGAATTGGGATTAAACCTTCATTTATTTGCAGGTTGAGTTTCATGTGCTGGTTTTTGTTTAAGTTCCTTCAAAATGACTTGTCAGTGGGATAGCTGACCTTATGAAAGTGAAAGCTCCCAGATGTGATACAAAAGTTCTAAGAGCCAACTACCTATTGCACATGTCCAAATGGAAACCTTACAAGTGTACACTTAGATACACTTCTAAACCTACCTAGATCTCGAGTCATCATCCTCACTCTCCTATATCTCTCTCTCTCTCTCTCTATATATATATATATATATATATATATATATATATATATATATATATATATATATAGAACCACCAGAGCCCTAAGAATTAATTCATCCCGATGGCACCACCAGAGTCCTCGATCCCCAAACAACCAAGCCTCCTCCTCCCACCTCTCCTCACGGATCTAGGCATCATAGGATGCGTCTTTCTGACGCTGCTGGCACTTCACTTCCTCTTAAAGAAGCTACGTTCTCTAAGTCCTCCGGCGGCGGCGGCGGCGGCGGCGGCAGCACCGCAGACGATCCGAGCTTCTCTTGGAGTGGACAGCAAGGTCCTCGACTCGCTCTCTGTCCATGCTTACGACAAGGATAGCAAGTTCCTCCACCCTGGCCCCGAGAGCCAGCAGCGCGAGTGCTGCGTCTGTCTATCGGCATTGGAAGAAGGGGTGCCGGTTAGGATCTTGCCGGCATGCCGACACGTGTTCCATCGCCAGTGCGTCGACGAGTGGTTCGTCTCCCGCACGACCTGCCCCTTCTGCCGTGCGGATGTCTCTGCGGCCGAGTCGTTCGTGCTGCTGGCGGTGGACGAGGAGGATATGGAAGGATCAAATGAATCCGTGGCGCGAGCTGATTGCCAGCATAGGAGATCCAGCTCTCTGATCTGGCCTTGTGATTCTAAGATGGTGTCGTTTCGGGAGAAGCTTGGATTGAAGCGATGCGTCTCTCTCGAAGTCGTCTGATGTGTGCGGTGACGCTGAAGCGTGACACCCGTGCATCTTGCAAATGCTGCTTCTCCAAGCATGGCCTTCTTGGTCTCAGGCCCTGGTGGGGCTCGGTTTATTCTATTTGAATCGAAATAGTCAAAAATATAGTATTTGTTGTAACTCATATGTCTCTACACATTCATCTTCTTGTAACCTACATGACCTTTGGCCCTTCATTTCTTCATAACCCCCAACCTCTCTCCCTATATAAAGAGAGGTTAGAATAGCTTGTAAATGTACACTTGAGTGGTTGATAATATACGAGAAAGCTTCGTCTCCGTGTGTTTGAGCTTTTGCCTTACAACACGTTATCAGCACTTTGCTCGTGCAACGCCGGAGACCCGACGGGCGTTGGGAGGCACTTGTTGGGGCGCTCCCCCTCACATGCACACAACAGGGTGCAGGAAACATGTTTCACTTAGGCTAGCTCTGAAAGCTTCCTAAGTCCAATCGCTCTGACATGTTTCTGGAACGAGTGTTTTGGCAGTGACTTGGTGAACAAGTCTGCACGGTTATTCTCCGATCCAATGTGTTGCACTTCAATCTTCTGAAGCGCTTGTTGTTCATGTGTAAAGAACAACTTGGGCGATATGTGCTTGGTAGCATCCCCTTTGATGTAACCATGTTTCGCTTGATCAATAACAGCGGTATTGTCCTCATAGACGACAACAGGTTCATCTGGGTCATATGGAAGATCACATGTACTTCGAATATGGCCAATAACAGCTCGAAGCCATACACACTCTCTAGTCGCCTCATAGAGCGCGAGTAGCTCAGAGTGGTTCGTTGAAGTAGCCACTAAGGTCTGTTTGCGAGACCTCCAAGAAATCGCCGTGTTCCCAATGGTAAAGACATAACCAGATTGGGAACGCCCTTTGTGCGGATCAGATAAGTATCCCGCATCGGCGTAGCCAACAAGGGTCGCGTTGCTTCGAGTGCCAAGAGCGTTGGACTCACTCAAAACTGCGTAGGATAGAACAAGCCCAAGTCCGTAGTACCCTTAAGGTAGCGGAAAATGTCTTTTATGCCATTCCAATGGCGGCGTGTTGGCGCGGTGCTGTGTCGAGCTAGACAATTCACAGCAAACGAGATGTCCGGTCTAGTACATTGGGCCAAGTACAATAAAGCGCCTATTGCACCCAGATAAGAGCACTCAGGACTCAATATCTCTTCGTCGTCCTCCTTTGGACGGAATGGGTCCTTAGTAATGTCTAGAGAGCGGACGATCATGGGAGTAGCGGATGGCTTAACGTCAAAATGACTAAAGCGTCTCAACACCTTTGGGTGTAGTTTGCTTGATGGACAAGAATTCCATCTTTACGGTGCTCGATCTGCAGGCCGAGGCAAAACCGTGTCTTCCCAAGATCCTTCATCTCGAATTCCCTCTTCAGGATATCAGCAGTTTCTGACAAGACTTTTTCGGTTCCTATGAGATTCATGTCATCTACATAGACCGCGATGATTGCGTATCCTGAAGTGGATTTCTTTATGAACACGCATGGGCAAAGTTCGTTATTAACGTATCCTAAACCAATCAAGTATTCGCTTAGGCGGTTATACCACATTCGCCCGGATTGTTTCAATCCATATAGCGAACGCCTCAGTCTAATCGAGAACGCATTCCGTGGTCGAGAACTACTTGATTCAGGCATCTTTAGTCCTTCAGGGACTTTCATATATATCTCTGTGTCTAGATCCCCGTAGAGATAGGTTGGTGACCACATCCATGAGCTGCATATTCAGTTTTCGAAAACTACTAAACTGATTAAGTAGCGGAACGTTATGATGTCCATTAAGGGAGAATACGTCTCATCGTAATCAATTCCAGGGCGTTGTGAGAAGCCTTGCGCCACAAGGCGAGCCTTGTATCGTACAATCTCATTTCTCTCATTACGCTTCCTTAGGAAAACCCATTTGTGACCAACTGGTTTAACATTGGGTGGTGTTGGAGCAACAGGTCCAAACACGCTTCTTTTCGCTAAGGAGTCTAGTTCAGCCTGGATTGCTTGTTTTCATTGTGACCAGTCCGTTCGTCGTTGACACTCGGCAATACTACGAGGTTCCATGTCATCATTGTTCATAATGTCAGTGGCCACTGAGTATATGAACACATCATCGATGACAGTTTCGTTTCGCTTCAAAATATCGTCTAAGCTAGCATACTCGACGGATATTTTGAGGTTATCGGCATGATTAGGAATAGGCGTTTCATCTGGAACGCGCTCTTCTAATACATCGCCGTGATCCTTAATGATCTCATGTGGCAAAACATTTTTAACAAGATTTCTCCGCTTCCGGGGCAGAACATCTTTGGAACCAACCGGTCTTCCCTTGTTCTTGGGAATAGCGGCGGACTGGACGGCCGATGGCAGCGTCCTTTGCTCGGCGGGTTCGACCGGAGCAACATGTTTCACAGGAACATGGCGTCTCTCAGGGACGTCTATCCTTGCAGGCATATTTGCAGCAGGTATAATTGATCTCGTGACTTTTGCTAGGTCGCTAAATGCGTCTGGCATTTGATTTGCAATATCTTGCAGACCTAGAATCCTCTGCACTTCCTTATCACTATGTGCAAAGGGGGGATCATGATGAGCAAAAGCGGGCACATGCCACGCTAATTCACGTCGTTCCTCATCAACGTTAGCGTGCATTTCTCCCCCTAACGACGGGAAGATTGCCTCATCAAAGTCACAATCCGCGTGTCTCGCGGTAAAGAGATCGCCTGTCAAGGGCTCTAAATAGCGAATGATGGACGGGGAGTTATAACCGACATATATTCCCCGTCGCTTCTGAGGTCCAAATTTTGAACGCCTTATCGGCTCAATTGGAACATTGACTAGGCACCCAAACACGCGTAAATGTGAGATATCAGGCTCACATCCAGTAACCAGCTGGTACGCGGAAAATGGTTGGGTGGCCATGGGCCTCAGACGGACCAAATTTGCAGCGTGCAAAATTGCATAGCCCCATCACACTGACCTGTGTGTACTCTTTTGTCCTTCGACCAAAGTTTTTTTCCACTGGGTTTTATTTGGCAAGGTTTTGACGAGGCACAAGTAGATGGTCAAAATTGTAAGATACAAGCTACAGACAGACGAAGAAACTCAGAGGTGTTTACAAGCAGAATTTTTGGAGAGCCAAGGGGGAGTGTTGTAACTCATATGTCTCTACACATTCATCTTCTTGTAACCTACATGACCTTTGGCCCTTCATTTCTTCATAACCCCCAACCTCTCTCCCTATATAAAGAGAGGTTAGAATAGCTTGTAAATGTACACTTGAGTGGTTGATAATATACGAGAAAGCTTCGTCTCCGTGTGTTTGAGCTTTTGCCTTACAACAGTATTCTTAAAAATCCAAAACAAAATTGAACCGAAATTAACCAAAACGAAAAATGAACCGAACTGAACCGATAAACAACTCGGTTTATTCAATTTATTTGGTTTATTCGGTTGGACTATTTTATTATTTAATAGACCGGACCCAAATTTGAAATTGTTCTTAAATTATATTAAAATTTTGTAATTTGTATAAATATGTTTATTGTATTTCAAGGTTGGATACTAGTTGTTACATTATCAAAGTTTGGCTTAAAAGACATAGAATTATTGTGTTCAAACTATACACAAAATAAACATAAAATATGCTATTGAGAGTTTACATAACTCTTATTCGGATTTCGGTTTTGAACCGAAAACGCAATCCAAAACCAAAAATAAAACGAAAACCGAATAAACAAATTTAGTATTTTAAAAATCAAAATCGAACCAATTTTTTATAATTCGAACCAAACTTGATCAGTTCGATTCGATTCTTGGTCCAAAACCGAGCAATGCTCACCCCTCTCTGGTAGAATGTGTGGCTTCGTACTGGAGAAGCATGTATTTTACCAATTTAGTTATTTCTACTTGTGCATAATTGTTCATTACTATCTAAAAATTTCAAATTGCACTCTTAGGTACGATGTTATTCTCTTTAGAAAGAAACCAGGACAAGTCACTGTATAGAGTGGTTTGAATTGAGAAGTACTATTTATTCATTAGCACAGTTACATAGAAGATGGTTGTGTGATGATGTAGAATCTGATAAAGTTATGAAGAGGCTAAGGAAGACATGAAAAGGGGAGGGCGGTGGGGGGTGGGGGCGGAGGAGGGGGGGAGGGAGAGAGGGGGGGGGGGCAGGGGAGGAGGGGAGCCAGGGGGGGGGGGGGCGCGGGGGAGGGGGGGGGGGGGTGGGGAGGTCGGCGGGGGGGCTGGGGGAGGGGAGGGGGGGTGGGGCGATGGGGAGGGGAGCAGGGGGGTGGGGGGGCGGCTAGGGGAGGGGAGCAGTAGGGGAGGGGAGGGTTAGGGTTTGGGTAGGGGGTTGGATGTGTGGGTGGGCGGGGAGGGGAGCAGGGGGGTGGGGAGGGGAGCATAGGAGGAGGGGAGGGTTAGGGTTCGGGTTAGGGTTAGAGGTGGTGTAGGGGGAGGGGGGCTTGGTCAGGGACATCGATAGTGCCGAAAAATCTAATAATTTAGTAATAATTATTGTTTTTCGACACCGAAAAATGTGATACTCCGATTCGAACACACCGATAGTGTCGATATTTGTAACAAGTAGTTTGTTTGGTTGGTTAATTAGTAACATGGTGATCGGAACAATAGTCCCTGCAGCCATTCGACTGGCGAGGCAGAAACTATGGTACGACATGGAGATCAGGACATAGTCCCTGCAGCCAATCGACTGGCGAGGCAGAAACTATATAGCCGTAGATAAAGTTGACTGTCCTCCGACCCTCATCCCTCGGCAATGAAGATATGACAACCTATCACTATATCTTATATAGTAGTAGATGATGTCTAAGTATTACATTATGTGAGTTTATCTTGATTCGGTTACATTCTTCAGATACTAGATACGATAAGAACATATACTACACCATATGTATAGAACATAGATGATTCACACTAATGTATGCTAGATTGAATTTTGGGTTGTGTTTTGAACCATCCGTTCTCACACTTGGCAAAAAATCAAATTTTCTGTTTTTATCTGCTTTCGAAAATATACTCAAACGAGATGGCACCCGTTTTCACAGATGGCACCTAAGACCCGAGGATCTCGCTTGAGGGAGGCACAGATAGCTGTGAAAGAGGAGGTGGCTCCAGCTCCAGAGGACAGTTCCACCGAGAGAGCTGCTCCAGAAGTAATTCCTAAAGCCGAGAGAGCTGTGAATGAGGAGGTGGCACCACAGGACAGTTCCACCGGGAGTTCCAGTCATCCATCTCCTTTGTATATTGATCTGGCTGCCGCGGATCCTACTTATGCGCGCTGGCTGAGGGAGTTCTATCTGCCCCAGCATAGACGACAGTAGATACATATATTGACTGGATTGTTTTGATGAATATATCTCATCTGGATATTGTGATGGATATTTGTTTGATGGATATATCTCCTTTTGGATATTGTGATGGATATTTGTTTTCTTGTGTGTGAAATATATTGGTATAGCTTGCTGTGTGATGTATATTGTGATGTATATTTGTTTGTGTGATGTGTGATGCATATTGTGATGTTCTGAGAGGCTTGAGGAGACGACCAATTATTTTTGGTCTATTCTGGATTGTATTGTGCGGGCCGGTGTTGAGTGTTCCACCGAAGGGATCGGCGAACCCAGGGATTAGATTCTGTATTTGGATTGTACATTTGCATTATGGATTCTTTTTTTAATATTTTTTAATTTAGCGACATTTTTAGCGACGTTTATATTCGTCGCTAACAGTTAGCGACGAATATAAAGGTCGCTAAAAATGTCGCTAAATTGTTGACGTGGCAAACATTCTGATGCCACCATATCGTCGCAAGAACGTCGCTAATGTGTCGCTAATCGGCGACCACTTGAAAACGTCGTAAATAACGTCGCTAAATGTCGCTGAAAACATCGCTAATTTAGTTTAGCAACGTTTTGGCCGAGTTTAGCGACGTTATGGAACGTCGCTAATCTGACAAATTTTTGTAGTGAATCATCTTAATGCCTTTACTACTCATTATTTGAACAACTTCATCGGTATGTACCCTATACTTTACTTTTGAGTTTGTAGTACATCTTTCTAAAAAGGCTAGGTGTACCACAAGATTTTCTCCACTATGTACCTCTTCATATCCTTGGGTCTGTATTCCTACATATATATTTTATAAAATCTTTTATGGTTATCAAAAAATCTAGACTACAATAAAATATTCCTGAATTACTGTTCATGTCTACTTCTATACTTGCTAACATTCCTTTTGATATGTCATTCCATCTTTTATCATATATTGTTACCAAAGTTTTGCATCCTAAATCCTTTTCATTATACCCTTTATGCCTATGACTATTAATCATAAATGCACAAGCTTATAAGCAGAATTTTTCGTTCGTTGCTTCCTTCTTCGCTAATTAAGGGTAGGATAATACTTTGATTTCCTAAACAACTTATGGCTCGTTCTCTTATATCTTTAAAAAAAATTGTTTTAGCTTCAAATCTTTTGTTTGATACAGATTTCTAGGATTTAAAATATTTAATCCTTCTCGTTGAAATTTATCATAATCTTGTTCTGGATCTATTAGTTCTTCTAACTGAATGTCGTACATATTTTTGTTTTTTCTTAATATGATATCTAATATTGGTCTATTTTTACTAGTAGATCCTGAACTATTTATTGTGGTTTTTGGGCAGAAAATCTGAATGAAGTAACCTTTCTAGATATTAATTCTTTCTGGAAATTGCTGAGAAACCCAATTTCGGGGTTGGTTTGTATGAAAAACCCACCCGCGGGATGGGTTTTATGAAATGTCCAGAATTATATATTTCACGTTAACTATTCCAAGATTCCCTTTAGATGCTCTATATTTACAAAATTACCATCTTTATAATACCATAACTACGTACCCTTCTCACAAACTCAGATTTGGATTACGATTTTCGTCTTCTTCTTCTTCACGTGAGATCTGAATTCCATTGCTCTCATCTTCAGCAGAGATCACAAATATCGTTCGTAGTTCACTGTGTTTTTTTCAGTCGAACTCCGATCATCACTCATCAACATCATCATCGTGGAGAGATTTGAAGTTTTTCGGCAATTAGGTCAATTGTGGAGAGAAGATCTTCTTCTTCTTTTCCATAAGAGTTAGCATCGTTTTGAAAGAAGAACGAAAATACTTGAATTTTTATTTCTGACAAATTATTTTCACAAAAAAATAGGTTTTAGGTTTCTGTCGACTGTTCTCCATTATTCTCCGTGTTAAAATTACGGCGAATGACCATTCTCCGTGCTAAAACTACGAAGAATGGCCTTATCCATGTCAAAATGATGGAGAATGGCCATTCTCCGTGTTAAAATGACGGAGAATGGCCATTCTCCGTGCTAAAACCACAGAGAATGGCCTTATCCATGTCAAAATGATAGAGAATGGGCATTCTCCGTGTCAAAATGACGGAGAATGGTCATTCTTCGTGTTAAAATGACGGAGAATAGCCATTCTCCGTGTCAAAATGATGGAGAATGGTCATTCTTCGTGTTAAAATGACGTAGAATGGCTCCATGATAAAATGACTGAGAATGGCCATTCTCCGTCATTTTAACACAGAGAATGGTCATTCACCGTGTCAAAATGACGGAGAATGGCCATTCTCCGTCATTTCAACACGGAGAATGGTCATTCACCATGTCAAAATGACGGAGAATAGCCATTTTCTATGTTAAAATGATGGAGAATGGCCATTCTCCGTGGTAAAACCACGAAGAATGGCCTTATCCATGTCAAAATGATGGAGAATGGCCATTATTCGTGTTAAAATGATAAAAAATGGCTCCGTGATAAAATGATGGAGAATATTCTCCGTCATTTTAACACGGAGAATGATAATTCTCCATTATTTTGACACGGAAAATGGCTATTCTTGGTCAATTTAACAAGGAGAATGGCCATTCTCCGTGGTTTTAGCACGGAGAATGACCATTCTCCTTGTTAAATTAACGAAGAATGGTCATTCTCCATCATTCTAACACGGAGAATGACTATTCTTTGTCAATTTAATAAGGAGAATGGCCATTCTCCATGGTTTTAGCACGAAGAATGACCATTCTTCATGGTTTTAGCACAGAGAATGGCCATTCTCTGTGATATTACCACGAAAAATGATCATTCTCCTGCATTTTATGGCAGTTAAAACTTTGAAGGGCCATAACTTTTGACTGGGAGGTCGAAACGAAGTCCGGTTTGTCGCAAAAGGAGCGTATTTCCAAGGAGCTAGAGATTAACGATTCTTTCGTTAGTCGGCCTTTCAAAATTTTAGAATCGCAAAAAAATGATGTTTGGACCTCCGTTTTAACAGTTTTACCGTTTGTCGACCTTTTCGAAATTTTCGACGAGTTTTTGAAGTAAGGTTAGATTTTTGAGGAGAAAACCTAGATTCGAAAGTGAGCATCGTATGGAAGAAGAGGAAGTATCAAACATTTTTTAAGAATAGTTTCGTGGGTATTTTTAATAAATTAGAAGGAAGGGCAAAAAGGTCAATCGAAACCTCCTTTATATTTTTTTGCTAATTCTGGGCACGCGATGAAATATTATTATACGGTAGATTTTTCGTAAAACTTTTTCATTTTTTGGGCATTTCATAAATTTTCCCTAACTCTTTTCCTGTAGGTTTTAATGTTAAATTATTTATTTTTAATTATAGTGCTAAGCTCTTCTTCTATATTATTAGTTTTTTGATGATTATCTAAAGTATATTTAATTCTAGAACCTCTTTCTGACTAGGTAGATTTTTTAGTCTTGATATTATTTCTAATTTTTCTTTGTTTTGATTCTTGATATAGTCTATTTTCTATCTATATCTTTTAGTAATTGTTCTATGTTTATAACTATTTTCTATGTAGCTTTTAGCTCTGCCTCTAGATATTCAAATTTATGGAGGTCCGTTGAATCTATTTTATGGTCTCTGATACCAAAATAAGAGGGGGGCTTCTTTTTTCAGAAGTTATATTGGTTATGCTAAAATAGAAGTTATA
The DNA here is from genome assembly GCA_029216955.1 of Iris pallida. Lineage (NCBI taxonomy): Eukaryota > Viridiplantae > Streptophyta > Magnoliopsida > Asparagales > Iridaceae > Iris > Iris pallida. The sequence continues at coordinate 16,137,093 of JANAVB010021796.1, read as the reverse complement.
TTGTCTATGCCAAAAGGTGTTGCGAGAAAAGAAAAATATTCTTGTAAAATTTCTTGTAGATGTAAGTCCTACTCAGTACTCTCCCCTAGTAAGTTCCATGTGTTACACACACACACACACACACACACACACACACACACACACTGTATGTGTGGAAACTTTAATCCCGCATTGGAAACCACAAATGTGTATATCCCAATATAATAGTTATACTTGGATTGACATGTACATAGGGTGTGGCGGTCCATGTGGGAAAATGGGATATGAGCCATAGGCTCATACTCTAATACGAGCCATCATACGTGGCTTCCATGTGGACCAATAAAAATATAGTAATTTGGAAGAGTAAAATTAAAATAGATAGAAATAAAATATCTCATAATAGATTTGATAAATAATAACTTACCATATCTTTACCTACCAAGTATGTTTGCCTAAAAATTTAAATAGATAAAAATAAAAGATCTCATAAAAGAAATTTTTCTTTTTTCATTTATTCGACCAATAAAAATATAGTGACTTGAAGAGAAAATTTAAATAGATGGAAATAGAAGATCTCATAAAGAATTTGATAAATAATAACTTACCAAATCTTTACTTAAGAACTTACCAAATATGTTCGCCTAAAAATTTAAATAGAAATAATACCATTTGTCCCTCCACAATAAATTAAAATTAAAATTAAAATTAAAATTAAAATTAAAGTTAATATTAACAATAATATTAACATTAAAATTAATATTAATATTAACATCAACACTAACATTAATATTAATATTAATATTAACATGGCTAAATTACAACTTTATACTCTCAACTATCACTGTTTTTTAACTTGATACCCTCAACTTTTATAGGTACCAACTTGATATCCTGAAAAATAATGATAGTTGAGGGTATCAAGTTATAATTTAGCCTATTAACATTAATATTAATATTAGCATTAACATTAACGTTACGGGATCTTTTATTTCTATCTATTTAAATTCTGAGGCAAATATATTTAGTAAGTTACTAGACAAATATATGGTAAGTTATTATTTATCAAATATTTTATGCGATCTTTTATTTATGTCTATTTAAATTTTTTTTCAAGTTACTATATTTTTATTAGTTCACATGAAAGCCACGTGGAATGGCTTATATAAGAGTATTAGCACGCACACACACACACACCACACACACACACACACACACACACACACACACACACATATATATATATTATATATGTGTGTGTGTGTGTGTGTGTGTGTGGTGTGTGTGTGTGTGTGTGTGTGTGTGTGAAAACTTTAGTCCTGCATTGGAAAACCACAAATGTGTACATCCCAATATAGTAGCTAACTTGGATTGACATATGCACATGGCGTGTGGCGGTAATTTGGCGGTATTTTTCTAGAGGGATTAAGTTTAAAACTTCATAGAACAATCTTTTTCGTGTTCACTCACCTTGAAAATCCTTAGGAGCTAAGCTAATATGCCATAGTGAACAGTTGCTCACCTTAGAAATCATGTCATATCCCAGAAACAGAATATTGGCAAGTAAGGACGGATCAGGTCAGCTACGTATAACAAAATACTCTAGTAATCTGAAATAACGTATAAGCTGTATAGATGCGGGTTTCTACTACAAGCCAACAGTCAATCCTATGTCAAATAATTCTAGATATCTCAAACATAAGTAAAAAATAAAGTACAAGAGTATGATCATCTGGCATATAAGACAGTAAAGCGACCCAAACTATAATATATAGATGATCATGAAGCAAGTAATACAAAATGAAGGACTAACAAGACTAAGTAATACATGATCAGCTCTAGCTGCAGTATAGAAAATATACACCATGTCTAAGCCCGTAGGCCAAATGTCAACCTAAAATACGAGCTAAACATGTGCTCGATGGCTAAACGCCTCAAAAGAATATACAGACAAGAGTGGGTAAGAGAAAGAACACCTACTCAACCACCCTGGTGCTCCGGGTGGTCACCATCGAATGGAAAGTCCGGAAGATCCTCGAGCTCCTTAACTAGATCTGGTCAAACAAAAACAGGGGGTTAGACCACCAATAACAAGTAGCAAAAGGAAGCTAAACTATTAACTAAAACCAGCAAATATAAAGCATAATAATACTGAAGCAGTAAATGAGACATGAGTAGTATAATTTGTACTACAGTTATATGAAAGAAAATTAGAAACATATAAGAAAATAGCCTGAACATTTGAGTATACTGGATATGTAGTATATAATGAAACCGAGCATGTGGAGCAAGTAGTAAAGCCAAGCATGTAGCAGGAGTAATAGTATATACAGGAGTAGCAGAAATCTAAAAACTGAAATAAGATAAACGAGAACAAGACGAAACCAAACAAGACAGGAATGGACTCCATCCATCAAGTTACGCCATAGAACCAGAATGGTGGAGAGCGGAGGACAAACACAGCTAGCTACGTACATCGAAGTGCAACCCACCTTGCAATACGGTCACGGCTGTCTAGATGCATGAGGGTTAAACTATAATTCATCAGTCTCTATGGTCAAGAACAAGCTTATGTCTCAATCTCAGCAAGCAAATAAATGTTACAAGATGTTAGATCATTAGACATACAAGGTAAGGCATCCCAAACATATATATTTAGATGATCATGAAGCTAGTCATATAAAATACGAAGACTAGCAAGATTTTAAGTCATACATGATCAACCTTAGGAGTTGCCAATCATGTAACAGCCCTTAGGCAGACAAACGTTTAAGTTTCAACATGAGCTAACACTTTTTCGACGGCTAAACGTCTCAAAAGAATAATTTACAATAGAGTGGGAATGCAAAATAAGAAACCCACTCGTGGCTAGAATTACGTCTGGTGTTCACTATCTGGCTGATAAGCAAGAAGATCATCTGGTATCACTCCAAAATCTGGCCATACAAAACTAGCTGGGTCAGACCCTAGAAATAGCAAGTGCCACAAGGAAGACTTCAATTAGGAACTAAAACCAGCATGTAATAAAAGTAGAAATGATAAAATAACATAGTTAAATAACATAAAAGACTGAGTTAACATAAAACATAGCTTACAGTAGGAGGAACAAGAGGTGGGATAATTTCCATGTTATCACGAGACAAGCATTCAAGCACGGCCAATCAAATCATACGGCTCGCTATCTAGCTAACTAGGGTTATTACATGCCTACCTACTAGCAAGATGTAGTTGAGATGTTCCCGTTGTCAGAAGCCCTGCGCTATCCAGATTATCTAGACGAGGTAATTTATTAGAGTTAAAGGGTTATCAAGATTACTGGTGTACTTTCAGTACTTGTGTTATCAAGAATTATCCCACAAGACAGTAGGATGGAAATGTGTCATGCTCATCGGCAGGCTACAAGTCCCTCAGGTGTGGCCGGGATAACGGAATCGTCTGTAACTGAAAAAATCTCTCTATATGAACTACTTGATCAATCTAGTCATTAACCTAGTCAGATTCATTGTGAATTCCTGACCGTGGTAACCAGGAATCCATGTCCTAGACATGATGCAAGACGAGACAGGTAGCTTGTACAGACACAATTAAGAAAGTTAACCACGATGTCAAGACAAGTTACGTAGCAAGTCAGGATAGCTGTCGCAACAGCCTTTCAAGATTACACATGTCATGTCAGGTTACTTGTGAAGTCAAAAGTACTTGTCTGGAGTGCACCTCGACGGGCCACTTATCAAGAGCTACCAAGACGCGTTCTATTATCATGTTCAAGTTACTATCTCAAGACTATCTAGTGTCAAGTCGGGTCGTCGCCATTTAGATCAAGTATAGAAAAATGCAAAGAAGATCGAGAACACCCATGTGTGTCTGAACTATAAGTCACATATGAACTGATTAAAGTGAGACAAGAAGATTCTTGAAGCCAAGACAAAGGTAGGCGAGGTGCAAGGTGCGTGAACCAAAATGTGCGCAAGGTACAAGGTGCACGAGGTACATAAGGCACAAGGTATGCGGACCAAAAGGTGCAAGGTGCATGGACCAAAAGGTGCACGAGGTGTAAGGTGCGCAGACAAGAGGTGCACGAGGTACAAGGTGCGTGGACTGAAAGGTGCACGAGTTGCGCACGAGGTACGCGAGTTACGCACGAGGTACGCGAGGTGAAGGTACATGAGGTGTACGAGATGCAAGGTGCGCAGACCAAAAGATGTACGAGGTACAATGTGCGCGGACCAAAAGGTGCACGAGGTGCAAGATACGCGGACCAAAAGGTGCACAAGATGCGCATGAGGTACACGAGGTACACGAGGTACAAGGTTCACAGACCAAAAGGTACGCGAGGTGCGCACGATTTGCGCGAGATATAAGTGTGCTGACCAAAAAGTGCCCGAGGTACAAGGTACGCAGACCAAAAGTACACGAGGTACAAGGGTGCGTACCAAAAGGTGCGCGAGGTGCAAGGTACGCGGACCAAAATGTGCACGATGTGCATGGTGCGCAGACCAAAAGGTGCACTAGGCGCAAGATGCACGGACCAAAAGGTACGCGAGGTGCAAGGTACACGGACCAAAATATGCACGAGGTATGGTCCCTACCAGTAAGCTTTTGGCAATGGTATTTTAGAACTTCCAATGTCCATAACTTGGACTAAAGGACTCGAAATTGGGCAAAATAAAGGTCTAAACTGATTGAAATTAAATTCTTTATAACATGGAACCATTAGTTTTCGAAAATACAAAGTTTAAGAGATGAAAACAAAAAAAAACCGAAGAAACTATAAACTTAGATTTACAAAAATGTAACCATCAAAACCAAAATCTTCAAGTTATAAAAAAGCTTAGAATCAAGCAAGAAAGACAAATGAACAATAAAATTTGAGATCCATAATGAAGTAAGTTGTACTTGCCTAGGGCTTGGGTGTAGGTGGAGAGGAGTAAATGAGAAGATGAGAAGAAATAAATAAAAGTTATAGAGGAGAGAGAGAGTTAACTTAAATACCAACCTCTCCATCTCAAACCAAACCAAGCCAAGTCATGTTGAACCAAACCAAATAAACCAAGGCAAGATTAAACCAAAACTAGGCTAAGCAAGACAAGTCTAATTATGATCCCACTGACAAATGTCAGAAATTTGTATACGTATAATAAAAATATGTATAACGGAAAACGGGAGTGACAACTCTACCCACCTTAGAAGAATTTCGTCCTCGAAATTTAATCAAGAGACTAGAAGTGTCGGGACAAGTTACACTAATGCTGGCAATCTACGACTAGTATTCAATCAAGCGGTCATTCATGAAAGCAAGGAGTTAAAAGCATAAGACATAAGGAAGACATTATACCTCATGAGTCAAAAAAGTATGGATATCGCGATCGAATATCATCCTCACGTTTCCAAGTTGACTCACCCAGAGAATGATGACCCCAAGCAATACAGACTAAACTAATAGTCTTGTTCTCTTCTCCCTTCGGTCCAATATGGATACGAGCCTTTCCTCATTCGAAAGGTTGGTACCAACAACCAATTTTGAATGATCAAGGATATGACTCAGATCCGGAATGTACCATCGCAATTGGGATACATGGAATATGTCATGTACCTCATGTAATAACGACGGAAGAGCAAGACGATATGACACATCACCTACTCGCTCGAGAATATCAAATGACCCTGTATACCTAGGACTAAGCTTTTCTCGTATGTCAAATCGAATGACGCCACGGGTAGGCGAGATCCTAAAGAATACGTGGTCGTCGATAGAAAACTCAAGAGGACGCCGATAAGAATCGGCCCAATGATGATGACGATCTTGTGCAACTCGAAGATGATCTCTAACTTGTCTGACCACCTCGATAGTCTGCGTAACCATTTCTGGACCAAGCATCTGCCTCTCGCCTACATCATCCTAGGCTAAAGGTGATCTACACTTTCTGCCATACAATGCCTCAAACGGTGCCATCTGGATACTGGCCTGAAAACTGTTATTATAGGAGAACTCCACCAAGTGCAGATTATCTTCCCACGAACCACCGAAGTCAAGTATACGGATCGTAACATATCTTTAAGAGTTTGAATTGTATGCTCTGACTGACCATATGTTTGTGGATGATAAGCTGAACTAAACTTGAGATGAGTCCCCAAACTCTCTTTAGACTCTGCCAAAAGTGAGATGTATATCTTGAATCTCTGTCTGATACGATACTGACTGGCACTCTATACAGTTTGACTATCTGTCTGAGGTATATCTCTGTAGCTGTATCCGTCGATGACTAATTCTGAAAGGGAGAAAATGAGCTACCTTCGTGAGTCGGTCAACTATAACCAATATAGCATCTCTCCCCGCTGGGGATTTAGGTAACCCAGTTACAAAATTTATGGTAATATGCTCACACTTCCATTCTGGGATTGGTAAATGATGAAAAAGTCTAGCTGATCACTGATGTTCAGCTTTAACTTGTTGGCAAACTAAACAACGAGAGACAAACCGAGCTATCTCTCTCTTCATGCCATTCCACCAGAAATGCTGACGGATTCACGATACATCTTCGTACCATCGGGATGAATTGAATACTGTGAACAGTGAGCCTTTACCATGATCTCCTGCCTGATGTCACCACTGGGTACACAAAGACGCCTTCCATGCCGGAGCATGCCATCTTCATGAATACATAAATCTGTTCTTCGTCCTGCTTTACATTCTGTCCTAAGTCGCTGAAGCTTAGAATTCGATGACTGTGCTATCTTGATTCTCTCAACTATACTGAAATAAACTAGCATTCTGGCCATCAATAAACACTAAGATGTCGTCTATGAACACTATCACAAACTGATCCAAATAGGGTATGAATATACGATTCATGAGATCCGTGAATACTGCTGGCACGTTGGTCGCTCCGAATGGCATAAAGAGAAACTCCCAATGTCCATATCTAGATCTGAATGTTGTCTTTGGGATGTCTTGATCTCTAACTCGGATCTGATGGTACCCCGACCGCAAGTCAATCTTTGAGAATACTGCTGCCCCACTGAGTTGATCGAACAAGTCATCTATCCTTGGTGGAGGATATCTGTTCTTGATTGTTACAGAATTTAAGGTACGATAATCAATACATTATCTTGACGTACCATCCTTCTTCTTCATAAGAAGCATCGGGGCTCCCAAGGTAATCCACTAGCACGAATGAATTCCTTGGTTCTGAGTTCTTCAATCATCTTGTACAGGATCTCCAACTCTGATGGTGCCATTCTAACTCTCTCTGATACTGGTGTCGTCCCTGGAATCAAATCAATGGTGAACTCTATCTCCATCTCTGGTGGCATGCCTGGGAGCTCTTCGAGAAATACATCAGAAAATTCTTCTACTACTCTGGAAAACTAAACTACTACTGCTACCGCCATCCGCAAGACTGGTGGAGAAGGTTCTACTTCGCCTCTAGAAAATGAAAACTTTTTTTCGCCAAAAATATCAAAAATAATCCTACCAACATGGCAGTCTATTCTTGCGTATTGATCCTTCAACCAATCTATTCCTAGGACCATATCATAGTCGGCCATCGGAAATTCTATCAATCTAGCGGAAAACTCTCTACCGCTAACTATGATTCGACACGAGGAAAAGACTATATCTACTCCCACAAGATTGTTACTAGTAAGTATATTGACCCTTACTGATAATGACTCGGGCTCCAGTCCTATCCGTGTAGCGAATCGTACTGACATAAATGAATGCGATGCACCCGAATCAAATATTACTAATGGTGGAAAAGAGGTAACGAGAATGGTACCAGTCACCACCTCACCTGATGCCAATTCTTCTGCCACGGTCAGAGCTATAGCTTGACCCTGTCCTCATGGTGCTGGTCCCCTCTGCTGGTGACCTCTCTGCCTGTTCTGAATTTGAGCTTGGGCCTGAGCATATTATTGAGCCTGAGGCGGTAACAGCCTCGGAGGCTGGTACTGCTGATGCTGCTGTTGTATTGGTGCTGGTGCCCTAACTGATGGACTGGTTAGGGTTGATGAAGATGAACTGGCTCTATACGGACAAGACCCAATTTTGTATTCCGGTGCCCCACAAGCCAAGCACAACCCCTGTGCCCTGTGACACTCTAAAACCACGTGCCCAGGCTTCCCACAATGAGTGCAGCCCATTGCTGAGGACTGCTTCTACCTGTGTTGCTGAGGGTACGTCAGTGTCGAGTGCTGAACCAAAGAAACTGTGGTCGCCCTCCTAGGATCTCCAATGGTCAAAGCCCTAGCTGTCAGGGCTGGTGTTGATGACCGGGATAACTGTCTATGAGACCTCTTTCGTCCTCCAGTTCGATCTACTATCCTCTGGGAGGTATATTTATGCCTCCTAGCTGCTCTCAAAATAGCATCAAAGGTCTGGTGCCCAAACTGCTCCACTGCTAGAATGATCTCTAGGTGGAGTCCTTGCTGGAATCACTGCGCTCGATCCAATTCGGTCACCACCAAGGTGGGAGAAAGTCTAGAAAACTCGACCGTATATCCATCGACCGTCCTTCCCATCTGCTTGAGATTACTGAACCTTGTCTGCAGATCATACCGAGATACTGCATCAAAGTACTTCATTTGGAACTTGTCACTGAATACCACCTATAAGACAGGTATCGCCAATCCAACTGCTTGTATCGCCTTCCAACTGCGGGCTAAGTCCAATAATTGCAGGCGCACAACGGCCACCTTCTCTTCCTCTGGAGTCCTAGCTACCTCCAGAATAACCTCTGTATCCTGTAGCCAAGCATCAGCGACAATATTTTCACTGCCATCAAAGAAAGGAGGGTTCAGGCGCTTGAAGCTGTTAGCCGCATTGTTCCCTTGATAACCAACTCTGTCCATGGCATCTCGTACTATCTGCCGCAGGGCATCGCCCCGACGGTCTTGTGATGCAAGCAAGTCTCGGATGAGTCCTATCAGGGTTCTATTGTCAGGCTCTACAGGCTGGGCTGGCTGAACTAGCGGCTCTTGCTCCCTAGAAGGCATTGTAGTGCCCCGCTCCCGTTGGGGCGAAGCACTATGTAATAGGCTCGTGCCAAGTCAGACATGGTCGGGAACATAGATGGCTAGTCGGACTCGGCGACGAGCGTGGTATACAAAAAAACCATGGCATCAATAAAATCGATTTGGACGAGTGATATGAGTACCGTTCCAACTAATGGATCGACTACTGTTGGAATAAGTCCTAGATGCGGTAGGCGGCGTCTTGGCGAAGGAACTCTAAAGGGAGCGACGCAACCCATCTGCCGTTGGTTTTATTGGTTTTCTTGGCTTTCTGAACGAATTATTGCGTGGATTTGATAGTGTGCTTTCGCGTCGTATTTCTGAATGTGCCTTTGGGAATTTCGAAGGAAGGATTGAAGGAAGGGTTCTAATTCGATGCTCGTGCCATTGCAGGAGTTCGTGTAACTGACGCTTGACCGTCGCGAAGCGTTCTCCTACTCTCGGCGCAATCTCCTTAGGTGGGTGGTTCTTCGGCCCCTCTTTTCTACTCCTTCCCGCCAACTAAATTCTTAAAGTTCAACGTTCAAATCGATGATGCTGACGGGATGTATGCTTGCCACTAAGAGAGCTCGGGATAATATATCAACCTAGAAAAGTAAACTCTGAATCGATAGGTTCACGCTAAGAAAGAGATAGACTATATTTCATGCCATGCAAAACACAACTATAAAAACCTTGGTGGCGGTACATCATGCCTCGGAGAATTTGGTGCCTACGGGATGCTGAATCAGAACGTACGGTTTCGGGGGGAAAGGACCCTTGCGCGAGTAGGAATGATTATGTGATTTGATAATGGTTACGCTATGCAATTTACTTCATACATATATAACTGTTCACGCATTTGCATGGTCAAGGACGACTTGTGCACAAGGTGAGCTTTCCTCGACGGTACCCGGGGCCCTGGGACCGAATCGGCCTCGGAGGAAATTATGGAAATCGTGCTTCGGCGCGAGGCATTGCGAGACCTCCAGTTAGGCTCGCTACCTGGACTGGAGGGCGCGTCGCAAGGCTACGTAATCGTCCTTCTTGGTGTCGATATCACCAATGACCGCATATAGGATAGATTGCATGCTCACCTATTGTCTTGTGCAGGTGGTAAGTATCATGTATATTTTGTGCAGGAAAGGAGCACGGCCGTGGTAAGAATGCTCTTAAATGGGTTATGTTGTTATCGTTTAAAATGTGCCTTCGATATGAACTGCAACTCATATAGTTCTAAATAGAAAGATCACTTCGTATGCCTGAATCCTTAATAAGCAGTGTCGGTTTAGACGAGTGGGTTCGTCCCATCCACTAGCAAGTGTGCTAACCCCCAACTCCCCAGGTAACGAGCGTGCTGCGGGAGCTCGAGACTAAGCTGGAGCTGAAGAACGGGAGGCGGCACGAAGCTCTCCTACTTTGAAGTATTTTGATGCCCAATTCAGACCGAAGGCTTTTGTTCAAATGTATAAAGGGGCATGAAATGTATGGAACGCCGAGGATTATTTCAAGGCGAGCTTGTCGATAGCTTTCTTTTGTGTTTCAAAGATGTAGCCGCAACGGCATATGTAATGTAAATATGACCTTGCACATATTTTGCAAGTTTATGAATGAAAAGCTAAGTTTCTTCCTATGCTATATTTTCAACTCTCTGCAAATGTTTAAATTCAACGCGTCGAGTCAAGAAGGAATTTCCAAGCGCACATCCTTGCCTTGTGCAAGTCTAATAAAGACTTGCACGGCATCACGTCCCGACCCGTGGGGATCGATTTATATCGAGTCAAGGCGATGGCGACCGATTCGGCGAGTCGGGGCGTGACAGGCATGACTCAGAATACTGCCCCTGAGTGCTGGGTTTGGTCTCCAGGTTGCGCCTGGTTCACTTGTTGCTGGTTCTCTGGGGATGCTACACCCAGGTGATCGGCAGGACCAGGAGCAATGCCACTGAAGAAAATGACATGGAAAACAATAAGGAAGGACCAAGATAGATCAAGGATAAAGCACCTTATCAGGCCAAGATTCAGGAAGATTAAAAATCACGAGTAGAGATCAAGGGCAAATGCTGATTGAGACATCTATTCGGTAAAACCCTCACACATCTTAATTTATAAGACCTGTATGGGTCACCACTTAAACCATGTCACAACCCAAATCGGAATACTGAAGAGCGAGGGACAAACACAGCCAGCTACGTACATCAAAGTGCAACCCACCTCGCAATACAGTCACGGCTGTCTAGATGCATGAGGATTAAACTACAATCCATCAGTCTCTATGGTCAAAACAAGCTTATTATCTCAATCTCAAGCAAGCAAATAAATGTTACAAGATGTTAGATCATCAGACATACAAGGTAAGGCATCCCAAATATTACATATTTAGATAATCATAAAGCTAGTCATACAAAATACGAAGACTAGCAAGAGTTTAAGTCATACATGATCAATCCTAGGAGTTGCCAATCATGTAACAGCCCTTAGGCAGATAGAAATATAAGTTTCAACACGAGCTAACACTTGCTCGGCGGCTAAATACCTCAAAAGAATAATTTATAATAGATTGGGAGAGAAAAATAAGAAACCCACTCATAGCCAGGATTATGTCTAGTGTTCACCATCTGGATGATAAGCAGGAAGATCCTCTAGTATCACTCCAAAATCTGGCCATACAAAAGTAGCTGGGTCAGACCCTTGTAAGAGCAAGTGCCACAAGGGAGACTTCACTTAGGAACTAAAACCAGCATATAATAAAGAAGAACTGATAAAATAGCATAGTTAAATAACATAAAAGACTGAGTTAACATAAAATATAGCTTGCAGTAGGAGGAACAAGAGATGGGATAATTCCTATGTTAATCACGAGACAAGCATTCAGGCACAGCCAATCAAATCCTACGACTCGCTATCATTAGCTTACTAGGGTTATCACAGGCCTACTTACTAGCAAGATACAGTTGAGATGTTCCCCCAGTCACGAGCCCTGCAGCTATCCAGGTTATCCGATAGAGATGATTTATTAGAGTTACAAGGGTTATCAAGATTACTGGTGTACTTTCAGTACTTGTGTTATCAAGAAGTGCCCTACATGACAGTGAGCTGGAAATATACCCTACTCGTCGGCAGGCTACAATACCTTCAGGTGTGGCCAGGATAACGGGATCGCCTGTAACAGGGAAAAATCTCTCTATATGAACTACTTGATCAATCTAGTCATTAACCTAGTCAGATTTATTGTAAATTCCTGACGTGGTAACCAGGAATCCATATCCTAAACATGATACAAGACGAGACAGGTAGCTTGTACAGGCACAATTAAGAAAGTCAACCACGGTGTCAAGACAAGAGTTACTTAGCAAGTTAGGGTAGCTGTCGTAACAGCCTTTCAAGATTATATATGTCATGTCAGGTTACTTGTCATGTCAAGAGTACTTGTCTGGAGTGCGCATCGATGGGCCACTTATCAAGAGTTATCAAGACGGTTCATATTATCATGTTCAAGTTACTATCTCAAGATTATCAAGTGCCAAGTCGGGTCGTCGCCATTTAGGCCAAGTATAGAAAACATGCAAAGAAGATCAAAAACACCCATGTGTGATTGAACTATAAGTCACATATGAAATCTGATTAAAGTGAGACAAGAAGATTCTTGAAGCAAGACAAAGGTACGCGAGGTACAAGGTGCACAGACCAAAAGGTGCGCTAGGTGCAAGGTGCACGAGGTACGCGAGGTACAAGGTGCGGACCAAAAGGTATGCGAGGTACAAGGTACGCGAACCAAAAGGTGTGCAAGGTGCACACGAGGGCCGCGAGGCACAAGGTACACGAAGTACGCGAGGTACAAGATGTGCAGACCAAAAGGTGCCCGAGGTGCAAGGTGTGCGGACCAAAAGGTACGCGAGGTGCGTACAAGGTGCACGAGGTACAAGGTGCACAGACCAAAAGGTGCACGAGGTACAAGGTACGCGGACCAAATGGTGCACGAGGTGCACGAGGTGCAAGGTGCGCGGACCAAAAGGTGCACGAGTTGTGCGAGGTTCAAGGTACGTGGACCAAAAGATACACGAGGTGCCCGAGGTGCAAGGTGGGCAGACCAAAAGGTGCGCGAGGTGCAAGGTGCGCAGACCAAAAGGTGCTAGAGGTGCATGGTGCACAGACCAAAAGGTATGCAAGGTGCATACGAGGTGCGCGAGGTGTCGTCCCTACTAGTAAGCTTTGGCCATGGTATTTTATAATGTAAAACCCCTAAATTTCGACTAAATATTTTCATTTATTAATATTTGTACGAATTTAAATTTTTGTATTGTACGTCGCGTACTCGTATTGTACGTCGCGTACTCGTATTGTACGTCGCGCACGAAGAATAATATTCTTGCTCGTCGAGTGCGAATATGGACGAACGTACATATTTTTGAAAAACATTATTTTTATTATTTTAATATAGATAAAAATTATTTCTAGCTAAATATTTTCAAGTTTACGATCTTAATTATGAAAAGCCTTTCATCTTTCATTTATACAGTTGTAATAATAAATTATTTTTCCTATAAAATGATATATTAGAAAAGTACATTTTCGTAAACATTATTTGTACATACATAAATATTTAGTAAGTATTTATTAGTTATTTTAAATAAATAGTGAATTTTCGAAATTTATATTAATAGTAATTTAGAAAATATATTTTGAAATTTTTGGATCATTAAAATCTTGGTTTAAAAATTTATTGGATTATTTAGATAGTTAAATATTTGAAATTGGATTTATCTCATTGATTTTATACTAAAGATTTAATTATATTTAAATTAAGTTTAAAATAGATTTGGATTTGGATTTTGGATTTTTAATTGATTTGATTGCTTTTAATTTAAATTTGGAAATATCCAAATTGGGTTTAAACTAATCCTATTCCTATCCCAATGGGAATTCCCACATCCTATAAATATAGGCAGGTACTCCTCCATTGTTCTCCACAACCCAAATTTTTTTCCACAAAAATTCCATCACAAGTGCAGTGCCTCGTGTCCGTGTCCATGGCCAGATTCTTATTCCATTATTTACAATATTTTTCCTCTCCTTCGTGTCGGACAACCCCGACACCATATATCAAATTCCTATCCCTATCCTAACCCAACCCGACCACTAGGTTCATCCCGACACCGTTCCCTGTCCCGTCTCCATCTCGTACCTCGCCGCCTTCTCCGACAGTAACCGTTTACCCGGCCACCGTCACCACCGCCTCCCCCAGCCACTCCACCACCATGACCAGTGCCACCCTGTCACCTTGCCCGACCAACCACCACCGCGGCCATTGCCGCGGCAGCCCGACACCACGCCACCACAGGAAATAAATCCAAAAAACAAATACAGAAAACAAAACCCTAAACCATACTCACCTCCGCGGCGAACCGCCGTCAGCCACCCGCGCTCGGCTCCGGCCGAGCAAGCCTTCCCTCCCACGACCCTTGGACCGCCGTGTGCAGGAGCCGCCACCCGGATAGTCCGCGCGCTCGTCTCGTCGTCGTGCCGGCATCTGCTCTCCGCTGGCTTCCTCTTCTCCGCGTCCAGCCCGGCGGACCACCGCCGGCGTCGCAGCCCCGCCGACCCCGCTCTTTCTCTTCGACCAAACCCTCCAGATCCGTCCGCCTAACACGCCGCCACCGCCTTCGGCCGGTGACCACCGCGCCACCACCGCCTCGTATGCCCGCCGCCCGCAAACCCACTTTTCGCCGAGCCATAAACCCCCTACTCCTCCGCCACCCACGGCCAAAACGCCGCAGCACCTCGCCGCCTCGGAAAACCCTCCTCCCTGAGCCAACGAACTTCCCTCCACCGCTCCGTCTCCCGACAGCCTCCGCCTACTCCTCCGATCCCCTGCCGTCAGTCTTCCTCCTCTCTCCTCTCCGTGCCCCGCCGAACCACCGAGCCTTTCGCTGATCTCTCCCGTTCCCTCTCTTCCCCGCCTCTCGCCCTCGCATCTCGAACTCTCTCTCTCCTCCGGTTCTCAAACTTCCTTTTTTTTCTTCTTCTTTCAACCTCTCTCTCTCCTCTTCTTAAATGAGAACAGCTGTAGATGCTGTTTTGGTTTTGTGTTTTTTTACTAAAGAGTTTTGTTACTTTACTGCTGTGTGCTCCCTCCGGGAGAGGAGCAACAGTGTACAGTTCCTACTATTAATTATTATTATTATTCATTATTATTTTATTATTATTATTATTATATTAATATTATTATTATTATCATTATTATTATTATTATAATTAAAACTGTTAACAATAAATATTTCAATTTATGATTTTTTATTATTATTACTGTATTATTATTAGTATTGATTAATTCTTGCTATTTTATCTTTATCACTATTAAATATTTTTGGTTATTTTGTGTTACCAGTTTCTGTTGAATTTTTAGCTTCCTTCATTATTATTGTTATTATTATCTTAGTACTTTATCTATATATAAATTTATGTATCAATAACGTAGTAGTAACTTAACTCTACATAAATTCAAATTTGGTTCTTACCCTTAAATAATTTTTATAATAATATTTTATATCGCTTAAAATATTTTTGCCTAATGTATTATTTAACAAAACTTACAGTTTGCCTTAAATCGACTTTTTGATATTTATTTGTAAGCATATTTAGACTAATAGATATTATATTTCAAGTATTATAAATTATTTTTTTCTAAATAATTAATACTGTTTCTTTTGAATCTCCTCCTGCCCATAACCAATCCCATTATTCGTTCTCTCTCAAAGTCAAGTCTACCTTGTGTCCACCATAACCAATTTAACTGTCCTGGACCCAATGGAACCGACCGTGTCACTATCCGAGGTTCCCATGCATAGTTGTTGTACCAAAGTCGCAGATCGTGCCACCTGGATCATTGCACCACCGCAGGCGCTCTACCAGGCAAGACACCTTGCCATTAGCTGTTTAATTATTTTTAGCTCATATTTCATGCATGTCTATTATTTTCTTATAAACTGTGATACATGGCATAACTGTTCTTTTATATTTCCCGCTGTGTATTTTTTCTTACAAATTAAACCTAGATTTAAGGGACCACCTTGTGTGTCGCATTCATTGGCCTTGACACGTTGTAAACACGAAGTTGTGTGTCGCATGTAGAACACGGAAGTGCGTGATTGACTGGCCACCAGTACGCACAAGCCGTGCGATAGGAATAACCGCTAATAGAGGTTGCATGCTAGTTTGACTTAGCGGTTATAGAGGTTACTGTTTGGATACAACATGGTAGGCATTGGGTGGGAAGAACATCTCCTTAATGTATGGGTCATTTATGCACTGTCCTGATTACCGGTTATCTCCAATGGGAGGTACGGTCCTGCTAGCCGGTTATCTCCAGTGGGAGGTACGGTCCTGATTCCTGACTGACCCGGCCCATGCGTCAAAGGTTGTTCTTTATTGCATATTCACTATAGTACGGTTAGGTACCCTATTGTATGAGTCATGGCATGGAAAGATACGTCGCCGTGAATTAGTTTACCATCTCCTGTCCTTGTTTGGTTGGGGGGATGGTACGCTCATTCAGTAGGTGCGTATTGGACCGTGTTATAAATTCGATTGACTTATATTATTGAGCGATATTTATTCAGTTTATATGGCATGCTATTATGTGTCTTGTTACGTCCCTCTGAGGACCTGGTTGTCTTGCCAGGGTGTGCTATTGTCTTTCGCAGGTGCTTTCGCTCTAGCTGTGTTCATTGCTATTTCTCGAGGATGATGCTTTGGATCGTCTTCGCTCTGTTCGCCAAAAATCATTTATTCTATCATGTACTTTCTTTATTTTGTTGGTAGTGGATTTGTCTCCGCCAACATATTGTATCAAGACAATTTATTCTCATATATGACATCTTCTGTTCTTTTATTCTTGGGATGAGATTAGTTGGGATTTTACTGCATTTTACAGCTTATGTATTATACGAGGCTTCCATATATGGAGTATACTTCGTATGAATACAGCTGGCATGTCTACGTTCCTAGTCTACATATTTGGGACTGGGGCGTTACATGTTTTGTGGTGGCCCATGCAGGTCGACATAAATTGTTTGGTTACTTTACAGTACCAAGCAGCCTGCGAATAGGATTAGAAGTCTAGGATCTCATCCACATACTTGACCTTTTTCCATGATTTTATCTACCGTTTGACTCATCAATTGCATCTTGCTTGCTTCCTTCCAACCCTATTCTTATCTTCCCTTCGTGCTTGCTAGAGATTGACCCGACTAGTTAGTTGTCCCAAACACCATTAGTTTAATTCTTTAAGTTGGGTAGACTACCTTGACCTAGCAACCCCTTGACCTAGTGACCTATACCTTTGACCTAGCGACCTATACCTTTGACCTAGCGACCCATATAGCAAGCTTATTTAGATTCTAGAATCTAGAGGACCTAACCCGTCTAGCCAACAAGGACTGGACAAGAAGACTATAGGACAACTGTATGACTTAGAATCATTCTACCTTCTTTTAACCTAATCACTCGTGCCTATGTTTTACTACTTTGACTAATGTTGCAACTATAATTGTTTTGCAAACTCATCCATTTATCGAGTTTGTTCATGATATGCTATTGAGCGGCCGCTCACAAACATATTGTCTAATCAGAACCGATGCATGATGGTTGATCAACCGAGTGCACTTTGGTTCGCTTTTGCCTATTTACGTGGATGGGAACATAGTTAAGCTGGTCCTCTAGAGTCCCATCCACGACTGCCTTGACAATTCCTTTGAAACTTTATTTGGTCGCCCTTGAACCATGTATTCGTATTCGATATATCGTCATTGAACTCCTTAAATCGCTTTCGCCTCCACCGATTTTTGGAAGGACGAAGGCACTCTAGCCTTCCTATCGACAATGACGTTCTCACTCGATATTGCTATAACTTCATCCTAAAACTCCTCGTCCTTCTTCTCGGCCCGACTATGACCCTTCATTACTCGCGACCATACTTGTATTATTTTTCTACGATCTAAATCGCGATTCCTTACGACAGGATTTTGCGAAAACATTGTTGTCATTTTAAATCCCCATTGATACCCTTGTGTCCTCTCACCCCCCTACTAATTCTTAATTTCGAGGACGAAATTCTTTTAAGTTGGGTAGGATGTAAAACCCCTAAATTTCTACTAAATATTTTCATTTATTAATATTTGTACGAATTTAAATTTTTGTATTGTACGTCGCGTACTCGTATTGTACGTCGCGTACTCGTATTGTACGTCGCGCACGAAGAATAATGTTTCTTGCTCGTCGAGTGCGAATATGGACGAACGTACATATTTTTGAAAAACATTATTTTTATTATTTTAATATAGATAAAAATTATTTCTAGCTAAATATTTTCAAGTTTACGATCTTAATTATGAAAAGCCTTTCATCTTTCATTTATACAGTTGTAATAATAAATTATTTTTCCTATAAAATGATATACTAGAAAAGTACATTTTCGTAAACATTATTTGTACATACATAAATATTTAGTAAGTATTTATTAGTTATTTTAAATAAATAGTGAATTTTTGAAATTTATATTAATAGTAATTTAGAAAATATATTTTGAAATTTTTGGATCATTAAAATCTTGGTTTAAAAATTTATTGGATTATTTAGATAGTTAAATATTTGAAATTGGATTTATCTCATTGATTTTATACTAAAGATTTAATTATATTTAAATTAAGTTTAAATAGATTTGGATTTGGATTTTTAATTGATTTGATTGCTTTTAATTTAAATTTGGAAATATCCAAATTGGGTTTAAACTAATCATATTCCTATCCCAATGGGAATTCCCACATCCTATAAATATAGGCAGGTACTCCTCCATTGTTCTCCACAACCCAAATTTTTTTCCACAAAAATTCCATCACAAGTGCAGTGCCTCGTGTCCGTGTCCATGGCCAGATTCTTATTCCATTATTTACAATTACATTTTTCCTCTCCTTCGTGTCGGACAACCCCGACACCATATATCAAATTCCTATCCCTATCCTAACCCAATCCGACCACTAGGTTCATCCCGACACCGTTCCCTGTCCCCGTCTCCATCTCGTACCTCGCCGCCTTCTCCGACAGTAACCGTTTACCCGGCCACCGTCACCACCGCCTCCAACCCAGCCGCTCCACCACCATGACCAGCGCCACCCTGTCACCTTGCCCGACCAACCACCACCGCGGCCATTGCCGCGGCAGCCCGACACCACGCCACCACAGGAAATAAATCCAAAAAACAAATACAGAAAACAAAACCCTAAACCATACTCACCTCCGCGGCGAACCGCCGTCAGCCACCCGCGCTCGGCTCCGGCCGAGCAAGCCTTCCCTCCCACGACCCTTGGACCGCCGTGTGCAGGAACCGCCACCCGGATAGTCCGCGTGCTCGTCTCGTCGTCGTGCCGGCATCTGCTCTCCGCTGGCTTCCTCCTCTTCTCCGCGTCCAGCCCGGCGGACCACCGCCGGCGTCGCAGCCCCGCCGACCCCGCTCTTTCTCTTCGACCAAACCCTCCAGATCCGTCCGCCTAACACGCCGCCACCGCCTTCGGCCGGTGACCACCGCGCCACAACCGCCTCGTATGCCCGCCGCCCGCAAACCCACTTTCCGCCGAGCCATAAACCCCCTACTCCTCCGCCACCCACGGCCAAAACGCCGCAGCACCTCGCCGCCTCGAAAAACCCTCCTCCCTGAGCCAACGAACTTCCCTCCACCGCTCCGTCTCCCGACAGCCTCCGCCTACTCCTCCGATCCCCTGCCGTCAGTCTTCCTCCTCTCTCCTCTCCGTGCCCCGCCGAACCACCGAGCCTTTCGCCGCTGATCTCTCCCCGTTCCCTCTCTTCCCCGCCTCTCGCCCTCGCATCTCGTACTCTCTCTTCTCCTCCGGTTCTCAAACTTCCTTTTTTTTTTCTTCTTCTTCTTTCAACCTCTCTCTCTCCTCTTCTTAAATGAGAACAACTGTAGATGCTGTTTTGGTTTTTGTGTTTTTTTTACTAAAGAGTTTTGTTACTTTACTGCTGTGTGCTCCCTCCGGGAGAGGAGCAACAGTATACAGTTCCTACTATTAATTATTATTATTATTTCATTATTATTATTATTATTATTATTATTATTATCATTATTATTATTATTATTATTATAATTAAAACTGTTAACAATAAATTATTTCAATTTATGTTTTTTCTATTATTATTACTGTTATTATTATTAGTATTGATTAATTCTTGCTATTTTATCTTTATCACTATTAAATATTTTTGGTTATTTTGTGTTACCAGTTTCTGTTGAATTTTTAGCTTCCTTCATTATTATTGTTATTATTATCTTAGTACTTTTATCTATATATAAATTATGTATCAATAACGTAGTAGTAACTTAACTCTACATATAAATTCAAATTTGGTTCTTACCCTTAAATAATTTTTATAATAATATTTTATATCGCTTAAAATATTTTTGCCTAATGTATTATTTAACAAAACTTACAGTTTGCCTTAAATCGACTTTTTGATATTTATTTGTAAGCATATTTAGACTAATAGATATTATATTTCAAGTATTATAAATTAATTTTTTCTAAATAATTAATACTCGTTTCTTTTGAATCTCCTCCTGCCCATAACCAATCCCATTATTCATGTTCTCTCTCAAAGTCAAGTCTACCTTGTGTCCACCATAACCAATTTAACTGTCCTGGACCCAATGGAACCGACCGTGTCACTATCCGAGGTTCCCATGCATAGTTGTTGTACCAAAGTCGTAGATCGTGCCACCTGGATCATTGCACCACCGCAGGCGCTCTACCAGGCAAGACACCTTGCCATTAGCTGTTTAATTATTTTTAGCTCATATTTCATGCATGTCTATTATTTTCTTTATAAACTGTGATACATGGCATAACTGTTCTTTTATATTTCCCGCTGTGTATTATTTTTCTTACAAATTAAACCTAGATTTAAGGGACCACCTTGTGTGTCGCATTCATTGGCCTTGACACGTTGTAAACACGAAGTTGTGTGTCGCATGTAGAACACGAAAGTGCGTGATTGACTGGCCACCAGTACGCACAAGCCGTGCGATAGGAATAACCGCTAATAGAGGTTGCATGCTAGTTTGACTTAGCGGTTATAGAGGTTACTGTTATGGATACAACATGGTAGGCATTGGGTGGGAAGAACATCTCCTTAATGTATGGGTCATTTATGCACTGTCCTGATTGCCGGTTATCTCCAATGGGAGGTACGGTCCTGCTAGCCGGTTATCTCCAGTGGGAGGTACGGTCCTGATTCCTGACTGACCCGGCCCATGCGTCAAAGGTTGTTCTTTATTGCATATTCACTATAGTACGGTTAGGTACCCTATTGTATGAGTCATGGCATGGAAAGATACGTCGCCGTGAATTAGTTTACCATCTCCTGTCCTTGTTTGGTTGGGGGGATGGTACGCTCATTCAGTAGGTGCGTATTGGACCGTGTTATAAATTCGATTGACTTATATTATTGAGCGATATTTATTCAGTTTATATGGCATGCTATTATGTGTCTTGTTACGTCCCTCTGAGGACCTGGTTGTCTTGCCAGGTGTGTGCTATTGTCTTTCGCAGGTGCTTTCGCTCTAGCTGTGTTCATTGCTATTTCTCGAGGATGATTGCATTTGGATCATCTTCGCTCTGCTCGCCAAAAATCATTTATTCTATCATGTACTTTTCTTTATTTTGTTGGTAGTGGATTTGTCTCCGCCCAACATATTGTATCAAGACAATTTATTCTCATATATGACATCTTCTGTTCTTTTATTCTTGTGGATGAGATTAGTTGGGATTTTACTGCATTTTACAGCTTATGTATTTATACGAGGCTTCCATATATTGGAGTATACTTCGTATGAATACAGCTGGCATGTCTACGTTCCTAGTCCTACATATTTTGGGACTGGGGCGTTACATATAACTTCTAATGTCCATAACTTAGACTAAAGGACTCGAAATTGGGCAAAATAAAGGTCTAAACTGAATGAAAGTGAATTCTCTACAACATTAAAACCATTAGTTTTCAAAAATAATAAATTTTAAGAGAACAAAATCAAGAAAAACTAAAGAAACTATAAACTTAGATCTACAAAATATAACCCTCAAACCAAAATCTCCAAGTTCTAAAGAAGCTTAAAATCAAGCAATGAAGACAAAGGAACAATAAAATTTGTGATCCATCATGAAGAAAGTTGTACTTGTCTAGGGCTTGGGTGTAGGTGGAGAGGAGTAAATGAAGAAGATGAGAAAAAATAAATGAAAGTTATGGAGGAGGGAGAGAGAAGTTGACTTAAATACCAACCTCTCCATCTCAAACCAAACCAAGCTAAGCCAAGCCAAGCCAAGTAATGTTGAACCAAACCAAATAAACCAAGGCAAGATTAAACCAAGACTAGGCTAAGCAAGACAAGTCTAACTCCACCTGACAAATGTCAGAAATCCGTACACATATAATAAAAATACGTATAATGAAAAATGGGAGTGACAATCAATCACGGCCAAACAATGAGTATAGTTTGATACATTAGCTAGCTTGGGTTATCACAATCCTAATTACAAACATATACAAGTTTGAAACTTCCAATCCAGTCACCTACCATGCACATGCGGACTACCTAACTTATCCAGGCCAAAGAAAGAAAGTAATGGTGGACACATCGCCCAGGAGACAAATGTATCATATAGACTTAAAATGTTCAACAATCGACGGTGTGCTTGAAGTGTGCTCATCATGACAGATAGCTACAAGTCCACTTGGGTTGGGGTCGGAACAAAGGATTTTGTAGGTAACTAGAAATCTCTCCTCCCAATGATCTAGATAATCAAGCTAGTTGTTAATCCTTAACATTTTTATTCAGGATTCCGGAAGTGGCATTCCGCAGAATCGATCTTATACATTGTCACGACCCGTACCCGTTTTTCGGATACGAGATGTGTCCAAGCCAGCCTACGCCGCAGAGTCGGCGGTAGAACGCTGTCAAGCCCGCAAGAAAATAATACTCAAAAAAATAACATTTGATGCTCATTTCACCATTCTACATTTATTACAACATTTATAATTAAAGGAAAATACAAAGTTTTACAATTAATGAAATGATATAATGGCTATCTACTTCTAGGTTGGCCTCAGCATACCCAAGCCTTCCCCCAGTGCTAAAATGATCGCGGCTAAACCTGAAAAATATTGGTTATCCAGTCAGGATTGGAACAAGTACACAAACCGACGGTAATGCAAAACATAACAGAATTAACAAGACATGAAAATAGCATATGAGATATGAAAGCTGTAATAAACTGATGACATAGCACGATAGAGAAGTAAACGAGGAAAAACTAATAAAAGACATCTATCTAGGTGGTGTGAAATATCCGTTTCAACATGTGGACGGCTAGGGGGTAAATAAGGTACACTGCACGTGTCGTGCGCAGCGGCTAGCATTCACGAGAGACATTGGGATAATTCTGGGTAGTCCACATGTATACTAAGATATTTCCCCTTCCGACAACTCCGTGTGACGAGCGTGTCAACAAGCAGCAAGATATATATATAGACATGAAATGAAAAGACTACTATGAATCGGAAAGCAATCAGAAAGTGCACTTGCCTGAGGTCCTTAGCTGGAGAAACCAATAATACCATACCACTCAATGAGCCACAATCAGTCAACACATGTAGAAATCTCCGGATACTGAAACAAATAGTACCAACGTTCTCAGAATAGTCAAATTAGCTAGGATCGCCTGTCCTTAAGTCAAATTCTGGACACAGGGGCAAAATGGTAATTTCGGGCAAAAATGATGTCCGCCTTTGGACCCGCTATGCACCGAAAAGCGTGCCAGAGTCAACGGTCTCTAAAGTCGTCAAACTATATGTCTACGGATTCAGTTTTTCGATACGAACCCAACCGTATGTCCAAAGTTGGATTCCGGCGGGCCGTGCACAAAATCGCCCGTTGAGTGGAACCGCGGGGCCCGCAAAACGGTAATTTTGTCAAATGTCTCAGAATTGGACCAAACTTGGCGTACAGGACCAGAAAAACGATACGATTCTGTTGGCGCAAGTTTCGTCTCGATCTGACGAGCGTGCATAAAGTAATTGGAGAATTTACAAAGTGCACGATACGGTGAATTCCGACGGATACGCATCAAATTCGTCGCGCACACGCGACCAATTTGAATTCCGTCAAAGCCCACACGACCACGAAGCCGTTACGCAGTTTCGATGCCTTCGGTTTGCGACCATGTCGCCCGGTTTGGCGGGACGCACGTCGCATGGATCAATTTTATGGTTTTGAAAACAGGTTTTCTCTCAAGTTGTCGGCTCGATAACTTTTACATCACAGCAAATAAAAACAAAGTAAAAGAAAGGTTTTACTCGTGTATATGTTGTCTAAACACCTGTTCAGGTTGATTTTGAAAATACTGGATATCCTGTCGTATAATTGCCTCCTAACCTAGGGGTTTGGTCGAGTTTTCCTGTGTAATGTTTTTAACAGAAAACTCAATTTTTCGATAACTTTGGCCCTGTTTTTCTATCTATCCCTTCTGTTTACAAAGAAACTAGAAGACAGGATCTGAAGATGTATATGTTGTGATCGTACCAGAGTTTATGGGACGTGAATTCGTCAAACGATGTGGGAAAAAACACCACCCAAAGTTGCATCATCGACACCACTGTTGTTGTCCTGCACTGTCGGCGCACGGCCGCGCGTTGCTGGCCGGGGACTCGCCGAGGTGGGTCGTGCGGCGGTGGCTCGACGGCCAAGCGCGGTGGCTCGCCGAAACGCGCGCGTCGGGGTGGTGTGGATCTCGTTTAGGGTTTTCGATGAGAGTCCTCCCTGCTGTATATATATACGCCTGCGTATATAATGAGTCTGCTCGAGACAGAACAGAGGTGGGTCTCTGGGTTCGGCTGGTCTATTTGGCCAGGGGCTGGGTCCTGGGCCCGCTGGCTGGGCCTGGGAAAGATTCTATTGGAATTGTGGGTTTTATCTTCTTTCTTTTTATTAGCATAGATAAGTATATATCTAAAACCATATATATATATATCCATACGTATATACGTATATTTATAGACGTACATATACCTATATACAAATATTTATATATATAAATATAAATATATATATATATATACATATGCAAATACACTTATATAATGACATATACATATTATTCCATTAGTAAAATTTTAATTAGATATATTCCTATATATATATATATATATATATATATATATATATATATATATATATATATATATATATATATATATATAGGTATATATATACGTATATTGATATATGCACATATACCATAAATACAAATACAAGTAATAAAATATTAAAAAATATCAATATTGAAATCCAATTCTTAATTCTTATATACCAAAATTTACATTAAAGAAAATACAGTGACATTATATATACGTGTGTATAAAACCTAATTTTCATATATTATAAATATTCTTCTTTACATATACCTATATACAAGTACATATATAACCTAGTTAATTCCCATTATAAATCCAAAATATTTATTAAAGAACTTTATTTACTATATTATTCACTAAAATACTATTTAATAGCAAGCACAATACACTACAAGAAAAAATCCTTTTTACAACGTTTAAAAAATGTTGTAAAATATCTTTTACAACGTTTAATAGAAGGTTGTTATATCCAGGGTTGTAAAAGGGGGGATATCTTCTAGAATGTTTGTCTGAACGTTGTAAAAATGTTGTAGAAATTTTTTCCACAACAATTTACAAACATTGTTGAACTTTATAAAATTTGACAAAAACCTTTCAACGACATTTTGCAAGTATTGTAAAAAATAATTTTTAAAATGTATTACAAGTGTTGTAAATATAATTTCAACAACGTTCTGAAACTGTGGTAAAAATAATATATACCACGTTCAGTAAATATTGTACAACAATGAACAAATATTGTTAAAAAGGTTTATACAACTTATAACTAATGTTGTATATATATTTTATTCAATCATGTTTGCCAAACGTTGTAATTATAATATCAACAATGATTTAAAAGTATTGTAAATAAATTTTATAATGTCTAGAAAAGTTGTGATAATGTTAGCTTACAACAGTTTTGAAACGTTGTTGATTATGTTCTAATTTAAAAAAAAAAATTATAAATAAAAATATATTGATTGCAATTATTACAAAACTGTAACATTTTGATTACATTCCTTCTTATCACCAAAATATGAACCCCTAAAACTGTAACATTTTGATTCAGACAGTACACTTAAAATTTAGTACGATCATACAATAGAATTCTTAGCAGAGATGCATGATGAACAACGAAGATGTCAAAGTCCATTGGATAAACAAAGTTCTAAAATAATATCTGATGATGGAGGTTCATTGAAATACAATAGTTCTATGTTAATATTTGTCTTGATCACAATTTTAAGTATAAATTGGGGAGACAACAATTATAGAGCAAAGTGATGGAAAAAAATTGTTTAGCTTCTTTCCGAGCTCAAACTCGATTTCAGCACGAGACAAGGCTGGCTCTCCGCTACCTTGACCGAGTCCGCAGGAGAATCTTTCGAAGAGTCTTTCACTTGCTATGGTGGCTTGGCATTGACGCTGGCAATGAAAAAATGGAAATGTTAGTCATGTGACATTAATGACAGCATGGTTTCATTTTACCCTACTAGGGTGAGTAACCTTACTGATCATCTCTTCTCAAGAAACCGTTTGAAAGATTTTCCTCGCCATGGAAAGATCTGTTATCAAAGAAACACAACAAAATATAGTTCTTAGAAGCGTATGATAATTGGGCATTTCCACCAATGGTAATTAGGCATTTCCAGCAACAGTCAAGATGTCACATGACAAGTACCAAAAAAACTTATTTAACATTTAACATGGAGAGCATGTTTGAGGATAGAACCTTGTAGTAGAAGACTGCAAAATTTCTCTACCAAAATACTAAATCTAATTTAACTAGGTCTCTCTAGCGCCAACTTACTTAGAGAACTGTCATAGCGACATATGTTAGAAGCCAAAGGATCCGAAGATCTTCCTGAAGATATACAACAATTACCCATCATGAAGTAATTATTCAAGGAACACATAACATTTGTTTCTCTTTATAAAAACCATACTAAAAAATAATATCCCACAAATCAATTGTGAAAATAATTTCCTTTCATATCAATAACCTATCATATTCAAGTTTTCAACACATGCACTGCAAAATTATTAATTGGTAATACTTGCCATCAATTGACCCTACCTCTTGCAGGGATATCTTACATTTTGAAGCTTTTCCAGTATTCTGTTGCTTAACCTCTTGACTTGAGTGCTCTAATTTCCTCCCTATGTTCTTGTTCACTTTCCACTTGGATAATCTTATCAACATCATCTTTTATTTTGTTTATTGGCTTAAGTTGCAAGAAGTTCTATCTTTAATACTTATAGTTGATATATGCAGGGAAAGGGTATGCCCCACTGTTCTTTCCACTTATAATTTTCAATATTAGTACCCCATAACTGTACACATAGGGCTTCAAAGAGAAAAATCCTCCTATAGCATATTCAGGTAACATGTATCCACTGTATGGAACATCAAAAAAGAGCTTATTGAGTTTCAAACAAAGAAACTATGAAACCAAAAAAAGATTATGAAGGATACTTGGTATGTACCAACAACTTTTCTTGTTTTAAAATCATTGTCATCACCACCAAAAAGTCTCGCCATACCAAAATATGAGATTTTTGGATTCATCGTCTTATCCAGTAGAGCATTGCTAGCTTTGGGATCTCTATGAATAATTCTAAATCTTGAGTCATGGTGAAGATAGAGTAGTCCTCTAGTAAGCCCTATGACAATTTGGTATCTTGTTCACCAATCCAATATTACACCCTTTTCTTTATCTGGAAGGGTGCAATCATAGGGGTGTGAACTGTATTTTTTTCCAATGAATTAGAATTGTGATTCTACATGTGGAGTGAAATATGTTAAAGTGAAAATGTATGGGTATCTTTATAGAATATGACACCCGCAAAGTCATAGGATCAAATTGTGATTGGTTAATCACAGTGATAACCTTCTAGAGACAAGAAAGATATATTTTGGTAACATGTCGAGAGCGGTTGTCAAGGTTAAGACAATAATATAATAGACAACACAAGGCCAATTCAGTTCTCTTATCCATCGGTCCAATGCACCGGTCTCATATCATGGAGGGAAAATTAAAGAACCAGTTATGTTGTTGTTCACCGCCTCAATGCATTTGAAACCCTCACAACTAGCTAGCTATCTTATAGAAGATAAATAATGCAAGAACCCAAAAATGTGAGGAGAGAGAGGTTTATTAGGATAAAGTCACCCAAAAAATGAGGTGATGGAGAGGTTAAGCTGGGTAGAGGCATGAATAGGGAATTTGATAACCAATGACAGATAAAGGCAGTAGATCGACAAGAAAGGATGCGTTAAGGACAACATCACTCCACAAATTATACATCGAAACATTTATTTGGTTTGCATGTGTATGTGCAATATAAAAATAATGGCTCAACATCATTTTGCTATCATTTATGACACCCTCCAACAGGCATATCACCACTATCCTTGTATGGAACCATGACCATATCAATCTAGAATAATTAGCATGTTATTAAGTTGCACTGAAGAATATAACTGAAAGAGGCAAGAGTATACCAAATAGGAAGAAATTCAAGCTTTTGTTGGGCATGTACTCATATATCAAGATTCTCTCAGCTTGTATACAACATCCGAGAAGTCGGACAAGATTTATATTCTGAAGTTTGGCAATTACCATAACCTCATTCTTGAACTCATTAACGCCTTGCAGTGAAGTTCTACCAAGTCACTTTACTGCTATCTGTTGGTTGTTGCCAAGCTTACCCTGTAAAATTTGACATCCAACAATAAACATATATAATTAAAACTTTTCTTCCACCATGAGGTTTACAGATCCTCACTCATTTGGATAATTAGCAGGATTTAGAGAAGTCATTTCATACTCGACCCATTACTTCAAGTATCTGAAGGTATTGCTGAATATCTATAACAATATTGCATGTACAGAAAATATAGGAAGATGGACTCAGAACATCAAAATTATATGTCATTGTTAAGTATTCTTCAGGTGTAAGACTAGGATATGTTCGACAAAAGATATTGAATTAGTGGGAGTTTTTAGTTAGATATAAAGAGATTAAATGTTCTTACAATACTTTTAGATATTTTAGTTGTTGTCTGGCTTTGCTCACTAATGCCTCGAATAAAATGGAGTTGCCAGGGGTAGTCAGCAGTTTCAGTACTGCTGAAACTTGAACGTGGTAACCACATGGTTTCGATGATTCAGAGAGAAAGGAAGAGCAACCTTTTTCTGGAAGCAACATGAAAGCTTAATTTACATTATTATAATTATTTTCTTACCTATGGGCAACTGAGTTATGTAAGAAAAGGTGGAAGAATGCTGGATGTGACTGATTTCATAGGTCTACTTCTGCTGATAGTGGATGTGATGCTTGGTAGAGTGTCTATCCATTATAACTACGTAAAATTACGTTGTAGACTACCAAATCCACCCTTTCCAAGTACATTTTCATCTCTAAAGTAGTTAGTTGCAGCTTTGATGGTTCCAAACTCAAATAAAGGAATGTTTAGATCTTCGTTGCTTTCATTTGATTTTTCATTGGAGAAGTTGGTGCCACCTGAGATTAATACACAAAAATATATGGATATTGTAAGTACAAAAGGAAAGTAATAATGCTAGAAAAGTGTTCCATATACAATTATAAGATTTCAAAATCCGTTTACCATACCCTTTCTCCTTTTCTTTATTTTCTTGAGGAAATAGGCCACACAAGTAACAAGTACAACTAATCCAGAAAGCAGGGACGTCGCCAAGATAACCACCATATTAACTTTACTCTTCCGCGATTGGGTAGATGAAACTGCATCACACCTCTGTTGTGTTATAACAATTTTCAAATTCATTTACAAACTGCTACTCCTCCCAATTAATTAGAGGAGGAGAATTTATGAGCTGCTACCCCCTTCTAATTATTTGGATGAATAATGTACGTCTTCTAGAGCTTTGCTTTTTCAGACCATGGTAAATACTAAGCCCAGAACATCTAGGACAAGTACTCAATTTTTTTTCTAGAATTAGTTTTGTATGTAAATTTTTGTTTCTTGTGAATTGTGATAGAAGATAAACAAAGGCTAGCAAGATGGTATTGGTGTCTTTTAGATGGCCATTGGCATGCAGATAGAAGAAGAAAGGTGTCTAGTCCAAACTTTTAGTCGATAACTCAAGCCTAAATATTTATAATTTTTGAATTCATGATAATGAGCATGACCAAATCGCATATATGACCATAATAATTTATCAAAGAAAACGATGTTGGAAACCATAGAAAGTACTAGTCAGAAACTTGAATTATGAATTAAGTGTCCATAGCTTCCCATAGCATGAACAACTAACAACATATCCATGTTTGTAAAGTTAGACTAATCAGAGTTGCCTTCTCACTTGATTGGAAAGCTGAAATTATTAATGAATTTGGATAGTTTTTAAACGACACAAATAACATTTTGACCAAGCACCCAATAGGAGGTAAAGAAACTTATATAAAGGCACTTCATGGAATGTGTTCTTCGCCTCCTCTCTAAAGCTACAACAATATAAAATTAACCAATGTTAGAGTGCAGCTTACTGAACATGCATGCCCTAATACGCCATGATCGACTAGAAGATGGTAGAGACTTTCCAGCTACTGAATTGTCTTATCAAAGTAAATACAAATGACCACCACTATATTTGGCACTATATTGGCATTAGTACTTCTAAATAATGTAACACTTGTCCATTGTGTATATTCTTTCCACAAATGACCACCATTGTTCCTCCGGACCACCGTACCAATTATCGGATTTGTAGAAAAAATATGTGTAGAAATTTTGACTGGTATAAATTACGGAGAAAGTAGCTCATATCCCTACTAATCGGAATGAAGCAATACGTCTGGATTCTATCACGAACCCTAGATTAGATTATAGATTGCAAATTTGACAAGCAATAAGTCACAAGCAATAAGTCTAATCGGAATGTCACGAGAAAATTATTAAGGAGAAAGTAGCTCAAATCCAATATTATTCAATGATCAGATTTCGGAAATTGACGAGCAATAAGTCTGGACTTTGTTGTACAATATTATTCAACGAACATATTCCGGAAATTGACGAGCATCAATAGAAATCCTAACCTATTCTACACAATATTCACCCAAATCTCCCCCTAAACCCCAACACAACCAAAATAAACTCCAAAATGAATAATCGATGGAGGAGAACCAAAATCAACTCCAAAATGAATAATTGATCGAGGGGAGATACAAAAAAATGTATGAATTCATAAAAAATGATAAATAAAGAGAAAATCATATCGTTCACTTAAATCTTTCCATTTTTGACGATTCCACCAGGATTTTATCACAAACCCTAGATTAGATTAGAGATTGCAAATTTTGTTGGGATTTGGGCTTACCGAGTACGAATCGAAGAGGCTCTGGAGGCGGAGGAAACATGGGTACGGAAGGGAGGCACGACTATAGCGGCTGTCGACTCCGGTAGGCACCATTGCTGCTTCTCCTTCTCCTTCTTCTTCTTAGGTTGCCCTATTTGTGGTGGAGAAGGAGATGTGGAAGATGATGAGGAGAAGGAGGAGTAGGGATTTAGGGGTTCTCGTGTGCAGTTGCCTGTAGGAAAGAAAATAGGATTTGGTGAGCGGATAAGATCAAGAGAAGAAGAAGATGATGGGGGAGATGAGAGGGAGAAGGAGAGAGAGAGAGAGAGAGAGAAATGGTGATTTTTAAAGGGGGCTAAAAAATTTGGCAAATGTTAAAGGCCACCCCCAAATTACTAAGGGCCACCAACTTAAAACTTTAAAAAAATTTACAAGTTTACCATTTTGAAAACACTAAGGGCCACCCCACTTCTGTCAATTGAGGACTGCAGGGCTTGCCTGCAGTCCAAAGTGAAGACAGGACTGCAGTGCTGGCCTGCAGTCCTCAATTGACATAAATTTTTTTTTTGTCTACAGTGACTGCAGGCTTGCCTGCAGTCCCAAGTGAAGAAAGGACTGCAGTGCTAGCCTGCAGTCCT
Source organism: Iris pallida (assembly GCA_029216955.1). Lineage (NCBI taxonomy): Eukaryota > Viridiplantae > Streptophyta > Magnoliopsida > Asparagales > Iridaceae > Iris > Iris pallida. Next base: position 16,104,903 of record JANAVB010021796.1, on the reverse strand, counting down.
TGAGCTTCTCGACCCAGGCCTTGGCCCCGTCCTACGCTCGTCGTCACTGCTCGGCGGTGGTGGTCGCGCTTCTGCTTGGACTATTGGATCCATGGACGGCGAGCTCCCGGGTGGGGGTGATGACGAGGGCGAAGACGCCGAAGGGGTCCTCGGAGAGGCGGTGGAGGATGGGAAGGGCGAAGGCGACAGTCTTTTCGCTTCCGGTCTGGGCTAGGCCGAGGACGTCGTCGCCGGCGAGGATGCGGGGGATGCAGTGGGACTGGACGGGGGTCGGCGTGCGTATGCCGAGCTCGACGCACATGGAGACGGCCCAGTCGGCGAGGCCGAAGGAGGAGAGGGACGAGGCTTCGGAAGTGCCGGCGTGGTCGTCGGCGTCGGCGTCGGAGAGGGTGCAGCGCGGGGGAGAGGGTGCTGCACGGGAGAGAGGCGGGGGAGAGGGTGCTGCACGGGGGCTTCGGGTCGGCGGCGGTGGGAAGAGGGAGGCTGTCAGCTTCCTCCTCTTGGTGGCCCTTAGTAAATCATTTAACATTAGGTTGCCCTTAGTAAAAATTGGAAATGGTCTTGGTTGCCCTTAGTAGGATGGTTGTCCTTAGTAATTTGGGGGTGGCCTTTAACATTTGCCAAAAATTTTGGGGGGAACGAAAAGAAAAAAGCGGGCCGAGTCTATGAGAAATTTTTTATTTCAACTTTTTATGACGCTCAAGTATACAACCAAATTTATTTTTTAAAACATTATTTTCAATAGAATTTTTTTAAAAAAAATTATTTTCAATAGAAATTTTTTATGTTAGAAATATTGATACCATCTTATTTAACCAAAAAAATTATTATTGCTGGATAGGATAGGATATTTTTTATGTTAGAAATGTTGGTTCCATCTTATTTAACAAAGAAAACACCCAACCAAATTTACTAAACCAAAATATTAATTTTTCAATAGGAAATCACTCAGGTGGCAAAACTAATAATTTGAAGTAATCAGCTTTATCCAAAATTAAAATTTACAAGTATAAGTTGATTTATTGTTAAGACATTATATTTACTAAAATTTATTTGTAAGCATTAGCTTTAATAACAAAACATCACATTAACCTGACATTGATTGCAAATATTTTATCAAAATATTTGATAATTTTACCGAAATAAATATTATTGAAAAATCCACAACCCATACAAGAGTATTAGATTGAGGTTTTTTTTATTGTCAATGCTAGGAAATAATTACACAGATGTGACAAAAAATATTTTAAAAAAATTAAATTTTAGAAACTAAGATATAATTTCATATGGAGATATATACAAATCTCCATGGTTCTAAAATTTACCCAGGCGACTTTGATTGGTCAAGGGAAGCAAAACGATTCTATTATAGTAGAAGATGAAATTTTTGGATATTTCCATATGGATATTTTGATATGGATTACTAACATTTCTAGATATTTCTAGATATTTCCATATGGGTGAAGGAGCTATTATACAATAAAAGCTTTACAAGGGTTTTGGATGCAACTCTAAAATACAACAAATGTGTGTATAAAAAAAATTTAATTTAACCACGATTCCAACATTGGATCCTACCCATTAAATAAATAGAAATATTCCAAACGAATAAATCGGATTGATTATTCGGTTCAGTTTCAATTTTGACTAATTTGGTTCAGTTTCGTTTTGGATTATTAGAATTTTGATTTATTAGGTTGTGACTATTTTGGTTCGGTGAAACCGAATAAACAGAATGCTCACCTCTAGTAACAAACACATTGCCTAATGAATAGTATATTGTATCATGTTGGGTTGGCTAGGGATAGAACAACCAGCCTATTGCAAAAGCAAAAAATATCATGTCTACTAAAATTTATTTGTTATTTTTAAAAAAAATTCATGAAATAATTGATTCACTTATAAGATCTTAAAAGGAACTCAACAAAGGAATTGAGCAAACTGATATAATTGAACACTACTTCCGTTGTATAATTTTTCGAAAACAGGTTGGTCCCATGCTTTCAGCAGAGCAATCAGCTACTTCAATACTTAGTATTCTAAGAAGAAAGTTGAAAATATCAATCAAGGACATCGGTGTTTGGCAAAGATCGAACAACCCTCAGGCTGATCAAGAGGGATTATCCCTCCACCTTAGACTTGAAATCTTTTACACCTATAATTGTATAGTATCAGCTATATATATATATATACGATACGACCGATACCGATATGGATTTGCTAATGCTAATCTGAAATCGTTCCTACCGATACTAACCAATGCGAATGTTGGGGATCTCTTTCTTAGTTAATTCAACAGAGATAGTTGAACAAAAAAGAGCAATCATCAAGGGTGTAAAAGCATAATAAGCTGTAAAAGCATGTAAATGAAGAAAACTTATTTATCCCGATTATTGGGCTTTAAAATTCTGATAGTTGTTAGATATTTTTAACGATTCATCAATTAAATATACGAATCAAACTCATCTGGCTCTTGTGTCAACTAGGAGAGGTATAACCTCATTGGCTAGGTGGACGGTCTCAGGATCAAACTGCGGGGGAGGTTTGAGGGTGTGTGTAAAAATTCGGGACAGTAAGCCCTAAAAAGTCCCGTGTCTTACGTCGGACATCGCAATATATATATATATATATATATATATATATATATATATATATATATATATATATATATATATATATATATATATATATATATATATATAACCTAAACTAAATTAGCATTTTAAAGAGTAAAATAGAGGTAGAGCAATCATGATTTTTACAAGAATGAAGATTAGGATGAGCAAGAAGCCGTGGAAGGAATTGGTGCAAGAAGCTGATATATTAGGCTTGTCTTTCGAAGTCGCGGAAGGGATAGGTTTTAGCATGTGACAAATCCATTTAATCATGAGCAGCCAAGTGAGGTGTCGACCTAATAAGACCAACATTTCAAATAATATCATTCTAGCAACATTTTGAACATAAATGTACAACGATGTGAAATACATATCTTTTACAACAATTTATAAAAGTTGTTGAATATAACCTTTTTAGAATGATTCTTAAATATTGTAAAACGACATTACATACACAACATTTATATAAAGTGGTAAAATAAAGTTAATTTTACAACATCGAACAAACATTGTGAAACATGAAACATGTACAACAGTTGATAAACATTGTTGAACATGACATTTTGACGATGTTTTATATACATTGTCAAAATTAATAATTTGGACAACATTAAATAAATGTTGTCAAAATTAATAAATATTATAATGTTAATAAAACGTTGTTGTAGACAGTAAACACAACTTTTGAGAATGACCATTGTAGAAGCCGTAACGTTTGAATATAAAACGTTGTATGCACATATATTTCACAACATTTGTACAACAAAGGTTGTAGAAGACTCCCATATTTACAACATTTTCAGGAAGTGTTGTAGATGGAACGTTGTAAAAGAGATTTTTTCTTGTAGTGATAATACGTACATATATATATCTATCGATTCCAAATTGCTTTCTAAATCACCAAGGTAAAAATGCCAATACAACGTACCTCTATATGGTCGTCTCTACACGTATTATCCGACTACGAGGGGTCGGACTTGGTCCGGGTCCGGTCTGGACTAGTTCGGTTCCACCGGGTCATTTAAACAGTCAAATAATATTAAATATAATTAATTAAACTATTTATAACGGTCATGTCACAACTTAGCCTGGTTTTCCTAGTTAGAGCATCACTATGGCTTGGCCTTCCTTGGCATGGCTAATACACTAGTCAAGGCACACTGCTACATCTCCCGTGCCACAAATCCTAGTCGTCTAGTACTTCAAAACTCAACCATGGTTAAAGTCATCCACCGTAATAATAACTAAATAATTAATTCTAAAATTCTAAAAATCACCATTTAAATCAATTGAACAATAATAAAAAAATAATTCAAGATTTCCGGGATGGGGAGCTACATACATGATGTCACGTCCCGATCCCAGAGGATCAAAAACTAGCTACTGGACGTGATGCCGTACAAGTCTAGATTACACTTGTACAAGGCAAAACTATTACAGTTCCTGGTATTTCTCAGAAAACAACGACATCGTAGCAAAACCAAGTAGATAAATTGAAGTCACATAAGATATGAATAATGTATCTCTTTATTGATACTTTGGAACGGATTATAAGACATGCAGCGGAATACAGGATTTACAACTGATTACAAGACTCTCGAATAGCCAACTGAATATACACTTGCCATTTAGGCTTTACAACCAAACATGCCGACTTCCTTACAATGAACTTGTCAATTTGGCTACAATCTCACTGGTACAACCGAGTTACACTGTTCTATACATTATGTTCCGTATAGCATATGACATCATCTTGAAAGAAGAGCTTATGTACACCCATTCGAATCATCGATGCCAAGCACTGATCAAACGATTTCCTCCATACACAAGCACCTGTAATATTGCCCGCAACGTAGGTCAGTACATCATCAATGTACTGGCGAGCGGTGCTGGCCCAACTCACCTAAGAAGACAACACTAAGTAATCATGCTATAGAACATTATTAACCATGGTCTTTCTCGTTGTCTTAGGGTCAATTTTATGTTGTATCCGACAAGAAGTAAAGCATGCAAATCGCATAATCAACATAATGTAAAGCATACAGTTATCACACTTGGTGATTCTTACCCACGGTCGTATAGCCATTCCAGTACATTTATAATACTTACCTTTCCTGCATAAGACATTGTTAGGAACAATATCATAATTTAATACATTTGTCACCGTTCAGGTGATTCTTACTAACAGCCGACATCCTTTCCTGTAATTGTCAAGCCCCGATTCCGTCGAATCGATAGTCGTCCCCCGGACGTGATGTCGTACGAACCTAATTTACGATCGCACAAGGCATAGTTGTAATGCCCGTACTTCGGAATACGTATTTTAGGCATATATGTATTTTGGACCTGTATTTTATTTTCTCAGATTATGGCCTGTAATTGTGTTTTGGCTTAACTTGCGGATTTTGGTTTTCTCGTAAAACGGATTTTGGACCTGGCTTGGTTTTATTTTGTGGAGAAGGAATTGGTTTGGTTTGGTTTAGTATGCATGGAACACCTTAACCTATACTCCACCCTCATTCCACCACAACCCACCCTCATTAAAACCCCACCTAACTTTTCTCTCCTCATAACTTTCCTTAATTTCTTCATCTTCTTCTTCCTTCCTTCACACAACACCAACACCATAGGCAAGTACACCTTGCCACCAAATAAGAACCCAATTTTATTTATCCATTATCTAGATTAGGCCATGGTGAACAACATTAGAACTTGGTATTTTGTGATTTGGAGCTTCCATTTTTCTAGATCTAAGTTTTTACCATTTTTGGATTTTCTTGGTTTTGATCTATTAAACTTAGATTTTTCCTTGTTTTGAGGCTTCCATGTGGAAGAGAATTCAATTTTACATAAGTTAGAACTTTGGAAATCCAAATTTCGTTTTGATTTGGCCAAGTTATGAAGATTTAAAATTTTGGGTTCTTGGGATTTTCCTCTCGGCCTGATGAACAAGAAGACCTCGGCCTGCGCTCTTTAGCGCATGGTCGGACTGCACAACTCCTCGGCCAGCGCTTTGCGCTGGGCTGACTTGCACTGGTGCTTCTTAGCTCCAGCGCCTTCCTTCCAATGGTGCGCTTGACTGCTGCGCAGCTCGCTCCCCTGCGCACTTGACTGCTTCGCAACCCAATTCCAACGCAGCTCAACCCTGTGCAGCTTGATCCAGCGCAACCCATTCTCAGCGCAACCTGCTCTCAGCGCAACCCAACCTCAACGCAGTTCATTCCCCAGCGCAGTCCATTCCCCCAGCGCAATCTGATTCCCAGCGCAAGCCGAGCCTAGCGCAACCCAACCTCAGCGCAGTTCATTCCCCTGCGCAGTCCATTCCCCCTGCGCAATCTGATCCCCTGCGCAACCTACTTGTCCATGATGGTTTGGTTTTATTTCTTGGACTTGGCTTCTCTTTTGTGGATTAGAGTTTTGAGATCTTGTTCCACACAACACGACTGTCTCGACCCAACACGACCTGGCACGGTTTTTGGAGTTTTGCTTATGACTAGTACAGTTTTTTCGTAATTTATATGAAGTATGATTCTAGTACTTTCTGATCTTCTTGATAGTGACCCGATGGGGTGCGCCCTTAATTTTTAACCTGTAATTTACGATTAATCTTGATACTGGATAACTTGATAGTGGCCCGTGGCGGCGCACTCCTGACTTGTAACTTGTAAACCTGTAACTTGTAACTTTACTTGTATATTCACTCTGACCCCGTGGGTGTTCACTTATACTGCTTTGTGCAATCCACTTGTCTTGTCTCGCATCATGTCTAGGACGTGACTCCCTGGTTACCACGGTCAGGGATTTGTACTAAATATGGATTAGGCTAATGACTAGATCAAACTATAGTTCATGGAGAATTTTTAGTCACAGGCAATCTCGTTATCTGGACGCTTTAAACGGACTTGTAGCCTGCCGACGAGTAGGGCACATTTCCAGCACACTGTCATGTGTTGCACCCTCTAAGTCACCTAAGGGTATATCGTCTCCTAGGCGATGTATCCAACCATACTCTCAACCCACGGAAGGATAACTGGATAGTCTGCAGGGGTTGGGACTGGAAATTTCTCATTTACATCTTGTTAGTAATTAGGCTTGTGATAACCCTAGTTAGTTAAGTAGTAAGCCGTAGTATTTACTTGGCCGCTTGTGAATGGATGGTGCCCATCCTGGTCTAAGTCTCGTCTAAGTCCCTGTACCTGGTACTCCTGTACATGATTGTTTTACTTATCTTAACAATAAATGGGTAGAGACAAGGTGCTATTCAGGTGAAGGGTTACAACCCCGGTCCTTGTTTGGTTTACGGGTTGTAACCTGGCTCCCGGAATGGTTCCACGTCCCTAGTCGTTTATTGTCCTGTTGTACTCTTTATTACTTGTACTTTTCCTCTATTTCTTATGCTCTGATATGCTGGCTTTTGTTCTTATTTTGTGGCCTCCTTTGTGGCACTTGCTCTTTCTGGGGTTTGATCCAGCTGGTTTTGTGTGGCCAGATTTCGGAGCAGCACTCGAGGATCTACCGAACTTCCAGCCCAATGGTGGCGGCTGGAAGGAACCCGGGCTACGAGTGGGTTTTCTATTTTGTTTCACCCACTGTATTGTAAATTTATTCTTTTGAGGCATTTAGCCGACGAGCACCTGTTAGTTCGATGCATCTTTACTTACTGTCTGCCTACGGGCTGTAGCATGATTAACAAATCCTAGGGTTGATCATGTATGACTTAACTCTTGCTAGTCCTCGTATTTTGTATGACTAGCTTCATGATTAGCTGAATATGTAATATTTGGAACGCCTTTTTATAGTATATTTGGTGGTCTAACATCTTGTAATTATATTACTTGCTTGAGATTGAGACAATAGGCTTGACCTTAAGAGACTGTTGGCTTATAGTAAACCCGCATATCTAGACAGTCGTGACCGTATAGCGAGGTGGATTCCATTTCAATATACGTAGTTGGCTATGTTCGCCCCTGCTCTCCAGTATTCTGGTTCTGGGGCGTCACAATAGTCATAAGATAATCCGAAACACGAGATCTGAGAGAACAAGCAGACAAATTGAATCACACATTAAGTAGAGAGAACTTTGATCTTTATTGATGACAAAACATCATTTACAGACTCCAGTACATGACTCATGTCGTGCGGGCTACAACATGACTCAGTTACAAAAGAGTGACGATGAGATAGCCGTTCCATACTTTGCACAGCTCCCTCAATATAAAACAGAGTATTCCAGTTACCTGGAATGGAGGGACGCTGAGCCATCTTCCTTGGGCAGTTGAGAGTCTTCAAAAGTGGAGTTGCGGGAAAAGTCTTCGAAGCACGGCCGAAGCTTCAAAATCACGAACGTCGTCGAGCTAGTTGGCGATTCCTTCCTGATTCAAGGGACCTGCAAAGAGCAAGGATCAGTACGATCACATGTATTGACGAATGGATAATTAAAATCCTAGCTCTGTATTTGATTCAAACAGTTTTATAAACATGTTAGCTAGCTATTTTTGTGATCTTTCTAACCATCCAGATTGATTTGCATGTTAACATATTTTAAGACAAGCATATGAAATTGTATACATCCAGCAGCTATCATATTCATCCCGTATCACATACATTAGTTACGTAGTGAAGGATGTGAGGGTCACTGGCAATGTCAAGCCATCATGGACTATAGCTGGGTTAGACGGTGACCCTTTCGCAGTGGGTAGCGAGCCCTGTGCGAAAGTTCCCGAATAACCCATGCTGATGTAAGGCTGGCGCTTGCTATACTCGTTCCTTCCGGGCTAAATCGGTTTCTTGGCCTAGGCAACCGTTCGAGGAAACTATGCCTTGTCGACAAGTTGTCCAATAACCGTTTTACAGAGTCTTGAAAAATGCTCTCTTTTCTAGAACCTTATCCTCTCTTTTAGTTGCAAAACTTAGCCTTTCTTTTGAACTTAGTCGATTTACTCACTTAGCCATATCGTTGCGATAAACGTTAATCGATTCATTCATTATTTTGCAAAGGCTAAGTGGAATTGCATAAGAAAGCACGTTTTTCATTTTCAATACCGGTAATTTGATAGCAAGTGTTTCATGAAGAATTGTGCCAAGATTTCTTTGATTCTATAATATGATGAGAAGCATTTCATTTAACTTCATATTGCTTTTGAAATAGAGGGACGAGGCAAAGGAGGTCAGCTACTCACCTTAGACTTGCTTCAAGCGAGGGTCTGGTTGGCTGCGCTAACGTCGCCTATGCGATCACCTGCAATCGCATAAGCAACTGATTAGAACACTGTATAATTCAAGAAATTTTGATATACATGCGAAGCTCGAAAACGCAAGTCATAAAAATCCATCAAAACGTTCACGAAAACGTATTCACAAAAACCAAAGCCAAAGCCAAATCAAGTGCGGCATGAAACCAGAGCAACGAGAGATCTCTCCCGACTCAGCCACAGAGCCAAACCTTGAGGCGCAACCGCTGAAATGGGACTTGGTCCCGAAGAAGCCATTCCATAACGTGGAATGGATCTTAATTCAACCGTTTCCGTTCGATCGACTCGACCGATTTTGACCTATCGGTCCCGACCGAATCGATAGCGATAGTGTTCCTTTCTCGCGCATCCTGTGGACAGAAACGGAACATGATGTAGGGACGAGACACTACACCATAACCAACTAATAAAAAATTTCGTCCTCGAAACTTAAGGATAGAACCTACCTCTACGAGAACAATGAAGGGAATTTCTCCTTCATTTTCGATTCAAGCTTCCACGTTGACTCTTCGACCGAATGGTTACTCCAAAGTACACAGACGAGAGGGATCGCTCAATTTCACAGCAGCTTATTCTTGCGTTCTAAGATTTGAACTGGCTCTTCAATATAGGGTAAGTCAGACTTCAGCTCCAGCTGGCCAAAATCTACCACGTGGCTAGGGTCGTGCACGTACTTCCGTAACTGAGAGACGTAGAAGACATTATGTACACCTTCTAGTGCCGACGGTAGGGCAATTTTATAGGCCACTGGAACGACCTGCTCGAGTATTTCGAATGGCCCAACGAATCTCGGACTTAACTTTTCCTTTGCGTCGAACCGAGTAACTCCTCGTATGGGCAACACTTTAAGAAATACGTGATCGCCTTCTTGAAACTCGAGGAATCAACGATAAACATCTGTATAACTTTTCTGACGACTCTGTGCGCTCTTTAATCTTACCTGAATGAGCCAAATTTTCTGCACGGTCTGTTCTACCAATTTTGGGCCAAGAATCTGCCGCTCTTCGACTTCGTCCCAGCAAATAGGTGATCGGTACTTTCATCTGTACAGGGCTTCATACGATGCCATTTAGATGCTGGATTGATAGCTATTATTTTATGCAAATTCGGCCAGAGGTAGATGAACGTTCCAACTCGACTTGAAGTCAATTGCGCAGAGCTGTAACATGTCTTCGAGAATCTGATTGACGCGCTCTGTTTGACCATCGGTCTGGGGATGATAGGCTGAGCTAAAGTTCAACTTGGTACCCAGAGCCGACTGAAGGCTACTCTAGAATCACGACATAAATCGTGAATTATGATCAGAGACGATGGATACTGGAACTCCTTACAGCCATACTATCTCATCAAAATAAATCTGGGCCAGGCGGTCAACACTCCAAGTAACTTTAATGGCAATAAAGTGCGCTGACTTGGTTAGTCGATCGACGATGACCCAGATGGTATTATTTTCCTGCGGCATCTTCGGCAGACCAACATTAAAATCTATGCACACGTGCTCCCACTTCTAATCTGGAATTTCCAGATTCTGTATCTCTCCGTCCGATCTCTGGTGCTCAGCTTTCACCTGCTGACAGGCCATGCATAGCGACACGAAAAGTTGCACATGTCTTTTCATTCTGTGCCACCAGAAGTTTGTACGGAGGTCCTTGTACATCTTCGTGCTACCGGGATGTAAGGTGTACATCGCATAGTGCGTCTCCGACAATATCTCTTTTCTAAGTTCTGAATCATCCGGAATGCAAAGCCTACCCTTCAATCGAACCATAAAGGTTTCGTCTTCCGCAAAGTCGGTCGTCCTACCCGTCGAGAGTAGCTCTCATATTTTCTTCAGGTACAGATCATCCTTCTGAGCGGTCTTGATCTTTTCTTGTAAGCTCGGCTCTAACTGCAACTTTGCCAACTGCACGTTCCTGAATCGGACTCGAAGTTCGATGCCCATCTCTTCTAGGTCGTATAGCAATCTGCGGTCGATCGATAGCGAAGCGATATACTTCCGACTCAGAGCGTCCGCCACAATATTTCCCTTTCCCGACATATAGTCAATAGTCAAGTCATAATCTTTGATCAGTTCAAGCCAATGCCTTTGTCGCAAGTTCAGTTCCTTCTGTGTGAATAGATACTTGAGGCTCTTGTGATCGGTATAAATCGTGCATGCCACGCCATAAAGATAGTGACGCTACAATTTCAATGCGAACACAATCGTCGCTAACTCTAGGTCCTGAGTAGGGTAGTTCTTCTCATTCGGCTTTAGCTGTCGGGAAACAAAAGATATCACCTTGTTCCGCTGTATTAGCACACACCCCAAGACCTGACCGGATGCGTCGTTGAATATCTGGAAACCCTCAGTGCCTTCTGGAAGTGCGAGTATCGGGGCCGAGACGAGCCGTTGCTTTAATTCCTGGAAGGAAGCTTCACAGTCGTCTGACCATTCAAATGAAACTCCTTTCTGGGTGAGGCAGGTCAGAGGCGATGCGATCTTCGCAAAGTCTTTCACGAAGCATCGGTAGTATCCCGCTAAGCCAAAGAAACTTCGAATCTCGCCGACGGACGCTGGCCATTTCCAATCGAAAATAGCTTCGACTTTCTTTGGGTCAACCGCAATGCCTTCAGCTGAAATGATGCGTCCGAGGAATGCAACGCTGCTCAGCCAAAATTCATATTTGCTTCGCTTCGCATACAATAAATTTTCTCGAAGGGTCTGAAGCACGGTCCGTAGATGCTCAGTGTGTTGCTGTCTATCCTTCGAGTAGTGTAACACCCAGTTTCTGAAAAGAGGGTAATTTTGAAATTTTGTGATTATAATTATTATTTAATGATATTTACTTTATATCAGAATTTTTAGTGATTTTTAATTAATTTTAAACTATCTAAATTCATGACTTGTGATTTTAGGTGTTTTGCTAGTGAGCCGTAGTGACTGTCTGCCCTAGAGCCTAACCATGTGGGTAGAAATTTTGTTTAGTACATTTAGCTTGAGGGTAATTTGGTTATCTTGAATTTATTTGAATTTATTAAAATTATTTGAAATTTAATGTATATTATATTAAATGGTGTGGTTTAATATTATTTAATTAATTGCCATGTGATTGTTATTAGCCCCAACCTAGAATTGACCTAACCTAGGTTAGTCCTAGTTAGTCATGGTTAGACTAAGTTAGAAATTGTTTTGGTCATGGTTAGTCATGACTAGTTAGAATGATTAGGTTGCAACTTGATTAATGGGGACCTTGATTTTGACCTTTGAATATGCTAGATGGGATGAGAGCCCTTAGATTGAATCCCAAAACCCTAACCCTAACATTATGACCAGCCTAGGGACTTCCCCTCCTTGCTATAAAATCCCTCTCAAAGTTTGTGCCTCCTCTTTATTCATCCCTCCATTTTTTCTAAGGAAAGGTTTGCTCTCTATTGAAAATCCTTCATAGTTTATTCAATATTAATCCATTTTCATTGAAACTTCTTCCATTGTAACCTAATTAGTGTCCCCCTACTGTTGGTGGAGGCTATTCTCAGGATTGATACAATTTGGAGCCATTGGCTAGCTTGAGGAGATCTCATTTTTGGGGCTTTTTCTTGTGAAGGAACACAATAGGTAACTTTCTCATTTCTCCATGGATTTTCGATTTCTCTTCATGGTTAGGAAACCCTAGGAGTCCCCTAAGTGTCTGTATAGGTTTCGTGTCAGGTATCATAAGTTTCGTGTCCTATTTGGACACGTATCAGTGTCGTTTGCATTGTGTTTGTCGAAATGCCTGAAAGGGCATTTCGATTGTTTTTATAGATTGTTTTTGAATAGGATGCTAGGTTTTGATCTTGCTTACACGTTTCTATAGCACTGAGCACACCTTAATGTCGTGTCGAGTCGACACGAGCGCGTGTACTCGTGGTCGCGCGCGTGCGTGCACAGGCACTGTGCGTGCCCTGCTGCTCGGGCGTGATTGCGACACGGACACGCATCGTGGACACTTGAAACTTGACACACACCAAGGGGCAATGTCTGCCACCCCGTGTGTCAAGTTGCACGTGTCCTCGTGTCGTATCAGACACGATATTCAGTGTGCACGGGGCAACCACAGTGTGCGTGCGTGTGCTGTGTGTTATCTCTGTTGCTAAATCGTTTTTAAATGATTTTTAAATATTGTTTAATGCCTAATTAGATCCTAATAATTATGTTAATCTTTGTGATAATAGTGTTACATGATTGCTTGGGGTTTGAGTGATGTTTGGTTCAATTGGTTGGGAAGAACAGTGTGTGTTTCCTGATACTGTTTTCTTCAGTTTCCAACCAATTTAAATCCCCTTTCCTGTTATGATTTCTCAAGTTAATTTGAACCTACATGTCATAATATATGTTAGCTTAGCTTTGGCATTCGAAAATTGGCTCGGGTTTGTGTATATAGAAATTAGATAGTTGGGTTGATTCTTCAATGTGTTCACTGTCATTCTGTGATTTTTTCCTGTTTAATGTGAACTGATTCCCTCCATTTAAACCTGTGATTTAATGTTTCTTCATTTAACTATATGCATTTCCTGAGAATTACATCCCTTGTCATGGTCCTTTTGTTACTGTTAACCCATCTCATAATATGAATTCAGTTTTTCCCTTTTCATTGAACTGTTAACTTCCTCATTTAATTGAAATGCACATTCACTATTAGACTGAAATTGGAACCTGGGTGGTTGTTTCAACTTGGGATTTGTTAGTGAGTAGACTAAAATGAATATGGTGTTTCCAGTTTCATTCCTTGAACTGGTCTTCCTATTAGTTGTTAACTTAAATTTTCCTTCATTGCCTTGTGTTGATGTTAGCATTAGCTAAGTTGATTGAACCTGTGCATGAGTTATGTCCAGTTTTGATTTCTAAATTGAAGTTTGAACCTGGGAATGCAATATGGTTTCTATTATAAAACCTGGGAACAAAAGAGTTCCAGTTTTAAACTAAAACTGAAATGTTATTCACTGTGAACTGAGTATTGAGTGTTCCCAGTTCTCTCCATCCTGTTAAACTGGGATTGGGTTTTTATGTTCACTATTAACCTATGTAGAGTTACCTTTAATTCCAGTTTTGTTCCTTAAATAAATTCATGAATAGTTCATTATATATATTACTTCCCTGTTTTCCCAGTTCATGGCCTAACTGAAATTAGTGAGAACAAGATTGAGTGTTTCCAGTTTTCCCTATTCTTGAAGTATTTCCAGTTTTCTTCTCATTCATTTGAACTGTCAAGTATTGGTTGCCCTCCCTCATTGATTGTTTTTGATTAGTGATTAACTGTTTTAAGCAAACCTGAGAGTGTATGAACTTGTACATGATCACCAAATTCTTTCCTGCTTTTAACTATTAAAACTGAAATGTGTAAGCAAATGCAAATTGAATTCCTTTCCTTTTCCTTCCTGCCATGCACAATATTGTATTTTGCCCTATTTTTGTGACTTGGATACCCCCATGCACACACACACAACACTTGTATGTTTCCTTGTATACATATGGAATAATGATACATGATTGTTGTGATGTTAGTTCCTATATATATATATTAGATGAATGTAAAATATGTGAAATGTACCTTGTGTTTGTCTAGGCACTATAGACATATATATATATAGGCCTTCCTATATATGTGAATGTGTGATTATATGTATATATTGTGTAGAAGCAATGTATTTACCAATATAGGTTGTATTGGCTTAGGTAGATTCCTATATTAGCCTATGTATATATGGTATATATATACACATGTGATTGTGTATGATAGACTTGTAGAGCTTGTGATGTGATGTGTGCTACTAGAATAGGCTGATTAGACTGTTAGACCTTGATAGTTGAGTCTAGACTATCTTGACCATAGTTGACCTAGTTGACTAGTATAGTTGACCAGAGTTGACCAGGAGTTGACTTTGGTCTACATCGACCTAGAATCATGTAGATGCATTGTAGCAGTCTATTTCCTTGTTCTGGACTTGTTGTGACTTGTGTTGCTCTAACTAGGAGTCAGGTGCCTCATCTCGGACAGTACATTTTCACAGCTATTCAGATACCAGGCGAGTACATTCTCTGATCATTTCATATCCTGCTTAAAATTATTTCCTGTATTAAATTACTTTACTTGATACTGTCACGTTGGTCACACGGATTAGTACTATATGGATCCCTTCTTGAGATGTTATCCCTTCAGGGAGCATCGGGTACTCTATGTTCTGTGCGTTTCACTTACATGGCGTATCATATGCTTCTTCGGTTCTTTGATCACTTGTGACATATACTCATATGATCACAGAGTCTTCTCTGAATCCTTATCCCATTTATTGGGTCTATCAGAATCCCCATTTTTGGGACTACTATGTATCACCTTCGGGGTCCATTACCTTCGGGGTCCATCACCTTCGGGGTCTACTACCCTTCGGGGGCTGTTACATAGAATCATAACATAACCTGTTTGGATCCTTGTGTATTAGTTGGGGGTACGGGGGAGTATAAATAGCCATGTGAACAATTCCAAAGTAGAATAGCCATGTATGCCTCTTTAGTATAGCCATGTACAAATCAAGCCGTTCACATGTCGACTTTGTACTCTGAATCACTAGTCACTGGTAGCTCTCTACTTATAGTAGATATTTCTATTACAGTTCTTTCTCTGTTTACATACTGCATTTCCTTCAGTATCTATATCTTACTTTACTGCATGATTATATTTTCTAACCTGCTATGAACTGTTGAGATGTACTGTGCTCGCTTCCGTCCTGACTGGACCTGTTGAAAATTTTACAGAGGATGATGAGGAACCCTGCACCCCTTACTTGGAGCTTGCCTAGATGACACTCGCGACCTGGACCCCTGGGGAGGTTCAGGCAGCTACTGAGGATGGCACCCTTGCTTAGTATAGATAGCTTAGTCTGTTCTCTTTTCATGTTTTAGCTGTTGTCTTATCTTCAGAGTTGTATATTCTTAGAGATATTGAACTGGTAGATGTTGAGATTGTTATTCATTTCTGTTGTACCTCAGTTGATGTTTTCTCTTATCTTTTATCGTGCTACATTTTGCCTTAGATTGTGATTGAGTTGTACCTCTGTGTTGGCCTCCGTATGGAGAGTTTTCATGTTAGTTAGTCATAGTTCTTGACCTAGGACAGCGTTCTACCGCCGACACTGCGGCGTAGGCTGGGCGCTGTTACGTACTCGTACCCTCACGGTGGGTGCGGGTCGTGACACGTTTTTAGTGGTGGCCCATGCAGGTCGAGTTTATGTAGTGGTATTCGAACTAGAGTACCACTACAGCCTGCAGTAGGTTTAGGAGTTATTTTTGAGGTACTCAATCACATTAGGAAAAACTCTAACTGAATTCCTACTATCTAAATTTCTGATACTTCCTTGAATAACTGTCCTCCCTTGAACTATCGTTTCTATCTCAGTATTGATTCCTTGTTTGATCTGTCTCCAGGATGGTGATTGAGACACGATCGCATCGCTCTGGCTCAGCAGACGCTGGTGAGAGGCCTACCACCCCTCACCCGATTGTGGATGCTGGGACCACAGCACCCCCTATTTCTGCTCACATAGGAGCTTCTGTAGCTTTTGGGAGTGCACCTCCACCTGTCCGGAGGTCTTCTCCCGTCATCCCAGATATGTTCCAGCAGCAGTTACCTTCAGGGACAGTGGATGCGGCTCAGATGTTTGCCCTTTTTCAGTAGTTCTTGGAGTCTCAGCGACAGATACAGCAGAGCTAGTCTGCTGATATCCGACAGAGCATGCAGGATACTCATCAGTTAGTCAAAACGACAGTAGAGCTAGTGGCTGCTCAGCCACAGGGAGGCCAGATGCAGCCGTATCAGCCGAGGACTCCAGACATCCATTCCTTCAAGAAGATGGGACCCCGAGACTTCAAGGGTACAGAGGGCATTATATACGCTGACGATTGGATAGAGCACATTGAGGAGATATTCCGATTGGCACAGATACCAGCAGGATTACAGATCGAGGCAGCCGCCAGTCAGATGCAGGACTTGGCCCATACCTGGTACCAGACGGACTCGAGGATTGGTACAGCCGGTCAAACTTGGGCAGCGTTCAAGAAGCTGTTCAAGGAGAAATTCTTTCCTGATATGGCTCTCCGTGCTCTGGAGGTGCAGTTCGAGAGTTTGGTTCAGGGGAACCAGACCGTTGAGGAGTACGCTGGAGAGTTCAGCCATTTGAGCAGATTCATCGAGGACCTTACCGAGGTCGGGAAGGCGAGGAGGTTCCGCAAGGGTTTGATCAAGGAGATCAAGTCATATACTAAGAGCGGCCGTGACGCCACTTTCGAGCAGATTCTGGTAGGAGCCATGACAGCGGAGGACGATCTTGGGCTGAAGGAGAAGAGGACGCGAGACACTCAGGGAGCTAGTGGCAGTGCAGGCCCGGCCAAGAGGCCCCACCTACAGACTCAGCAGCAGTATCCGCATCAGATGCCCCGCTTGCAAATTCAGCAGCAGTATCCGCAGCATATGCTACCCCTACAGTTTCAGCAGCAGTATCCGCAACAGATGCTACCTCTACAGTTCCAGCAGCAGATGCTACTTCTACAGTTTCAGCAGCAGTACCAGCAGCCGAGGGTCTACCTTCAGCAGCGTCAGTTTCAGGGCTGTGTACCCTTTCAGCAGACGCAGCAGCCACAGAGGCAGCAGCAGGCCCCGGAACAGCAGCTAGTTATTATTTGCCCCTTCTGTAAGAGACCAGGGCATAGTTGGGGCGAGTGCCGGAAGAGGTTGGGCAGATGTTTGCTTTGCGGGGGATCCGATCATCGTCTGAGAGAGTGTCCTGAGTCATCAGGACAGGCAGTTCAGGGAACAGGAGCTAGGGCTCCGGTAGGCCAGCAGAGGGGATTACCCTTACCGACTCAGCAGCAGAGGTACATGCAGCATCAGCAGCAGGCCGGAGGAGGCCAGCAAGGGCGAGCTTTCGCCAGGACAGTCGAGGATGCTCAGGTCGTTGGAGATCTAGTTACAGATTTTGTTCTTTTGAATCAAATTCTGCAATTGTCTCTTATAACTGCCTTGAAATTCCGATTCCTTCTGTTCCTTGTTGATTTATCAATTTTGTCCTGTTGTTCTTGTGTTATGTTTGACCTTCTTCTGAGATGAATCATATGGGCTAGGTCACCCAGTTATGGAATCTAGAATCTTCGATAGTCGTGTTAGCTGGCATAGTGAGGACATATAGTCAGATTTAGGACGTATTTCTCGGGTGTGGGAATTTAAGGTTTTCGCTGCCAAGCATGCGGTAATGCAAAAATTTTAAATACCATGATTCTAGAGGTATGTGCCTTAGTCGAGGACTCTGTGATTATCGTAGCCTTGCTCACTAGCATGACGAAGATTCTGAGTATCATGATTTTGGACAGACGCATATGATTATCTGACGGTATGTTTGAGACTTTGATTGTGGGGTGTTTGACCTAGAAGGACTGCTACCATCTTAAATTTCGAGGACGAAATTTTTATAAGGTGGGTAGGATTGTAACACCCAGTTTCTGAAAAGAGGGTAATTTTGAAATTTTGTGATTATAATTATTATTTAATGATATTTACTTTATATCAGAATTTTTAGTGATTTTTAATTAATTTTAAACTATCTAAATTCATGACTTGTGATTTTAGGTGTTTTGCTAGTGAGCCGTAGTGACTGTCTGCCCTAGAGCCTAACCATGTGGGTAGAGATTTTGTTTAGTACATTTAGCTTGAGGGTAATTTGGTTATCTTGAATTTATTTGAATTTATTAAAATTATTTGAAATTTAATGTATATTATATTAAATGGTGTGGTTTAATATTATTTAATTAATTGCCATGTGATTGTTATTAGCCCCAACCTAGAATTGACCTAACCTAGGTTAGTCCTAGTTAGTCATGGTTAGACTAAGTTAGAAATTGTTTTGGTCATGGTTAGTCATGACTAGTTAGAATGATTAGGTTGCAACTTGATTAATGGGGACCTTGATTTTGACCTTTGAATATGCTAGATGGGATGAGAGCCCTTAGATTGAATCCCAAAACCCTAACCCTAACATTATGACCAGCCTAGGGACTCCCCCTCCTTGCTATAAAATCCCTCTCAAAGTTTGTGCCTCCTCTTTATTCATCCCTCCATTTTTTATAAGGAAAGGTTTGCTCTCTATTGAAAATCCTTCATAGTTTATTCAATATTAATCCATTTTCATTGAAACTTCTTCCATTGTAACCTAATTAGTGTCCCCCTACTGTTGGTGGAGGCTATTCTCAGGATTGATACAATTTGGAGCCATTGGCTAGCTTGAGGAGATCTCATTTTTGGGGCTTTTCCTTGTGAAGGAACACAATAGGTAACTTTCTCATTTCTCCAAGGATTTTCGATTTCTCTTCATGGTTAGGAAACCCTAGGAGTCCCCTAAGTGTCTGTATAGGTTTCGTGTCAGGTATCATAAGTTTCGTGTCCTATTTGGACACGTATCAGTGTCGTTTGCATTGTGTTTGTCGAAATGCCTCAAAGGGCATTTCGATTGTTTTTATAGATTGTTTTTGAATAGGATGCTAGGTTTTGATCTTGCTTACACGTTTCTATAGCACTGAGCACACCTTAGTGTCGTGTCGAGTTGACACGAGCGCGTGTACTCGTGGTCGCGCGCGCACGTGCACAGGCACTGTGCGTGCCCTGCTGCTCGGGCGTGATTGCGACAAGGACACGCGTCGTGGACACTTGAAACTTGACACACACCAAGGGGCAATGTCTGCCACCCCGTGTGTCAAGTTGCACGTGTCCTCGTGTCGTATCAGACACGATATTCAGTGTGCACGGGGCAACCACAGTGTGCGTGCGTGTGCTGTGTGT
The DNA here is from genome assembly GCA_029216955.1 of Iris pallida. Taxonomy (NCBI): domain Eukaryota; kingdom Viridiplantae; phylum Streptophyta; class Magnoliopsida; order Asparagales; family Iridaceae; genus Iris; species Iris pallida. Next base: position 16,085,196 of record JANAVB010021796.1, on the reverse strand, counting down.
TATCTCTGTTGCTAAATCGTTTTTAAATGATTTTTAAATATTGTTTAATGCCTAATTAGATCCTAATAATTATGTTAATCTTTGTGATAATAGTGTTACATGATTGCTTGGGGTTTGAGTGATGTTTGGTTCGATTGGTTGGGAAGAACAGTGTGTGTTTTCTGATACTGTTTTCTTCAGTTTCCAACCAATTTAAATCCCCTTTCCTGTTATGATTTCTCAAGTTAATTTGAACCTACATGTCATAATATATGTTAGCTTAGCTTTGGCATTCGAAAATTGGCTCGGGTTTGTGTATATAGAAATTAGATAGTTGGGTTGATTCTTCAATGTGTTCACTGTCATTCTGTGATTTTTTCCTGTTTAATGTGAACTGATTCCCTCCATTTAAACCTGTGATTTAATGTTTCTTCATTTAACTATATGCATTTCCTGAGAATTACATCCCTTGTCATGGTCCTTTTGTTACTGTTAACCCATCTCATAATATGAGTTCAGTTTTTCCCTTTTCATTGAACTGTTAACTTCCTCATTTAATTGAAATGCATATTCACTATTAGACTGAAATTGGAACCTGGGTGGTTGTTTCAACTTGGGATTTGTTAGTGAGTAGACTAAACTGAATATGGTGTTTCCAGTTTCATTCCTTGAACTGGTCTTCCTGTTAGTTGTTAACTTAAATTTTCCTTCATTGCCTTGTGTTGATGTTAGCATTAGCTAAGTTGATTGAACCTGTGCATGAGTTATGTCCAGTTTTGATTTCTAAATTGAAGTTTGAACTTGGGAATGCAATATGGTTTCTATTATAAAACCTGGGAACAAAAGAGTTCCAGTTTTAAACTAAAACTGAAATGTTATTCACTGTGAACTGGGATTGGGTTTTTATGTTCACTATTAACCTATGTAGAGTTACCTTTAATTCCAGTTTTGTTCCTTAAATAACTTCATGAATAGTTCATTATATATATTACTTCCCTGTTTTCCCAGTTCATGGCCTAACTGAAATTAGTGAGAACAAGATTGAGTGTTTCCAGTTTTTCCTATTCTTGAAGTATTTCCAGTTTTCTTCTCATTCATTTGAACTGTCAAGTATTGGTTGCCCTCCCTCATTGATTGTTTTTGATTAGTGATTAACTGTTTTAAGCAAACCTGAGAGTGTATGAACTTGTACATGATCACCAAATTCTTTCCTGCTTTTAACTATTAAAACTGAAATGTGTAAGCAAATGCAAATTGAATTCCTTTCCTTTTCCTTCCTGCCATGCACAGTATTATATTTTGCCCTGTTTTTGTGACTTGGATGCCCCCATGCACACACACAACACTTGTATGTTTCCTTGTATACATATGGAATAATGATACATGATTGTTGTGATGTTAGTTCCTATATATATATATTAGATGAATGTAAAATATGTGAAATGTACCTTGTGTTTGTTTAGGCACTATAGACATATATATAGGCCTTCCTATATATGTGAATGTGTGATTATATGTATATATTGTGTAGAAGCAATGTATTTACCAATATAGGTTGTATTGGCTTAGGTAGATTCCTATATTAGCCTATGTATATATGGTATATATATACACATGTGATTGTGTGTGATAGACTTGTAGAGCTTGTGATGTGATGTGTGCTACTAGAATAGGCTGATTAGACTGTTAGACCTTGATAGTTGAGTCTAGACTATCTTGACCATAGTTGACCTAGTTGACTAGTATAGTTGACCAGAGTTGACCAGGAGTTGACTTTGGTCTACATCGACCTAGAATCATGTAGATGCATTGTAGCAGTCTATTTCCTTGTTCTGGACTTGTTGTGACTTGTGTTGCTCTAACTAGGAGTCAGGTGCCTCATCTCGAACAGTACATTTTTACAGCTATTCAGATACCAGGCGAGTACATTCTCTGATCATTTCATATCCTGCTTAGAATTATTTCCTGCATTAAATTACTTTACTTGATACTGTCACGTTGGTCACACGGATTAGTACTATATGGATCCCTTCTTGAGATGTTATCCCTTCAGGGAGCATCGGGTACTCTATGTTCTGTGCGTTTCACTTACATGGCGTATCATATGCTTCTTCGGTTCTTTGATCACTTGTGACATATACTCATATGATCACAGAGTCTTCTCTGAATCCTTATCCCATTTATTGGGTCTATCAGAATCCCCATTTTTGGGACTACTATGTATCACCTTCGGGGTCCATTACCTTCGGGGTCCATCACCTTCGGGGTCTACTACCCTTCGGAGGCTGTTACATAGAATCATAACATAACCTGTTTGGATCCTTGTGTATTAGTTGGGGGTACGGGGGAGTATAAATAGCCATGTGAACAATTTCAAAGTAGAATAGCCATGTACGCCTCTTTAGTATAGCCATGTACAAATCAAGCCGTTCACATGTCGACTTTGTACTCTGAATCACTAGTCACTGGTAGCTCTCTACTTATAGTAGATATTTCTATTACAGTTCTCTCTCTATTTACATACTGCATTTCCTTCAGTATCTATATCTTACTTTACTGCATGATTATATTTTCTAACCTGTTATGAACTGTTGAGATGTACTGTGCTCGCTCCCGTCCTGACTGGACCTGTTGAAAATTTTACAGAGGATGATGAGGAACCCTGCACCCCTTACTTGGAGCTTGCCTAGATGACACTCGCGACCTGGACCCCTGGGGAGGTTCAGGCAGCTACTGAGGATGGCACCCTTGCTTAGTATAGATAGCTTAGTCTGTTCTCTTTTCATATTTTAGCTGTTGTCTTATCTTCAGAGTTGTATATTCTTAGAGATATTGAACTGGTAGATGTTGAGATTGTTATTCATTTCTGTTGTACCTCAGTTGATGTTTTCTCTTATCTTTTATCGTGCTACATTTTGCCTTAGATTGTGATTGAGTTGTACCTCTGTGTTGGCCTCCGTATGGAGAGTTTTCATGTTAGTTAGTCATAGTTCTTGACCTAGGACAGCGTTCTACCGCCGACACTGCGGCGTAGGCTGGGCGCTGTTACGTACTCGTACCCTCACGGTGGGTACGGGTCGTGACAAGTAGACGAGTATATCGTCGATAAAGACTACTACAAACTTGTCGAGGAATGGTCGGAACACCCGATTCATCAAATCCATGAAAGCAGCTGGGGCGTTCGTTAGGCCGAACGACATTACCAGGAATTCATAATGGCCGTATCGAGTGCGAAAGGCAGACTTCGGCACATCGTCCGGCTTGATCTTGAGTTGATGATAACCCGAACGTATATCAATTTTAGAGAACACTGTAGCTCCTTGCAGCTGATCAAACAGATCGTCTATGCGGGACAGGGAATATTTGTTCCGAACGGTGGCTTTATTCAGCTCGCAGTAATCGATACAAAGACGAGTGAGCCATCCTTTTTTTTGACGAACAGCACGGGCGCTCCCCATGGCGAGACGCTGGGTCGTATGAATCCCTTGTCGAGCAACTCTTGCAACTGTACTTTAAGTTCTTTAAGCTCTGCAGGGGCCATTCTGTACAAGACTTTCGAGATCGATCGGGTATCGGGGAATGTATCAATAGTGAACTCAATCTCTCGAACTGGTGGCATGTCGGGCAGTTCGTCCGAAAATACATCTGGGAATTCTGCCATAACGTCGGTTTGACCCGCGTTTGCACCATCCTGTCGCATGTCTCTAACGAACGCTAGATAGCCTTCGTACCTGGAATGCAGCATCCATCGAGTAGATATTACGGAGATCACCATGCAGGTCGGGGATGCCTCACCACACGAGTAGCAGAATTCAGACACTCCAGGTATACGAAATATGACCCTCTTTTCAGCACAGTCTATGGTTGTATTGTACGGATCGAGCCAATCCATCCCCAAAATGATGTCGTAGTCCTTAATATCTAGAACTATCGCATCAAGACTAATCTTTTGACCACCTATACAGATGATTCCATCTTCGCAGACTAAATTTGCAAGCAGTGTCATGTCCGATGGTACATTAACAGTAAGATCGAGACCCAGCTATGTTAGAAGAAATTTATGCTCGGCGGTGAAGTCTGCCGATATAAAAATTTGTATGGTACCTTAATCAAACAATACACGAGCAGGTTTATTATTGAAACACAGTATACCTGTCACAACTGTGTCAGATGTGAACGCTTCGTCTTGAGTCATGGCGTAGACGCGGCCCTGAGCATTGGGGCGACGGTCTTGGCCATTTTGTTGTGCAGTCTGTGGAGCCTGAGGTGCTTGGCCTCGGTTTTGTTGATGTTGTTGGGGGTGCTGGTTCGGCCTCTCCGGACAGTTGCATGCAATGTGGTCCATTCGGCCGTACCCGAAACATGCTCCATTCTTCAATCGGCACTCGTTAGCCACGTGCCCCTCCTTGTGGCAAAAATTGTAGACTATTCAATTTTTTGTCTAGTTGTCACCTCCGTTGTCGCAATTTTGACGCTTGTGCGCATTGTTGCCTCCCGCATTACTATGGTATTTGTTATTAAAGTGAACAGCACCAGTAGTAGCAGAAGAATACTCGAACTCCAGACGGAGGGCATGGTTGAGTGCCTCGCCCATGGTTTTGTATTCAGGCACCGAAACATGGGCACGAATAGAGGAACGCAGGCCCACTTCGAATCGTCGAGCTTGACTTGCAGTTGTGGGTAGATATGCTCCAGCAAATTTGGCCAGTTTGTTGAATTCGGCCGTATACTGTCATATTCCCTTGTCTCAACTACATAAATTCATTTTCTTTTTCCTGTCGCACGGCCACATAAAGGTATTCGGTCTCGAACGCTTTTCTGAATGTGGCCCACGAGATCGCCGCCGTCTCATCTTCTCGTCGAATTGCCCGCTTCTGTACGGCCCACCAATCGTGTGCGTTCATTCGAAGTAAGATTTGAGCACACGCGACTTTCTTCGAGTCTTCGACACCTAGAATTTTTAATTTGTCTTCCAGCTCCTCCAACCAGTCGATCACCACGGTGGGATCTTCTGTGCCGTTGAAGGAAGTGCGGCAGCTTTTCATGAATTTTGACACATCGAAGTTAGAACTTCTCGGTGTCGCAGGTGAGAGCACGGGAACCTTCGGTTCAGCTTCGTTGGATCGAAACGCTGGCTAGGTCACGGCAGACCTCAAAGTTAAATTGTTGTTGGCCACGACCAATTGTATAATTTGTTGGAGTGTATTCAGCTGCTGTTGCTGCACTTAAATTGATCCTCGAACCGATTCTCGAACTGGGTCTGACGAGCTTTCGCCTGCTGACGATGCGGCTCATTTTGGCGTTGCTGTATTTTGAGCATCTGTAACATCCGTTGTACCGGGTCGCCGGAAGATCCGGCTATGGTAGGCGTCATCCCCGTTGGGTTGATGGAATGCTCGGGTCTGAAACTACTCGAGCCGCTGAAAGCGCTCGTCTCATCCTCTGCCCGAGCTCCCACAACTGCAGGAAAAAGAAAGGCAACTATCGTTAGTTTCAGAAAATGTCCTAGGTTCAGCGTATGGAATAACTCATCTCATCGATACTAGGTCAACGGTTTGAGACTATAAATTTGACACTGGAGGCCAAAGACGTAAAGCCATGCTCTAATACCATTATGTCAAGCCCCGATTCCGTCGAATCAATAGTCGTCCCCCGGGCGTGATGTCGTACGAACCTAATTTGCGATCGCACAAGACATAGTCATAAGGTAATCCGAAACATGAGATCTAAGAGAACAAGCAAACAAATTAAATCACACATTAAGTAGAGAGAACTTTGATCTTTATTGATAATAAACATCATTTACAGACTCCAGTACAGGACTCATGCCGCGCGGACTTCAACATGACTCAATTATAAAAGAGTGCCGATGAGATAGCCGTTCCATAATTTGCATACCTCCCTCAATATACAATAGAGTATTCCAGTGACCTAGAATGGAGGGACGCTGAGCCATCTTCCTTGGACAGTTTAGAGTCTTCAAAAGTGAAGTTGCGGAAAAAGTCTTCGACGCGCGGCCGAAGCTTCAAAATTACAAACGTTGCCGAGCTAGTTGGCGCGTCCTTCCTGATTCACAGGACCTGCAAATAGTGAGGATCAGTACGATCACATGTACTAGCGAATGGCTAATTAACATCCAAGCTCTGCATTTAATTCAAGCAGTTTTATAAACACATTAGCTAGCTATTTTTGTGATCTTTCTAACCATCTTGATCGATTTGTATGTTAACATGTTTTGAGGCAAGCATATGAAATTGTATACATCCAGCAGCTATCATATTCATTTCGTGTCACGTGCATTAGTTAAGCAGTGAAAGGGTGTGAAGGTCACTAGCAATGTCAAGCCATCACGGACTATAGCTGGATTAGACGGTGACCCTTTCGCGGTGGGTAGCGAGCCCTGTGCGAAAGTTTCCGAATAACCCACGCCAATGTGAGGCTGGCGCTTGCTATACTCGTTCCTCCCGGGCCGAATCGGTTCCTTGGCCTAGGCAACCGTTCGAGGAAACTATACTTTGTCGACAAGTTATCCAATAACCGTTTTACAGAGTATTAAAAAATACTCTCTCTTTTCTAGAACCTTATCATTTCTCTTTTAGTTGCAAAATATAGCCTTTCTTTTGAACTTAGTCGATTTACTCACTTAGCCATATCATTGCGATAAACGTTAATCGATTCATTCATTGTTTTGCATAGGCTAAGTGGAATTGCATAAGAAAGCAAGTTTTCTATTTTCAATACCGGCAGTTTAATAGCAAGTGTTTTGCAAAGAATCGTGCCATGATTTCTTTGATTCTATACTATGATGACAAGCATTTCATTTAACTTCATATTGCTTTTGAAATAGAGGGACGAGGCGAAGGAGGTCAGCCACTCGCCTTAGACTTGCTTCAAGCAAGGGACTGGTTTGCTGCGCTGACGTCGCCTACACGATCACCTGCAATCGCATAAGCAACTGATTCGAACACTGTATAATTCAAAGAATTTTGATATGAATGCGAAGCTCGAAAATACAAGTCATGAAAACCCATCGAAACGTTAACGAAAACGCATTCACAAAAACCAAAACCAAAGCCAACTCAAGTACGGCATAAAAACCAGAGCAACGGGAGGTCTCTCCCGATTCAGCCGCAGAGCCAATCCTTGAGGTGCAACCAGCTGAATATGGGACTTGGTTCTGAAGAAGACATTCCATAATGTAGAATAGATCTTAATTCAACCATTCCCGTTCGATTGATTCGGCCGATTCTGACCTGTCGGTTCCGACCGAATCGATAGCGACATTGTTCCTTTCTCGCGTACTCCATGGACGAAAATGGGGCACAATGTAGGGATGGGGTACTACAGAAATTGAGTAATAACTTACTATGTTTGCATAAGACATCATTAGCACTGGACCTATCTATATGAAGGTTACTAGCGACACGCCATCTTGGACCGTCTTTCAGGTATACGGAACCCCTTACAGTGCGGATAGCTAGCCCCACTGAAGGTTCCGTATATCGATACCAGTATGTCGGTACCAAATCCTTGTTCCCCCTAGGATGAACCGAGTTCGTGGCCTCGGATTACCATTCAAGGAACTACCTTGTCGACAAATTGTCCATGACCATACAAATATATGCAACTTATCCATAAAAAAATATATAATGCATGATAAGGAAAATTAAGTACTTCAACCACCATTCTCATTCGTATTGCCATCTTTCTCATTCCAGGATCTTGGCATAATCAACATTCTACATCGGCGACGGGATAATAGAATGTTGTTACCTAATTATCCCTTTTCCACATCTTTGATAACATACATTTTTTCAACCAACTTAACGTACTCACCGTCCAATTCTTGGAACTTCTGTTTTAGCATACATTTATTCGAACATAATTCAAGCATACTCACTGCCCAATTCTTGGGTCTTAATATCGGTGTTACCATCTATTCGTCGAGCTAAGGCTCGATATACTTACTGCCCAAATATTTAGGACTTTGCCTTCACATGTCATGTAATTCATCGCAACATCGTACAAGCATACAGTTCATCGAGCAACAACAGTTTACGATCATGTGATTATTTATCTTTTTGAATTCCATGCAAGGTGTTATTGAGCAACTCAACAAGAAATATAGCGTACACATCCTTATTTTAAGCGTGAAGCTAAAGGATCTTCGAATGGTTCAACACTAGTCACATTCGTAGGACGATTTCTGCCACGATCGCATAGCCTTTCAAGCAATCCTTTCGAATATTCCTAAGTCCAGCAAGGCTTCATCGAACCAACCATCCATTATAAGGCATCTTGCGGGTCGGGTCACTACAATATATACCACTCAGAAAAAGTTTCGTCATCGAGACTTAAAATAAAACTCATCCCCAAATCTTTAACCAACCTTTATGAAACTTCTCAACGATCAACTTCCACCATTTAACATTTCTTTGCAATATCTCGATTGATTCCAAGTGATGTACCATCTCGTCACAGCATTCCAATTTGATTCCAAATAGTTTACCATCTTTATTCTTCCTCCAGCACATGATAATCTTTCCCGTGGCTTCGTTTGAATTCAGCATACCACTTAGTTAGAATCATACACGTATTTTAGGCATCCCAAAAATACTTGTATTTCAGCCAAGTTCAGTGATAGAGAAGACGAACGAGCTATGGTGTAACTTCTTTTTCGAACATCAGTGATTGCTCTGAGCATCTCGTATATTCCCAACTTGTTTATTCGATTATCCAACCAACCAATAACACAATGAATGTTACAAATTTCAACTTGTTAAATTTTTCCCACAATCAATCCAAAATATTTCCAAAGTACTCCTTTCAAGTTCATTGTCATTCATGCCACCAAAGTTGATAAATTCTATTGCCACATTTTATTTCGATACCCCGATTCTCATCGATCAAATCGTGTACTCGTTATCGTTCGCATCCATACACTTTTTTTTGCGACTCGTAAATTTTTTCGATTATGATCCATCCTTCAAATTGTACCACCATTCCACTCTAGTAATATTTCTTGCTGTACTCAAACATTTTCTCGTATTGATCAAGCCAACATTGTAGAAGCTAAAAATAAATTAGCTATTTCTACGCAAAAGCCAAGCCAAAATATGTTGTACGCAGGTCAAACTGAGTCAACATAGTTTATAAAGCTAAATCGGTTTGTACGCGCGCACTGGTTTCTCAGGGGTTGTACGCAGACGCCAGCTGTCCTATTTTACTCTACGCGCGCAATGGTTGCTCAGGGGTTGTACGCAGATGCCACCTGTCCTATTCTTTCTACGCAGTAGGGACAGGCTGTCATCTCTACATTTAATGCAGAGATATGGGATCTGACAGTCATTATTCTTTTCTCTGACATTTAATGGCACAAAAGATGGAGAGACATATTGGAATCAAGGAAATGCTATACGCAGACGGCTATAATGATGGTTTTCACTGTTTACGAAAAGACATCTCACGTAACTCAATGTTCATTGGTTAGTGTACTAACAGAGGAGAAGTATTACGCTCAATTATTTTCCCCTATACGCAAGAGTCTATTTAAGCTAATTAAATGCTTAAGGCTATATTAGCCACTCTTAAGTATACGCGTATTAGTTTATTTGGGTTATTTTAATACCCAAGGCTGATTAGCCACTATACGCAGGGGAGCATTAATTGAGTTTAATCATTTTTTTCTTCTGTACGTAAATTACCATAATTATAGGGTACGTGGCAGGATACACGCGTACGAGATTATGTTTTTACAGTACGTGGGACACATGGCGTCTGCGTAAGACTCTGAATATGATCGTGCTGAGCAGTTGTATATATGTGGGCTACGTGGCATTGTCTGCGTAAAGCTTCCAAAATACTTACATTGTGTTGAGCCAAGCAGTTAGCAGTATGTGGGACACATGGCACTTGCGTAAAGCTCTAAATGAGATCGTGTATGGCAGTTGCATGTGTAATATGCGTAATGGCCTTATTTTGCTGCTTATTTCTCGGAAGACTTAAACCTATAAATAGGCAATAATTTTGACAGCAAAAGGACAGAATCGGACGGAGAGAATCAAAAGAATTGTTATAATTCCCGAGTGTTCTCTTTTAGTTCTTCTTCTCAAGAACAAAGTGAAGTAGAGCAGGAAAGCATTCGACTTGTGCCATCAGTGCCAACTTTGTCGATACCTTTCTAAGGTCTCCGTTCTTCAGTTGTTCTTCCTTCTTCCTCAAGACAGCAAGTTTCTTCAATATCGTTGTGTGGTCCAAGGAACAAAGTGATCATTTGTGAATCAGACTTCCATAGCAATACATTCCCAGAATCAAATTTGTACTTTTGTACTTTTTCTCGTTTTCTTTTCTTGAAGTTGTAAAGGCTTTTTGTTAAGTAAAGCAAAATGGCGACTCTGCTGGGGACGACTTTCTCCTCTGATGAGAAAGTAATTGCTCAACACGACGATGCGTCGATCGGATCGACGAAGAAGACTCTGGTCGTTTCTTTCGACCAGACTGCCTATGAGGAGATGCTTCATGCTGGGGGTGGCAATCGCCACTCTAAAGTGTTGAAGTCGCGTAAGGTACGAAAGGTCTGGATGCCTAAATCTGACGTACCTTCTTCACAATCTGATGGGATTCTTCCCACTCCTGTTGCTGAGACTCCCGCCAGTGGTGTGGCAGTCTCAATGGCAGGCTCTAACTCTGTTCGCAGAGGTCAGTCTCCCGCCTTTGGCGTGGTAGACACTGTGGCAACTCACCCTGCACATAAAGGAAAATCTCCCGTCTGCGATGTGGCAGATACTCCTGTCTTGCGTAAGGGTACGTCTCCCGTCATTGACGTGGCAGACATCAATACTTTACGTCTTGCGCGTAAGGGAAAGTCTCTTGCATATGGCAAGGTAGACTCATCTCTACGCACACAGCGTAACAAACAGTCTCCTGTTGAAAACAGCGTAGACAATTCCTTTCGTTTTGTGGGCAAAACTTCGGTTTTTAACCCACAAATTCCAAACAAAACACCACGCAGAATTCCTAATCTCAAGATTATGCGCGATGTTGATGGTAAACGTAATGCACAAAAGCCAACTTCTGACTTGCGTACGCAGCTTCAGGCCAAGAAAAATCCGGCCACTTACGCCAATGAGATCAGCAACTCACTTTATACTCATGGGGCTCAAAGATTTACTGCACCAAATCAGAAGAAGAAGATGCTGCTTTCTCCTACTGTTGACTTACGCCAAATGTTAAATCAAAAGCGTAGAGATAGAAATGTTCCTATGACTCTCCCTAATGATGATCATCACTGCAAAAGTCATCAAATTGTAATAAAATGTTGTTGCTCTAATACAAAGCGGTCTGTTTTTGACCGATTAAATTATGATGTGTCTCAACAACATGATGAATGTGATTTTGAGTTGTCATATGCTTCTGTTAATATGGCTTCTCACATACCTAGACGAAGAGGAACGAGACGTAATTCGTCTCAGACTCCAAGTCAACAGAGATTTAACAGGGTCGTTGACAATTTTGAAGGTATTTATCAGAATACTCGATCAAGGAGTCGTCAATCTATTATGCCCTCTTCAGATTCTGAGGCTGGGGGTACTCAGAATTTTGATTCTGAAACTGATAGTGTGGACTCTAATCTCTACACTAGTCCATCCGTAAGTTCAAAAGAGGCAAAAATTTATGTTGCAGGTGATGAACCGGAATCTTCCGGTAATACAGAACAAAGACTAATTATAGTCGAGCAAACCATGAAGGAACTGATGGCTATGATGCAAAACATGCAGCAAACTCTAACAGCTCAGCATACAGTTCCACCTTCGGTTCAAGTAGTCACACCAAACCAGGATGGACAGGGGGTAGACACACCCCTAAACAATCCTGAACCCATTGCTAATCAGGATTCAGCATCTCCTGAACCTCTTCATCCAGAAAGTGCTCCACTTCCTCAGATGGGAGTTCCAATCCTCCCTGTTACTCTCCAATCCAATGGTATATTGCAAGAAGTAAGAGAATTAAAAGCAGAATTGGAGAGTATGAAGCATAAAACTCATCTCCAAAAATTGGGGATTAAACAGCCATATCCTCCCCACTGGAATGACGTTCCCTTTCCTTCCAAATATAAACCACCATCCATGGTTTTGTTTGATGGGAAAACTTCTCCGAATCAATTCATAAACCATTTTGAAATGATGACTATTCATTTAGAAAAAAATGACGCCCTCCTCACTAGAGCTTTTATTGGTTATCTGACAGGCATTGCTTATGATTGGTATCGTAGTTTACCTGATAATTGCATATCATCATTTGAAGAATTCAAAGCAATGTTTTTGTCTCGCTTTTACGAAGTAGGAATGGACATGAACATGTCCTCCTTGATAGCAATTAAACAAAGAGATAAAGAAGAAGCTCGGGCATTTATTGATCGATTTCGACAAGCGACTCTAAAATTGCCTCCTGGGATGCCAGATGCAGCGTTGATTGATACATGCAAGATGAACCTGCATCCCACCATTGCTGTCTTTATTGGACCCACTCAATTTACTGATTGGCCTTCTTTTATTATGGCTGCTGCTTCAGCCGAAGATAACGGCAGATTGGCACGAGAAAATGGAATTATGTTTACCTCCGAAGATAAAGGAAAGAAGCCATCTGCTGGCCCAAATCATAACAATAAGGGTGGTGGAAAAGGAGATAAAGGAAAGGAGACACTGGTGGTAAACCTTTCCAAAAACAAACCTGCACCAGCTAATGTTGAGCCATCGAAACCAAAAGAAGAATATTCTTTCGATGAAAGCGATATTCCAAGTATATTTGAATGTCTGATGAAGAGTGGCAAACTCCAGCTCCCAGATCCTAAACGACCTGATGAGGTCAATTTGACTGATAATCCCAAGTATTGTATCTATCATAGATACATTAACCATCCCACTCGAGCATGTTATGTCTTGAAGAAGAAAATTCAAGAATTGATCAATGCTAAAGTCATTTCATTGACTAATGATGATCACACTGTCACAACAAACATGACTTCTATACAATTTGGAGATTTCCCTCCACAACAAATTCCTGATGGAGTAATTCCAATCCCTAAAGCTACTTTGGAGATCGTAAATCTTCCACCAGCCAGAGATCAAGTTGAGGGATTAGTCCCTCTTACTTTGAAAAATGGGGAAATCATGTGGGTACATCCCGATTTAATACCTGATTTGGAGAAAGAAAGTAAAACTTCTAAATCCAAGAAAAATAAAAATGTTTTTACTTGTAACATGATCTCTCATGTTATATCTGAAGACTATGATGATCTTGATCATCTATGGGGTGGTATCCCTTTGGAGGAGAGGTTAAGAGGTCTTAACATATGTCCTCCGAGCCTAGCCCCTCCTATCAAATTGAAACTCACTCATCAGCAACAAACAGCTATGTGCAGTGTGCCTTTATATAGAGCTCAGCAAATCTTTGCTGCATATGAAAAGGCACCCTTTGGAATTCTACCACCTCCTGAGTTGAAGACTCATGTTGCTGAGACTCAAAGCACTTCTGATGCTCTTCTACTCGATGAAGTTTCACCACTGCCGGAGTCACAAATTGTTGTTTTTGATACTCCAAATATTACTGAAGCATCTTCTGAAAGTTCTATTCCCATGCATATCTATAGCCAACAATCAGTGCGCCTCATGAAGTTGATGGGTTATGATTTCCAGAAAGCCGAAGGATTAAATTATGGCAAAGGGATACGACTTCCTTTACAAATGCAATCTCAAAAGAGCACTACTGGATTAGGATGTGAGATCCCTATCCAGCATAAAAAGTCTCATAAGAAAAGACCAAAGGGAAAGAAAACTACAACCTGCAATATGGTAGTAATATCTCCTGAGTCTGCAGAAGAAGTTCTCACCGGAACAAGGTCCGGAAAAGAATATCTTAAAGACTATGAAGAAACTTCTAAGGAAATGGAAGATACGGTTGAACCTCCAAATCAACCTACCTCTTCTCAAATACCTATTAATCAGAAGCCTTCTAAACCGTCAGCAAATGAGAAGAGGAAACAACGAGCAGTACGCTTTGATGTACCTCTGAAGTCAAACCAAAGTCAGGGGATGATGAAACCTTACAAATTTGACATTCTAGCTCAACTGGCTAATACGCCGGCGAGACTTTCTATCTTTGAATTACTTCGTCTCTCAAAGGATAGCAGGGAAGCTTTGAGCGAAGCTTTGATCCAAGCAGATTCTTGTTTGGCTCAACTTAAAGCTCCTGATAGTACGCCTCCATCTTGTCCTCAATGTCATAGTGTGATGGAAACTCTTCCAAACATCACCTTCACACAAGATGACATGTTACTTGGCCACAATCGTCATGACAGACCCTTGTATTATACAGGGTATATTGGAATGACTGAGGTGGACAGAATCCTCATAGATACGGGATCTTCTATCAGCATTATTCTTCAAAGCATGCTGAGACCATTGAGAATCTCTACCAGTGATTTAACTTATACTAATACAACTATTGTTGGTTTTAATGCTGGCAGGAGCAAACCTTTGGGGAAGACTCGTTTGAAGATCCAGATCGGAGATCTCCGGACGATAGTGACATGCTATGTTTTTAACTCCGATGTGTCCTACAATATCCTGTTGGGAAGACCTTGGATACATGAGAATAATATAGTACCCTCTACCCTTCATCAGTGCTTCAAGTATGTAGACTCACAGGGGAACGTAAGGACTGAGTTTGCTGATTCTGAACCTTTCAAGAACTTTGAAGCTTACTTCATGGATGCACGACTCTATAAAGAGGAATATATGAAGGAGATCTCTGAAATTGCTGAAGACAAATCTTCCTTGGAAGATCAATCATCTGCTGGAAGCTCAGTACCAGTAGAAGACCAACCTTTGAAAATCAAAGTCAAGGGACGAACTCAGTCTCAGACGATTGATGATCAACCTTTGGTAATAAAGGTTAAAGGTAAAATTCAAATCGCATCTGAAGAGCCTTTGAAGATCCCTGTCACAAGTCAAATCCGAACTGACATGAATGACCAGCCCTTGATCATCAAAGTTAAAGGACGTACATCCCGTCCTACTGATCCTGAGCCATTGGTTATCAACCTTGGCAAGTCTACGCCTAAGAAAGATGTTAGTCCATCAGCGTCTAATGTAAAGAAGTCCGTAAATGATGTAAATACTGGGCATGTATTTATTCAATCTAATGAAGATTTTCTTTTGGAGTATATGGATGTCAAAGCTTTTTTAACTTCTTTTTCAGAGGAACCTTTATATGTTGATCATAAGGAAAACTCTTTTCCTCCACACATTGATGTAGGACCATATGCTCAGAAATTCCTGAAATGTGAACCCTATCTCTTACCTGTTACATCATCATCTCAAGCTTGTGTAGCCTATAAACAGCAGGAAGAATCATATTTCTTGATTCCTTCTACCAAAACTTACAAACGACAGATTGTATTCGGTTTAGCAAGAAATATTCCCATAACACAAACTAATGATCTTGATGAGAAAGATAAAGGAAATATCAGAATTAACAGATATAGCCAACAATCTCAAAAGATTATTCAGAAAATGGGATATGATTTGAAAACTATGCCGGGCCTCAATATGGGAAAAGGTAGACGGATGCCATTACGTGGAGATCCATTTTATCAGAAAACCTGATGCGGTTTAGGATATGATGCACATAAAGTGAATAATGAAGATGAAGAGGAATATTCCTCCAGTACGTCACAATCCTCTGATTCAGAAGAGAATCAGTATGATGAAGCTGAACAAATCTTCTCTGTTAATATGGTTCAAACTGATAATGAGTCTGAGTCATTTGAAAATGATCCCTGGGTTCAGCAGATAGATAATCAATGGGAATTGCGGTTTGAACAACGACAACCTCCTACGGACGATGAAGTTATTCAAATAGATGTAGGTGATGAAAATATTTCTAAGCCAATATTCATTAGCAAGAATCTTTCTAAAGATGAAAGAGAGTCATTAATAACATTGATAAAAGAATATATTGATATATTTGCCTGGAGCTATGAGGATATGCCGGGTCTGGATCCCAAAGTAGCTACTCATAAACTCAATATATTTCCTAATGCTAAGCCGATAAAGCAACAGCAAAGGCATTTTCGACCAGACATGATGGATGCGATTGAAGCAGAAGTAAAAAAGCTGATTACTTGCGGCTTTGTTCGTGAAGAACAACATTCTGATTGGGTAGCTAACATAGTACCAGTCATGAAAAAGAACGGTAAAGTCAGAGTTTGTATAGATTTTCGAGATCTTAATACAGCCTGTCCAAAAGATGAATTTCCTCTTCCGATCACAGATGTCATGGTGGATAATACTTGTGGTTTTGAACGCATGCCTTTCATGGATGGATTTTCAGGATATAATCAAATCAAGATGCATCCTGAAGATGAAAGACATACTGCTTTTCGTACTCCTTTAGGGGTATATTGTTATACAGTTATGCCCTTTGGTTTGAAGAATGCCGGAGCTACATATCAACGAGCTATGAGCAACATTTTTCAGAAACATCTACGGAAGACAGTAGAATGTTATGTAGACGACATTGCTGTTAAAAGTCGATCAAAAGATGATCATATTCAAGACTTGAAGACAGTGTTTGACTTGATGCGTCAACATCAGTTGAAAATGAACCCTACTAAGTCTTTCTTAGGGGTTTCTAGTGGCAAGTTTCTGGGGTTTGTGATCACTTCTGAAGGCATCCATGTGGATCCAGATAAAATCAAGGCAATTCTTGAAATGCGTCCTCCACGAAATCTGAAAGAACTCCGTGGCTTTCAGGGTCGTATTGCTTACATCAGAAGATTTATTTCAAATCTTTCTGGAAGATGTCAACCTTTTTCCCGTTTAATGAAGAAAGGTGTATCATTTGTTTGGGATGAAGATTGTCAAAAAGCATTCAATGACATTAAGCAGTATCTCACAAATCCACCTGTTCTGGTCCCTCCAATAATGGGAAAGCCATTCTTGCTTTATGTTCGGGCAATGGATCACTCTCTTGGTGCTCTTCTTGCACAAAAAAGTGATATGGGTCATGAACAGGCAATTTATTATCTTAGTCGAATGATGATCGGAGCTGAACATAGGTATACTCCAGTAGAAAAGGAATGTCTGGCATTGGTCTTTTCCATTCAAAAGACACGACATTATGTAATAGGACAAACTATTCATGTTATTTCTAGGATAAATCCTATTCGAGTGTTAATGAAGAAACCAAGTATTCTTAATTCTCGATTAGCTACTTGGGCGATGTTGCTTACACCATATGATATGGTTTATGTATCACAGAAGTCAGTAAAGGGTCAAGCGTTAGCAGATTTCTTGGCTGCTCACCCTATCCCTGAAACTTCCAAGTTATATGAAGACATTCCTGATGAGGTTGCAGATTGCAATATGGCTATGGGAGATGATATTTGGCAACTATATTTTGATGGAGCCTCACGAGTCGGACCCAAGGGCAATATTGTCTCTGGAGTGGGAGTAGTCTTGGTTTCTCCTGATAAACTAGTTATATACCGTGCCTATTCACTCAATGAGCCTTGTTCAAATAATGTAGCTGAGTACAATGCTTTGTTAATTGGTCTTCAAGTAGCAAAAGAACTAGACATTGAGTTCTTAGAAGCTTATGGAGATTCTCAGCTAATCATCAATCAGGTCAGAGGAACTTATGAAGTCAGGAATCCTGACTTAATTCCTTACCATCAGGCAGTGATTGAACTAGCTCTATTGTTCAAAGGATTCTTCATAGAATTCGTGCCACGCTCTCAAAATTTAGAAGCTGATGCCCTTGCTAGTTTAGCAGCAGATCTAGCAGTTCCAATCAGAAGACAAAATTCAATAATTTTGTTAGATCGGGATTTATTCTGTATTAAAAATAACTTACATATTGAACATAGTTATGCTTCAGAATTAACTCCTCAACAAAGAGATTGGAGAAGTCCATTCATAGACTATGCTGTCTATGGAATTCTACCTGAAGATCCTAAAGAAGCGGCATCAGTCAAGCGACGATCATTCCGATTCTATTATGACACTTCTATGAATATGCTATATCGTCGTTCTTATGACGGGCTTTTGTTGCGATGTCTTTCCGAAAATGAAGCTAAACAAACACTCCGTGAAGCTCATGATGGAGTATGTGGTGCACATCAACCTGGTCCAAAATTACAGGACCGCATTCGTAGAATGGGGTATTACTGGCCTACAATGATAGCAGATGCTATAGATTATGCAAAGAGGTGTAAAGCCTGTCAAATTCATGCAGACTTTATACATCAACCTTCTGAATTTCTTCATCCCACGGCAGCCTCATGGCCATTTGAAGCTTGGGGCATGGATATAATTGGCCCTATCAACCCCCCTTCTGTTAAAGGACATCGGTTCATTCTTGCTATAACCGATTACTTTTCTAAATGGGCGGAAGCAATTCCTTTGATTGAGGTGAAGACTTCCAATGTTATTAGTTTTATTAAACATCATGTGATTTATCGTTTTGGGATTCCCCGAAGGATAATCCATGATAATGGGCCACAATTTGCTAGCCATTCATTTTATAAATTCTGTGAAAAGAATCGAATTCAGAATCTGGCTTCTACAGCTTATAACCCAGCTGCTAATGGTTTAGCTGAGGCTTTTAATAAAACGATTATCAAACTTCTCAAAAAGTTTGTTTCTTCCAATAAACGTGATTGGAATGAGAAACTTGGAGAATGTTTGTGGGCATATCGTACAACGGTCCGAAATCCAACTGGTTTTACGCCATTCTCGTTGGTTTATGGATGTGAAGCTGTTCTTCCCTTGGAAATTCAGATCCCATCTCTTAGAATAGCTATTGCCAATGAGCTAACCTCAGAGAATAATGATCGATTGCGGCTTCAAGAACTTGAAGGTTTGGATGAAAAGCGTCTTCAGGCGCAACAACATATTGAATTATATCAAGCACGCATTTCTCGGGCTTTTAATCGTAAAGTCAAAGAAAGAATATTTAAAGTTGGCGAGTTGGTTCTAGCTGTCCGAAGACCTATGGTTATGACTCATAAAAGTAAAGGGAAATTCCAAGCTAAATGGGAAGGTCCTTATGTAATCGAGACTGTGTTTTCTAATGGCGCTTATCGATTGTCGAAGCCTAATGGTGATTTACTCATGTTGCCTATTAATGGCAAATTTCTCAAGAAGTACTATGTATAGATGTACAGAGATTTATTGGGGAATGGACAGACAGTTTATAAATAAAATTCCTTTTTATTCATCAAAGACGATATTACATGATACTAAGGGAGATCACTGTCATCCCTATCAAGCTTAGGACGAGGGCCAAGTCCTTCCTTCCAACAGACGTAGTCAGCAAAGGAGTTGAAGTCATCTGTGCTTGAACTTAGCAGGAGTTTACAGGCAGCTATCCTCTTAGCCTCCTCCTCAGGCATTTTCCCAGGTCCCATCAAGAAGTCAAAGATGTCTTTAGGTGGCTCTGATGCAGAAGATCCTTCGCCCGGCTCTAATGCAGAAGATCCTTCGCCCATCTTTTTCTTTTTGTGCGGAGGCGGCTCCATGGGGGTTGTCTCAACCGCCTTCTCAATTGCTTTCTCAGAGGCTTCAGTTTTCTGTGGCACGTCCTTGGAAGACATTTTTTGCTTCTTTGAATAAAGAAAGAAAGAAAGAGAGAATGATGCTTTATAAGAAAACTCTAAACTATTTATAGTAAAGAGTTATTTATGGACGAATGTTAAATGGATGGTTTTGGAATTTGAAACAATCTGTCTTCTCGAAACCGACGGGTTCATCCATTAATTACAAATTCATCGGGTTCATCCATTGATTACAAGTTCATCCATTTATTAGAAAATAAGCTGCCGAAATAAGTGCTAGGTCTTTCTCTAAAAACTATTTATGGCAGGTTGACTTAAAAGTTTTGAAAGAAATTTTGTTTAGAAGAGTTTTCTCTATTTTTAAATTCTTTTCTCTCACCAGCTGATGTTAAATTGCTATCCATCATGTCCATAGATACTTATCTACCTTTTACGGGTTAATCCAATCTGTTACGTCCATATTTACCTCTGACAGTATTGTATACCCTACAAGGAGTAAGATTAGCTATCTTTGGATGGATACAATTTATTTGTGAAGGCTTATCACGTCCATAATACCTCTGATAATTGTCCTACCTCTACTATTTTTGATAGAGTCACAAAAAAATCCAAAATGTGTTATTCATATGATTGACATATCACATCAGCATGGAAGAAAAGTTTAGAAAGAAAGAAATTCTTTTACAAATTTTTACAAAGGAGGAGTGATCATGTCCTCGATCATTTTTCTCAGTTCTGCTATTCTTCTTTCTCGAATGATGGGTGCATTTTGAGAAGCAATTTGGCGCTTTGATTCTTCAGAATATTTACGAGAAAGCTCCGTAAAACTCATAACTAACCCTTCTTTTGCATCGTTCAGAATTTTGAGGGTACTTTCCGAACCACAAATCTGTTCTTCCAAGACAGAACCTTGGGCCAAAGATTTATTTCGTTCAGTAATTATTTGTTCTCGTTCCTCTTTCAAACGAGCCAATACAGCTTCAGCCTCACGAATTTTGTCTTCCTGCTCCATAAGCCGTACATGTGATTTTTCATAAGTGACTCGGTGCTGTTCTAACAGAGGTTTGCTTCCATAAAGAAAAGTTGTTTCTTGTGCAACTTTGGCATTATATTCCTGGAGAGCTTCTTGAAATGATAATTCTCGAGCTGTGTATTCAGCAGTTAGAGTGTCATATTCGGTTTGAATAAAACTCTCTATAGTGCCATGATAAATTTCTTCATATTCTTGTAAAGGTTGCTCAAGACCTTCGACTATAGCCTGCAACGTTGTGGCTTTCTCGGTACTATGGAATATGGCAACGTTTCCAATAACCGGGGTGATTGTGGCCTTCAAATCTTTATACTGATAGCTCCCCCTCAAAATCATTTTTGTCAAAGTTATCAAGGTGGTGTAGAAGGTATCAGTATGAACTTGGGCTAGAAAATTCATATCATTGATCGAGCTTGGAGTAGCTACACTTGTTGTCATTCTTATTGGCAAAGAAAAGCTCGAAGTTGCTACTGTAGTAGCTTCTGCAGTAAGAGCTTGTATTATTGGAGCAGTTTGAGTTGTAGTTGCTGAGATAGAAGTTTCAATCATCAGGTTTGTAGTAGCTATGTTTGTAACTTCTACAGCTATCTCTGGAGCTGATGTTTGAATTAAAGCAAGAGGGAGGCTCACTTCAATGACAGGAGCTAGCTCAGACACTATTTTTACAGGAACTGATGTTATATCAGTAGAAAGTGTTCCTGTTGTGGCTTCAATTTCAGCAGCTGTAACCACGGCATCTTCAGTTGCTGATTCTTCAATATTAACTGGAGTATCCTCCATTACGTTTATGACATTCAGAGCTGCAACATCTGTAACTGATTGTTCTGTTAGGTTCATAACAACAGCCGAGTCTTTCTTAAGAACAATAGAAGATGGTTCTGCAGGAACTTCTTCAGAAGATTTTTCAATTGATTTTTCAGTTTCAGAATCTTCCTCATCTGAATCATCAATTTCTTTTACATGTGGTTTAACAGGAGGAGTAATCTTCTGAAGAGGGGCTTTCTTGACAGGAGAAATGATTTTCTTGAGTATAGAACTTGTCCCTGTAAAGAAAATAATAAATAAAATAGTTATAATATCTGATCATATGAATAAAATCTATTTTATATAAAAGAAAGATTTGGACCTGATAAAAAGTCATCATCAGAGTCCATATCCTCCCAATCATCCTCACCCAAATCTAAAGCTGGTTCATCAGAGGGAATGGGTTCATTCTCAGTGGGAGTATCCCACTCAATGACTTCAGCAATGGTCCTTGGAGCTACAGAAGAACCTTCTTCAAAAGGAGCTGTGGAAGACTCTACATTTTCTTTAAGAAGAGCTGTAGAAGACTCTATATTTGGAGTAATTTCTGAAACTGTGGTAGTAACAGTTATCGGCTGAGAAACAGTTATCTGTGGAGGAATAGCTGGTTCACTTGCAATTTGTGCATGAGTATCAGTGGTGGATCCCAGATATTGAACTTGTGGTGCAACTGCAGATGAAGATCCTACCTCAAGATCTATGGTTGATGGAAGATTGACATTAGAAACTTCCTCTTCAAATTCTGGCTCATCCAGGAGAAGCGGTCTTTTTATTGCTCTCCTCTTTTTCTTTGGGGAACTGATTGTCAAAGATAATCCCCGTTTCTTCCCACCTTTAGCAGTAAGTACGGGAGCTTCTTCTTTATCTGTGATAATAACTTCCAGAAATTCATCTGGAACAGCATCATTTATTGGGGCATCTTCTGGTACTCGAACAACTTCTTCTGGATCTCCTTCTTTTCTGATTCGGAGACTTCTTCTTAAATCATATCCGGGGGAAAAAGAACGGATAGAAGAATAGAAGATTGTGTATGATCGTAGTATTTTCAATTCAGTAGTAATGGAAGTAGTTGGTATATAGAATTGGGCTCCTGTACATCCAGTACTAAAATATCGCCAAACCCTGGCTCCATCAACTAACTTCCCGTAACTATTGAAGACTGTTGAAGCATTTCCAACATGAAGCTGGTCATATCCAAACTGCCTTGCAAATCTACTTGGCAGATAAGGTTCGAATATACAGCGTTCACCATTCCTGTACATCAAATGAGATGGTCTGATGTATAAAAGCCATTTAAATGCCGGTCGAGGGAGTGATGTTCTATCTTGACCTCCATCTTCAAGACGTATACCCAGAAGGTTTGATGGAACTGAGGGTGGGGTGCAGAAAAAACTCCAACCATGGGAGTAATTTAATGATGCTCGAGTGTCAGCAACAGAGGTCATCTTCCATGAAGCTTTGTTATATTTCAGAAGAAATAACCCTGATGGATCTTCCGGGCCTGGAGACATCAAGCGGTTATTATGAAGTAATAACCAACCCATCAAAAACAGGAAGGGTAGCTCCACTCTGGGAAATTCGCTACGAGCTTTAGCTCCTAGAACTAATTCATCACTGAAACTCCTTAAACCAGATTGAAGCCGACACACCATGGCTGGAAGCAGACTCAATTTAGCCCTGAAAACTAGACGTACTGCCGGCCATAATATGTCTCGATGGATTCTATCTATAGAAGTAGATCCAGGGACAATCCATTTGCGTAGCCACAAGGATAAGTAGCCAGCTAGTAGGGCCTCTTTCGAGATGTGCTTTCTGCTATGACGAAGATAACTGAGGGTTTCTATCCCTGCTGGAAAGTCACCAGTTTTTGATGACAGATATCTGTCCGGGATCTTGTGTTGATTCATCAAAGCAACTATTACATCCCCAGGCATTGTGGTCATGAGATTGACAATTTGAGACTTGTTCTCTTAGAACCTTTCTCCGTCTTCTTTGAGAAGTCTATTCTTGTGATAGAATAAATATGTTGTCCATTTATTGACGTAAGCCAAATTTGAAGGACTCTCATACATGGTAGTACAAGTCAGATAGTGACACATTAATTCTTGATATACTTCAACCAACTGAGGATTCTGCTTCTGAATCTCTGCCAATTCTTGGTTGGTAGGGGTATACTCTTCATAAGGGAGTTCTCCCATTGGTAATCTTGAAATATACTCCATTTCATGGAGTGCAAACCCCATCTCACCAATTGGAGTTGAAATGGTACCAGTGGAATTGATGTACAGTTCTATCAGAGCCAGGAATAAATTATGATTTATATGGATTCCTTGACTAGTAGCAGTAACTGCATTATATAGTCCAATGGTCTGCAGCTCTGATTTAAAATACTTTAACACCCAGGTTGTCAACATGATCCAATTTTTATTCTGAGGATTCATCCATCCTTGGAGTCTAGGATTCCCTGAAGGATATAATACTCCTTTGTTCATAAACCGGTTTATGTTCATTTTTATTTGGACCGGTTGGATCAAGGAAGAGTCTTCACTGGGATTTTCTCCAGGTATTAACCCTTGGAACGGGACCACACCTCCATAACTAGTACTGGTGAAGTATCCCATACAGTTAGCCTGTTCTCTTCTGAATACTATTTTGCCAGGTTTACCATTTGTATAAGGAGTCAGATTCCATGCCATCCTTCTGGGATGTGTAGCATGAAAAAAGGCAGCAATCGGATAATCCCTATTCATTTCGGGGAGGTACATTGCCGTATTTTCAAATTTGAATACCCACGACTCCTTCTTTGGGTTTGTTTGGGATTCATTATCAATTGCATCTCCAAATAAAAATGAGGGCTTTAAATATTGCTTTAAAGTTAAAGACATCAATATTTCCCCATTCATCAAAGATAACAACATCCTCTCCCCTTGTGATGTGATCAAATTACTCCTTTCTTCAGGATAAATTGGATTGGTCTGTGGGAAGTTAACATGTGACAAATCTTCCAGATAATTGGAGCCCATAATTCCACAAGGAGAACCAAATATTTCTGCCAATGGATGAATTTGTAGATTTACTGCAATGAAAGAGATGATAAAGTTAGTCAAATAGCCAAAATCTCTTACGCAGATGGTTAAATGAACTACTCTACGCAGATGACTTTACACAATGATGACTCTACGCAGTGTCTATGCATACAACTTTATGCAGATTATTCTTACACAGATATCTGTACAGATGGTCATACGCAAGTTTGTGCATAAAGATTCAAGTTTTCATTACTGAATTAATTCACATTAAATAGTCTTTATATCTGCGCATAAAGGCTATACGCTTACACATTTGTATGTGTGCGTATTTGATGAATAAATACTTTACGCTGACACGTATACACGTGGGCGTATTGTGTTGATATTTTTGTATGCTGACACGTATACACGTGGGCATCATTATTTTCCCAAATCTCTACGCTAACACGCACAGCGTGGGCGAGAGTTTCAGGGTTTATGATGGTTAAGTTCTTAATTTGTCCATTGTTATCCTCGTCATCCTCATTGATTACACTCTGATCAAAGACTCGTCCCCAATGATGATCAAGAGTCGAAGAGATTCCTACCTCTTATAGGATGAGCCACAATTGGGAGAATCTCTGGAGTTTCTTCCGATTGCAGAGTGGTCGTCTCGACGTGATCAGTCGGCGGTGCTGCAGTTGCCTTCTTCTTTCCTTTACCGGCGACAGTCTTGCTTTTTGGAGCCATTGATGGAGTGATTTTTTTTAGGAAGAAGAAGAACAAAACTTTTGAGAAAAGAGGATGCACTCTTGAAATTTCAGACAATAAGCGAAAGTTCTTTTTGAAATGGAGTTCTATTTATAGAAGAAAGTTTTGAAAATCTTGCAAAAGTGACGGTTACTATCCCGAACTATACACAATTGGTCAAGGATTGTTGGTATCCCGAATTGTACGCAAGAGTTGTTAAAATCCCTGGTTTTACGCTTCTATTTTCAAAGTATTTCAAATATTTTAACATATTTGAAAACTTTGAAGGGGGTCTTGTAGAAGCTAAAAATAAATTAGCTATTTCTACGCAAAAGCCAAGCCAAAATATGTTGTACGCAGGTCAAACTGAGTCAACATAGTTTATAAAGCTAAATCGGTTTGTACGCGCGCACTGGTTTCTCAGGGGTTGTACGCAGACGCCAGCTGTCCTATTTTACTCTACGCGCGCAATGGTTGCTCAGGGGTTGTACGCAGATGCCACCTGTCCTATTCTTTCTACGCAGTAGGGACAGGCTGTCATCTCTACATTTAATGCAGAGATATGGGATCTGACAGTCATTATTCTTTTCTCTGACATTTAATGGCACAAAAGATGGAGAGACATATTGGAATCAAGGAAATGCTATACGCAGACGGCTATAATGATGGTTTTCACTGTTTACGAAAAGACATCTCACGTAACTCAATGTTCATTGGTTAGTGTACTAACAGAGGAGAAGTATTACGCTCAATTATTTTCCCCTATACGCAAGAGTCTATTTAAGCTAATTAAATGCTTAAGGCTATATTAGCCACTCTTAAGTATACGCGTATTAGTTTATTTGGGTTATTTTAATACCCAAGGCTGATTAGCCACTATACGCAGGGGAGCATTAATTGAGTTTAATCATTTTTTTCTTCTGTACGTAAATTACCATAATTATAGGGTACGTGGCAGGATACACGCGTACGAGATTATGTTTTTACAGTACGTGGGACACATGGCGTCTGCGTAAGACTCTGAATATGATCGTGCTGAGCAGTTGTATATATGTGGGCTACGTGGCATTGTCTGCGTAAAGCTTCCAAAATACTTGCATTGTGTTGAGCCAAGCAGTTAGCAGTATGTGGGACACATGGCACTTGCGTAAAGCTCTAAATGAGATCGTGTATGGCAGTTGCATGTGTAATATGCGTAATGGCCTTATTTTGCTGCTTATTTCTCGGAAGACTTAAACCTATAAATAGGCAATAATTTTGACAGCAAAAGGACAGAATCGGACGGAGAGAATCAAAAGAATTGTTATAATTCCCGAGTGTTCTCTTTTACTTCTTCTTCTCAAGAACAAAGTGAAGTAGAGCAGGAAAGCATTCGACTTGTGCCATCAGTGCCAACTTTGTCGATACCTTTCTAAGGTCTCCGTTCTTCAGTTGTTCTTCCTTCTTCCTCAAGACAGCAAGTTTCTTCAATATCGTTGTGTGGTCCAAGGAACAAAGTGATCATTTGTGAATCAGACTTCCATAGCAATACATTCCCAGAATCAAATTTGTACTTTTGTACTTTTTCTCGTTTTCTTTTCTTGAAGTTGTAAAGGCTTTTTGTTAAGTAAAACAAACATATTATCCTCTCATATAAGTAACTCTCATATTCCAACAACATTAATTCTAAGGGTCCTTCCAGTTCACATTCGCTCTCGCGGATCTCGGCTATATGCACTATCCAATTCCGTCGTTACACTTTTCTCTCAAATTCCAATCTGATCATCCATCAATAAATTTATTCCGACTGTCTCAAGGCAACTGTCGTCATTTTAAGCATCTCAATATGATTCAACCAACCAAATCCAATCAGCTTTAGCAAATTTTTGATATTCCCAAATAAGGCAACAAAGTTTCGAAACCAACATGATCCGTCATCCCATCCAATATTATAATATCGAATTTCCTACTCTCCATTCCATTCCGAAGTTTACTTTTTGACACATCTTACTCATTCTGACTATACCCACACAACATCAATAGGGACATCCTATGGGTCTCTAACAGTCAATTTAGCATTCAGTCAAGTCTCTACGGTCAGCTAATCTAATCTAAACCAGACATTCAGCTAACTCATCTGAGATGGATAGCTATAGGGACATATCTATCTCTGATCTTAGATGCAACCAATTCTTATCATAGGGACAACTCTATCTTATCTCAGGGGCAATCTATGATCCGACCAACTTAAGGGACATGGGACACCATTCCAATCTTATGAACTTATTTTCAAACTCGAACAACTGAAATGACATAGCCAACCAATCTGAAAGTTAGGCAACCAATCTGAAACTTAGGCAACCAACCGACACTCTAGGCAACCAACCGACATTCTGGGGTCAAGTCTTTCTACCCGTACTCATACTCGGGCCATACCCAACGAAGTCTAATTCTCCGCAACCAACAAAATCTATCCGACAATTCTATCCAACAATTCTTATGGGTCACTCCATATAAAACTTCTCAATCGAATATCCAATCTCAGTTTTTACTAGCATAAACACAGCATCCTCTACTCAATCCGACTTGTATTCTCACATCGTATGCAAATTGCATCTATTCAATCGGTCAACTATTCTAAGTCATAATACAACATCGTTACCTCAATGGTCGATCATTTATAATCTCTTTTATACGGTCTCTTCGCGTCATATTCAATTCCTACATTTCTATATTATCGATATGGTCTGTACTCCTTTAACCAACAAAATAAGACAACTATATAATCGTATTTCTTCTGAAAGCATCCTTTATGAATTTTCGTTAGCACCCAACACGGTCATCTATTAGCAATTCACGTTAACCATCAATATTCGTTTTCCATCATCTCCTTGTGATTCCATAAGAAGATTTACTATTCATGCACCAATCCAATCTCTATGGCACCAATCATCTAGCATTCGTATATCGGTCATCTAGTGAATATGGCATAACTCATTTGCTAAGTCATCATCCAACAATTCTATATTTCACCCAAACTCGTAATTCATGCGACAGCATCTTCTATCGACAGTGTCTATTATATATCGCTGCACCTCGATACTTATTTGCATCCCAGCCATTCGACTCTCATAAGGAACATCTACTCTTTCATACATTAAGGGACAAGTACTCATTCTCTATGCCTCAAAATAATCAAGGGTCATAACTTGTTAATTCGGGACACGTCTAATTCTCTCAAGCACAACTGCACAACGTGCATGGTCATCTATTTCCTTAAATCCATTCTTAAACTTTTCGGTCATTGATGCAACTTTCTACATCTTCTAAATCATTCGCAACATCCCGATAAGCGCCTAACATCACCATCAATTTGTCGATGAATGCAATTCGATTTACTCAATTTCAATATCGTTCAATAATCGGTCTATAGTTGTTCTCGCAAAATCTTTCGATAGCAACACCCACCATCGTTACTGAGCCTACAATTCTCCTTACCCAACTGATTCAAGTAACGCTTGAATCTATGATTCGTTCCTTTCCCAACTAAGGTATTTATTTCATATTTCTAATTTTTTATTACCCAACATAATGCTAACCATCAAAGTCTAGCGATGGTTCATCCGAACACATCAAAATCTCGCAACGGATTATCTGAACGTAATCATCAAGGGACATACCTAGCCATCATGTATCAGTCATAAGCTCAGCTATGATTCGATACTACCCAATACCTTATAGGTAAAAGCAATCACTATACCACAAATAGGGTCAAGGGACATCTTATCACGACGAGGGTATATGCAATATACCACTCAGAGCTCAAGCAATTCCTGACACAATATTTCCTTTGCATCAAATCAACGTCCAATATGGACTATCCATCCTGTAGTGGTTATACTGTCCACAAATACCGACTCAAGATTCTGTCGATTCTCATTCACTGAAATTCATGCACATTCTGTTCCAATATATCATGCCATCACCCACAGTCGATTGCTGCATAACAATCGACTTCAATGAATCCCACACGTAAGACATCCAGCACACATCCAACTTATTATTGCATTGTATCATTGCTATTCGTTTTGGTATCTTTTAGAAATTCAACAAAGCACGCATATCACAGCCCACGTATTTAGACTTATTGTATGGAACATCCAGTGAGCAGCTAGGAGAATCAACGGACTTTCAGTCAAGGGAACAACTTAGAATAATTTTGAAACAACACTGAATAATCGCGGAAGCACTTTGACTCATCATAGAGGCAACTTTGATTTCATCGAGGAAGCAACTTTGAGTATTCACGGAAGCAACTTTGATTCATCGCATAAGCAACTTTGAGTAATTGCGGAAGCAGTCTTTGAATCATCACGGAAGCAGCTTTGAATCATCTTAGTAGCAACATTGATTTGAAACAAATCGAATAAGAATCCAAGGACGTAAAGTCGTGCTCTGATACTATTATGTCACGTCCCAATCCCGGATGATCGAAAACTAGCCACTGGGCGTGATGTCGTACAAGTCTAGATTATACTTGTACAAGGCAAAACTATTACAGTTCCTGGTATTTTTCAGAAAATAATGATATTGCAACAAAATCAAGCAGATAAATTGAAGTCACACAAGATATGAAGAAATGTATCTCTTTATTGATAATTTGAAATGGATTACAAGACTTGTAGCGGAATATAGAGTTTACAACTGATTACAAGACTCTCGAATAGCCAACTGAATATACACTTGTCATTTAGACTTTACAACCGAACATACAGACTTCTTTATAATGAACTTGCCAATTTGGTTACAATCTCACTGGTACAACTGAGTTACACTATTCCATACATTATGTCCCGTATAGCAGAAGACATCGTCTTGAAAAAAGAGCTTTTGTACACCCATCCGAATCATCGATGTCAAGCACTGATCAAATGATTTCCCCCATAAGCAAGCACCTGTAATATTGTCCACAACGAGGGTCAGTACATCATCAATGTACTGGCAAGCGGTGCTGGCCCAACTCACCTAAGAAGACAACACTAGGTAATCATGTTATAGAACATTATTAACAGTGGTCTTTCTCGTTACCTTAGGGTCAATTTCATGTTGTATCCGACAAAAAGTAAAGCATGCAAATCTTATAATCAACATAATGTAAAGTATACAGTTATCACACTTGGTGATTCTTACCCATGGTTGTATAGCCATTCATGTACATTTATAATACTTACCTTTCCTGAATAAGACATTGTTAGGAACAATATCATAATTTAATATATTTATCACCGTTCCGGTGATTTTTACCAACAACCGACATCATTTTCTGTAATTGAGTAATAACTTACTCTGCCTGCATAAGACATTATTAGCACTGGACCTATCTATATGAAGATCACTAGCGACACGCCATCTTGGACCGTCTTCCAAGTATACGGTGCCCCTTACAGTACGGGTAGCTAGCCCCACTGAAGGTCTCGTATACCGATTGTAGTACGTCAGCTCCAAA
Organism: Iris pallida; assembly: GCA_029216955.1. Taxonomy (NCBI): domain Eukaryota; kingdom Viridiplantae; phylum Streptophyta; class Magnoliopsida; order Asparagales; family Iridaceae; genus Iris; species Iris pallida. Next base: position 16,054,522 of record JANAVB010021796.1, on the reverse strand, counting down.
TTCGTGTTCCCCCTAGGATGAACCGGGTCCGTGGCCTCGGATTACCGTTCAATAAACTACCTTGTCGACAAGTTGTCTATGACCATGCAAATATATGCAACTTATCTATAAAGAAACATATAATGTATGATAAGAAAAAGTAAGTACTTTAGCCACCATTCTCATTCGTATTGCCATCTTTCTCATTCCAGGGTCTTGCCGTAATCAACATTCTACATCGGCGACGAGATAATAGAATGTTGTTACCCAATCCCTTTCCCACATCTTTGATATCATACATCTTTCCAACCAACTCAACGTACTCACCGCCCATTTCTTAGGACTTAGCATCTGTTTTAGCATACATTCATTCAACATAATTCAAGCATACGCACTGTCCAGTTCTTGGGTCTTAATATCTGTGTCACCATCTATTCGTCGAGCTAAGGCTCGATATTCTTACCGTCCAAGTATTTGGGACTTTGCCTTCACCTGTCATGTAATTCATCGCAATATCGTACAAGCATACAGTTCATCGAGCAACAACAGTTTATGGTCATGTGATTATTTATCTTTCATTATCTTTCTGAATTCCATGCAAGGTGTTATTGAGCAACTCAACAAGAAACATAGCGTTTTCATCCTTATTTTAAGCGTGAAGCTAAAGGATCTTCGAAGGGTTCAACACTACTCACATTCATAGGACGATTTCTGCCACGATCGCATAGCCTTCCAAGCGATCCTTCCGAATATTCCCAAGTCCAACAAGGCTACATTGAACCAACCATCCATCATAAGGCATCTTGCGGGTCGGGACACTATACATGAGACATGCGAGACTGGACAAGACAAGCAATAATGTGCACTATAACAAGCGATAACAAGACAAGACAAGTATCGAGACAGTAGTGCACTACGATGAGCCACTATATCAAGTTAGACATGTACTGGATCAGGAGTGCACCATAACAGGTCACTATTAAGAAGCTAGACATGCACAGAAAATCAGGAGTACGTCATGACAGGCCAATATCAAGAAGATAGACATGAATATGTATCGGGTCCAACCAAGCATGACAGAGCAAGACAATAAACTGAGCATATCATGTACAGTAAAGCAATAAGCAAGAAGATATCCGAAAATCAAATCGAAATCAGAAAATATACAACTTGGGTACTAGAACGGTATTTCGACGGTACACACCGGTACACCATCGGTATTCTGATTTCGGTAGGCAAAAACGTTCTGTCAAATTCTAAGTGCCGCATCGGTATTCCACCGAAATGGACCGGTAAACCGTCGGTATGCCGAAAAGTGTCACAGTAGCTTTTCAACCAAAGAAGGGCTCACAAAGTCAATATTCCGTCGATACACACCGGTGCCGATTCTAACCGAAAAATAATACTAAAGGCTTGAAACAAGTCCCGAAAACTAAATCTCCTCCCGAAGGTTGCTAAAATCAGTAAAACCATAAAAACAATAATAGGGGAAGGTCGTACATAGCATGTATACTAAGTCTCATGGCAAACATCCCGGTATTATTTTCGATAATAATTAGGCATAGCAAGATAACGAAAGCCTAGCTCAGACCAAATTTTCGAAACGGACAAAATGCCCATAATCACGAGGAAAACATATTTAGTAAAGCAAGTAGTAGGAAATACTGGACTATTAAGGTAATAAGAAAATAAAATCCACAATAAAGCAATAAAACGTCCAGTAGTTCGGCAAGATGTACTTGCCAAATAAAGCTCCAAGCCTAACTCTTCAAATAAAGAGTTCTCGAGACATAGCGCTAAGCTCCCGAGGAAAACAGAATGGAAACGAGAAGGAATGAAGAATGGAGAGAGAAAGTAAAAAAAATTCGAAAAGAAACATAATCATATATATAAAGAGAAGATTAATTAATCGTGATCGTCCGATCACGATCCGCGACTCGATCAGGATCAATCTCAATCATTCAGATGAAAACCAAAAAACCAAATATTGGATAATAGAATGTATCATCACTATTCATCAAAATATCTAAATACTATTCATCAAAATATCTAAACAAAATATTTCGAATCGAAAATATCTATAAAGTGGAATACCTGCCCGGACGGTATACCGTCGGTACAGAACGGCATGTCAGCGGTATGCCGGTTCACAGAAAAATCTTAAAAATCAAATTTTCTTCCTGTTCTCCGGAATCCCAAAAAATATAGAATACTGTATAAAATACGTACATGTATACAAATACAAATACTATGAGACGAGTCTCACAAATCCTTAGGAGCTAAGCCAATGCGCCATTGGCGACATAGAGCGTACCAGAAGTTCTCCTGTGAGCTTGTTGGCTCCTGAAAAAAGATCGCCTATAAGGCGTCTGCAAACGCAACTGTGTTTACAAGGAAGAACGGGCTTGGTTATGTCAGCTAATTACCTGGGTTTCCAATGCTTTGTTAGAATTGGGTTCTTTCAGAGAGCAAGTATCTTGAATGAATCTTTATACCTCGTCAACATCAGGATCAAACAAATGATAGATCTGTAAAGTTTGCATAAACCTCTGTTCCGTGGTCTATGTTTTCATCTTTGATCCAGTCTCCGGAGTAACAAACTGTGTATAAAAAAAACATATAAATTAGCTGGCCGGCGTAGCGCACATTATTGTTCTGCACGTTAGCAGTAGAATATAGCCGGCCCCAGCGGCGTGGGCGATTAAATTAGTGGCACGGTTCCGTCGCTAATGTTGTTTTCGTCTTCTTGTTAGTCCGAATATCAATCGTACATATGCGTCCGTCAGTGTGTGAGTGGACCTTCTATAAATGAAACTACTCGAACAAGTTGGCATTGCATAGAGAGAAAGGAGGAGGAAGAAGAAGAGGATTTTTTTTCTTGTACGTAGATTTTGAGATGGGTTCAATAGACGAAGCAGGAGGGATGAGGAAGGGTCACTTGGTTCTAGTCCCGTACCCGGCTCAAGGCCATGTCACACCCTTTCTGAAGCTAGGCAAACTCCTCCACAGCTACGGCTTCCACATCACCTTCGTCAACACAGAGTTCAACCACAATCGCCTCCTCAGCTCGAGGGGGCCGTCGGCGCTGGACGGGCTCCCGGGCTTCCGCTTCGAGACCATCCCCGACGGGCTCCCCCCCTCGGACGAGAGCAAGACGCAAGACGTGCCGGCACTGTGCGACTCCACCACCAAGAACTGTCTCGCCCCCTTCCGCGAGCTTCTCTTGAGCCTCAACGACTCCTCTGCCTCCTCTAACGTCCCTCCGGTCACGTGCGTGGTCACCGACGGAGTCATGAGCTTCGCCATCGACGCCGCCAAAGAGTTCGGGATCCCTGATGTTCTCTTCTGGACCCCGAGCGCATGTGGCTTCATGGCCTACCTCCATTATCATGAGCTCATTGCAAGAGGTCTCGTCCCATTCAAAGGTATACACCTACCTTGCAGTATTCATACATTAAATTATCATAATTTTGTTACTGTTATTAAATGATTGTCCTTATTCAAATTTTAATTTTACTATCCATAATATGCAATTATTAATTGTTCAAACTATCCATATAACACTTTTATAAGTGTTGAACTCAGTGACCCTTATAGGTACAGAGAAAAACCATAATATCCTGATTTGGTGACGAAAGATCGGTGTATCAAGCCATGGTAGCATATTATTTGGTTTATTTATAAAAAGTGGTAAAAAGTAGGGACAATGGCCAAAAGACATGCAATACTAATTGTTGCAAATTCAGAAATTTTGTAGCAAATTTAGAAATCTCCTGCTTTAATATTCCTATTATTCATAATTGTACTTTTAGGGCAAATATATTGACAAACCATAAAATATTATTTCGTGACATTTTATTTAATACTTAACAAAGTCTTTTATATTCAGCATGTTTGGTAAACAATATGTAAAAAATAATTTGGATTTGAACTTCCAAGATGGAAGAGAATTGCTTACCTAAGTCTTTTACTTAAATAAGTAAAAAATAATTTGGATTTGCTTCAAAAAAAACTAAGTCTTTTACATTTGTCTATAGATATTGTATGTTAACTAAGTAATTATTTTAAGTCCCCTGTAGTGCAACAGAAACTCGGAAATTATGACGAGGGTTGAAGATTATATATTTTGAAATTGCATAGTTGAGATTGAATAACTTATAAATGTGGTGGGATCTATACTTTTTAATTTCAACCACTAAATTCAAATCCAACCCATAAAATATAGGATGGTTCTTATAATACCAAACCAGTCTGATTGGTTTTGGAACATTTCTGTATATTTATATTATTCCAACAGCGTAAATGTAACCTAATTTGAAGTACAGCTCAAAGTTAGTTAATTTGTTTACTACAATATTGCTACAAGTTTAGCTGTATATTTTCTACATGATATCTTTATCATTTTATTCCTCTTAATACCATGACTTACCCCCTTTTTTATTTTATTTTAGATGAGAGTGATATGACCGACGAATTTCTCAGCACTACCATTGACTGGATTCCTGCGTTGAAGAATATGCGTCTTAAGGATATCCCAAGCTTCATCCGGACCACAAATAAAGACGACATAATGCTGAATTTCTTCGTCCGCGAAACAAGAAGGGCTTCAATGGCCTCGGCAATCATTTTGAACACCTTCGACGATTTGGAACGTCCCGTCTTGGACGCCATGGCAAAGATGCTCCCCCCAATATATACCATAGGCCCAATATGCTTGCTATCTCGCCATATACCACCGAACAGTCCCCTCGCTTCCATGGGATCGAGCTTGTGGAAGGAAGACACCAGTTGCTTGGAATGGCTGGAAGGGAAGGACCCGGGATCGGTAGTCTTGGTCAGTTTTGGAAGCATAACAACGATGACAAACGATCAACTGATCGAGTTTGCATGGGGGTTGGCTAATAGCAACATAAGCTTCCTGTGGGTGGTCAGGCCTGACCTAGTTGAAGGAGAATCCGGACTTCTCCCCGAGGAGTTCTTCGCTGAGACGGAGAAGAGGGGTCTGCTAGCAAGCTGGTGCAACCAAGAGACGGTGCTGATGCACCCGTCCATCGGAGGGTTCTTGACACACTGCGGGTGGAATTCTACTCTGGAGAGTATCAGCAGCGGAGTGCCGACCTTGTGTTGGCCATTCTTCGCGGAGCAACAAACTAATTGTAGGTACTTATGCACCGAGTGGGGCATGGGGATGGAGATCGACAACAATGTGAAGCGGAAAGAAGTGGAGGAGATCATAAGGGAGTTGATGGGTGGGGAGAAAGGAAAGGAGATGAGGAGAAGAGCTTCGGAGTGGAAGGAGAGAGCTTTTAGTGCAACTATGAAACCCGGGGGGAACTCTTTTCTTAACTTGGATAGGGTGGTTAAGGAGGTGCTCCTTCCAAAGAAGAGCAAATGACCTTGATCTTTTATTTAATGGACAATATGGGTATCATTTATGGAATATTTGCTTTCTAGTTCTCGCACATCAAAATGACTTTTTTCGCATAAACAATTAGGAATATTGTCTAAGAAACAAAAGTATCCTTTATGTATGTTTTTTTTCAAGGAATTGAACTTTGAGATAGAATGTTCCAGGTCATGAAAGGTTGGAAGAATTGAAATCTTAGATCTGGGAAGTCATGACAATGCTAGGTTGTCGTTGATCCAACAAATATAGTGTCCTATTGAGGTCTATACAAGGCTTGGAACTCGATGAAGCGAGATTAACTTATGTGTCGTTCCTATAGGTAATTATATCACTGAAGATATTAATGACATATTTGATTATATTGTGAAGGATAATTCCATTCTAATTTTATATATTATCATTTCTTGAAGCCGAATTTAATTTTATCATAAAAGCAACTATTGTAACCCCTAAATCTTGAAATACCAAATTTGAATTTATAAACAAGTTCTAAATTTACTCCTTTTTCCTTACCATAATAAACTAGTTCTCATTGTTTATATATATATCGCTTTTCAAACTGAATATTAAAAAAATTGTATTATAAGAAATATTGATTCTTTTAGTAATTAATTTAATTAATTAATTAAGACTTTAGCTATAAAGAAAGAAAATAATAAGCATAAGAAATTGTATACCCCATGAACCAAATTTCCAAATCTTATAGATTTTTTATTATTAAATTAGGCTCGAAGAAAATTTTCAATATATTAGCAAATAAAGAAATACTATAGTTAAAAACTTCTATTAAGTAGCTATAAGTTAGGGTATGGAAAGTTTATAAAAATATATAATAAATTATAATTAGGAAGTATTAAAATGTTAATTCAAATATTAGAGATTAATGAAAATTAGCAATAAATACATTATATATATAGTAGACCCTTACAGTATTCTACCGCCGATAATAGACCCTTACAGTGTTCTACCGTTCGAACATGAGCTGAAATGACATGTTATTATATTATTGTTAGATAGTAGACCCTTACAGCATTCTACCGTCGATTCTGCGACGTAGGCTGGACGTTATTACGTATCCGTGCCCTCGTATCGGATGCGGATCGTGACACGTTTTTAGTGGTGGCCCATGCAGGTCGAGATTCGCATTAGTGTGATGCCATGGTAGTACAACGACTTAGTTGTACTACTACAAGCCTGCGACAGGATATAAGAAATAAGGTATTAGAATGAGAGGATACTCAATCATAGTTAGAACTCCTTGAGGGATTCCTGGGACGACCCTCGAGAATCTTATTCTAACTCCAATTTAAAATTTCTTTCACTTGTTTCTGTTCACCCTTGCTCCTTGTTATTTAAATTTTTGATGCTTCGTTCTTGTTTTCGATATTCATATCAAGATGAATTTTATGGCCTAATTATGGTATCTTTTGATAACATATATTGACGAGGACAACGAGGAGGGTAAAACGTCTACTTGGTTATGGAGCCTAGAGTTTATCGCAGCCATATTAGCCGGCGTGGCGGAAACGTAGGGACCTGATGTCACCCCCAGTTTTCAGAAACATGGATATTTTTGTCATTTTTGTATTTTTGAATATTTTTAAAATTTATTTTATTATTTATGATATTATTTTGGGGTTGAAATTTATTTTATTATTTATGATATTGTTTTGGGGTTATTTGAGTCGGGTTCGAATTTTAACTCAATCCGACTTGAAACGGGGACCCGAGGGGTAGTTTGACTCTAGTGGGACCCACACACTAGTTAGACATGGCCTACATAATATTAATTTTAGTCCACATGATATTAATTTTAGTTAGTAGTTAGACTAATTATTTATGGATAGGTTTAGTTTAATTAGAGACTTAAAACTAGACTAAATTGACCTCAACCTTTAACCCATTCCTAATTTAAATCAAATGGATTAGTGGAGGGCAATTTGGACATTCAAAATGGGAACACCTCACCCTTTTTGGGCAACCACCTATGGGGGGGGGATAAGGAGTGAGTCACCATATCTTCCATTTCATTTTATCCATCCATTTTCTCTCTTTTGTTCTTCCCCAAATTTCTAGAGAACAACTCCATTGATTTCATCTCCAAATCCACCATTTCTTCTACCAAATCTTCTTCATTTCTCTTCTACTCCATGGTTAGAGGGTGCTAGCCAAGTTTGGGAGGATTCGGAGCTCATTCGTGTCCGTTTGGAATCTCTACGTGTCGGTGTCGTGTCGGAAGGATTTTCCTTTGAATCTCTCTCCCGGAAGGTATAATCACTCCTCTAATCTATCCCTACATGCATATAGGAATATTTTGAACCCATAGAAATGACCCCCATGGTTGTATCTCCATTTGTGTCCATTTCGTGTCCATTTGGAGGTCATAGGAGTGTCCTTTGTGTTGTGGTTGTGTCCTAGTGAAAAAAACTCCTATTTTGGACACTTGTATGCATATATATATTGTAAGAATGATTAATTAGTGTTTTAATCTCAGATATATATTTTTAGAGAGTTGTTCCTAATGTGTTCTTTATAGTATCATATTGTATCATATTCATTTTATATTTAGATTGATGTTTCTTTATATATATATATATATATATATATATATATATATATATATATATATATATATATATATATATATATAGAAAAGGGAGGTAGGGTGCCACCTCACGGGAGGGTGTCTACTTGTCACCCCTCCCCCATGCTATCATCAAGCACATGGGTGCATGATGATAGCATGTGGGGGGTGACAAGTAGACACCCTCCATAGGGTGGCACCTCACCTCCCTCATCCTATATATATATATATATATATATATATATATATATATATATATATATATATATATATATAGGTGTGTGTGGTTTGTGCATATATATATTTATTTGTGTGTGTGGTTAGATGGTTAGAGAGTGGATTGATCTTATTCAGGATGGTTAGAATATGTTTTATTTAGATAGCTATGTTGGTATCCAAGTATTTTGGCCTACATGTGTTTTTTGTCCAAACAACCCAAATTCGTCATAATTTTTATCTACGTTTTTAGTAGCTAGAACAACTTAAAAATGTCATAACTTTTAGTTCATAACTCCAATTAACCTCCCATTTTTTAAAAGAAGCGTATCGAAGTTAGCTTTTCAAATATATATTTTAATAAGCCAAATTCGTTCTATAACTTTCTGTAGAATTGTTTGAGTGTCAGCTGTACGAAAGATGAACGTATTTCGGTGTTTTTTGCGATTTCGGGAGCTTCCGGACACGAAAATGCAATCCGTTTGAAGTTTCGGAAAGCTAACACGAAGAGCTATAACATACTTTAATCCTAGAATTTTGTGAAGGCCCAATTGATACAGTATTCGTTTTAAGTAGAAGAGTGACTATGCGACGTAGGCATTTTGTGTAACCTATGAGCCTAGTATAGATATCATGTGAATGTAGGTATCATAGATTGTCAAGAATATGTATGATATAGTACATATATATATATATATATATATATATATATATATATATATATATATATATATTATTGTTATGTAATATATGTTAGTATAGTGTGTGTGTTTGAATGAGATAAGGATGTGTGTGGTTAGTGGAGAGAAGTGAGATTGATAGAGGATATGTGTTAGTGTGTGTTTGATGTTGTATAGATGGTAGTGTAGTGTGTGTGGGTTGTGAAGGTGAGAGAGTTGGAAGGATCATGCCATCCTATTTGACTTGAGACTAGTGTAGTTTGTTGAGTGATTTGTGTTTTGGTTGAGTGGTAGTGTGTTTGTATATAGATGTGTGTAGGTGTGTTAGAAGAGAAGGGTGGTGGATTTGGTATATGTGTTTATGTGTGTGTTAGTATTGGAGTGGAAAGAAATTTAAATGTTGTATGTATGTATATGTTAGTGGTTATGTTAGAATCTATGTAGAGGTTAGAGATATATTCGAAGTTAGATAGTGATAGCTTGTATAAGTTAGATAATTAGTTGTGTTAGTCTATGTTATTGTTAGTTAGAGATGACATATGTTAGTTGTGTTAGGTTTATAAGTTAGAATAGATGGTTAGAAGTTATATGTTAGAGTTGGTTAGTATCTTATATTAGAGGTATAAGTTAGGATATAGATGAGTGAGTATCCTAAGATACAAATCAGTATCTTAGAGGGTAAAAGTAGGATTTTGGGATAAAGTCTAAGAAAGGGTTTTGATTGTTAAGATGGAATTAGAAATAGGTTATCTTGGTAGGTAATGACTAGATGAGGGTAGTTTAGGCTAGTCTTGACCCCCATTGACTAAGAGTTGACTTTTTGACCGAAAGTCAACTTCAAGTCAACACTTGACTTAGAATTGACCAAAACCAAACCAGAGTTGACCAGTTGACTGAAAATCAACTGTTAGTCAACATTTGACTTATTTGACCTAGGGTTGACCTAGGGTTGACCCAGGGTTAACTCAGTGTTGACCAGAGTTGACCAGAGTTGACTTTTTGACCAAAAGTCAACTATAAGTCAACCTTTGACCCAGATTGACCTAGTTTGACTTGGATTGACTTTATGTGACTTTGTTTGACCTTGGTTATCCTAGTGTGACCCAGTTTGGCTCAGTATAACCTAGTGTGACATAATTTAGCTCGGTGTGACTTGGTTTGACCTAGTTTTTGACTTAGACTTGCATATCATGACTAGATTAGCTTTCCTTTCATTATTAAACTATGTTTTGACTTGTAGTATCTCATCTTTAGGTCTGTGATTACTCTGAACGTCTGTTCACCTTATCATCTCAGGACCGCAGGCGAGTACATTCACTGATAGTTTTTATTGTCTTGATATCTACTATATCCGATTCAGTTGTAGTGTCTTACATGATTCTCGACACGACGGTTCACGGACTAGTATACGTTGGATCCTGTCATGAGATGTTATTCCCAGATTTTCTTTGGTATGTTGGTATGTGATATCCATGTACATGTACTTATATAGACATCGATTTGGGAGTGGGCTGATCACCTGCTTTCGAATCTGTGTCATGATGTGCCATGTCCGGATCCATGATACTATTCGGGGATAGGAGAATTATTAGGGGTTATATGATCAAAGCCTCCCTGTCACTATTTTGCTAGCGCCACCCTCACCTCACGTAGGGTGTAGCAGATACCCCATGCCAGGTTATCCAGGTTGGCCGGCATGACTCTCCGTTGAGGTTACCGCAGATCGTCGGGCCAAGTGGATAATCCCACCATGACTCCCTAGTCGATCACATATCGCTCTAATAATTTAAATCACATTTTACATTTATTGTCGTATCTTATATTCCAGTTCAGCTTTACTTTCTGTACTTCTCACCATGCTATGATTCCATTACTCACATGCTTTACCTGCTTTTATACAGTACCATGATTTGAGACTAAGTTCTGTTTGAAAGAAGGGTTACAACCCCGGTCCTTGTTTGGTTCAAGGGTTGTAACTCGGCTTTCAAATGGTTCCCAAGTCGCCTATATCTTTATCTTGTATTTCATTATACTGTCTCTTATAGTATTTGTTAATTCATATGGAACTGCTGTTGGTGTTTGTACTTGCTCATTTTTCTGACAGGATACCGTTTACATATTACAGATGATTCTGAGGCAGATTGCCCGACCTATTATGGGGTCGAGTCTGATGGAGTAGACTCGGGCTGTGGTTTGTTAGTAGAGCCACTAGACTTTGCTCACCCTGAGTAGTGTAGCTTAGTTAGGTTTGTCTGGCCTACGAGCCAGCTAGTACTTTTTAGACTGTTGTAGTATTTATATATTATGTGATTCTCTGGGTTGTTTGTGTATAGCTCTGGACTTGTGTGGATCTTGGACTTATTTCCTGTTCTCATCATTCGTATTTTTCTTTCCATACTATCTACCTTAGTTTTACATTTGTGATTGAGACTGTATTGCTATGTCACCTCCATTCGGAGTGTATATACTGTACAGGTACATTTATTTGTTTAGTTGTAGTATTTATAGATGACCTAGACAGCGTTCTACCGCCGATACTGCGGCGTAGGCTGGACGTAACCACGTACTCGTGCCCCTAATCAGGGTGCGGGTCGTGACACATTTTTGTGGTGGCCCATGCAGGTCAGAGTCGCAATTAGTACGATCTCGTAATGGTGCTCGACTTAGAGTACTAATTACGAGCCTGCGACTAGGATATAGGATATGAAAGGAGTTACTCAATCATATTTTAGGAAAATTCTGATCTTTTGATTACCATGACAACTCTTCTTGCATTGGAATTCAATTGTCCTCCTTTGATAATATCTTATCTTGTGCCATATTGATCTCTTGGGTTCAATTCGTCTTCAGGATGACAGTGACTTGTTTTCAGGCAGTAGCAGAGCAGATAGCAGGTTCCAATCTTTCGATCTCATTTTTGCATTTGTTTTCTTATAAACTGTCTTGAAATTCAATTCCATCTGTTCCTTGATCGTTGGATGAAATTTTGTTCTTGTGATGTGATATTCTTCTGAGATAAGTCGTATGGGCTAGGTCGTCTTGATTATGAGATTTTAGAATCCTCTAGGGTCATGCTAGCAGGCATAGTGAGGACATATAGTCGGATTATGGTCGTATTTCTCGGGTATAGGAATTTAAGGTTTTTGCTACCAAGCATGCGGCAATGCAAAAATTTTAAATACCATAATTCTAGAGGTATGTACCATAGTCAAGGACTCTGTGATTATCGTAGCCTTGCTCACTAGCATGACGGAGATTCTGAGTATTATAATTTTGGACAGACGCATACGATTATCGAATTGCATAATTTTTTCTGTGGTTACTTTGTTTTAATTTTTGAGGATGATTCCTTTAAGGTGGATAGACTTGTAGCACCTAGTTTCTATTTGAGTATAATTTTAAAATGCTATAATTTTAGTCATTTAATTCATGCTTTGATTTTGGAGATTTTAATCATTTTAAATTTTTAAGCCATGACTTGTGATTTTGAGGTTTTACTAGTGAAACCCTAGGGACTGTTTGACCTGGAGCCTAACTATGTGATTAGGATACTTTCAGTGTTATTTCTGGTCCAAGGGTATTTTGGTCATTAGACCTCTTTGATTTATTTTAATATTTTGCATTGGTGATTGCTTGGTTTTAATTTCGAGGACGAATTTTTTTAAGGTGGATAGATTTGTCACCCCCAGTTTTCAGAAACAGGAATATTTTTATCATTTTTGTATTTTTGAATATTTTTAAAATTTATTTTATTATTTATGATATTATTTTGGGGTTGAAATTTATTTTATTATTTATGATATTATTTTGGGGTTATTTGAGTCGGGTTCGAATTTCAACTCAATCCGACTTGAAACGGGAACCCGGGAGGTAGTTTGACTCTAGTGGGAACCACACACTAGTTAGACATGGCCCACATGATATTAATTTTAGTTAGTAGTTAGACTAATTATTTATGGATAGGTTTAGTTTAATTAGAGATTTAAAACTAGACTAAATTGACCTCAACCTTTAACCCATTCCTAATTTAAATCAAATGGATTAGTGGAAGGCATTTTGGACATTCAAAATGGGAACACCTCATCCTTTTTGGGCAGCCACCTATGGGGGGGATAAGGGGTGAGTCACCATCTCTTCCATTTTATTTTATCCATCCATTTTCTCTCTCTTGTTCTTCCCCAAATTTCTAGAGAACAACTCCATTGATTTCATCTCCAAATCCACCATTTCTTTCACCAAATCTTCTTCATTTCTCTTCTACTCCATGGTTAGAGGGTGCTAGCCAAGTTTGGGAGAATTTGGAGCTCGTTCGTGTCCTTTTGGAATCTCTACGTGTCGGTGTCGTGTCGGAAGGATTTTCCTTTGAATCTCTCTCCCGGAAGGTATAATCTCTCCTCTAATCTATCCCTACATGCATATAGGAATATTTTGAACCCATAGGAATGACCCCCATGGTTGTATCTCTATTTGTGTCCATTTCGTGTCCATTTGGAGGTCATAGGAGTGTCCTTTGTGTTGTGGTTGTGTCCTAGTGGAAAAAACTCCTATTTTGGACACTTGTATACATATATATATTGTAGGAATGATTAATTAGTGTTTTAATCTCAGATTTATATTTTTAGAGAGTTGTTCCTAATGTGTTCTTTATAGTATCATATTGTATCATATTCATTTTATATTTAGATTGATGTGTCTCTTTATATATATATATATATATATATATATATATATATATATATATATATATATATATATATATATATATAGGTGTGTGTGGTTTGTGCATATATATATTTATTTGTGTGTGTGGTCAGATGGTTAGAGAGTGAATTGATCGTATTTAGGATGGTTAGAATATGTTTTATTTAGATAGCTATGTTGGTATCCAAGTATTTTGGCCTACATGTATTTTTTGTCCAAACAACCCAAATTTATCATAATTTTTATCCACGTTTTTAGTAGCTAGAGCAACTTAGAAATGTCATAACTTTTAGCTCATAACTCCTATTAACCTTCCGTTTTTTTTTAAAAGAAGCGTATCGAAGTTAGCTTTCCAAATATATATTTTAGTAAGCCAAATTCGTTCTATAACTTTCTGTAGAATTGTTTGAGTGTCAGCTATACGAAAGATGAACGTGTTTCGGTGTTTTCGCGATTCCGGGAACTTCCGGACACGAAAATGTGATCCGTTTGAAGTTTAAAGCTAACACGAAGAGCTATAACATACTTTAATCCTAGAATTTTGTGAAGGCCCAATTGGTACAGTATTGGTTTTAAGTAGAAGAGTGACTATGCGACGTAGGCATTTTGTGTAACCTATGAACCTAGTATAGATATCATGTGAATGTAGGTATCATAGATTGTCAAGAATATGTATGATATAGTACATATATGTATATATATATATATTATTGTTATATAATATATGTTATTATAGTGTGTGTGTTTGAATGAGATAAGGATGTGTGTGGTTAGTGGAGAGAAGTGAGATTGATAGAGGATATGTGTTAGTGTGTGTTTGATGTTGTATAGATGGTAGTGTAGTGTGTGTGGGTTGTGAAGGTGAAAGAGTTGGAAGGATCATGCCATTCTATTTGACTTGAGGCTAGTGTAGTTTGTTGAGTGATTTGTGTTTTGGTTGAGTGGTAGTGTGTTTGTATATAGATGTGTGTAGGTGTGTTAGAAGAGAAGGGTGGTGGATTTGGTATATGTGTTTGTGTGTGTGTTAGTATTAGAGTGAAGAGAAATTTAAATGTTGTATGTATGGATATGTTGGTATGTTAGTGGTTATGTTAGAATCTATGTAGAGATTAGAGATATATTCGAAGTTAGATAGTGATAGCTTGTATAAGTTAGATAATTAGTTGTGTTAGTCTATGTTATTGTTAGTTAGAGATGACATATGTTAGTTGTGTTGGGTTTATAAGTTAGAATAGATGGTTAGAAGTTATATGTTATAGTTGGTTAGTATCTTATATTAGAGGTATAAGTTAGGATATAGATGAGTGAGTATCCTAAGATACAAATCAGTATCTTAGAGGATAAAAGTAGAATTTTGGGGTAAAGTCTAAGAAAGGGTTTTGATTGTTAAGATGGAATTAGAAATAGATTGTCTTGGTAGGTAATGACTAGATGAGGGTAGTTTAGGCTAGTCTTGACCCCCGTTGACCAAGAGTTGACTTTTTGACCGAAAGTCAACTTCAAGTCAACACTTGACTTAAAATTGACCAAAATCAAACCAGAGTTGATCAGTTGACTGAAAATCAACTGTTAGTCAACATTTGACTTGTTTGACCTAGGGTTGCTCTAGGGTTGACCCAGGGTTGACTCAGTGTTGACCAGAGTTGACCAGAGTTGACTTTTTAACCAAAAGTCAACTGTAAGTCAACCTTTGACCCAGATTGACCTAGTTTGACTTGGATTGTCTTTCTGTGATTTTGTTTGACCTTGGTTATCCTAGTGTGACCCAATTTGGCTCAGTATAACCTAGTATGACCTAGTTTAGCTCGGTGTGACTTGGTTTGACCTAGTTTTTAACTTAGACTTGCATATCATGACTAGATTAGCTTTCCTTTCATTATTAAACCATGTTTTGACTTGTAGTATCTCATCTTTAGGTCTGTGATTAATCTGAACTCTGTTCACCTTATCAGCTCATGACCGCAGGCGAGTACATTCACTGATAGTTTTCATTGTCTTGATATCTACTATATCCGATTCAGTTGTAGTGTCTTACATGATTCCCGATACGACGGTTCACGGACTAGTATACGTTGGATCCTGTCATGAGATGTTATTTCTGGATTTTCCTTGGTATGTTGGTATGTGATATCCATATTCATGTACTTATATAGACATCGATTTGGGAGTGGGCTGATCACCTGCTTTCGAATTCGTGTCATGATGTGCCATGTCCGGATCCATGATACTATTCGGGGATGGGGGAATTATTAAGGGTTATGTGATCAAAGTCTCCCTGTCACTATTTTGCTAGCGCCACCCTCATCTCACGTAGGGTGTAGCAGATACCCCATGCCAGGTTATCCAGGTTGGCCGGCATGACTGTCCGTTGAGGTTACCGCGGATTGCCGGGCCAAGTGGATAACCCCACCATGACTCCCTAGCCGATCACATATCGCTCTAATAATTCAAATCATATTTTACATTTATTGTCGTATCTTATATTCCAGTTCAGTTTTACTTTCTGTACTTCTCACCATGCTATGATTCCATTACTCACATGCTCTACCTGCTTTTATACAGTACCATGATTTGAGACTAAGTTCTGTTTGAAAAAAGGGTTACAACCTCGGTCCTTGTTTGGTTCAAGGGTTGTAACTCGGCTTTCAAATGGTTTCCAAGTCGCCTATATCTTTGTTTTGTATTTTATTATACTGTCTCTTATAGTATTTGTTAATTCATATGGAACTGCTGTTGGTGTTTGTACTTGCTCATTTTCCTGACAGGATACAGTTGACATATTACAGATGATTCTGAGGCTGATTGTCCGACCTATTATGGGGTCGAGTCTGATGGAGTAGACCCGGGCTGTGGTTTGTTAGTAGAACCACTAGACTTTGCTCACCCTGAGTAGTGTAGCTTAGTTAGGTTTGTCTGGCCTACGAGCCAGCTAGTACTTTTTAGACTGTAGTAGTTTTTATATATTATGTGATTCTCTGGGTTGTTTGTGTATAGCTCTGGACTTGTGTGGATCTTGGACTTATTTCCTATTCTCATCATTCGTAATTTTCTTTCCATACTATCTACCTTAGTTTTACATTTGTGATTGAGACTGTATTGCTATGTCACCTCCATTCGGAGTGTATATACTGTACATGTACATTTATCTGTTTAGTTGTAGTATTTATAGATGACCTAGACAGCGTTCTACCACCGATGCTGCGGCGTAGGCTGGACGTAATCACGTACTCGTGCCCCTAATCAGGATGCGGGTCGTGACACCTGACTTTGGATGTATATATCTTAATTATAAAATTTAGAACTTCTGGCAGCTATACTAGTCGTCACAACGAGGATTCTAGATGGCATGATTGTAGAGGTGCATACCCTAGTTATGGAATCTATCGTTTATCGCAGCCTTGCTTACTAGCATAGCGAGGATTCTGAGTATCATAATTTTGGATAGACGCGTATGATTATCATATTGTATCATGAAAATGGTCTTAACATATCATCTCTATCATTCACTTCTATTATTATAGATTATGTTCCATCATCAATTAACTTAGAAGTAGGAATACTTTCAGTTCCTTTAGCGCAGTTCCTTGTAGAGCTTCATTCATTATAGTTTCTCCATAGTTAGGATATGTAAACCCTAGCAGTCACTTTCTGATTGCTGCAAAGTCAAAGAATACTCTGAGGCAAGTTTCATATCTATTCCATGTCTGCGTTTTATTTTGATAATTAAATGTATGCATTAGTTAGTTACATGTAGTATAGTTACACTGATTCACCGTGGATCCCTCTCGGACTCCACATAGGTTGATGGATTGTTGTATGAATTTCTTAACATGTTAGTTATTGATTATTGACTCATTCACTCATTGACTTGGGAATTGCTTGGGGAAGTAGTATAACGTCTGTGACCAAAGTCAAATCTCGTTCGTTTCTCGTCTCGTGCTAGCCCCTACCACACAGGGGGTTGAGCCGTACCGTATACTATTCGTTTTGGCCAAAACGCTAGTATACATATTGCCTCTATCCCAGCCGGTCACAGTTCCTGTTATATACTCAAACACTAGCTTAGCATTGCATTATTCTGGACATTGACATTATCTTGCTTGTTGGTCTTTTTACTATTAAATACAAAAAAAATATTGTTTCTTTAACTGTCTCGCACTTTACATTTATTATTAATTTAGAATTGCTAGATGTGGATGAAATATGTTCTTGCTACCTCCTGACTGGAGACCCAACATTTTTAGATGATTGCGACGAAGAGGAGCTGCCTTACTGCACTTTCTACGGGACAGACTTGGGTCCAGGCTGAACCAGGAGCCCCTGAACCCTAGAATGTTGGCTTAGCACTTTTCCTTACTTTCCTTTTCAGAATCTATTGAAATAAAATGAATATTGTTGTTGTTTGTTTTATTTTCAGACTTTTTCCAGTTGAATAAAATATTTTATTTCCGTTAGATGTTTCTGCATATTGTGTTTCAATGTTTGATACAGTTTACTGCCGCCGTCTCACAACGGTTCAGACTGGACATGATCCGTCTAGATTCACTACATTAGAATCGAATCGTGACAGCAAGTATCTTGAATGAATCTTTATATCTCGACTACAAAGGTAGGCTATAAAGTTTGCGTGAACCTCTATCCATGGTCGTTGTTTTCAGCTTTGATCCAGTCTCGGAAGTAACAAACTGTGTATGAAAAAACATATAAATTTGCAGGCCAGCGTAGCGCACATTATTGTTCTGCACGTTAGCAGTCGAATATAGCCGGCCCCACCGGCGTGGGCGATTAAATTAGTGGCACGGCTCGGTCGCTCATGTTGTTTTCGTCATCTTGTTAGTCCGAATATCAATCGTACATGCGTCTGTCAGTGTGTGAGTGGACCCTCTATAAGTGAACTACTCGAACAAGTTGGCATTGCATAGAGAGGAGGAGGAGGAGGAGGAGGAGGAGGAAGAAGAAGAAGATCAACTTGATTTTTTTTCTTGTACGTAGATTTTGAGATGGGTGAAGCAGGAGAGATGAGGAAGGGTCACTTGGTTCTAGTCCCGTACCCGGCTCAAGGCCATGTGACACCCTTTCTGAAGCTAGGCAAACTCCTCCACAGCTACGGCTTCCACATCACCTTCGTCAACACCGAGTTCAACCACAACCGCCTCCTCAGCTCGAGGGGGCCGTCGGCGCTGGACGGGCTCCCGGGCTTCCGCTTCGAGACCATCCCCGACGGGCTCCCCCCCTCGGACGAGAGCAAGACGCAAGACGTGCCGGCACTGTGCGACTCCACCACCAAGAACTGTCTCGCCCCCTTCCGCGAGCTTCTCTTGAGCCTCAACGACTCCTCTGCCTCCTCTAACGTCCCTCCGGTCACGTGCGTCATCACCGACGGAGTCATGAGCTTCGCCATCGACGCCGCCAAAGAGTTCGGGATCCCTGATGTTCTCTTCTGGACCCCCAGCGCATGTGGCTTCATGTCCTACCTCCATTATCATGAGCTCATTGCAAGAGGTCTCGTCCCATTCAAAGGTATACACCTACCATGCAATATTCATACGTTAAATTATGATAATTTTGTTACTGTTATTAAATGATTGTCCTTATTCAAATTTTAATTTTACCATCCATATAATATATGCAATTGTTAATTGTTCAAACTATCCATATAACACTTTTATAAGTGTCGAACTTAGTGACGCTTGTAGCTACCGAGGAGAGTTATAGACCCTAACTTGGGTGACGAAAGATATTCGGTGTACCATGGTGGCTTATTATCCATAAGGAAAATGCTTTATGTACCTCCAAAAACTCCCTCCTCCATATACTTCCGCCACGTGGCCCTCTTCTATTGGCTCATGTCTTCTCCCAACTCTTCCCCCTATTTGCTTGGGTCAATAAGGCAGTGCCATGTGGCGGAGGGACATGGAGGAGGAAGTTCTTGGAGGTACATATAGCATTACTCATCTTTTATATTTAGCATGCTTGGGTAAACAGTAAGTGAAAAATAATTTGGATTTGGACTTCCAAGAAGTGGAAGAGAACTACTTACCTAAGTCATTTACCTTTGTCAATATTGTACGTTAACTAAGTAATTATTTTAAGCCTCCTCTAGTGCAACAGAAACTCTAAAATTATGATGAGGGTTGAAGATTATATATTTATATTATTTTGATAGCATAAATGTGATCTAATTTGAATTGTGCAGCTCAAAGTTAATTCGTTTAGTACATTGCTAGAACTTTTAGGTATATTTTCAACATGATATCTTTATCATTTTATTCCTCTTAATAGCATGACTTACCCTCCTTTTTTATTTTTTTTTAGATGAGAGTGATATGACCGACGAATTTCTCAGCACTACCATTGACTGGATTCCTGCGTTGAAGAATATGCGTCTTAAGGATATCCCAAGCTTCATCCGGACCACAAATAAAGACGACATAATGCTGAATTTCTTCGTCCGCGAAACAAGAAGGGCTTCAATGGCCTCGGCAATCATTTTGAACACCTTCGACGATTTGGAACGTCCCGTCTTGGACGCCATGGCAAAGATGCTCCCCCCAATATATACCATAGGCCCAATATGCTTGCTATCTCGCCATATACCACCGAACAGTGTCCTCGCTTCCATGGGATCGAGCTTGTGGAAGGAAGACACCAGTTGCTTGGAATGGCTGGAAGGGAAGGACCCGGGATCGGTAGTCTTGGTCAGTTTTGGAAGCATAACAACGATGACAAACGATCAACTGATCGAGTTTGCATGGGGGTTGGCTAATAGCAACATAAGCTTCCTGTGGGTGGTCAGGCCTGACCTTGTTGAAGGAGAATCCGGACTTCTCCCCGAGGAGTTCTTCGCTGAGACGGAGAAGAGGGGTCTGCTAGCAAGCTGGTGCAACCAGGAGACGGTGCTGATGCACCCGTCCATCGGAGGGTTCTTGACACACTGCGGGTGGAATTCTACTCTGGAGAGTATCAGCAGCGGAGTGCCGACCTTGTGTTGGCCATTCTTCGCGGAGCAACAAACTAATTGTAGGTACTTATGCACCGAGTGGGGTATGGGGATGGAGATCGACAACAATGTGAAGCGGAAAGAAGTGGAGGAGATCATAAGGGAGTTGATGGGTGGGGAGAAAGGAAAGGAGATGAGGAGAAGAGCTTCGGAGTGGAAGGAGAGAGCTTTTAGTGCAACTATGAAACCCGGGGGGAACTCTTTTCTTAACTTCGATAGGGTGGTTAAGGAGGTGCTCCTTCCAAAGAAGAGCAAATGACCTTGATCTTTTATTTAATGGACAATATGGGTATCATTTATGGCAAATTTGCTTTCTAGTTCTCGCACATCAAAATGACGTTTTTCGCATAAACAATTAAGAATATCTGCTAAGAAACAAAAGTATCATTTATGTATGTTTTTTTGTGTGCAAGGAATTGAACTTTGAGATAGAATGTTTCAGGTCATGAAAGGTTGGAAGAATTAAAATCTTAGATCTGTCGCCCTTTGCATTTAAAATCATTGCACTTGTTATTGTTTTCTTTTATATTTCTTCATTTAGTTTTTATAGGTTGATTAAGGATATCCACTTAAGACCTACAAACACCTCATGTCTATTTGATATAAACAATAACTTATTGTAAGAGAGTTCAAAGTTCTTCATATGAGTATAGAAAACCTGGAAACTTGGATTCTCAAATGAACAACCCATCAGCCAAATTACTTACAACTATTAGATTTGTTTGTGGAGACATGACAATGCTAGGTTGTTGTTGATCCATCAAATATAGTGCCCTATTGAGGTCTATACAAGGCTTGGAACTCAATGAAGCGAGATTAACTTATGTGTCGTTCCTATAGGTAATTATATCACTGAAGATATTAATGACACATTTGATTATATTGTGACGGATAATTCCATTCTAATTTTATATATTATCATTTTTTGAAGCTGAATTTAATTTTATCATAAAAGCAACTATTGTAACCCCTAAATCTTGAAATACCAAATTCGAATTTATAAACAAGTTCTAAATTTACTCCCTTTTCCTTGACATAATAAACTAGTTCTCATTATTTATATACATCGCTTTTCTAACTGAATATTAAAAAAAATATTATAAGAAATATTGATTCTTTTAGTAATTAATTAAATTAATGTATTAAGAGCTTAGTTATAAAGAAAGAAAATAATAAGCATAAGGAATTGTAAACCCCATGAACCAAATTTCCGAATCTTATATATATATATTTTTATTAAATTAGGCTCGAGGAAAATTTTCAATATATTAGCAAATAGAGAAATACTATAGTTAAAAACTTCTATTAAGTAGACTATAATTTAGGGTATGGAAATTTTATAAAAAATATATAATAAATGATAATTAGGAAGTATTAAAATGTTAATTCAAATATTAGAGATTAATGAAAATTTAAAATAAATGCATTATATATATATATATATATATATATATATATATATATATATATATAAAGTAAGGTTATATATAAGCAGAGGGAGATATGAATATACTTAATATGATTTGTAAAAAGATAAGGTTATGATAAACTTTTTAGATTTTATTATTATTAATTAATGAAGGAAACTTAGACGGCTCATTTTTGAGCTGTTTCCAAGCCGCATTATATATAATGAAAGTAAAAAAATTGAGTCGTCTAAGTTTCCTCCATTAACTAATAATAATAAAAAAATCATAACATTATATTTTTACAAATCATATTAAATCTATTCATATCTCCCTCTGCTTATATATAATCTTACTTTCCCATCTCCACAGACCCTACCATGCCAGCCCAACCATCCTTGCCCAGAGTCGAGCATGCCCTGCTGTCGACATGTGAGGCGGCCACTTCGTTGCTCGGCAGACGTTGTACGTGACCTCGCCAACGTGCGACCTCGTCGAGGTCTCCGTGTCTGAACTCGAACGGCAGACCTGCCCACTTCAGCTCCCCTACGCGTGCTTTGTGACCCCGTTGCCAGCGCCAGTCTTGGGCGTTCCCGCAAGCCACCCAGCGCCTAGTCCCGACTCCGGCTATCCCTAGGCGACTCACCCAAGACCTTCGCTAGTCCTCTACGCCTCAGCATCCTTGTTCCAGTCCGATACCCCGGGTGGTCACTATATACGCCGTCGAGGATACATTAGCCTGGAGTATAAGACTCTTCGCTCATTCCATTCGAAAACATGTTCTTATTTCTTTAAGGCTTTGTGTCATAACTTGCATCCGCTTTTCAGAATACGAGTACGTGGACAAGTGCAACCTATGTCGTAGTATTAGCGGTAGTACGCTTTAGACCTCAATATTAATCTCAATACCAATATTTGCACATAAATAACCTCTTTGTTCATTCACAACAACTATAATTTACAAAATCCAAACTACATTTTAATAATAGTTCGAAAACAAACCCGCTAAATATTAATTTTCAATGTATGAACTTCTAAATTATCTAATCATTGTGACCAGCCTCCAAAATATCTCTATCTCCACCAAAAGAGTCCACATTACATAAGATAGGAAGCCGCCTTAAATTTTCAACGGATCTAGTCAGGATTGAAACAAGTAATACATGATAAATTATTCAAGAGATGATAAAAATTATAAAATAGGAAATAGCGTATATGATACATAATGAACAAGCAAGACTGCAATCATGGCATGGCAAGTAGAGTAAAATGAGTAATCATGAATAAATAAGACATATGACAACAAATATGGAGTGAAACAAGAAGACTGTAACTATCTAAGTGTGTCGAAGTACACTTTTTTAATATATGTGATCGGCTGAGACACTACACCGCAAGGCCTATATAGGATTTGGTTTAATCATATGTGAGGTGTATGACAAGCATCCTTAAGGTCTAAATAAGCATGTAAATATAAAAGCATGGTCTACTGGTCTGATCACATATCTATTTAGTATTTTTCTGCTTGACTAAGACACGTGGATCCTAGTCACGACACGTAGATCACAATACACGATAATACGGTCACGATAATCACGAACAACACGATAACCATGAAAACACGATATCATGTGTCACGCCCCAGAACCAGAATACTGGAGAGCGGGGGCAGACATAGCCAGCTACGTATAATAAAATGGAATCCATCTCACCATACGGTCACGGCTGTCTAGATATGTGAGGGTTTATCTACAAGCCATCAGTCTCTTAAGGTCATAAATTATCCTATTGTCTCAATCTCAACCGACTAATAATAATCACAAGATATCAGATCACCAAATATACAATTGTAAGGCGTCCCAAACATTACATATCCAGATGATCATGAAGCTAGTCGTACAAAATGTGAGGACTAGCAAGAGTTAAGTCATACATGATCAACCTCGAGTTGCCAATCATGATTACAGCCCGTAGGCAAACAGAAGTAAAGTGCATCGAGCTAACAAGTGATCGTCGGCTAAACGCCTCAAAGAATAATGTACAATAGAGTGGGAGAACAAAAGAAACCCACTCGTTGCCCTGGTTATGCCTGGCGGTCACCATCGGGCTGGAAGACAGGTTGATCCTTTGCTGCTGCTTCGGTATCTGGCCATACAAAACTAGCTGGGTCAGACCCCAGAAAGAGCAAGTGCCACAAAGGAGGCCACAAAATAAGAACTAAAGCCAGCAAATTAGCACAACAATATAATTACATAATAAGAGACAGTAATTCAAGAAAAGCATGATAGGTGAATATAAAAGACAATCTTGTACAGAATCGATAAAAGACAGAACATATGGAAGAGCATGACAGGATGATATACGATGAGATAACCATGGGACTATTCAGATAACCAGGTTACAACCTGTAAACCAAACAAGGACCGGGGTTGTAACCCTTCGTCTGAACAGAACTTGGTTTCTCCCACCATTTATCGGCAAGGTGAATATAAGAAATCAAGATATATAACAATCTTGTATAGGATCAAGACAGGACTAGACAGATTATACCTCAACCAACAATCACGGCCAAGCAATAGTACGGCTTGATACTTTAACTAACTAGGATTATCACAGGCCTAGTTACTAGCAAGATGCAATGAGAATTCCAAGTCCGGTTACCTGTTTGTTACTACCTGAGTGATCCCAGCAAGAAAAAGAAAAGATAGCAGGATATAGCAGACACACTGTAGTAAGATACATGTGTCCTAAGGTACCACACTCGACGGCGGGCTGGAAGTGCGCTCATCTCGACGGATAGCAACAAATCCCAAGTATATATATATATATAAGGCCGGGACCAAAGGGACAACGGGTAACTGGGAAATTCTCCATGAACTATTTGATCAATCTAGTCATTAATCCTAGCCATATTCAGTATGAATCCCTGACCGTGGAAAACCAGGGATTCATGTCCTAGACATGATGTAAGACAAGATAGGTTCATTTGTACAACCACATTCACCCACGGTGTCCAGGCCATTTATTCTTGTCAAGTCGTGTTAGCCGTCGCAACAGCATTTAGTTATCAAGTCATGTTACAAGTCAGGGGTGCACCGCCACGGTCACTATCAAGTTATCACGTTATGTTACAAGTCAGGAGTGCGCCGCCACGGGCCACTAGCAAGGAGATCAGAGAATACCAGGATCATAATTCACAGAAAATCCCGAGAACCGAACTAGTCATAACCAATTACTTGAAAATCGTGTTAGGCCGTGTCGGGTCAAGATAGTCGTGCTGTGTTGAACAGATCTCAGAAAAACCTAATCCACAAAAGAGAAACCAAGTCGAGAAATAAAACAAATACTCCAAGAGCCAATGGGTTAAGCAAGGGGTCAGGGGGGTTGGGCGTATGCGCAAGAGCACGCACGCAGGGGAGAATACCCGCAAAAGCACGCATGCAGGGGAGCAACGTACGCACAAAAGCACGCACGCAGGAGAGCAGCGTACGCGCAAAAGCACGCACGCAGGAGAGCAGCGTACGCGCAAAAGCACGCACGCAGGAGAGCAGCGTACGCGCAAAAGCACGCACGTAGGGGGAAGCGTACGCTCAGGACATGCGTACGCTCAAGTCAGGGCACGCTCAAGTCTGCGTACCAGGGCACGCTCAAGTCTGCGTACGCAAGAGACACGCTTCCAACAGGAAGCGTACCCAAGTCTGCGTACGCAAGAGACACGCTTCCAACAGGAAGCGTACCCAAGTCTGCGTACGCGGCGCTAAAGAGCGCGCGCAGCTCAGTGGCGTAAGCTAAAAAGCTCTGCACACTGCTCACTGTCTTCTCCAAACCAGCAAGAACTCCATGGTTGAATCCAAAGCTTCAAAAGTTCATAACTTGGTCAAAACAAGTCTAAATCCAACTTTTCAAAGGTCAAAATTGGATAGAAGAAAGTTTCCTACAATATGGAACCATCAAAACTTGAAAACAAAGAAGTTTGATAGATCAAAACCACCAAAATCCGAAAATAGCTAAAACCTAGATCTAGAACAATGGAAACTCCAAATCATAAAATGTCAAGCACTAATGTTGATCACCATGGCCTAATCTAGATAATGGACAAATAAAAATAGAGTTCTCATGTGGTGGCAAGGTGCACTTGCCTATGGGTGTGGAGAGTTGTGTGGAGGAAGAAGAAGAAATTAATGGAGGAGGTAATAAAGAGAGAGAGTGTTGGGTAGGGATTATAAAGAGGGTGGGTTGTGGTGGAATGAATGTGGAACATAGGCTAAGGTGTTCCAATACACATTAAACCAAACCAAACCAACCCAAACCAATTAAAACCGAGCCATGTCAAAACCCAAAATACGAGAAATACCAAAATTCCACAAGTTGAGAAAAATAAAAATACATGTCAAAATCCAGATACGAGTATAAATACGAAATACGGGAAATACGAAAAATGAGGGTGACAACTCTACCCACCTTAAAAGAATTCCGTCCTCGGAATTTAATCAAGGAGCTAGAGATTGCCACGACAAGTTATACTAAGCACAGGCAAGTTACACTAAGCAGTTTAATCATACAATCATACAATGCAAGCAAGGAAGGGAAAACGTAAGGCATAAGAAAGACATTATACCTTATGAGTCAAACAGGTAGGGATAACGTGATCGGATATCATCCTCACACTCCCACGTTCGACTCTCCCAAGGAGCGATGAACTCAAGCAACATGAAGTAAACTGATAGTCTTGCGCTTGAGGTCTCTCCCCTTGGTCAAACAGGGACACGGGCCTTTTCTCATACGAAAAGGTTGGTACCAATAACCATTTTCGAATGATCTAGGACATGGCTCGGGTCCAGAATATACCGTTGTAATTAGGATACATGAAACATGGCATGTGTCCCGCATAACGACGGCGAAAAGTAAGACAATAGGACACAGATACCTCTCTGCCGATTCTGGATCTGGGCCTGGGCCAGGGCGAACTGCTGAGACCCCTGTTGCTGGAAGGCCTGGGCTTGAGACGGCAATGGACCCGGGAACGGAAGCTGCTGTGGTTGGTGAACTGGAGCTGGTTCTGGTGCTGGTGCTGGTCCCATAATCGAGGGACTAGTTACTGTCGACGATGATCTGTGTCTGAACGGACAAGATCCTATCATGTGGCCTGGCGAACCACAAACCAAGCACAATCCCTGTGCTCTACGGCACTCAGTAACAACATGCCCGGGCTTCCCGCAATGAGAACAACCCGTTGCGAGAGGCCGCTTCTGCTTCTGCTGCTGGGGATAGGTCGGGGCAGAATGCTGTAAGGAGGTAACCGAATCTGTCCTCGTAGCTCCAATGGTCAAGGCCCTAGCTGCTGGGGCCGATGCTGAGGATTGGTTCATCTGGTCGTAAGACCGCTTCCGATCTCCGGTCCGGTCCGCTATCTTTCGGGAAGTGTACTCATGCCTCCTTGATGCTCGCAAGACGGCATCAAAAGTTCTGTGCTCGAACTGCTCTACTACCAATATGATATCCAAGTGGAGCCCCTGCTGAAATTGCTGTGCTCTGTCTAGCTCGGTTGCCACCAAGGTGGGAGCAAACTGACTCAACCTTGAAAACTCGGCCGCATATCCGTCGACCGTCCTGCTCATCTGCCTGAGATTACTAAACCTGGTTTGCAGGTCATACCTAGCCACTGCGTCGAAGTACTTGGTTTGGA
Source organism: Iris pallida (assembly GCA_029216955.1). NCBI lineage: Eukaryota > Viridiplantae > Streptophyta > Magnoliopsida > Asparagales > Iridaceae > Iris > Iris pallida. Next base: position 16,026,863 of record JANAVB010021796.1, on the reverse strand, counting down.
ACATATCACTGAATACCGTCCACATGACAGGCGTACCCAAACTCGCTGCTTGCATAGCCCACCAGCTGCGAGATAGATCTAGTAACTGCAGGCGCACCACTGCCACCTTCTCTGCTTCAGGGGTCCTGGCTGCCTCCAAGATAACTTCAATGTCCTGTAGCCAGGCATCTGCAGCAATAGCATCCTCGCTGCCGTCGAAGAAGGGAGGGTTCAGGCGCTTGAAATTGTTGACCGCACTATTCCCTCGAGGACCACTTCCGCTCATAGCTTCTTGTACTGCTTGCTGCAAGGCATCACCTCGACGGTCCTGAGACGCAAGCAACTCACGGATGAACCCTATCAAGACCCCATCCTCTGACCCTGCTGGATGAACTGGCTGGACTGGGGGCACTGGTTCTCCAGAAGGCATGGCTCGAGAGGCGGCTGCTGAGGACTGATCTTGATCTTCTTGCTGTTGCTGGACTGCCGGCCGAACTTCTTCTGGCTGATCAACAGGAGCGATGCCGCTGAAGTAATGACACCAGGAATATTAAGGAAGGACCAGGATAGAACAATGATGCAAGCATGTTATCAAGTCAGGGATTCAAGGAGATAAGAAGATACGAGTGGAGATCAAAGACGAGTACAGATTGAGACATCTATCCGGTAAACCCTCACATTTCTTGATTGAAAAGACCTGTATGGGCCACCACTTAAACCATGTCACGCCCCAGAACCAGAATACTGGAGAGCGGGGGCAGACATAGCCAGCTACGTATAATGCAATGTAATCCATCTCACCATACGGTCACGACTGTCTAGATATGTGAGGGTTTATCTACAAGCCATCAGTCTCTTAAGGTCATAAATTATCCTATTGTCTCAATCTCAATCGACTAATAATAATCACAAGATATCAGATCACCAAATATACAATTGTAAGGCGTCCCAAACATTACATATCCAAATGATCATGAAGCTAGTCGTACAAAATGTGAGGACTAGCAAGAGTTAAGTCATACATGATCAACCTCGAGTTGCCAATCATGATTACAGCCCGTAGGCAGACAGAAGTAAAGTGTATCGAGCTAACAAGTGCTCGTCGGCTAAACGCCTCAAAGAATAATGTACAATAGAGTGGGAGAACAAAAGAAACCCACTCGTTGCCCTGATTACGCCTGGCGGTCACCATCAGGCTGGAAGACAGGTAGATCCTTTGCTGCTGCTTCGGTATCTGGCCATACAAAACCAGCTGGATCAGACCCCAGAAAGAGCAAGTGCCATAAAGGAGGCCACAAAATAAGAACTAAAGCCAGCAAATTAGCACAACAATATAATTACATAATAAGAGACAGTAATTCAAGAAAAGTATGATAGGTGAATATAAAAGACAATCTTGTACAGAATCGATAAAAGACAGAACATATGGAAGAGCATGACAGGATGATATACGATGAGATAACCATGGGACTATTCAGATAACCAGGTTACAACCTGTAAACCAAACAAGGACCGGGGTTGTAACCCTTCGTTTGAACAGAACTTGGTTTCTCCCACCATTTATCGGCAAGGTGAATATAAGAAATCAAGATATGTAACAATCTTGTATAGGATCAAGACAGGACTAGACAGATTATACCTCAACCAACAATCACGGCCAAGCAATAAGTACGGCTTGATACTTTAACTAACTAGGGTTATCACAGGCCTAGTTACTAGCAAGATGCAATGAGAATTCCAAGTCCGGTTACCTGTTTGTTACTACCTGAGTGATCCCAGCAAGAAAAGGAAAAGATAGCAGGATATAGCAGACACACTGTAGTAAGATACATGTGTCCTAAGGTACCACACTCGACGGCGGGCTGGAAGTGCGCTCATCTCGACGGATAGCAACAAATCCCAAGTATATATATATAAGGCCGGGACCAAAGGGGCAACGGGTAACTGGGAAATTCTCCATGAACTATTTGATCAATCTAGTCATTAATCCTAGCCATATTCAGTATGAATCCCTGACCGTGGGAAACCAGGGATTCATGTCCTAGACATGATGCAAGACAAGATAGGTTCATTTGTACAACCACATTCACCCACGGTGTCCAGGCCATTTATTCTTGTCAAGTCGTGTTAGCCGTCGCAACAACATTTAGTTATCAAGTCATGTTACAAGTCAGGGGTGCACCGCCACGGTCACTATCAAGTTATCACGTCATGTTACAAGTCAGGAGTGCGCCGCCACGGGCCACTAGCAAGGAGATCAGAGAATACCAGGATCATAATTCACAGAAAATCCCGAGAACCGAACTAGTCATAACCAATTACTTGAAAATCGTGTTAGGCCGTGTCGGGTCAAGATAGTCGTGCTGTGTTGAACAGATCTCAGAAAAACCCAATCCACAAAAGAGAAACCAAGTCGAGAAAAAAAACCAATACTCCAAGAGCCAATGGGTTAAGCAAGGGGTCAGGAGGGTTGGGCGTATGCGCAAGAGCACGCACGCAGGGGAGCATACCCGCAAAAGCACGCACGCAAGGGAGCAGCGTACGCGCAAAAGCACGCACGCAGGAGAGCAGCGTACGCGCAAAAGTACGCACGCAGGAGAGCAGCGTACGCGCAAAAGCACGCACGCAGGGGGAAGCGTACGCTCAGGACATGCGTACGCTCAAGTCAGGGCACGCTCAAGTCTGCGTACCAGGGCACGCTCAAGTCTGCGTACGCAAGAGACACGCTTCCAACAGGAAGCGTACCCAAGTCTGTGTACGCAAGAGACACGCTTCCAACAGGAAGCGTACCCAAGTCTGCGTACGCAAGAGACACGCTTCCAACAGGAAGCGTACCCAAGTCTGCATACGCGACACTAAAGAGCGTGCGCAGCTCAGTGGCGTAAGCTAAAAAGCTCTGCACACTGCTCACTGTCTTCTCCAAACCAGCAAGAACTCCATGGTTGAACCCAAAGCTTCAAAAGTTCATAACTTGGACAAAATAAGTCCAAATCCAACTTTTTAAAGGTCAAAATTGGGTAGAAAAAAGTTTCCTACAACATGGAACCATCAAAACTTGAAAACAAAGAAGTTTGATAGATCAAAACCACCAAAATCCGAAAATAGCTAAAACCTAGATCTAGAACAATGGAAACTCCAAATCACAAAATGTCAAGCACTAATGTTGATCACCATGGCCTAATCTAGATAATGGACAAATAAAAATAGGGTTCTCATGTGGTGGTAAGGTGCACTTGCCTATGGGTGTGGAGAGTTGTGTGGAGGAAGAAGAAGAAGAAATTAATGGAGGAGGTAATGAAGAGAGAGAGTGTTAGGTGGGGATTATAAAGAGGGTGGGTTGTGGTGGAATGAAGGTGGAGCATAGGCTAAGGTGTTCCAATACACATTAAACCAAACCAAACTAACCCAAACCAATTAAAACCGAGTCATGTCAAAACCCAAAATACGAGAAATATCGAAATTCCACAAGTTGAGAAAAAATAAAAATACATGCCAAAATCCAGATACGAGTATAAATACGAAATACGGGAAATACGAAAAATGAGGGTGACATCATGACTAAAATCCACATAACACTGATCTGTATAAAGTGTGTCAAGAATTAAGTAAAACATAACTAAAACATGCATTATAGAATCTATCAGGAATTTAAGTAACCAGTGTAAGTACTTGCCTCAATTAGCTGGAATCGACATGCACAATGTGAACATTTCAGCATAGAATAGGTACAGATGCTGCACGTCTAATAGTAGATGGTACCAAATGATGAAACATATCATTCCATCGAGTTCAAAATAGTTCAATTAGCCAGGGTTGATATGAAGAAGTCCGAATGCACAAAAGAAATAGAAAATATTTGATTAGTCATGATCAGAACAATCTAATCTAAGAGAAAATTTACTTTAGAAAAAAAAAATCTTAATTAGAATTTTGTTTTATTTAAAATAATATTTGTAGACTTAGATTTATTTATACTTTGATCGTTATGAAGGATGGAAAAATGAAAGGAAGGAAAAAGAGTATGATGTATTTTCCTTTCCTATGGAAAGGAAGGATCATATCCTTCCTTTGTGTTTGGTTGGAAGGATGAAAAAGAGTAGAGATGCACTCTCCTTTGTTTGGTATGAAAAAAAATTGAAAAAAAAGTTTTACCAATTATATCCTCAACTAAAACACTTATTTACTATCTGACTTTATTAATATTTTAAATATGGCAACTCATATAAAGAGTATAATTATTAATTAATATAAACCTCCACTTTTCTTCCACTTTTGGATGGATTAAATTTCTTTGATCAAGGGGGAAAAGTAATACCTCCATCTTTTTTTTTCCTTCTACTTTTCCTTCCATACCAAACAATAGAAAATGAATCATTTCCTCCACTTTGTCCTCCTTCAATTTTCTTTCTTCCACTTTTCTTTCTTCCACTTTTTTCTCCTACCAAACACACCCAAAAGAAGAAGAAGTTGTAGGCCACATGGATAATGATAATTTACACATAGATACCCTCCACTCTTCAAATAACCTCCATTATTCAAATGGCAATTTAGACCTAAATATGAATTTGATATTTACAAACTTATCTTTACCATTTTGTAGCATATAGTTTATAAGTTAATTAAATGGTAAGTCATGTATGTATATATTTGTTATATAGGATCATTATAGTGGTTAAAACATTGCAAGAAAAATACCCTTTTATAATGCTTGCAAAAGTGCTATTATAATGGTTTATATAGAAGCGTTATGAAATTTCAGAAAAAATCCTTATTATGACGGTTTGGAAGAATTTTTGGCCTAACACTTTTTACATACAAAAGTTGGCCCGAAGTCCGTGGGCGTCCGAAAAGCCCACCCGGCCTGATGGGCCAAAGCTCGATAAAGTCCGGTCAAGAGGGTAGTCCGACCCGGTCCATATTAGTACAGGGCCGGACTTGGGCTATGCATCCGTTCGCCCGAACCTGGCCCGAGGCCCGCCCGATACAGACTTGGACTATGCGTTCGCCCGAGCCCCAAGGCCAAACGATGATCCCTAATTTGTGTGAACTTTGTTGGAAATAACATAAATTTGATATCATGTGTTGGTAGACTGATAGGGAACCATACAACCCCTATTCATGATTCAATCAGAGTTCTAGAATCAGCAAGAGGGAAGTATTAATTGTGGAGGGATGCAATGACTCAAAGGAAAGGTACTTGTGATTCCTTCCACAACATATTGCATGTGAAGAGAAGATTTCTATGTTGAGGTGAGCTTGGTAGGCAAAAGATATTGTGATTTCAGTGACTAGGAGACTGCACAATATACAACTCTTAGTTTTTGTTAAAAAATTAGTTTGAACTATACATTGTTTAGTTCTTTGATTTGTAACAATTAAGTCCAGCCCGAACTGACTTGGTCCGAAAAGTTTGACTCTTGTGGGCGGGCTTGGACTTCATAAATAACAATTAAACCCGACCTGATCCGGTCCGAAATTTCTTTAGGCTCAAAAAAATTGGCCCATGTCCGAACCAAATCCGTATTTTATGGGCTTGAGCGGCCCGGCCCGTCCAATATCGATTCCTATATATAATATATACATTTATAATGATTATATATATATAAACGTCATAAAAGTTCAAAAATCCAAATTTAGCATCAGCTCGACCACTTTCTTTTAGGTTTTTTCTAAGGGCACTACCAAAATTGCTTGGGGGCATCACTTACTTGGGGGCAGTCCAAGAAGGTGGAGAATTTGCTAGGAGGCATCCAAAATTTGCTAGGAGGCAGCCCACCCCCCCCCAAACCATTCATTTCTTTTCATTTTTCATTCTACACTCTCTCTCCTCAAGAAGAAAAAAAAGAACTCTCTCCCTCTCCCTCTCCTAAAATCCTAATTTCTTCTTCTCCACCACTTCCTCTACCAAGATTTCTTCCACAATCTTCGTAGATTCGAAGAGATGACACGCAAGTCAAAGCAACCGGAATCTATGTACGTTCTTCCCTAATTTCTTCAAGAATTTTGTACATTCTATTCAAAACCCTAGAATATTTTTAATTCTTGAATTTTTTTTGATAAAATAGGTTTAGAATCTCTTTATGGTTCTCTTCCCTAATTTTCGAACACAAGAAACCCACATTTTATGTTGAAATTCTAACCCTAGAACACGACAAAGTAGCATCTCGTTTTGGCAGTTCGGGTCTCATAACAGTAGGACTGCCAGGCATGTGGCAGTCCTAATGTAAATTAGGACTGCCACAGTCCTGACAGTCCGCTTGTGAAAGATGACTGCCAGGACTGTGGCAGTCTTAATTTACATTAGGACTGCCACAGGCCTGACAGTCCTAATATTTTCAACTGCATAATGCTCATATGAGGGGGGGGGGTTGTTCATGATGCAATGCAGTGTGGTAAGTCATGCATGTGTCTATAGAGTTAAGTTGGGTGGGGGTTTGTTCATGATGCAGTGCAGTGCCTTCACACTTTCCTTACTGAGCTTCCTCCCTCACAAGCAAAGCAAACAGAGCCTTCATCTTGTGTTTCTAACAACTCGCACCAAGCCACAACTAATTTTGTTCTTATACTCTCTATTTATCTATCTATCTATCTATCTATACCTCTGTAACACCTTGAACTTATTGGAAGAAGTAATGGAAAGGATCAACTCGAAGCTGTACCTGCAGAACTGCTACATAATGAAGGAGAACGAGCGGCTGAGGAAGAAGGTGCATCTCCTGAACCAGGAGAACCAAGCACTCCCTCTCCGAGCTCAATTAGAAACTAGCCAAATGCAACGCAAACGCTGCCGTCTCTGACCTCAGTTCCAGCGCTAAGTCTAGCAAGAGTACCAATGGGAGCAAGTCATGAGCATCATCATCATCATCTTGTCCGTGAAACACAAATGTTGGAATCATTATCATCTTGTCTGTTAAACACAAGTGTTAGCATCATCATTTTGTCTGTGAAACAAATGTTACTCTTGTCTTTACTCTTTTTGGATTGCTTTATCTGATAATAGCAGTATATATACATATATATATATATATATATATATATATATATATATATATATATATATATAAGTCTTTAGTCTCATCCTTGTAATCCAAAGTTTAAATATAACAGAAATGGTTGAATCCTATGAGAATAGTACTCAGGATGTTATTATTGCATCAGTTCATTAAAATAGAGTATAACATAATAATAAGGGCAAGCACAACAATTTTAAAATGTATACTTTCTTCATCTTGACATAGACATGAAAATTGAACAATAGACGTTCTACTCTATATACAAGCTAAAAATCCACACTGAGCTTTCTATCCATGTATCCTGAAATGTCCCCACTGATTGACGCGGGGCTTAGCAGCAATGTCCCCACTGATTGATGCCTTTGGTCGTTTCTAGTCGCACTTCAGACACACCATATTCCATCTGAAATTGATGAAATTGCAGCTGCGACACCAAAACAATATAAAGCGAACGTTCTTAACATCTTTTAACCATGTACACCAAAATGCAGCATTTTGTATGTAAAGAAGGACTGCCAGGGTTATGCCAGTCCTAATGTAAAGTAGGACTGCTAGACTTTCTGCAGTCCTACATTAAGTCAGGACCGCCAGCCCCCTGACAGTCCTACATTAAGTTAGGACTGTCAGGAGGCTGGCAGTCCTAACTTAATGTAGGACTACATGAAGCCTGGCAGTCCTAATGTTGGTCATATTTGTCATGTAGTCGGTCGATTCAATTGTAGTTTCGTGATTGCGGACATTCTTGAGTAAGTTTTGTCAGGATCTCTCGCGGTACTTTGATGTTAGGACAAAATAAACTTTGTTTTTTGTTGGAATATAAGAAAACGACATTTAGCTCAGTTCTTTTAAATTTTGTATTGTTAATTGTCAATTGTTGTGGTACGTTGCATGGACACAATTATTGATACGACATGGTACATAAATGGCTACACACACGTCATGGTTCTTGGTGCTCCAACACAGCACCAAAATTTGGTGCTCCAACACAACACCGAAATTTGGTGCGTCCATGCTTCCTGAGAACTTGTATTGTTATTGTTGGTATAATTTTAAGTCAGGACTGTCAGCCCCCTGACAGTCCTGTATTAAGTTATGACTGTCAGGGGACTGGCAGTCCTAACTTAATGCATGACTGCCAGGGGGCTGACAGTACTGTATGAAACTCTCTGTGAAGAGAGTTTCATATCCAAACTCTCTTCACAGAGAGTTTGGGATAGGACTGCTATCCCCCTGACAGTCCTAACTTAATGTAGGACTGCCAGAAGGCTGGCAGTCCTAACTTAATGTAGGACTGCAGGAAGCCTGGCAGTCCTAATATTGTAAGCCATGACTGTAGCAGCCAAACGACCACAACAATCTGTCGTGTTCTAGGGTTAGGGTTTCAAGAAATACGTGAGACTTATCATGTTCGAAAAATTCATTCATGAACCCTAAAGTGATTCTAAACCTAATATTTATGTCTATGTTTTCTGATTTTGAGTATGAGTATAAAAAAAATTTGGTAGCTGATCTCAGACAAATCTGGGAAAATTTTTGTGCAAAACATGATTGAGATTGGAGAAATTTTTTGGGGATAATTCTCGGAAAGAAAGGAAGAAAATTTTGGGAAATAATTTGGACAAGGGTTTAATTCCATAACCTAGAAATGTTGGGAGAGAAGAAAAGAAGTAGAGGGAGAGAAGAAAAGAGTTGAGGGAAAGAGAAAAAGAGTAGAGAGAGGGAGAGAGAAAAAAGAAAAGAAAAGTTGTCATTTATACCTAATGTTGGGCTGCCCCTAAGTAAAAAAAATTGATGGCAAACTTGTAATATTTGTAAATATTTTTTGGACTGTCCCTAAGTAAAATTGGTGGTGCCCTTAGAATTAACCTTTTTTTTTTTTATTCAACTCGTTTCGATTTTAGGTCTACAACCGAATAATACTCGCCCCTAGTTGGGATCTGACTTGGCACATTGGGAGGATCTTTGTAAGAAAGCACACGAGAGCTTTGGAAGAGGAAGTTGGGAGTGTGAGAGCTTGTAAAAATGAAATTTATAGTATCTTTATGCAAATAAACTAAATATCTTTGAGAAGAAATTGTTAGAAATGGAAAATGAAAGACGACTTTCTGTTATATGTCTAAATATGAAGGACTTGTCGGCTAAATTAGCCTATTGCCTTTTAAGGGCACCCCACCGATTACTTGGAGCTATCCCAAAATTTTTGCAAAAAATTACAAGTTTGCCATCAAATTTTTTACTTAGGGCTAGTCCAATTTTTTCCAGCAAGTAGGATTGCCAACATGCTGGCAGTCCTAACATTAGGACTGCCAACTTACTGACAGTCCTAGGACTGCCAGCATCTAACATATGTTAGGACTGCCAACTTACTGGCAGTCCTAGGACTGCCAGCATGTTGGCAGTCCTAACACATGTTAGGACTGCCAACAAGTTGGCAGTCCTCGGAGAAGAAGAAGCAGCAGCAGATGCGAAGGCCTCGTCGTCGCCTTGGAGAGCCGCCCCGCCGTCGAGGACCTCATCGTCGCCGCGTCCCTCGTCGGCGCCACCCTCGTCACCCTCCTCTCCGACGTCGCCTCCGATCTACAACCGCCCCAAACAGCCAGCCGACCACACCGAGCCGGTGCCGACCTCTCCTCCGTCGAGTGCGTCCACCTTTCCGTCGCCGACCACACCGACCACCTCTCCTCCGTCACCGACCACCTCCAGCGTATCCACCTCTCGCGCCGTCGTGTGAACCCCAACCCAACGGCTGCGGCGAGTCTCGGCTCTGCCGGCGCCGCTCCACTCTGCCGGCGAGAGAAAAACCCTAATGGAGGAAGGAGGAGGAGGAGGAGGAGGAAGAGGAGGTTTGAGGAGGAGGAAGAGGAGGAGGAGAGAGGAGAGAGAAAAACCTTAATATTGGGCTGCCTCTAAGTAATTTTCGGGACGTTTCCAGTAAATGTTCCTCAAACCTGGGCTGTCCCCTAAGTAAGTGATAGTCCCTAGTGGGGGTGCCCTTAGAAAAAGCCTTTTTCTTTCCTGTGCTGCAGCAAGAAGAACAGCAGTGTCGTGTCTCCATTAAAAAAAGGGCCCGGCTAAACGCACCCCAAGCTTTGCTAAGCACACCCCAATTACTAAGTACACCCCACATATATTCAATAAAACTTAAAAACATACTAAACACACCCCACTCTTTGACAGAAATGCCCTTTCTAAGCACACCCCACTCTCCTCTCTTCTCAAACTAATAATCCTAAGTACACCCCATTTTTATCTACACAAAACCAAACACTCTCCCACCCCATTTCTATTCAAACCCTTAGCATTCCCTCTCTCCCGAGCGGTCGAACACTCCCCCCCCCACTCTTCTCTTCCCTCTCGTGAAGACCAAGCAGCCGCCCCCCCAACTCCCGTTCGACTTCAAGGAGTTCCGTTCGACGACAAGAACTCTGTGCTTTGTTACAATGGCTGGCCGACCCGAAGATCGATCCCAAGATGAACCCCAATCCCAACAATATGGTGAGTTTTTTTAATCTAATCTCCCTATTACTCTGAACTTAGTCTGTCGTTTAGGATAACTGAATTAGGGTTTCAAATACTCGTCAATTTCTAGCCCACGAATTCTTCGTTTTGTTTTTTTTTTTCGATTTCCGCTGTTCTGCCCGAGCCTGGTTGGTCGGGCAGAGAACAGTATGTTCGACAATAAGAAGTCGAACATAATTCTTCTGTTCGACAGTGATTTGTCGAACACTAACGTATTGCTCGACCTGTAATGGTCGAACAGTAGATCATTGTTCGACCTGTAATGGTCGAACAGTAGAAGATTGTTCGACCTGTTGTGGTCGAACAGAATGATTTTGTTCGACCAGTCTTGGTCGAACAGTTTATTTTTAATGTATATTGTTTAGTTTTTGATATTTCATTCAATTTTGTAGGAATGACATATATGAGGAGACGACCTACAGCTTCTACTAGGAGGCGTCGGTTAGAAGAGTTGGCAGCTGCACGTAGCAGTCGGCAAGAAGGAGCAACAGTTGCTCCGATTCAAATGCAAGAGCAAAGTGCTGCGGAGGAAGAGGCAGCTGCACGTACTAGTCCAGCAGCTGTTGCAACTCAAATTAGCGAGCAGTAACATGCTGGAGAAGAAGAGGCTGAGGAACATGTCGAGGAAGAAGAGGAACATGTCGAGGAAGAAGGTGATGAGGAAGAAGAGGAACAAGTGGCTGAGGAAGATGAGGAAGTACGTGTTGAGGAAGATGAGGAAGAAGGTGTTGACAGTGATATATTGACAGGCCCTTGTCCCGGTGGACCTCAGGATCCCCGACTTATCCCCAGTTTCAAGACTCATGTGGCGTACCAGATTTGGAATGGGATTGAAAGGCCCTTATTGAGGTATTGGTGCCACACGACCAAGATGGAGACTTGGAAGTTGGGTCAACGGTGTAATGAATTTAAGGAGTTGATCCATCGTTCCAAAATTCCAGACTTGAGATGGATTTCATATAAGACGCCAAACAAGAATCTTATTTGCGCGTTTGTTGAGCGTTGGCAACCGGAGACAAACACATTCCATATGCCATTCGGTGAGATGACAATTACGTTGGATGACGTATTTTGTCTTCTTGGACTCCCGGTTAGTGGATTACCTGTTGTTGCACCAGAGTCGGCAAGGGGACCAGAGGAACCCAAGAAAATGATCAGTAGATTATTAGGGGTGACAGAAAGGGAGGCTGTCGATGCTCTTCAGGGCCAGAGAGGTAGCTCGGTCCGGCTTGAATGGCTCCGTTCACGATTTAGTGGAGATGTCACTAGTAGGGATGAGAGGAAAAGAAGACGTGCAGCCCGTGCATATTTATGGTTCGTGCTTGGATGCACAATATTTGCAGATAAGAGTGGCACACGTGTGGACACGAAAATTCTCAGTCTTCTAGAGACGGTCAACCGCGTCAATGAGTATGCTTGGGGAGCAGCTGCTCTAGCATACTTGTATCGACAGCTTGGTTTAGCATCTCGGAGTGGGGTGCGACAAATATGTGGATATCTGACGTTATTGGAGGTAGTTCTCTCTCCTTATTATATGCATATTTTTATGTTATCATCTCATTCTTTTATGTGGATATTTATGTTTTGTTTCTATGTCCGATATTTGTATTTTCAGGCCTGGATATACGAGTATTTTCCCTTCACAAGGCCAACCCATAATGTCAGTTATAAGTTGGGCGATCCACTTGCTTTGAGGTGGGCCAAGAGATCCCATTCTGCAGGAACTGCCGACCGGGTATTGGCCTTGAGGGAGGTTCTGGACAATCTCCAAGTACATAGTGTGAGTGTTATTACATTCTTTTACGCCATTTATCTAATGTGTTTTATGTATTAGTAATTATGTTTTCTTATGATGTAGGTCAATTGGACACCCTACAGTGGGATGCGGGGCTCATATCCTCGGGACAATGTCACTTTCTACCACGGATGCATACGTGCATTTGACTGTGTAGAGCCGTATCATCCGGACCGCGTGCTTCGACAATTTGGATTACTCCAGAAGATACCAGATTTTCCTTTGATTCCAAGTATTGTCCGTCGGGGAAATACGGGCCAGAAGTACAACCTGACGTGGGATGTCTTGGGAGGTTACTTCCGATTCTGGAGCAGCCACGTACTATCGGCCGAAGCCCGCGGGAGAGCTGCAAATCCCGCATGGGAGTGTTCAGACGATTATCTGCATTGGTATAGGACGTTTTCACATCCTATCATCCAGGATCCGGAGAACATCTCTACCGCCGTCGGCACTACATCCAAGTAGTACATATCGGGAAATGACCACCAGTACTTGCGGTCAAAAATCGGGGCTACGAAGCAATTCAAAGATTCAAGTACCTGTTTTGGAGACCCCCTAATCAAGTTGCATCTGTCGTATATATCTCCCAAGAGTGTGATCTCTTGGATGAGATCACTACGTACTTTCGGCCAAGATTCCTCCCCCAGCCCTAGTGCATGGGCAATGCATCGATAACCACAATGACCATCCCCTATTACATTTTCCGTACTCAATACATACGGATGATGTTGAGGTGGAACTTGTCCTATATACGCAATATCGGTGGCATTGCGTGATGACTTCCGTCGAACATGTTGCTTTCCCCTTCGGATAGAAGTGAACATTGGTTTTGCCGAGGAAGGTCCATCGAGCATTATAGTTTCATCCAAAGGTGAACAACTATCATGAGCAGACTCAACAATTTCAAATTTGCTTGGTTCACGCTTGGTCGAATGTGAAGTGCGGATTTTCGTTTTACTTGGCCTACCACGAGGTCGTCTGTAGCCCACTGGTTCAAGCAGTGAAGATGTCGAAGGAACTGATATCTCCCGAAGTCTTTTCAGCATCAACAACCTTTGAGCATCGGTAGCCGCATCGAACATATGATTAATAGTTCCCATGGTCTCCACCCAACGACTTCGGACATCTGCATCAGCTGCACTGTCCGTTTTGGAGGGTTCATAATCCAACTTCGTCCAAAATTTGTCAACCATATCTAACTGGATAACCTGTCCATCCCGTTTCAACACTGCAAGTTCATGTGCACAAGGCAACCCGCAAGTTCTCCTTAACACACAACCACAAAGGAGGGGATCTACACCGGTATTATCTATACCCTTCATCTCCTCGAATATCCTACCAAGTGCATGATGAGACACCAATCCTCGGATATTCTTAAATAGAGGGGAACTATAACGATGTGGTGCCACGTTAAGGCTCATCTCAAATGAGGCCTTAATTTGGTTGTGTTGAGCGATCAACAAATCATGTATCCTGCTCCATGAGATCTCAAAATTGGACTGACTAGTGCCCAACTGTTTTTTCAATTTTGCATGTGCACTCTCCGCCCTGTGAGTATGAAATTCATACAGTCAAAATCATATATTAAAACGTAATTAACATTAATATATGCAAACTAGGGTCTAAAGACACGTACCTGCTACTTGTCGTGTTCTCAAAATGCATCACATTATTAGTCCAACAAGAAACAAATCTTTCTTTAAACGGCTCAATCCAATTCTTAATGGCATAGTTAACTGCTTTTGGATAATCGTGGAAATCTTGCTCCAATCTTCTAAGTAACTCATTAAATCTTGGTTGATCTTCGGCAAGAACCAAAGAATTCCATGAGTTGTTAAAAGAATCCCACTTCTCCTTGGTACGAAACAACTTCTTGCAGTTGGCCAATATATTCTTGCTAATATGCCACCGACATAGCAAGTGTGTGGAGCTGGGGAACGTAACGCTTATAGCATTCATAAGTGCTACCTCACGATCAGTCACAATCACCTTCGGTAAGCATGATTGATCCACTAATCCTTTAAGCGTACTAAGCGCCCATATATAATTATCCTCCCGCTCAGCCTCCATATAAACACATGCCACAGAAAATGTAATATTTGTGGATGTGACCCCTACTACTTCCAATAGTGGCATCCTGTACCTGTTTGTCTTGTAGGTACAATCCATCAATAAAATATTAGGAAAAGCCCGCAACAAATCCACGCTTCTCGGGTGAGCATAAAATAGATCCTTCACTTTATCGGTTTGCTCACATCTCCTATCTAAATAGTAGTACTTTTCTGAGTCCAGCTTACCCAACAAGTACTGCATTTGAGACAGGCCCCCATGCTCGACAACTCTATGCTTTTGTCGAGCATTGTAAATTGTCTTCAATGTCGACTCATTCTCGCCAAAGGATTCCTTCAATGTGCTCAATATATCTTTTGGCCTTGCATTGTTCTTCGATAAGTCTTTGACAAGTTGATCTTCACTCAGTGTTAGTCGACCGGCATATGAGTGTCCAACCAAATTGCGTCCGAGTGGATGATTATGCGAGCCGCATACAACAGTCAATGACCACTGTCCTAGGTCATTGAATTGCACTCCTTTCAATTGAAACGGACAGTCACATTTCTTCGTCCCCGTAAGCTTTTCCCGTCTTGCCTTCTTCGCAATGTTCGCCGAATTTGTTTCAGCAACTTTAGTCTTGGGAGGCCGATATTTACCACCGCGCTCACAAGCCAAAACTATCCGAGCCCGCCTTCCATCCCCGCTATCGGATCGTTTAACCAAAACGACCATATTATGACGTCTTCCTACCGTCTGTGCCCACCTCAACAACGATTCACGATCATCAAATATCTCTTCCGTCTGAAATTCTTCTGAAAAATCCACTTCTTCATACATGGGAAAGTTGACAATGCTCAATTCATTGTTCATTCCAGTGTCATTTGAAGAACTATCCTGAAAAGAACAAGACCCACACTTTACTAAGTTTGAAAAAAAAAATTCAAAAACCACAGTGCTCGACCATTACAGGTCGTACAAACATCTTCTGTTCGACAGTATCAGGTCGAACATGTCGAACAACGTTCGACTAAACATGGTCGGACAATATAAGAAACGTTCGGCAACAATTAGTCGAACATCCCTATTATGTTCGACAACAAAAAGTCGAACAGAACATAAAATGCGCGACGAACACAGGTCGTGCATATCGCGAATTTTTTTCCTAGCTTCTCCTTTGGAACGATTCTCATACTAATTTTAATACTTGAAAACGAGCAAGAAGGAGGAAAGAGTACGTACATTGTGTCTTCCAGATGGACCACCTTCCTCCATGATGGCTTCTCAACTTAGAAATTTTCTAGGGTTTTAGGGTTTTGTTGGAGAAGATGATGAAAGAAGAAAGAATGAGGAGGAGGATGATGGTGGGGTGTAATGAGAGAAGTGTTTGGAAAGGATGGAAGGCTGATGGGGTGTGGTGGGGTGTGGGGTGTGAAAATGAGATAAGGGTATAATAGTCATTTTACATTGAAGTCATTTATAACTAAATTAACTTGGGGTGTGCTTAGCAAAGCTTGGGGTGCGTTTAGCCGTGCCCTTAAAAAAAATGTAAGAAAAATTAGGAATTTCTTCGGGAGGAATCGATCGGTTCTCCAATGGCGGAACTCCGCCAGAAGCGCGACGAAGAGGACGTCGCCGACGATCGGGTCTGCCAGCGGGAGCTGGAGCAGCTGATGAACGACTAGCTCCTCTGCCGGCGCCGCCGGTCGTTCCTCGGCGGAGAAGACACTGCCGAGTCCTCCGCCGACGACCTCCGCCACTCCCGGATCCTCAGTCGGTGGGTCGCGCGCCAAACCACGGAGATGCTCACCACCATCGAGCGCTGCAACCGCGAGTCCGAGCTCACGGCCCTCGCTGGCATCCACACCGTCTCCCTGACCCGCGCCGACCTCAGCGAGAGCGGCTGCGGTTCCTCGATATCGTCCTGCGAGGACTCCCCGGACCTCGGGGACGACCGCGAGATGGTGAACCGGATATCTGGGACGGCGAGGGAGCTGAGGAACGAAAGCCCGCGGTGTCGGAGACTCGGAGTGGATGGGGGAGAAAGAGAGGGAGAGGGTTAGGTCGGTGAGGGAGTGGGTCCGGATGACGACCGAGCCGGGGGGGGGGGGGGGGGGTGCGGGGTGCGGCGACGACCGGTCGGTGACGGACGACCACGAGGAGGACAGGCCTCCGGAGCACGTGAGGAAGGATATGTTGAAAATCCGGGGGCGACAGGCGAGGCTGGATCTCCTCATGAGGATGGCGAGGAAGCGGGAGCTCCGGGGGCTTGAGGTGCATCGTGCCGTCTCCAAGTTTCCCCATCGGAATCGGATCCAGGTCAGTGGTAGTGATACATTACATACCATCTAGTTGCATTTATCTTGATATATACGTTCACGAGAAATGAGTTTATTCTTTGGAGATTAGAGATTGCTTCAATGGTTTGGACATGCTTAACAAATGGATGCTCTAGTTGGTAAGAGTAATAATATTGTAATTCAAGTTGCTACTTGGGGATGATAAATCAAGGTTTCTGGCTAGGTTTCATCAATGTATCTTGAACTTTGCCATATGTTGAACTTTTTTTTATCGCTTTAATACCGTGAGCTCTATGAAATTGTCAACAAACATGGTAAAATGACTATTATACACCATCCATCTTCTTCATCCTTCCCAGAGCCAACTCCCGGGGAGGCCGGGGGAGGCGGTTTAGGCAGCCGCCTAGGGCCTCCTCCCCTAAGAGGTCTCAATTTTTAATTTTTTTAATCATTTGGGGATGCACTTTTCAATGAACTTAAAGAAGTTTTGGGAAGCTTAAAACTTGATTTTAATGACATGTGAGGGCATGGTTATGATAATGGTTCTAACTTCTAACATGAAAGGACAATATAAAGGTGTAAATAGTAGGGTACTAAAAGAGTATCCTAGAGCATTTTACACTCGAGTGGTTGGCATTCCCTTAACCTTGCTCTTTGTGATATGGCCATGAGTTCATTTCAAGCTAAATCATTTTTTTGGAGTGATAGAACGGATTTATAAATTATTCTCTCGTTCAACAAAGTGGTGGGAGGTCCTCAAATCTTATGCGAAGGATCACAATGGGAAAAGACTTACACTAAAGTCATGGTCGGATACACATTGGAAAAGTCGTATTGCAAGTGTAAATGCGATAAGGTTTCGAGCTCCTCAAATAAGAGATGCGTTGTTTCATCTAGTAGAACATAGTGTTGATGCGACCACAACGACTGATGCTAGGTCTTTAGCAGTTATGAACTTCGAAACATCGATTTCCTTGTTGGCATGCTGATTTGGTTCGAAATTTGCAGAAAGTGAATAAAGTTAGCAAGATTCTCCAAGCAAACGATATGAATATTGAGGAGTGTATAAATCTCTTGCAAGATCTCATTCTTCTTTTGGAAGACTGTATGAATACCGAACGAAGAGTGAATCTGAAAAGATTGTTTTAGAAATGGACGTTGAACCAACTTTTCGTGGAATTCGTGTTTGCCACAAATAGAAGTTTTTTTTGATGAGAATGCTAATGATGAATCAATACAAGCGGTTGAAGATTCTTTTCGGATTAAATATTTTATAATAATTGATAATGCTCTTTCTTCACTCAAGACAAGATTTGAGCAGTTTCAAAAATATGAAGACACTTTTGGGTTTTTATTTAACTTGAGCAAGTTGAAAGTTGTGTATGATGCGAGTTCGAAGCGTTCGTGTGCTACACTTGAGGATTTTTCGAAACATGGAAATGATTTTGATATTGATGCACTTGAATTGTTTTCAGAATTACAATTGTTGAGAACAACATTACCAGAGAGGTCAACCAAACCCATTGAAGTATTGGAGTATATCAAAAATTTGTGTCTTGATTTTCCTAATGCTTGGGTAGCTTATAGAATATATTGACTATACCAATTACAATTCTCCAAGCCAAGTTGATAAAAAATTACCTCCGATCAACTATGTCACAAGATAGTTTGAACAATTTGACCATATTGTCTATTGAGAAAAAAAATGACAACTAAACTTGATCACAACGATTTAATTGAGAATTTTGTACATCAAAAAGCGAAAAGAGTATGAACTTTAGATTTAGTTTAGTGTTATTTGGTTTCTTTTAATGTAATAAATTTAGAAGTTGGAGTTGCTTAATTTATTAGATCTTGGTGATAATTTGTGTATTCAATAACTAATTACATTGTATTTTGGATTTATTGGATTTGCTGGTTTATAATTTTTTATATATAGAGGGACGAGGGACTCATTTTTAGGACTTGTCTGGGTTGTCCAAAATGCTGGAGCCGGTCCTAATCCTCCCTCATCCCTAAACCTTAACTACTCACCACCGTCTTCTTCCTCAATTATAACCCATCAATACCATCTTCTTCCTCATCCCCATCTTGACTTCCTCCTTCCTCATCCCTAGACTTTAACCCTCCACCACCACCTTATTCCTCTTTTCTCATCCCTAAATCTTAACTCATCACTACCATCTTTCCCCCACCTCCCGTCGATGCTACCCTCGTCCTGACCGCCCCTCCTTGTAGCGATGATAGGCCTCCATAACCCTCCACCATTAGGGTTTATGGTTAGGGTTTTAGTGATGGGGAGAAGTAACTTTTTGATCTTCAGGGGTATGATGATCGTAAATATCTTAAGTTTAGCGATGGACTAACAAAGGGTAGAAAAGTGAAATTACATATGTGAACAAAAAAGTCTTTGTATTAAAGTGAACATGGTATTAATGTGAAAATTGGCCACGGTTTTAATTAAATGCAGAAACCTTTATGTTCTGGCCATTTTGGATCAAAATCGGAGGGTCAAAAATTTGCCAAAACTACCTAAGCAAGCTGCAATACTTGTATGAAGAGTCCAAAGGAGATATACCAAAACTGAGTTTCTGTACCTTGGACTAGATCATACAGAGAATAGATTAAAGCAGCTAAAAGGGTTATGAGGCGGGTAGTTAAACTACGGAGATGGATCCTAAATAGAACCAAATGGTGGAATCATGTGTTGATCCCAGATATTGGTGATGTTTTGGTATTGTTATTGTTTGTATGCCTGTATGTTTAGAAATATATAAATGTTCAAGTATATGGTAATGAATGATCACGGTAAATATGTAGTTAATAAATCAGTTATGATCTATTTAGATTTTTAGTTTTGTACCATCACATTAATATAAAAGATGATATATTGATATCTTCATAATTTGACGTATTGTACAGACTTAAGCAATGCCCCCTGTAATAAAGCATGCTGTTATTAGTTAATTTGTTTCTCTTAGAAAAACAAGTCAAAACTAATTTTTTGTTATCAGGGAAGGATTTCGCTTCAGGTTAGAGAATATTGTTCGTAGTCAAGCAAGCAATCATTCTGATAGTTTGGTCAATCAAAACATCAACAGTGCTAGAAATGATCTATCCGGACCATCCACTGTGGTGGAGCCTTCAAGTGCTATTGATGAACAACCTCAATCATCAATTGACAATAGTGATGTCAATCAAAATACAGAATCACAAACAACAGCAGAGGTGGAAAGCAACAGACCTAATGAGTAATGACGATATTGACCGACAAGAATCTGTCACTTAAGCAGAGAATTTGCAGGAAGAGGGGAGTGAACATGGGAGAATAGACTCACAACAATCTTCTGAAATAGGGAGAAGGGAATGGCAACCATCTGCTTCTCAAGCAGAGAATTTGCAGGAAGAGGATGCAGAACATGGGAGAAGGGACTGGCAACAATCTACTGAAGTTGGATTTGGTGATTGGCACGACGAGATTGGAGAAGAGTATGGTGGGAACTGGGAGGATAATATAGATCAAGACTGGCCCCGTCAAGCAGAAGACGAAGATGGAGAAGTCATTTCCCTGAAGGACGGGAGTGACATGAGAATGATTCACATGAAAATCTGGAGAATTGGCAAGAAGGGCTTCAGATGTATCAAGTGGACTGCACTCGTTTCCTATTAGAAGAGTCAACAGATATATTCCACCTGACAATGAAAATGTGTATAGCATGGAACTCAGGGAACTACTAAGCAGGTGGGTCCTCACTTTGAAGATAAAGAGCTGCAGATCATTCCCTTTGTTGACTACACGAGAATTATTGCTTGTTGATCTAAACTATGCATTTATTGCTTGCAGGAGGAGTGTTTCTAATCTTCTAAGCAGTGGGTTCCGTGAGAGTTTAGATCAATTGATACAGTCTTATGTCCAACGACATGTTCCTTCTCTGCTTGATTGGGATATTCAAGGAACTTTGCCTACCCCAGCTTCCCCAGTGGAAGATCTGAATCTGCAGGTGGATGTGCAAAACCAGGATCGGCAGGATTCTGTTACCAGGCCTCCAGTTTTGATACCGCCCCCTCCAGTGCCACCTCGACAGTCACTTTCGTACTCAGATTTGCATCATAGCAATTGGTCTCGGCAGAGCGTGCATCACTCAGAAATTGTACGCAGCTTTGTGCATGATATCTGAATTTGGCCCCTTAAATTTAGAGTATCATTGTGTTCTTAGTTTTAGTCAACAAATAGCCATTATTCTCAAAAAAGAAGAAAAAGACACAGACCTTGCAGTTGCCGAATAATGATATTCACAGAATTTCGTACTCTGAGTTCACCTTGGTCGTTGATCACTCGCCTAGTTAACCATCGTGATATTTCAGTGGATTTTTCCAACAGTTTTAATACTACAAGAGGGATTCATATTATCCACTTACACGCTACTTAGAGGCCTGTATAGAGAAGAAATCATGCCTCACAAACCTTTAATCCTAAAATAGATCAAGTTGGAGTCTGACTCAAATCTTAATTCCTAGAATATAACCTAAACTCTGACCTGCTGGTTTGGTGCAGGAATGGGACATTATTAATGATCTGAGGGCTGATATTAATAGGCTTCAACAAGGGATGAGCAATATGCAGAGAATGTTGGAGGCTTGCATGGAGGTGCAACATGAGTTGCATCGGTCAGTTAGGCAAAGTTTCTGCAGCTTTGAATCGCTCTCTTGAAGGACAAGGTTACTTTTTAACTATTTGTAATAGTCCATTAGGCTTTTTCGGTTAATGAGGATAATGATCTTCTAATAAACTATACATAAAATTAATATATCTTAAGCATGTTGCAATATCGATATATGTATCATGAATTGTTAGAGTGTGTTACTTATCGTGTATCATATCTTGTGTAAGGTAAATTTATCCGAAATAGATATAACATTAAAATATTCAGCCACAAATGCATTGACAATAAAACTTTTAAGCAATATCTAACTAAAGACTAATATAAAAGTGTCATAATGCATAAGCAAAAATTTAGTCCAAGTGCAGTGGATACCTTGATAAATTTGTTTCTTGAATCAAGAAAAACAATAGGAATTAGATATTACTGCTCATCATATTTATGTACGTTTGTAGCAAAAAATATCATGCATCTCTTAAGTGGAAAATTCATCAGAATGTTGATAATTAAAGTAAAAATTTAATGTTAGTATTACATGATGATACTATTCGTTAATATAACATCATTGCATCAATACAAACTTGGATATAAACAATAGTGATTAAATATTAAAATATGCTCTTTTATAGATTCTGATAACTAACATGTTAGGTGAGAAATACATACAAAAGCAAGAATTCTCCCAACCCCCAAAAGAAACTGTTAACAACAATGATGTATCAACAAAAGCAAACATATACTAAAGAGAACTAGAGTTTGTGTACGTCTAAAGTTAAGCAAAAGCCTAAAAATTTAGAGGTGGAAAATAAAAATAAAATAAAATGAGTTACATGGAAAAAGACGATTTTGGATGTTGTAGTTGGAGTTTTTAATGTCATTGCTAGAGATGTTAGCAGTTGATGAAGGATGCTGGCAGACGAGATGATTGTACAGAGAGCTTGGTTGGAAGAGGTTATTTGGAATGAATAACTTGAAGAGGGTTGATAGATATCCAGGTTGAGGTTTGGAGATGTATGGTTGGGTTGTAAAAACCATTACATTCTAAACCACATAAAAGCTTGACTTTACCCGTTTAGAATCGCAAAATTGATGCTAATACACCATATCTAATTGTTTAGCTATGAAGGTTTATCATATCAGCAGATAAGTTGTTACCTCTGTACCGTACATAACCTTTATAGGCAAGGTTGTAAAAGTCGCTTGGCGCTAGTCGGGAGGGCATCGGGTCCCGCCTACTTCTAGGCGGTCCAAAAAACCCACTACCAAAAACCCTGCTGAGAATTGCAGAATTGTCCATAAAACCCAAAAACCTGCATAGTCAGACGTCGGGCGGGCACTAGGTGCCGCCTAGAACTGATATTTAGAACAATGTTTATAGGTTTTATTGAACCTCATTGACAGTACATATGATGTAGCCATCTTCTGTATCATAAGATGATACATTATCCTTTATAGGTTGTACGACATTGAATGGCAGGTATCCTGTATCCAAAGATATTGTGGCAGAGATTTGTGGACAATTAGTAATAAGAAAGATTCATAATGGTAGTAAAGTGCACGTGACTCTTCCGTCACAATTATTTATTATGATAAAGTGTCCAATTCGTTGATTTATAGTAGAGCTAGGCCTCTTGATTGCTGCAAATCAGCTACACAATGTAGTTGATCTGACATGTTCCGATTTGTCCAATAGCCATGGTCAATGTGAAAAGGGTCCGAATTCGCGAAGAAATAGAAAATATTATTAGTCGTGGTCCAAATGATAATCGAAGAAATTTGCAGAGAATAAATACGTATACTATTTTGGAAATTACTTTCAATATTTAAAACTATATTTGTATTAGTCAAAATATTTAGATAAAAATTCTAGAAAATCATAAATAAATATCAATATATTTTAGACTTTAAAATAGATGTAGGGCCAAGCTCAATATAAAAATATTTATGTATAAACTTATTTAAAAAAATACTTAT
Organism: Iris pallida; assembly: GCA_029216955.1. Classification (NCBI taxonomy): domain Eukaryota; kingdom Viridiplantae; phylum Streptophyta; class Magnoliopsida; order Asparagales; family Iridaceae; genus Iris; species Iris pallida. The sequence goes on along the minus strand of JANAVB010021796.1, from coordinate 16,003,573 downwards.
ATATAAAAACCCATTTGGAAGATAATGTCAAGTCTAAGCCTTATATTTAAATCCATACGAAATTTAGATTATATTTGAATCTTCCATTAATGGTCTTGAATCATATCCCTCTTCTAATATAAGCAATCAGAAACGTACGGTCAATAATGATTTTGATTGGCTTTGGTTTGTAATTCGGAATGCTACTATGGCGTTTTGGGACGAAAATGTTCCAGTACTCGAAACGAAATTTGCAGAACATAAATAGTTGGTTAAAAGATTTAAGATAACTTTGCTCCTGATAATAGTCCTAAAGGGGCTTGATGGGTCCAATATAAAGGTTATTTTCTTGACTCCAACTCACATTATCTATGGCACAAGCATTGAGTCTTATAATCATGCCAAACAATCAAGGTTGTGAAAAGCGCTAGGCGCTAGTCGGGCGGGCACCTTTCGCCTAGCTCCTAGCCTGCCTAGGCGGGTGCCTAGATCTAGGCGGTTCCAAAAAAAAAAAGTAATCCAAACAAATCTCTACTAAAATTTGCTGAAAAAAAATCTATAAAACCCCAAAACATGCATAATCGGGCGTCTGGGGGACTATGCGGCCACCTAAGCGGACATCGGGCGGACACCCCGCCTAGGCGCTAGGGTGTCCGCCTTTTAGAACAGAGCAAACAATGCCCTTTCAAAAGTTTCAAATACTAAATAAAAACTAACATAAAAAGTTGGTGATGTCTTTCATAAAATATTCAAAACCAAAAATAATCAAATAAAATATAGAAAATAATATTTTCAGCAGAATACTTGCACAAATACATGGAATGTTCCTTTAAGAGAGTGGGGAGACAAAGAGCTTGTCCAGTTTAGTTATTTGGTTGTTATATTTTATTGTATCACTAAATTAAACCCTTATAAAACCTGTGAACTGACATTTAAATAACATGACAAAATGTCGGTATATTTGTATCATATTATTATAATTTTATTGTAACAATAGATACACTATGCGTATAATTACATACTTGCCCCGATGGATAATCAGTAGATACACTATGGATAATATTTGCCCCTATGGATAATCAGTAGATACACTATGTATATCATTAATATTTGCTCCGATGGATAATCAGTAGATACAGTGTATGTCATTAAATATATGCCCTTATAGATACATATTGTTTCTTGTCCACATGTTTTCAAATTGTAAGATGATCGTGGTACATTATCTAGTGTTATAGATATTGTTGATATCAGTCGACATACCGCCGATATATCAGTTCGAGGGCTAAACTGCCATATATCTCGTATATACTAAATATGTCGGTTATAATCTGTATATCGATGAGTATCATATTGGCCAGTATCTTCCGATATATGGAAGTATCAGATATTAGTGGTATATAAGTGTTTTTGGGTCGGTTGGGTCCAGTTGCAATATATTTATATCCATAACCAAACTTAAAGCTAAAAAAAAAATCCTAAACCTAACTCTCTCTCTCTCTCTCTCTCTCTTCGTCGAACCGTGAGAAAGCCTCGCCCCTCTCTCTCTCCCACAAGGTAAGCATAAGTAGAAGTAGAAGATTTTGTTTGATTTTTTTTAATATTACTAGTTTTTTTAGTTATTTGTACTTGTAATTTATAAATGTTAGTTTGTTACCATGATATGATCTTATGCTAGATGTTTTTAGTCAGTTAGTTACTTAGTTTTAGCCTTTTAGGACATTTAGAAATTTGAATTTGATAGGACATTTAGTAGATATGATATATTTATTGATGTCTGGAATATTATATTTATTGGTATATGTTATTTTAATACATTTTCGATATATTTTCGATATCCGACCTCTGATATCTCAAAATCCAAACCGATATGAACCTGATATCCGATATCTCGAACATTGATATTGTCATATTGTTAAGAGATCTTAAGTACTTCTCATACTGGATATCATTTCATTACTAGAAAGGTACATGCTTCTGGTCATTATCGACATTACATGATGTAGAAAAGACCTATGTTACATGGACTCGGATACGGGTACATATCCAAGAGTCAGGTCCTTCAAACTCATAATTGAAGGACACGAATTCGGCTAAAAAGGATCCAAATTTTGGATACAGGTACGGGGATATGACTAAGGTTTCATAAAAGGATAACATATAATTATAAATTACTAGTAAACTTTACTGAATTAGTTGAATAAGATCCTAAGGAACCATTTCATCAGCTCCCTTACTACTTTACTATCAGTCTACCATATTAAATTAAACTATCTACATCACTATCGCATTAAAATAAACTATCTACTTCACTACCAGTCTTCCGATTGTCACCATGAAGGATCCGATTGTCACCATGCAGGATCGGATACAAATTTCGTACCCATACTCATACCCATGTCCTTTCGGGTCGATACGGGTACTTCTCCGGCGTCGTGGCGTCTTCACAAAGGGCACATGCTTCAGGCTATTGCCGACATCTCATGCAGCGACAAAGACCTTCCGTGATCCTAGGAAATTCTTGACTTGAATGTTTTCGCGACAAAGTTTACATGTTTATGTCTATTACTTGCTTTTAATGCCATGCAAGGAACTTACGGTGGTCGTTATCGGACCGTTCACAAATCACTTTATCTTTTGCCAATATTATTTTCTACAATGAAAAGAACTGAACCTATGCACTTGGTAGTCAACAAACTCTTTTGCCAATATTCCTTTCCACATAGAAAATGACCCAACCTATGCACTTGGTAGTCCACGAATGGGACGAGTACCCGATCTTGATGGATGAGACAACTAATCGATCGGTGCTCTATATTGTGTCGGTAGGGTACTAAAAGAGAAGTTTCACTTAAAGAAACCTCCCCTTGTGTTGGCATGAAAACTAATCCATTTTTATATGTGGGTTTTGCTCACATACCAAAGAAGGATGTAGGTTAAAACACTGTAGCTAATTCTTTCATATAAATTTCCATCTTGACTTGTTGAAATTAGGGATCTTTTGGTAAATAAATATGATTTTTGAATTTTAAGATTTTGCTCACTATATATTTGTTTTTTGTGGGAGAACACATAAAGTTGACTCATCAAAGTTGCTTGATATTTGTTTTCTATTAAAAAAAATAATGAAATGGCTTTTACAATTTTAAAATGTTAAGTTTATATACCAAACAATCCCTTAGTTTGATGAGGCGATAGAGAACATTTCCCGTGAAATTTTTTAGGGTGCAAATACACACACTTATGTACTAACTTTCCCTGGAAGGAAAGATAGATTATATATACACACACTCTGACACTAACTTTGCTATGGAAGGAAAGGAAGAGCATGACATAAATAATGACTGCATTAAGGCAAACAACAAGGAATAATTGTTAAATACGAGGTATATAATCTAAGGTAGAGGAGCTACTTTTTGTATGTTATCATTGAGAATCATGTAGTATCAAATAGAAAAAAGAGTGTTTTGTCCATGTCAGGAACTGTATGTGTAGTTGTAACAAGAAAATGGTGCTTTGAGGAGAGAAGTATGTTTGGACACAACCTAGGTTGCATAGACATATATTAATACGGATACAAACACGATACAAATTTGGAATATGCCGCATGCATCTCTCTTAACCACTAGGCTAGAGGTCATTTGCACACACACACACACACACACACACACATATATATATATATATATATATATATAATATATATATATATATATATATATATATCACATGCAGTCGGATCATCAGAGATGGAGTTTGGAGGCCAGAAGGATATCCGTATACTGCTCAGCTAGCTGAGGAGATTCGACTTATTACTATTGACGCTAGTCAGCATGAGGATTCCTGGAGCTGGGCCGGCCCAGGTACGGGGGGCGGGTCAGGGCTATTCTGCTTTTGGAGCTGCTATGACTTGGTTCGGACCCACCACGACCGGGCTGAGGAGGTGGACTTCATTTGGGGCAAGGAGATTGTCCGAAAAATACAACTATGTGCATACCGGCTTCTACGGGGTAGACTGATGACGAGAGACAGACTCCTCAGGTTTGGGATGCAGATCCCAGATGCCAAGTGTGTGCTATGTAATGGGGAGAAGAATCTATGGGGCATCTCTTCTTTGTATGCCCGATGACCTGGCACATTTGGACTGAGCAGTGCGTGCAGCTGAGAGGAGGAGTTGGGGTGGATAGAGACATCCGAAGCATTCTCAGCTGGATCCGAGATCACAAAGGCATGGACCCGGGGTGGGCCAGAAGAGCCATAGTTCGTCTCGCCGCGTCCGTTTGGCACATCTGGAAAGAGCGGAACAGACGTATTTTCGAGGGCTTGAATACCCCCCTATTGGAATTCTACATAACATAGAATTCGATGTATCAGTAATGGTCCCATAATATTATATTTTGGGGCATGAAAGTTGTGATATTTATGTATTGTAATACCTTTTCCACTATATGCGAGGAATAAATTCACCATTATTCCAATATATATATATATATATATATATATATATATATATATATATATATAAAAGAAAAAGGATCTATAGACATATTTTACATTAGATCTTAATAATATCCGTATTTATGCATGTTTTGGGTAGTAACTAGGTTCCAAAAATTTCTAGAAAGGATGTGATACAAAGAAATTATACTTTCTCGTATCTCAATTACTTTTACACCATGGTCACCATGCAAAATCACTTTCAACCATGTTTTGGTCCCTTGGGAGCTTATTACTTATTAGACATGCACGAGCCATCTGACATGAGTATTGAGGAAGTGCCGTGTCAGATATGGACATGGATATGGCCCTCTAGAGGAGTATCTGTGCAACATAGGACACAACAATAGTTTCTTTGAGATTTGAAGTGTTTGAAAATAAAAGGTTAGTATGGGTTGCAATGTTCTTCAGGGAAATAATAACAGATAAGAAAGTGCGCAATGAATGATGAATTTTGTTAGTACTTTTAAAGTGCTGCGCATGGATACATTCAGTTTACATGTGATCTGTCCCGACCTGTCATTGATCTGATTCAATATAGATGGATCTTATGCTAATCTGAATTCTAAACCTGCACATATCCTTCTATTGGTCTGATGACTGATCCATTGTTGGTTGACATGTATTGGCATGCTAAGCTTGGTATCAGTCGAACAACCCGAATTCTAGATGGCTAGTAAGTAGGTGATTTATAGGCTTGACCTCATCTGACTTTCACTGCATGAGAATGGGAAGACACCCTTTTACTTTATAACTCTGATGGATGAAAATAACATGTTAAACCGATCCTACGACCCAATAGTAATTATATAAACTTATAAAGCTTGGATTGCAGATACTTAACCTTTTTTTTAATGTGGATTGACTTTGGATTTTGTGTAAACCTAATCCATATGAACCCGCTTGAAGTATGCCTTTAAGGGGGTTTGGCAACCCAAATTAGAACCCTAAAGTAAAGAATGAGAGGGTGTAAATTATAGCAACACACTCTCCTTTTCTTCTAAATTTGGTCAAAATGGTTGTGTAGAATGGAAACAAAGTTGAATTTTAATAGTTTAGACTAAAAGTTCCTGTAGTAATTATTCAGAAAAGACTTGAGGCCTATTTAGTTGTCCTTACATGAAAACACATGTAAACATATGATGAATCATTTCTGGCATTTGGTTTTCTATAAATAGTAGAATTAGTACAACAAATGGTGCAACAACTCCCCCAAATACCAACGCAAAATGACCACGACACTACTTACAACAACATTTACTACACCATGGATTCTCGTTATCTTTATTCAGTGTCATAAAGTCACAACCAAACAACTTTTTATTCTCAACAACAAAAGTTGCACGCAAGCATCATAATTACATCATTCTTAACAATAGATTTGTAAATCCTCCAACAGTATTTACATACAACCGAAAATGTATTTGCAAGAAATGTTACATGCAAAAAATGAGATTTAAATAAGAGAAAAATTCTAATCTAAAACAACTAAAAGACAACTTTGAATCCTATCACATTCAAATTTAACAAATTAAAATTCAGAATTTAGAGCCAAATCTAAATTTAAATTGAAATTTAAATCTGAAATCAAAATTGAATTGATATTCAAATATGTATTTAAAAACCTATCTTAGAAAACAAACCTGTTGGCCCAGAGAAGCAAATAAGGATGGGAAAGAGAATGAAGCTTGTCTGGGCCAACATTTGGTATCAGAGCCTGGGAATGCCAAAGATCATGCCGAAGTCATCGAGCACCGAGTCATCCTCAAGCGGAGATGTGAAACCATGTTTTGTAATTCAATAATAGTAGTGTTTTATTATTATTATTATTAGTAAAATTATTATTAATATTATTATTAAATATTTTTGGAGTGCAAACGATTTCGAAAATAAAATAAACAAGGATCTTTGATTTCGAACCCAGACCCGAGTCCGAACCCAGACCCAGGCCTGAGCCCAAACCCAAATCCCTTTCTTTTAAACCTGATTTTTGGACTTGGTTGGTTATTAAAATATATATATATATATATTATATATATATATATATATATATATATATATATAATACACGTTGGCTGGTCCCGTAGGACCAGCACCCCACTTGTAGACTTTTTCCTCCCACTCCCTATTCTCACTCACCCTCAACTCCTCTCTACCACACGAGCTCAACCAACCCCCCTTAATAAATTCCCACTCCCCCATTCACCTCTTTCACGAACTCAGGAGAACAAACAAGTACTCTACACTCCCTGTTCTCTCTAAACCCCTCTTCTTCAGAACCTTCCCTCCCAACTACTCTCACCAAACCACCAAGCTCAAACCCTCGCCCCCTTCGGCGCATCTCCGCCGACCTGTGCCTCCCCGCCAACCCACGACCGCCCCTCCGGCGAGCCGCGACCACCCGCGCCGTCCCTCGGCCGCCCGTTCCCTGTCGGCCGCCCCTCTCCCAACTCCTCGCCAGCCCCCTCTTCGCCGACGCCGCCCGCTCCCCGCGAGCGCGTCCGCCCGACCAGCGCACCCCGACAGCGCCTCCCCGCGGCTGTCCTCCGGCGACCCGCCGGCCCCCTCTTTGGCCGCCCCTTTGCGTGGCCGAGCTCTCTGGACCGTGCCCCTTCGGCGTTCCCTGCCGATCCGGGTCAGAACCCTTCGAGCTTCTCTTTGGCCGATCTCTCTTTGGCCAGCGTCTGCTGCCCTTCGTCGCAGCGCCTGGTCAGTTCCTTTTGGCGAGTTTTTCCTTGCTGGTTCCCCGCCGCGCCTAGCTTCTGAGTTTTCGGCGTCCTTCGACGTCGCTGCGGATTTCAGCGTTGTTTTCGGGGATACGTCGCTGATTTGGAGCTCTTTTCTTCTATTATTTCATCTGAGAGCTCTAGTCGAGCAATTCGAGGTATAACCCCCTGTTCCGCTATTTTATTATTTTGTCGATGATGAAATGGTCCCCGATTTCCTTTGGGAATTCGGTTTTAGCGACGACGTAATTTTCCGGGACTTTCGGAAAGGTCCTGTGAATTGTTTTGGATTTCCGAAATATTTCGGGAATTGATTTTTGGTATGTGTTAGCTTTCCGGAATTTTTTCGGGAAGTTCTGTGATTTGTGGATTTAGAATCGGACTTCCGAAATTATTTCGGGTCGTCCCGATTATTCTGTGGATTGGTTGTGGACTTTAAATATATATAAAATTCGGGTTTTTCCCTGGTTTGGGACTTGCAGGAATTATCGGCGCCATTTTCCCAGTTTTTGGGTTGACCAAAAACAGAGGAGATGCTGTCCGATTTTTCCGTAAATCCTGAATTATTTTTAAAATGAATTAAAAATATTTTCGGAATTTATTCGATATTTGATTTTGGGGTGACGACCGTATCGGTCAATGGACCCGGCTAAGTGCAAACGAAACCGGCCCCGCCCGGACGTTGAGGCAATTAGCCAAAATGAGGATCGGACCATATCTGAGAGTTACAATTTATCTTTATTTTTATTATTTATTTCTTTTACATTTTATTTAATATCTCAGTTTAGGACTAACGACGGTTTATCTTATTTCAATTTATGTAAATAAATTGTAATGGGCATAAGCCCAGCTGGCTGGTCTGTGACTGTAATAGCTTAGATTTCTTGTCTTTTCTGGTTTTGCGAGTTTTTAGTATTTAACGATTAAAATGATTAAAAAGTATTTTGTATAAAAATTAATTAATATTTTCTCACCTAAAAATTGACAAGTTTATTAATAATTAAAAATCACGTATTTCTCACTAAAGTAAGAAAAATTAGCTTTATTTTATTTAAAAAAATTATCAAGTTTTCATAAATAATCTGACAGCGACGATGTTTTCCCGAATTCAAAGTTAAAGTGATCTTTTTTTCTCGTATTAAATCAACGCACAATAATCGTATTTTCTGTGTTTGGTTAATTAAAAGAATTAAAATGGATTAGGACACAATTAGAGATTTCAACTAGCGTAGCTAGATTGGTAACCCTGGTTTCTGAGTCAATTTTCGAATGTAGGAATTCGAGGACGATCCTAATTCCCATCTTGAAGTCTTCAACTTTCCAGTCCAGTCCATTTTGAGGCAAGTACATTTTGTGTTAGTTTACAATTATTTAGTAATCGTTTTAATGCAAGTTTAAACCACGATGCAACACGGAACTCTTCTGAGAGCACTGACTGTAACTACTGTAACTATTGGGGACTGGGGAAGTGTAATGAGTATGACCACATCCAAACTACTGTAACTACTGTAACTACTGTAACTACTGTAACTATTCTTACCCCTCATACACACGGGGATAAGCCGTACCTTCCTGTAACAAACCTAAGCCGGTCATATTTCATTGCCTATTCACATCACAGAACTGTAACTGTTTTAAAACTGTAACTGCTTAATTGTTGATTTCAAAACTGTTTAAAAGTGCATGATTCTATTATTATTTCAATTGTCAAATTAGCATGAATTGTACTTTGCTCCCTCCTGACTGGAGACCCAACATTTTTAGGTATCACTGATGAGGCTTTGTTCCGCGATATTTCGAGGTCCCAACTAGAGGACGAGGATTTCGAGACTGATGAACTGTTTGACTAGAGTTTTCTTTTCTTCTTGATGTAGAAAATGGTTTAAGTTGTATCTTTCATTTCATTGAAAAGTTTAATAAAGTTTAAAATTTTCCCGATGTTGAGTTGTGACAATATAGTGTTGTTGTATGGTTACCTGCTACTGAACAACTTACTGCCTCCGTTTCAACAACGGTGCAGGCTGGGCATGATCCGACTAGACCCAGATTATTGGGATCGGGTCATGACATGTTTTCAGTGGTGGCCATGCAGGTCCTACAACAACTTAGGAAAACATACCTAGAAACAATTAGAACACTAGAATATTGATTTGTCACGACATAGGACCGAATTATATACATAAATATTTTTGTTTGATTATAGACTGGTAGGCTACCTTGCTTATGAGTGCATCCTAAACCTTCCAGAGAATGGTCATTGACAAGACCAATCCTGCTGGCGATGAGGTGTCATCTCCGGATCATACCCCATCTCCTCAACCAAGTCCAGGGTTTATTCCCTCGCAGCTGATTGACCGTCCCTATAATGCATCCAGTGAAGTTTTCACTACACTGGCGATTCCTACCTCTTCTCAAACTGAGTTGCATTTACTTGGTGGAGTATCCATTCATGTTGCTCCACCAGTACCAGCGAACGCCTCCCAAATGGTTGTCCCATTTCAAGAAATCCTGGAGTTCCAGAAAGCTCAAGATGAAGCCCAGCAGGAACAGATGAATATCACGAGAGAAGACATGAAGAACGTCAATGATGTAGCCTTAGCTATCTTAAACCAAGTTGGAGCAGAACCTCGTCCTAGGAGGGATACCCTTGAATCTAGAAGATATTTGGGTCCCATCAAGTACTCTACTTTCCGGCAGTCTTGTCGTAAGAGGCTATTGGCTTGTGACTACTGCAAGAGGCCTGGTCATCAGGCCGTTAGTTGCCGCAAGAGATTGGGACAATGTTTGGCATGTGGATCCGCTGAACATCGGGTAAAGGATTGCCCCTTATCTTTCCATCATACCAGAATACCTATTCCAGCAACACCTGTTAGGCCACAACCTAGGGACTCTTCCTATCCAGCAGACCTTGCCTCCTACAATAAGGCAGGATGCAGACTCGAGGTTCATAGAAGATGAAGCAGTTGGAGACTGCTCATGCAAGAGCCAGAACCATGAAGAATAGTACCTAGGACTGCTGTATAGCATTATCTATTGTTATAAGAAGTTGTAACAGGATGTCCTTAGATCAATCATGAGAGTTTCTGCTATAATTCTCCACATGAATAAACTTCTTAGTTACACCTTTATGGTAGATGTTTTCCCTGATAATTTTTCCGGATTACCCCAGATCTAGACATAGAGTTCACTATTGACCTAGTTCCCGGCTCTCCCATATTTCTAAGGGATGCTACAGAGTCAACCTGAAGGAGGCCAAGGAGATGAAGGACCAGATCAATGAACCAAGGCTCTGGGATTCATTCGAGACGGAGCTTCACCCTGGGTAACACCTATCTTGTTTGTGCCCAAGAAGGATGGAACAATACGGATGTGCGTCGACTATCGAGCACTAAAGAACAAGTACCATTTTCTGGATTGATGATCTGTTTAATCTGTTTGTGTGGAGTTAGGGTGTTTCGAAGTTTGACTTAAGATCTGACTACCATCAAATCAAAGTCAGGAAGGAGGACATTTCCAAGACGGCGTTCAAACACCAAGTATGGGTAGTTTTCTTTGGTCATGACGTTGGACTGACAAATACTCCTGCTGTGTTCATGAATCTCATGAACAGAGTTTTTCATGAGTATTCGAATCAGTTTATCTTCTCCATAGATAACATTCTGATATATTCGGAGACTGAAGAAGAGCATGAAGAACATCTGAGGAAAGTTCTGGAAACTTTGAAGAAAAAGAAGTTTTATGGTAAGTTATCTGAACGTGGATTTTCTTTGACAAGGTGGATTTTTTGCCATGTTGTCAAGAGAAGAAATTTCGATGGAAGATAGCTGCTGTTGAAAAGTGGTATACCCCAAGTTCAATTTGGAAGTTTCTTGAACTTGGTTGGCTACTACCGGAAGTTCCTGAAGGATTTCTCCAAGATTGCGGAGCCAATGACGAAGCTTACCAGGAAGAACGAGGAGTTCATATGGTCTGAAGCGTGCCAGTCAGCTTTTGAGGAACTGAAGAAGAGGCTTACAACTGCGCCGATCCTTGCGCTACCCGCAGGAACCGGTGGTTTCTCAATTTACAGTAATGCCTCTGGAAAAGGACTGGGTTGCGTTCTTCAACAACATGGGAAAGTAATTGCTTACACATCTAGGCAACTACAGACTCATGAGAAGAATTATCCCACATCTAATTTAGAATTTGCTGCAATTATCTTTACTTTGAAGCTATGGAAGCATAATTTTTATGGAAAGGGAGTGAAAATATACGGACTACAAAGTCTGAAATATGTCTTCACTCAGAAAGAGCCGAATGTTAGACAAAGAAGATGGCTGAAGCTGATGAAGGATTTCAACATCGGCCCGCTATACCACCCGGGTAGGGCTAATGTGATCGCTGATACACTTAGTCGATACCCAGTGGCGATGTTCTTAACCAAGGAGTGGCACCTACTAGAAGACGTCGAGAAGCTTGGACTGGAGGTTATACTACATGGAGATAGAAGGGCGGAGCTGGATGCTGATTCAGTATTGATGAAGTTCGAGGCTGATGGACAAAATCAAGAGGACGTAGTTTCAAAACGAGGCACTTTGCAGACTTAGAGATCAAGTGTTGGCAGGAACACTTGAGGGTTTCTAAATTGATCAGCAGTGGAACTCTGAAGAATGGTACGAGACTTTACGTATCGGTGACAAACGGAGGAACGAGTTGATGAAAGAACACCAGTCGCAGTATTCCATATATTCAGGAGCTAATAAGATGTATCGAATATGCCTCTATTGATTGGTGCTATGGAATGAAGAAGGACAATTCCAGGTATGGGATTAGACGTGAATTTGTCAACATGAGAATTTAGCAAGAGAACAACAAGTTTGTTGCAGCCGCTGGACAATTCGGAGTGGAAGTAGAAGCATATAACAATGAACTTTGAGTAAGGATTGCCTTGTTCCCAAGGAGGAAAGGATGCCATTTGGGTTATAGTGGACCGACTGACGAAGTCAGCTTACTTTATCCCCTTCAAGGTTAGTTTTTTTTTCACCGAGAAGTTGGCAGCATTGTACGAGAGGCACCCCTACCGGATTTATGGAGTACAAACCGGCGGACAATCAAGACGATAATCCAGACGCTTGAAGATATGTTAGATCTTGTGTTTTGAAATTGGAGGGTCTTGGAGAAGATTATTTAAAATTGGTAGAGTTTCCTTACAACAACAACCAAGTTAGCATCGTCAATCAGTGGAGTTTGAAGAAGGAGATGGCGTCTTTTGTGAAGATTTTCTCCTACCGGAGAAACGATCAGTGTTAGCAGAGGAGGAAAGTTGAGCCAGGTACATCAGGCCATTTGAAGTTTTAAGACGAGTTGGAAGTAGCGTACCGGTTAGCTATATCAGCTAATCTTGAGAGTGTGCAACGTCTTCTACGTATCACAGCTCAGACGTTACATTCCGGATCCGAGTCCCATATTGGATAATTCAGAGCTGAAGATTGGACTCAACCTTTCAGTGCCAGTGAAACCAGTTGCAAGCGTAGTCAGAGGGGTAGAAGATCAGAATTTGAGCCATCACTTAAACTCCTACTTCTTAGCTTTTCATTCTAAACTTGACTGATGCTGCTAAGT